>CAMRHE010000057.1:402500-1610000 GCA_947044405.1 Leptodactylus fallax
AAGCAGGAAGCGGGCCGGACTGTGGATGCCTCGGCCTGACCTATTCATTAAAACTGGTGTGAGTCATAATGGAAATCTATGCTCGTTCCGAACCGGTGCGGCACATTTATGAAGAGGCGAAGCCTCCTCTTCTATCAGCTGTGCCCTGCGCCTGTTGGGGGCCTTTATTAAGTCTGGCATACAAAATGCTAGTTTTAATAGATCTGCCCCATTGCATAGCGACTGTGCTTGGTATTGCAGCGTCACACTATTCACTTGAATGGGACTGATTCCCATATATGCCATGTGACCGATGAACATGATGTCACCAGCTCTTAAAGCGGTGATTCGATCAGCTGACTGGTGGGGTTGCCTGGTGTTGTACCCCATCCGTTCTGTCACTGATGAACTATCCTAAAGATAGGTCATCAATATGTAGTTCCTGATAAATCCCTTTAAATCCAGTTGAAGCCACTGTACTGCATCTTCCGTCTTACAATTGTTTTTCACTTTTACAGTGAACTTGTTCGCCTACTACAGTATTAACATTTTCCGCAGCTAAAGTTTCCAGCTACTTTGTTCTCTTTCCTTTATTTCATGATATATAAGACCTGCACTTGTTCCTTAGGTAATGCTGTGTGGCATGCAAGAAGTGGATCTATCAGACTGGCAGCGGAATACAGTCTACCGCCACTACACAAGAAACAGCAAGCAGATCATCTGGTTCTGGCAGGTAATTCACACCATGACTGCTGAGGGTCTGTATTTACCAGCCTTGCCCCCATGAGTTCTTCTCCCTTGCATTAGACAATAATTTTTTTTTTTTCCCCTCCCATCCTGCAGTTTGTGAAGGAGATGGACAATGAAGTTCGCTTGCGGCTGCTGCAGTTTGTCACCGGCACGTGTAGATTACCTCTAGGTGGATTTGCTGAGTTGATGGGTAGGTGATCGATACGCAGCTGAACACTAAAATAATTAGCATTTACTTAAAAAGGAAACATTAAAACTGTGTCATCACTGCAGGAAGTAATGGTCCTCAGAAATTCTGCATTGAAAAAGTTGGGAAGGAAACATGGTTGCCAAGAAGTCACACGTGGTAGGTGAAATCTTGCCTATAACCCTAAATCAGGTTGTGCTAGCCACCTTTCATGTATATCTGGGTCCATTCGATGGGATTAGCTGTAGTAGCAGGCAAAGGGGAGAGATGGGGCACACCCATACTCATCAGATGGACAGCCAGTCATGCCAAAATTGTGAGGTTTATCTGATGTTTGTCCAGGTATGGCTACTCGTAGAAGGCCCACAGGATCAGGAATAACTGTCTACTCAGGGGATAAGAATCTTGATCTGGCAGTCCTATAGAAGTGAATAGAGCGGTGGCCATGCTTGCACACCACTGCCCCAATCAAATGAGGCACTTACAGGGCTTGATCTTGTGATCTCTAGGGGGGCGGGGGTCCCTGCTTCAGTTGCACTCTGTGCATGTGCATCTTTGGCAGAATATTATCTGCTGAATGGACTGGGGTCATCACACTTGGAGCCCTAAACCTCAGCAGTATAAGGACGTGCTAGTAGTATAGAGGGCCCACAATTAAAGGGGCAATGCCATGAAAATATTTTTTATATATATATAAAATTAATCTCCACAGGATAGAGGAAAAATTGCTGATTTGTGGGGGTCAGACCCCCAATGATCAGTGACTTATCTTGATCCTGAGAGAGGGGCAGTATTACCCCCCACTGTGAATTCAGCCCAATTCCCTGTTGGACATAGATTCAGCCCTGATCTGATTCAGGTTATTGAGAGATAGCCAAGTACTGTACTTTACCTGAAGCAAATGGGAACGGGCTGGTCTCCATCCACCGGGGGTTTGGTTGCTTTTCCTGCAGCTGAATTCACAGTGGGGGTAAAAGACCCCTATTCTCATTAGTTAGGCCCTCATTGATCTCTTTAATGTAAATTTTCTACATGTGTGCAGCTATAGATCCCGACCTTTTATATGACTTATCCCCTCTGCAGCTTCAACCGCTTGGATTTACCACCATATAAAAGCTACGAACAGTTGAAAGAGAAGCTGCTTTTCGCCATTGAAGAAACAGAAGGCTTTGGACAAGAATGAGCAGCCTTGGCGGCCATGTGTGAGGTCGGAGCAATGAGTTATGGACATCTATTTTCAGCCCAGCCAAGTAAAATTGCACACTCTTAATTGTACATAAGCTGTGTAGTCTGTACAGTGACCTTTCTGATACTAATGCGTAGAGATTTCTGTTCTTCCACATAGATATGCAAAACACTTTAGCCTTTTTCTATTTTTATTTATTTTTTTCCTCCAAAATGACTGAATAGAAAAAAAAATAACTTTTAATTTTAAATGCTGACTGAAAACTTTATTTTAAAATTTATATATCTATGTGTACGTACCGAGGACTCTAGTTTTATAGGGTTTGAGGTCTATAAGACATCACAGCCATTTGATGAGGCCTGGACTTGCTTTATTCAGTACAATAAAACCCGCAAACAGTGGCTGTTCACATACGACATCTTATCCACAGATGTTTATTGCATGGCTGCCAACAAAGCTGTTGAAAGCTAATGCCAAAAAAAAGAAAAGTTACAAAAAAAATTCTTTTGAGTAAAATGTACAAGAAAAATCTGCTGCTGGCTTTATAAGATGGCAGAACCCGCACAGTTCTGTATAATTTTTTTTTTTTTTTTTTCATTTATTTGTGTGATAGCCAATATCTTTTTGAATGGAGCAAAAGTAGCCAAGGCCGAGAGCGGAGCCGCGCGGAATTAGTTTTATCACGGTTCTTAACATTTAATATGAGCGGTGATGTCACACTTAGCGTTGCTTTGCAACATGTTGTGATTTGCGCCTTCCCGTCGAAAGTGTTAGCAAGAGAACAATTGGTGTGTGTTGCCACGAGGAAGATTTTTAGGTACAAGACAGGAAAAAAATGTCTTGGATGAATATCGAAAGTACAATGCAAACCTTTAAAAAGTTGAATAAATTTTTTAACCTCATTTGTGGTTGTTTTTGATTATTTATTTTGTCAGTGCAGTATAAACTAAACTGGTTAACGTGGTTGTCCAGGAAGTGCAGCAAACTGTGGGACGTTTGGGGAAAATGTAAAATTATAAGGAGAAAAAATGCGCTCTTCCCGTCCTTGGCACTCTGGTGTTCGTTCAGTCTGTGCCACATTGCCAGAAGTCTTACATCTCTTGTGATTGTTGACACCAATCGGTGGGCTCTGTGGTTGCAGGAGAGGGACCAGTGATGTCACTCATATGTCACCAGTTCCTTGCCAGCAACAGCTGAGGCCACTGATATAAGGCTTCCAAGAACGTGGCATTGGCATGAGACTGAACAGACACCTGTGGGGCACAGGTGAGGATGGCACTGGCAAGGCACATTAAGACAGTCTTGGCATAATGAATACAAGTAAGGCTACGGCTATATGGCAAGTTTTGGGCTGCTCAACATAAAATATCATAAATGTCACACTGCCAGATGCAGTCACTGTGGTTGTGCAGAGATCCAGTGTAGTTGTATTGCTGCTGACTATCTGGTCACCGCGTGACACCATTCACGATAGAAGTACTGTGTAGTAGCAAAATCCCAACGATGGCCATGTAGTGGAAGAGTGAAGAAATCAGGCGATACCTTTTAGAGGCTAACTGAGTATATTTGATAGTAAGCTTTCAAGAGTCTAGCTCAATTCTTCAGACATGGTGTAATACAAGAAACTGAAAATTCAGACTTTTTATACACACACACAAGACATGGCCATGTAAACTTAGCCTAACAGGAATACAATAGGATTTTTTTTTTCTCTATATTCAAGGTTAAAGGGGTTTTTTGAGTGTAAATGAACTTGAAACTGGACCTGACACTGGGTCATGTGATCAGAAGTGATCCCCTATAAAAAATTCCAACTGCATCAGAATTATTGGAGCGGTGCCTATAGAAGTATGCAGAGAGATGGAGGTGGTGAAAGGTCCTCTTTAATAACTTGTAACTGTGTATATATATTGTATAACTATACAGTACTAGAGGCACATGTAGGACAAACTCAGAAGTTTCCAGAACAGGAACATGCTCCTGGATATCAGAGACAGGTCATTAACAATAGCGGTATAGTTTCTGGAGGAACAAAGAAGCTGCCATGTTTTCTAACCATCTCACTTTATAATCCATGCCATACTGTAAGTACACTCACTTGTGTTGACTCCTTGTGTGTTTGAGGTAGTATTGAATATTTCAAGCCTTTTTTTTTATTACATATTTAGAATGTGCAAAATTATATTGATCAAAAGAATTAATCATTTCCATAACTTCATAGGTGCACAGCCTTAGACTTTTACACCCAGTGACTTCAGAATATCTGTAGCCTCCTTGTACACCTGAAAAAAAAAAAATAGATTGGGTAACTATTAGTGTCAAAGATGATATCAAATATTAGAATTTTTTTTTTAAAACTAAGAAACTTGATTGATAACCTATCCTTGGGTGTCTTCGGCTCAATGCTTCAGACCATGTGATGACACGTTCTTTAGTCAAATGACCAGATTGCAGCATAATCCTATTCAAGTGAATGGGATGAGCTGCAATACCAAGCCCAGCCACTGCACAAGTGTACGGCGCTGTGTTTGGTAAGTACTGAAGTGGCTACAGCGTGTACCTAAACGCTGATATTTAAGTGATAACCTATCCTAAGGACAGGTAATCCCTATTCACACACTTGTCATACTGCCACTACTTAATATCTGTTTTCAGCTGAAGGTTTTACATCCATCAGGAACAAAGATCATACTTGGAACCATCGATAGGCAAAGACCTCCTAAGACATGGCTATGGCTAGGATTTGGGGTTGTAACGTTACCCACAGTATGACAGAACCTCCCCTTACCTCCTTATCCTCTTCTGTGCACACAGGATAGTCCTTAGCTTTGTGCAGCCACAGTAAGGCCTGTTCATTATTCTTCAGCTTTAAAAATGTCTTTCCTAAATAAAGTAGGTTTTTGCTGTAGAAATTGGGATCCACTATCAAAGGGGAAAAAAAAATGTGTATATATATATATATTAGGGAGAAAACTTTGAAATGTGCAATGTATAAATGATACTGTATAGATGAATGAACCCTGGATACCTTGTGTATGTGAACAGGGTGACTGGCCATGAAGTAGGAGTCTAAGTAAGGGTGGGTTCACACTTGCACCGGAGTCCGTCTGCTGTGACTGACTGAAAATCTCAGAAAACTGGATAGGGAAAGGTTTGTGACACATTTCTTAAACCCATTCATTTGCATGCAGGACTTTGCGCCGCAAAGCAGTTTTTTTTTTTTTTGCTGGAAACAAAGTCCTGCATGCAAATGAATGGGTTTAAGAAATGTCACAAACCTTTCCCTATCCAGTTTTCTGAGATTTTCAATCAGATTTGCGCGGGAGGACCCTGACGCAAGTGTGTACCCACCCTTAAAGGAATGCTACATGAAGGAAATCTTTCTGGCAAACTCTGCATGAGATACATGTGGATTTTGGGGGATTCACATTATCTGCTCCAAAACTTGACATGCAGCTGATCTTTTTTGCAGTCTGTAGTTAGTATTTGTTAAATGGAGTCTGATACAGATTCCTGCTGACAAACTAATGGCAGTACCTTGTAGGGCAGCTTCTATACTTTCCAAAGATGCCTTTCTTATTCTGCATTGTTGCTCCATTTTAATGAAAATCAGGATTTTATTCTTATGCAAATTAACTGAAAAGGGCTTTATGGGCATTTCTTCTTTTGCTGGGGTTTCACTTTCTGCTCTAGATAACTGCCCCAGCTCCTCCCCCATTGCTTGAGTGACATCTTCCACTTTGTCACACTTTCTTCTGACAGGCTTTAGATCACCGCCCCTAAAGCCCTTCTCAGCTAATTTATAGAACTAAAATCCTGATTTTCATGAAAATGGTGCTGTAATGCAGATTAAGAAAGGCATCTTTGGAAAGCGTAGCGCCAACCTTCAAAGGTACGGTCATTAGCCTGATACCGATTTCCCTGCTGACAAACTCCCATCCACATAGCAGCTGCTACTTTAACCCAGTGTGGGTTTTCTCCGGCAAGTCTGAACGTAAAATCTGCAGCATATCCATCTGCTGCAGACACACCGCAGTTATTCTACACTTCTGAATGTGAGTTATAAAGAACTGATGAGATGTTAACAAACCATTACTATATCCAAACACCTAGACCTCAGTGCTGTAATGTTATTACCTTCTTCCGCCATCTCAAAATATACTAGAGCCTGAAAAGAAGAAAAAAATTACTGTGAGGATGAGTGGTGTGCCTACAGTAGATCAGTTCTAGTCTCCAATATATACTTTATTCCTGTAGAGAACACCCTAGGACTGACTTATGTTACACTTAGCAGGTAACTGGAAACTAAACTGATGCTAAAGAATGAATGTACAGGAATTAACACTTGTAAAATCCTAGAAAGTAAGGGGCAAATCTTTACAAAGATCATACAGAAAATTCCAACTGTGCCAGAATCAGTGGACCTTTTGGAAGTGGTGTAAGGTCCTCTTTACACCCCCTTACAGTTCTGGACAAGCAGGACATGGTCAGACTAACTTTGAACTGCTCTAACTCCGAAGCCGCAGGGGCTAGAGCCACAACCTTGGTCTTTATTCTAAAGCCAAGAATCTTGGCTTTAAGAAGTGTCTCTAACCCCCATAGATTTAGAGATATCACTGGTTAAAGTGGAACTGCATATACTTGCACTTTGTCCTCTTCACAGGAGAACACATGCAACTGACAGTGCAGAGAGAGGATTTTATTATTCTCCTGTCCCTTCAGATAACCCCAAGGGAGGGGGTACCATGGACTTTTGTTCATGATATTCCCTCCCATATTATCTATCAGAAGCATACTTGGCATTCAACCTCTTATATTTTGCAGTCAATACTGACCACAGCACCGAAGTCATTTTACAGAAAAGGAAACATTGACTTTTATTAACAAGGGGAAACAATTGGTATCACCACATCCGTAACAACCCCTAGACTAAAATTAGTAGATTTACTCTACATGGTAAGAGCCATAAACCATAAAGGGAGTCTATCTTTGGGGAAACTTGTTTTATAAAGGCTATTCTACTCCTACTTTTTTCTCCTCGCTGCTGTTTATCCAAAAAAGCATTTTATTCGCATATGCAAATGATGCTCAGGGGGTGCTCTCCCCCTGTACTCCAAGCGCACCATCGTCATTTTCGAAACCCTGCATCTTCTGCGCTCTCTTCGCAGTGCGCTGTCAACTATTTTTCTTACACAAGCATACTACACAGTACGCTCATGTAGGAAATGAAAGGAAAATGGGCGACGGAGCATGCACTGTCTGCTCTGCCCAAACCCGAAGTGGCAGGTCCGACAGCACATGCTCGCTGCGAAGAGGAAGATGCAGGAGGAGCTGTTGCGGGGATGACTATGGTGTGCCCTGAGCACAGGGTAAACTCCTTCTTGAGCATCATTTGAATATGCGAATAAAACGCTTTTTTGGACAAACGGCAGCGAGGAGAGGAAAAGTAAAGGTAGAAGTAGAATAGCCTTTATAAACATGGTTTCGGTTAAAAACCTGTTTCCTCAATAAAACTCCCTTTAAACTTCAGATGCCAGAATTGATGTTTCCTGAGTTATCTCGCTTCTCAAACTAAAATAATGATCAAAAAGTCTCATGTAACCACAAAATACAAGGTTTTGTAAAACTTCATTGAAATAAAATGTAAGAGGTTATTAAAGCGGGAATTCAGAGGGATAAAATGTGTTGGCTTGCTAAAGGGTTAAAATTTACATAAGGAACTGGAGTGGTCAGTAATTATGAGCCACAAATTCAAAATCCACAAAAAAAAAAAAAAAAAAAATCAGGGTTTGCTATTTTAATGTGAATGTTAGAGGGTTAAAGTGATTGCCTAGAAACTGAAAGGTGTAATGGGTTAAAAAAAAAAGAAAGTCTGTGGCGCTCCATAGTCAACCGCCAGGGAACTGGAAATGTGAATGGGACACAGCATGCGACCAAATGGGCTGTAGCAGCAGCCAGAGAGGTGGAGACAAGTGTTTGTGGGTTTTCTTTCATGTTACACCTGCCCTGGTCAACCCCTTAATATAAGCCTAGACATCAGCTATTTAGAAATATTCTGCTGGTGGTCGCCATTTTACTGGCACCTTAAAAGGTGTAATGTTACCTCAGCAAATGTTGAGGAGGGCGGAGTTGCAAATAAGGCTGAGGCTATTTTTTTCTGGTACCAGGGCAGGTCAGCAAACATATAGCACCTGTAAGATACAAGCCCGTTAATACAGCAGGTAGGATATAGGGACAACAATAGGTAGCGGATGGCTCATCTACACTGATATGTGGATACCCTCACTAAAGGTCTGTTTACACTGGCAGGCTTTGTGCTTGGTAACAGGCACTGATCAATGGAGACTGCCTATTGACAGCGCTGCACCCCTGCTTACAATACAACATTCACTGCTGCAGTGGATGGGGGAGCGTATAGGAGCAGCTATGAAATTCCCCAGAACAACTGATACACAGTGAATGAGGCTCCATATTACTTGAATAGGAGCGGACTGCACACGCTCCCCCATCCACAGCAGCAGCTTCCAGTGTCTGGAGGCTGCTGGAACAGCTGATCTGTGTGAGGTCCGGGTGTTGGACCCCCACAGATAACCTATCAGTATTTATATATATAATATATATATGAAACCTGCATTAGGGGCCAGAAAACCCCTATACAATGTAAGTAACTTTAGATTTTCTGTCACTAACCCATTTTGTAATATACTTTTCTAACATATTTTGGGTCTTTTCTGTGAAATCCTGCACTACTTTATTCTTTCCCCTGTTTCTCTATTGAGAGCTGTATGGGGGCAGCTCTTGTATAATGCCGGAGAGCTGAGGCTGAGAGAAGTCTGATCTCTTCACAATTTATCTTGAGCATTATAAAACCTAGATCCTTTTGATGCCATATGAAAGAGGAGATTCTCACCTTTTCTATGACACCAAGATCAGTTCTACCTGTATGTCTAGAGATATCAGCTGAAAACAGTTAGGGCTGGCAGATTTATATGCAGGTCTCCCAATCCCGACAGCTATAATTGTGATCTTTGTGTTTGTAAGATGAGCTCAGTTCTAGGTTTTATAATACCTGAGATATTTGTTTGAAGTGACTGCTCCCTGCCTTCCCTGCATCATACAGGCACTTGTGCTCCAGTGTGAAGCAGTGTACAGATCTCAGCTCTCAATACAGAAATCAAGGGAAATAATAAAGCACAGGATTTCACAGAAAGGAGTCAAAATTTCTTAATGAAGTATATTACAAAATTAAAAACACAAATACTGCCAGAAAATGAAGAGTTGTCCAAAGCTTTAGTTCCACTTTAGAACCATCCTCACCCTAACCACATTCACAACATGGGAAAATGTCACCTAGTTCTCATGTCCAGAGGCCTATTCTTGGCTTTAAGACAATTATATACCTTAAGATTTCTTCTCACCTTCACTGAGCATGTAGAGGGTGAGATACAAGTTTTTTCCTTTAGCTTTTTTGCTTAGTTTTGTACCTTTTACATACTAACCTCTGCAGCAAGACTAGCAATTCTGCAGCCATTCGATGCAATATTGGAAGCACCTAGATCTTTAAAGTGTCGGCCAAAAGTTTTTTTTTTTTTGTTAAAGTGTAGTAAAATATTTCAAACCTAAAAGCTTTACCTACCTGTCCCTCCCCCCTTGAATTGCTTCCGCTGCTGGCCTGCCAGTATAGGTTTACATGGCTGCATCCAATGACTGGCCTCAGTGGTCTCTTGCCGTATACTGCTGACACCAGTGATTGGTTGCAGAAAAGCTGTGTGTATACGGCACCTTCCCCGCCACAGCCATGTAAACATATCCCATCGCTGAGGACTGGTGGCCCGGGAAGACTAGTAAGTATAGCTTGTTTTATTATCTTTAATCCCTCCCTACATTTGGCAAATCCCTTTAAGTAGCCTCAACCTTTTGCACTCACTAAGTTCCCTAACCTAATGTCCCGATGCATTCCTATGGTTAATATCAAAGGACAAGAAGGATAAAAATACATTTCACAAGATAAATATATACAAGTGCAGTGTACAAGGGGCTGGCAGAGATGTACCACGTCACCATAAGGGTGGTCCGGCCAATACCAGTGTATAAGAATACACTCATACATTTTATTATTCTACGTACCAAACTCCGATAAGATGAATAGTGGTGGCATCTGTTGGATTCAGCTCTATGGCTCTCTGTAATAAAAGTTGGAGTCTGCATCATACAGTTTAATGACAAAGTAGAATATTGCATATGCTGCGTAACTAAACCTTAAAAGACATCAATTATCATAAAAAAAAGGTTATATAATGGTAGTATTGGGTTTTTTCATTTTAGTTGAATGATGCTGGAAAAGACCTTTACAATACACCCTTCCTCCCAACACACAATAATGTGAACATGCAGGGATTTGGGCCAATAACTATAAGGCAAGCAACTTTTGGGCAGCAGTTCTATAGTGTCCATGGCTACGTTTATACATCTAATGCTAGGTTCACACTAGCTTTTAGGTTGCCATTTTTTGGGTCCGCATGGGTACCCAAAAAATGGAAACCCTATCTGCTTAAAAAGCTTTTACCTGCAGACCCCATAGACTATAATGGGGTCCGCTGGGTTTATGCCAATTTTATTCTGAAGTCGCGGAATGGGGGACGGAGTCCTCAAACGCTAGTGTGCACTTAGCGTAAGCTTGCCCCCTAGCTATAGAGCTCATAGTAAGACTCACCTCTACCCCATATTTGTCCTTCACTGTGTACTATACCTGAAAGTTTTCCCTTATAATGTAGGCATTTGCAATTTTCACTTTGATGCCTTCATAATCTCCCACATCACTAAGGCATATGGCATACCACTGTAAAGGAAATAGTATATAGACAAAATCAAGAGAAAGTCATATCTCCATCAATGCACCCACCCACCAATCTGACAACGACGGTCTGGTTTGGACAGCCCCTATCCATAAGCCCTGCTAGAGTATGCCAACCTAACAGACTCTAGACCAGGGATAGGAAACCTTCGGCACTCCAGCTGTTGTAAAACTACAACTCCCAGCATGTATACTTGCTCTGCTGTTCTTGGAACTCCCATGGAAGTGAATGGAGCATGTTGGGAGTCGTAGTTTCACAGCAGCTGGAGTGCCGAAGGTTACTGACCCCTGCTCTAACCTCTTGCCATTATCCAGAGCAGGGGTCAGCAACCCCTGGCACTGGCGCCAGAATCGGCACCCAAGGCATATCTACCTGGCACAGGACTCTCTTTGCTCCAGGTGGCAATCTCTCTCTAATCGACCATGTAAATGCAGTTGGAGGGGAGCATGCACTGGGGGGTGGGGAACACGAGGCACAATGTCCAAGTGTCCTGGCCAGTAGCCTAGTCAGAGGACAGCAATTGCTTGTGCAAAGTATAATATGGCAGGTAAACTTGTCTTCATTCATTTCAATAAGGCTGGAAAGATTTGTTTGGATTTCAACAAAAAGACAAGGCTGTGTGATGGGCACCCTCTGCCCCCACAAAGCAGGCTTACTAACTAACTGGTTATGGTTTGCGTTATATGACTTTCATGTAGGCCAGGGTTTCCCAACCTTTTCAGACTCAGGGCATCCCTGGAAAAAAAAAAAAAAAAAAATTCTCGGGGCACCTCTACCAAATAATTTTTATCAAGACACAAAACACATCCTAAGGATGGAGGTAACGTTACATGAAGGCAGCTGTTGAGGCCCCTTGTTGGTAATCACTGATGTAGGAGGCTGACACCCTTAAGCAGGGTTCACACTACCGTTGGAGTCCGCTATGAAGGTGTCCGTTAAAAAAAAAAAATAAACGGACACCTATCATAACGGACCCTAACTGATGAGCATCAGGTAGTGTCCGTTTTTTAATGTCACATACCGCTAGAAAGCCGACAGCGCGCTGAATTCAGCGCACTGCCGGCTTTCCGGTATGTGCCCCGGGGCTGGAGATATCGGCGGTGTAAGTTACATGTTTTACTTTACTTACTGTTTGAAGGGCGCTGCGAGGAACTCCCTCCCTGACACTTCTCGTTCGTCCATAGCGCTGTACTGAGGGGGCGTTCCTCACAGATCAGCGTCATCGCCAGGCAGTAAGGAACGCCCCCTCTGACAGTACAGCGCTATAGCCCAGTACAGAGAGAGGGGGGCGTTCCTTACAGCCCAGTGATGACGCTCAGCTGTGAGGAACGCCCCCTCATACAGCGCTATGAAGGAACAGAAGTGTCAGGGAGGGCGATCCTCTGACAGTACCCGGCTATAGACGAGAACAGAGAGAGGGGGCGTTCCTCACAGCCCAGCGATGACGCTCAAGCTGTGAGGAACGCCCCCTCAGTACAAGTCTCTGAACAAAGAGAAGTGTGAGGGAGGGAGATCCTCGCAGCGCCCTTCTAACAGTAAAACATTACACCGCCGATATCTCCAGCCTCGGGGCACATACCGGGAAAGCCGGCAGTGCGCTGAATTCAGCGTGCTGTCGGCTTTCTAGCGGTATGTAAAACCGCATGTGCCTGAGGACACAAAATGTCCTCTAACACTGCTATTTTTTTTTTTTTTTGTTTGTTTCTCCTTTCTGAGCATGCGCAGGGAAAGTAAACGGACATAAAATAACGGACAGTAACTGATAGCTTTCAGTTACTGTCCGTTATATGTCCGTTACCCATAGACTTCAATGTTAAAAAAGTAACAGACACTTGCTGTCCGTCAAGAATCCGTTTTTTTCAAACGGACAAAAAGTCCTGCATGTAGGATTTTTTGTCCGTGAAAAAATAACTGACTTCTGACGGATTTGGTGTAAACGGACACTAACGGACACAAGATAAAAACCCATTGAAATGAACGGAAATTTTAACGGATTTCTGACGGTTCAACTAGTGTCCGTAGCTAAAATCTTGTAACGGAAAATAGCCACAGACACTACTGACGGACACCAACGGTAGTGTGAACGCTCCCTTACAATTATTACATAGTACACTGAGTACTTCATCTTGGATTTTTTTTTTTTTTTTTTTCAATATCGGCACCCCAGACAAAAAAAGGTTGCTGACCCCTGACCTAGAGCTACTAAAAATGTGGTTCTTAGCCTACACGACAAGCCTTTCACAGCCACGGTATTATGGCAGACTGGCTTTGTTTTTTCTGCTAAGGACCTAGTTAACATAGTGAAAATTTCTGCAGTGAAACTGGCCAGGAAAATCAGCTACAAATATCTGCAATGGCCAAGAAATGTGTTATATGTAGGGCATATACTAAAACCTGTGCAAGTCAATTCTGCAGCATGTGAAGAGTTTCCTAATGCCCCATTCACTTGCAATACACAAGAATGCAACTTACCACTTCTTCACAGCACTGTCTGCTTTTGGCTGGACTACCATTTTAAAGGGGTACTCCAGCTACAGCTACCCCCCATACTATGGATAAGAGGGTAACTTGCTGATCATGGGGTCAGACCACTTGCGTCCCCACTGAACACCAGAAATGGTGTCAGCACCCCATTTTGAATGGAGGGGGAGGTCAGAAGGAATGCATGCCCCGTGCTCCTTTCATTTCAGTGAGGATATAGCTAAAGTACAGCTCTCGGCTATCTTTGGTGGCTCCAATGAAATGCATGGAGCAGGCGCACACATTTCCTACTACTGCCTCCATACAAAATGGAGCACAAAAACCATAGTTTTCATGATTGTTGGGGTTCCAGTAGTCAGACATCACTCCTCAGCAAATTACTCCCTTTTTTGTGCATAGGGGCAACTTGTTGTGGCGGGAATACCCTTTCCCTTTAAATCAATCCTTATAGTGTTTCCCTAATCTCACTCAGAGGGAGTCTTGACATTGGGGTTCCTCTCTCTGAAGAACCTAATCATACCGACCTTATGAGCAGCGGAGCAGGATTCATTTATTTCCAGGGCTTTTTGGGCCAAACTGCGAGAGTCGTACACCAATCGTTTCTTGTCCTCGGGGGCAGTTTTTCTGAGTTGAGCTAGATCTCTAGATGCCCGGGAAAGTCTCCAGAGAATTTCAGCATCATTACTGAGAAGACAGACAGCAGCATTAGTCTATGCTTGTGACTAGATATAGTTATGGATATCGCATCTTATTACTTGGCTGTGACAGATATTATTATGCTATATAGAAATGAAAGCGACTAAACATTTCAACTCAACAAGAAATCCAATGAGATCCATTACAATACATTCACATGCGGGTTATACACTATATACCTATTCTATATTATACTTTATTACGGTATTTTAGCACACAGATGCTCCATGTAAGTCTATGGGAGATACATGTACAGCTGTATCTGTATCCCACATTAACTTGTATGAAGCAGCTATACGTATACATTACCATCACTGCATACAGCAACTCCTCAGCCTGACCAGTCACTGAAAGAAGAACTAGGAAGAATTAGAGGAGAAGTGACAATGCCGCTATCTAGTAGCGGGACCGACACCGCAAGTTGTGATATCGTAGCACACATTTCCTACTAGACTAGGCTACCAGCAAAAGTGCACTTAGACATCGCAGTGGCAAAACCCACATATCTAACAAAAACACACATATCTGACCCGGAGGAAGTAATTCAATAGATTATATTGAATAAAATACCTGTCCCCTGTACTTTTGCACCCTTTATTATCCACTCCAGGTTTTGGCTTCAAAGACCATCTGAAAACCTGAATGTGTGAGCCAACCCTGCTTGTATTTCTATCCTACTGAAACCAAACAAAATGTATATGTTTACTAGGTTCAGCAGTGATAGCCTTCAAATATTCTATGGGTATGGTCAGCGTCATTCCAGAAATGTTCGCTAACTGTATACCTAAATTGACTTTTCATACCGATGACCTATTCGCAGAATAGGTCATCAGTATGTGATCTGTTGGGGTCCAACACCTGGAACCTGCACAGATTAGCAGTTACAGCAGCCTCCGGGTACCGGAACCTGCTAGTGGACGGGGAGCGCCACTCCTATTCAAATAATAGAAGCGGCACTGCAGTTCTCCAGATCCACCGCTATACAAAGGATGAGGCTGCTGCGATGTCCTATTTCTTGAATAGGAGAACCAGGGTTTGCTCATGTGGGGGATCCCACACAGATCACATACTGATGACCTTCACGGTGCTTAGGTCATCAGTATAAAATATAGATTTGCAGCCAGAAAACCCCTTTAGGCTGAGGCCCCACATTGCAGAAAAGCAGCTTTTTCTGTTGCAGATTTTGCTGCGTTTTTTTTTTTTTTGAGCCAAAGTCAAGAGTGTCTTGAAAAGGAATGGAAAATATTAAGGAAGTACTTATACTCTCCCTTCTGCTAAATCCACTCCTGGCTTTGGCTTAAACTGCAGTAAAGTCTACAACAAAAAAAAAAGCAGATTTTCCGCACCACGGGCCTTAGCCTTAAAGGGGTATTCGCAGAATGTGCCATAAATGTATTATAGATGTAGGTTCCAGAGGCGGAGCTTACATCTATCTCCAAAATGGGTGTCCATTAGTCCCCATCATGCTGGGTGCTGCATCCACTGAGTATGGAGAGGTGGCCAAGTATGCACATCTTTTTCCATTGTCTTCTACAAAAAAAAAAAAAAAAAAAACTCCCGTGGGAGTCACCTCTCCATTCACAGCACCTGCAGTATCAGGCAGAAGGGTTGGTTTGAAGTCCCCCCTCCCCCCCCCACCTTCTTTTAGATCCCAGAGGAGATACCCACGTCTATAAGACATTCCTCTGGGCATGCCATTATAATGTACAATATGAGAATATTGCTTTTATTGAGGTTTCACCACATTTCAGTAATAGTATATCATGGTTCATTCTAGGGCTGGGCAATTAATCCAGATAACCGAAGTGATATCGTGCATGGTGGTTATTACATTTTCTTGAGCTTTTACCTGAAGTTTTGTTGGGACTAAAAATGTCTGAACTGGACCTGCTATTATATACTCTGGGGTATTTTCCGACCCTAGAGTATATTTAGCGGAGGGCTATGAGAAGTGATCAAACATAAAAAACAATGTTACTCACCTCCCATGGGCTCTGGCACTGGTCTTCCTCCTTTTCAGGCCTCCTGAATGATGTTGCAAAGATGCAAGTGTCACAACTTTGCGTGACCCACATAAATGCAGAGTCCCAAACACAGGCCTCAGTGGTCCTGGGGGTCATTCAGGAGGCTTGAAGAGGACCAGAAGCAGCGCCAGAGCCCAGGGGAGATGAGTAACACTGTTTTTTTTATGTTTGATCACCTCCCCTGGGCCCCCGCTTATTATACTCTGGGGTCTGAAGAGACCGTGAAGTAAATAATAACAGTTCTGGTTTGGAAATGAAACCATCAGGCGAACCTTGTGAGGTTTATACCTTTAAAAAGATAAAAAGCACTTTTTCGAGATAAAATTCAGATTAATCAGAGTCACAATCGCTCCAGCCCTAGTTGTCTGTCTGTCTGTCTCCACCTGCTATATTTTTTGACAGTGAGCATGTAGTATTACAAATCCTGACATGGTGCCCACATTACCTGTCCTTGTACTGGCTCAGAAACTCATACAACTTCTCCGTCTCTCCGCTTCCATAAAGATAATCCGCTTGCTCTTTCACGTCATCAACTTCAATAGAAAGGAAACAGTTTAATGCACAGAGTCCCTGCAACTACAAGATCTGCGCAGACATGACAGTTTTATACCTAGACAAGATGTGATAGACTTGTTTATTTGGCCACAATAGTAGGTCTCTTTTTTATGGGACCCACAGGATAGGTTCTAAGTATATGGATTGTTGGGTTCCAATCCTGTGGTGGGAGAACACAATGGATGGAAATACAGTCCATTGCAAAAATATCTACATTTCTGTTTTTTTCTGTCAAGATGGGTGCTGAGTGTACATTAATGAGAAATAAAAAGAACTTTTTTGCTTTTAGCAAATGGCTGCAATGAAACAAAGAGTTAAAAATTTAAAGGGGTCTGAATACTTTCCGTACCCACTGTATCTGACACTGTACTTTAATTACCTGGCTATAACTACCTGCATAGCAGGCCCCACTCGCAGTGCGACCTCTGCTCCAATCCATTTCAGATACCACTAAAACACATACACCCTACCGCTCTGTCTTTACAGACAATATAGGGAGTATGTGCCTCCAATATGGCCGCCACAAGAAGTGTTTACAAATGAAAAAAAAAAATTACTATTACATTAAAAAAAATAAACACTTCCCCTTTAATAACCCACGTGAAGAACAATAATAAGAAATAAATGATAGGTATACCTTTAACACTGGCATATACTACGGCATGTCTGTTCTTCCATCTATAGGATCCAATGGCAAGCAAAGACAAGGATGACAACACAAGACCCTTCTCCAATAAGGCACTTTCCTTTGGACCCTGTGGCAGTAAGAAATATAAGACACTTGGAATGATTTACTAATATCAGCAGGAAACCCCTTTATAAAAGCATGGTCCGAGAAGTATATAAAGGCTGTAACATCCAGGCCGCACTTAGCACAGTATATGGTGATTAGGGCTGGGCGATTATGCCTAAATAAAAATTGTGATTAATCGGGCATTTTACCTCAATCATGATTAATGGTGATTATTTAAGTCACGCCCCTTTTACAGTATGTGTCGGGTGAACCGAAACTGCTATTATACTCGGGGGGTGTCTTCAGGCTCCAGAGTAAATAAACTGAGACCCAGGGGAGGTGATCAAATCCATTGTTACTCACCTCTCCTGGGCTCCAGAGCGACTCCCTGCTGTCTTTGGCGCTTCTGATTGACATCAGAATCCAAGGAGAGGTGGGTAACTCTGATTTTTTTATGTTTGATCACCTCCACTTGGCCTCCGTTATGTTAAAAAAAATATGGTTAAAAACTGACAAACATTTATCCGTTAATGTCCGTTATTATACAGTCCATTTTTTGTGGGGATTTTTTTGTTCTGTTTTCTGACCATGCACGGAAAAAACATAACTCATAACTCCATTATTTTGAATGGAGCCAAAAGTCTTGCACTCTGGGTTATTAACTCCGCCAAAATAATGGACCTGTGACGGATTTGATGAAAAACCACTAACATACAACTTAAAGGGGTTGTCAGGGATAAAATGATCTTTCTACACTAAGCTAAACACCTTCCCCCCGTCTAACTTCTAACTTACTTAACAAAAAGTGTATTTACCCAAATCGCTGGGGTGGTCATGTGACAGCCCCCAGGGACATTTTCTGATTTTCCAGTGACGTTCCATTTCCCCGTTTCTGGAAACGGAACGTCACCAATACTAACCCCCAACCCCCATCCCATCATACTTACCTGTCTTCCTGTCTGGATCTTCTGGGCACAGAACATCACTTCCTTGAGGGGGGCTGGCTCCTCCTCTTTTGACGTCTACCGGCCTCCCACGCCTGCGCAATAGAGCCAGAGTGCCGACATTCCGGCCCTACTGTGCAGACAGACATCAAGAGGAGTAGGAGCTGGCCCCACAGAAGGAAGTGATCTCCCATGTCCAGAAGATTCGGACAGGAAGATAGGTAAGTATGATGGGGTGGGCTAAGTTAGCTAGTTAGGAAGGGCTAGTAGGGGGCGGACTAGCTAGAGAGACAGGGAGGGGGGAGGTAGGGTGAGTCAGCCCTGAGTGAAGTTCAATGCATTGTGGTAGTTGTAGGATAAATGGACAGGAAGCTACACCATGTAAACAAATGCAGAGGATGCCAGGAGCTCTCAGAGAAACCCAGAAATCACTCAAAACACTGCTAAAGGTATTTGGGTGCACTTATTAACCCATTAATAGCACTTACAGACCTTTTTTTAAAAAAAGATTTTTTGCTCTGAAAACCCCTTTAAACAAATATCACTGAAATCAATGAGATTTTTTGTGGGTTTTTGAAAGATCTGTTAGTGTCCGTTGTTAACATTTTCTCACAGATGCCAACAACGGACACTAACAACGGTAGTGTGAACGCCCCCTAAGAATATGTTCACACATGGCAGATTCAGATAGGTGGAGGGTTTTCGGTGCTGAGAAACACATTTATTTAATGTTTCATATGTAAAATCAAAAACATAACCTAAAAAAAACGTATCAAATACTACATGCAGTTTTAACTGCACTGTGTGAATACACACTAAGGCCTCCTGCACATGGGTAAATATGAGTTGGAAAATCCATACATCAGCTGAACCCAGTCAGGAGACCCAGACTCAAAACATCACAGTGGTGTATGATGCCGGGATTCCCTGCCCCCTTGCAGTTCCACTGTCACACACTATATAAGATCCAGAACAGTGGAGCTGCCGGGAAGGGACTCCCAGCGTCATAAAATTACAATCATGCAAGGAGTTCAGGTCTCCAGACCACATTCAATCCGCGAAATGTAGGTAATACACAGTCTGGATTTTCTGGACAACATTTGCCCATATACCTGGAGCCTAAAGATTCTGATCCTGTGCTGAATCTGTAGGGATAAGGGTGTGGATTTATGGATTCCGATGAGTTTGATCGCTACATTTCTTGATGCTAGAAAAGCCATGTAAAATGCCCTATAAGTCAGGGTGAGTGACCTGTACATTGACCAATCATTATGTATACAGACCAGCAGGAATAACCACATGTTGTGGTGATGGTATGCCCTTGTCTACTTATTCCATTATTGTTTTACACCTTGGTTTTTAAAGTTCCTATTCTGTTAAAAAAAAAAAATTAAAAAATTAGTTTAAAAAAAAAATAAATATATATAACACATAAGGGAATAATGTTCTACCACATGCTTGGCCAGTAGGAAACTGGATGGAACAAGTCATAAAACTCAATAATCCAGCAGTACAGAGGATTAAAGGGATTTGCCAAGATAAAAACATTGATGACCTGTCCTAAAGATACGTTATCAATATCAGACTGGTACTCTCCGCAGTTGATTTTTTTTTTCTCCGCTGTTTTTCATTTCAATACGACGGACACCATTATAGTCAATGGGGTCTGCCATGTGTAACCGCTGTTTTAGCTGTCTGCCTCTCCGTCAGGGGAACCCAACGATAGAGAGCCAGGGCTAATGTAAACCTAGCATAAGCTGCAGTGACTCTATTCAGCCACTACACAGAACAGCGCTGTCTGCTTCCTGTGCATCAATTACTGAGAACAGCTGATCAGTAGAGGTGCAGGTGTCAGACACCCACCAATCTGATGCTTAGGATAGGTCACCAATATTTTTAGTCCAAAAAAACCCCTTTAAAGCAGCAGATGAAACAAACTTCTTTCTGACAGTGGAAGGCTGTGTATCATAAATCTTTTGTCATGTGTCTCACTCCAGGATTCCAGAGGGCAGGAGTAATAAATTTACGAAGCACAGTCAGCCAGCTACCAGAGAAAACCAGAAATGTGATCAACATTTATCCAGCTTTAGTGTGTGGAGGAGGGTGAGCTGTGGGGCCCCTTGGCTTCTGGGCCCCACATTCTTGTCTTGGAGCCTCCATCACAGATTCTATCACAAAAAAATTAGAGAGAACACAGGGTTATTACCTACAAAAAAAAACAACTGACCCTGTTATAAGTCAATGGGCTCCGCTAGGTGTCGGTCATGTTCTGACTTCCATTATAAACTAGTCACAATACAGACATGAACATTTATATGGCGGATGCTGCTAAAATCAAGTGAGTCTGGATTTGTTTGGTTCTCTGGTCTGGCTGATAAATCCCTAATGGACAAATATATATTTAGTCACCGATACCAGGTCATATCTCATACTATGCAAGCACAGAAGTAAGTCCTATACCGTGACTGTAAGGGTATGTTCACACTGAGTTTGTTACAGGCTGAAAAGTTTTTGACACTTTTTTTTTTTTGCACAATGCAGTTTTTGACATTTACACCAGCACACTATATGGACCTGGAAAATCTGCTTAAAAAAATGCTTTTTGATGCTTATTTTTAGTTGCAAAAACTGTGTCGTATTTTTTTCCTCCTCTTGTTGATTTAAATGGGTTTTTGAAGGTAGAAACTACCTGAAGATATGTCTGATTCCCATTGAAATGAATGGAAGGCGTCTTAAGGATTCCGCCTCAAAATCCTCCTGCAAAAAAAAAACTCTGTGTAAACATACCCTAAGGGTTCTCCTACCGTAACTGGATGCCAGGGAGACCCAAAGGAGGAAAAGGGGAGAAGAATTTATGTGTTTTGCAATAAAAGGCAACTGAAATAAACATCATTGCATGTCACAGTCGCCATCATTGATCCCCAGAGTCAGTCAATAGCATTCATCATGTGTGCACTGAGCTGGCCTGTATGCTTATACACCTCTACATGGGCACATAGCTGTCATGTGACGGCACAGGGTATATCTCTATATGAGAATCGCAGCAACCTCATCTCCCAAAGGTAGCGTGACTTAATTCAGCCTAAGGGGCTCGCCAGGATTAGATGAGATTTTTCCTCTATTTTGCACTCCTTCCGCCGCAAATCCGACCTAAATGTCGGAAAACTGGATAGGCAAAGATTTGCGACGCTTTGCTTAAAATCCCATTCACTTCTATGGGTTTTTAAAGCAATGCGCGGGTGTGCGCTTACACCCCCTGCCACGCAAAGCCAGTTTTTTTCGTCGGACACAAAGTCTTGCATGTCCGACTTTGTTTCCGACGAAAAAAAACGGCTTCACACGCAAAAGGTGTAAGCGCACACCCGCGCATTGCTTTAAAAACCCATAGAAGTGAATGGGTTTTAAGCAAAGCGTCGCAAACCTTTCCCTAACCAGTCCCTATCCAGTTTTCCGACATTTAGGTCGGATTCGCAGCAGACGGAGTGCCATTAGCCACTGTTCCCTTCAGCCCCTTCCCCATATGATGTCACTAGTCGCCTGCATGGTACAATAGAGGATGAATAATCAGATATTTTTGCAGAAACAATATGTCTCCTGAAATGTGCAGTTTCTTCTATACTGTATAAGCAATAGACATTACATCAAGAAAAAGCAATTAACGACAAAGCAAAGCAGAACTACAAGTCCCAGGAAGCAGTCCCAATAGCCTATATATGCAC
This sequence comes from Leptodactylus fallax, assembly GCA_947044405.1. Taxonomy (NCBI): domain Eukaryota; kingdom Metazoa; phylum Chordata; class Amphibia; order Anura; family Leptodactylidae; genus Leptodactylus; species Leptodactylus fallax. Next base: position 424,610 of record CAMRHE010000057.1, read on the forward strand.
ACCTATGACATTAACCCCTTCCCACTCCATACTATTACATCACCCAGAGCATAGAGTTATCGCTGTGCCTGCGGCGTGACTTCTGGGTCTCAGCTATATTACACGGCTGGGATCCGGGCCTAGCTGCTGGATGACAGAACATACTCCGACTCCAGCAGCTTAACCCCTCAGATGCTGGGATCAATAGCGATCACGGGATCTGGGTGGTTAGTGGACGAGACCCCCCTCCCTTTGGCCTCCTGGATTACCTGTAATGTAAAGAAAGTATAAAATAAAGTATTAAAAATAAGTAAATAATAAAAAGCTTAAAAAAAAAAAGCAAAAAAAAAAACCCACACCTTTAGAATGTAAAAAAACGTATAATGTAAAACAAACATATTAGGTATCCCCATGAAGTCCGCGCTATCCAAAAATAGTGTTATTTCTCCCATACAGTGAATGCCGATAAAAAAAAATAGCAATGTGCAAATGAATGTATTTAGGTCACCTTGACTGACCCCGAAAATAGCAATAAAAAGTGATCAGAAAGTCATACATCCCAAACATTGGTAGCAATAAAAACTACAAATTGTCCCGCAAATAAAGAGCCCTGACAGATCTCCGCCAACTAAACAGTAAAAAAGTTATAGGGGTCAGAATACGGTGACCCCAGGAAAATCGCTCATTTTCCAAAAATAAATTTATTTTACAATTAATCAATAAAAGCAGTAAATCCTAATAAAACCAATATACATATGGTATCGCCGTAATCGTAATGACCCCCTGGATAAATCTGCCATGTCATATTTAATGCAGAGCGAACGCCGCACGAACAACATGCAAAAAAAATGAGAGAATTGTGGACTTTTAAACCCAGAACTCCCCCCAAAAAGTGTTAATAAAAGCTAATCAAAACCTTATATGTACCCCAAAATGGTGCCATCTGAAAGTACAACTCGCCCCGCAAAGAACAAGCCCTCACATAGCTGTGTGTACAGAAAAATAACAACGTTATGAAGTTTGGAAAACGGGGAAGGAAAATATGAAAACGCGTTAAATATGTCTCTTGCATTGTCAGGGCGGTGCTCTACAGCCTGTGACAGGTCTGCTCCTGTGGAACTACAACTCCCAGCCTGCCCTGAATACGGCTCACTATGCGGGAATGCTGGGAGTTGTAGTTTGGCTCCGGGATGTAACTAATGAGTATAAGTAGAATACACCGGGCACAGTCCAGGCACTTACATGAGACCTAATATACCGGGAGGAGCTCCTGCCCATTAGCCCAGTGACATGGCCGCCCCGTAGGCGCTGTATCCAGGCCAGTAGTGTGCTCCGCGCCCCCGCAGACATCCCGCTCCTCACCGCTCAGTCACCCGCACTAATAGGTAAAAACTTCTCTCATTCCTTCTTATACATCCCAATGACTTACAGGACCTTGGATGACGTCACGGTCACGTGGGAGGAGGACGTTGCGGTTCCAGGAACTTAGCAGAACTGCGCTGTGCTGTGGAGGACTGTGGCGGAGCCAGGGCACAAGAGGGCGCTCTAGAGAGAGGAACGCGGCGCCCTGGATATGCTAGTCTCCCTAAACCCGAAAGTATCCCCAGCACTTGGCACGGCCTTTCTATGAGACAGACTCCTCCCACTGCTCCCGTGAAAAAAGTGTGCAGGAGGCCATCTAGCGCCCCCTACAGTGCAGCACCTGTGGAAAGGCGAGCCTTACAGCCTATTCTTAGAAAAGACACATTTTATTTATTAAGGGAGGTCAAACCTGTGGTCACCACTATCAGGTCATAAATAGTTCAATCAAAGGATAGGGTATCATAGATATCAGGAAAAATGTAAAATATAACTTTTATTACTCAAAAAGATAAAATAAAGACAAAAAAGGGGGACGAGACACAGAACAAATAATGAACCATCAGAATGAGGGATATATATACTTATATAGTCGGTTGTATCAATTAGATGTACATACAACCATTTCTGCTCTGCTCAATTCAACACAGATGTATATATTCTCAGGTAAAAAGTGTCCTATTATAGAATGGACTCCTGTAGTACTGACCATCCCCTCTGTTCAGTAAGACGAAATAAACCGAGGCAGAGGCAATCATTGAGTACTCCGCTAAAACGGATGATATGCTCTTAGGAGTTTTAGTCATCATAGATGCCAAGGCACTAGGAGATTCTGACCAAAAATTAAATGGTAGTGAGTTATATATATATATATATATATATATATATATATATATATATATATATAAATAAAACCAGTGCCCCCACCAGAGTATTTCACTGCATTGGGGGTGAGGCTGGGTACTCCCTTAAGGTCTAATGTCCTAGGTTCAAAAATGATGACAGATGCTACCCTCCCACATCAGAGCTTATCTCTGCCCAGGTTTTCCCAAAATAAATCGGGACATGTCTCTGCCCAGATAAAGTAGTATATTATAGAGACAGCCTCCGGGCAAAATTTTGCACACAAATAGATGATATTGCGTGCTAGCCCACAAAATGCTGCTCAAAATTATACTGACCGGCTCCGGATCCTCAATTACACACATAGTCAGCATTGTGCGCTATACACCGGAGCACTGCCAATAAGACGATCGGTATTCACCCCTGCTGGAGTGTGCTCATAAAAGAGCGTCAAACCGATAGCTCACTAATGGCTCCAGAGAACATCTGATGTGAATACTTATATTATGAAGGATCTGTCCCTCATACTAAGTAAAGTTAAAATAACAAACTCCCTATACGTATTTCACTAGCACCCTAAATGGTGCTATATCATCAGGGGAAACAAGCATAATGACCTCTCAGTCTGAGAAGTAAGAGGCAGTGGCATCAGAGCCCCGTCGCTGCAGGGGTGAATACCGATCGTCTTATTGGCAGTGCTCCGGTGTATAGCGCACAATGCTGACTGTGTGTAATTGAGGGTCTGGAGCTTGTCAGTATGTCAGTATAATTTTGAGCAGCACTTTGTGGGCTAGCACACAATATCATCTATTTGTGTGCAAAATTCTGCCCTGAGGCTGTCTTTATAAATATACTACTTTATCTGGGCAGGGACATGTCCGATGTATTTAGGGAAAACCTGGGCAGAGATAAGCTCTGATGTGGGAGGGTAGCATCTGTCATCATTTTTTAGCCTAGGACATTAGACCTTAAGGGAGTACCCAGCCTCACCCCCAGTGCAGTGAAATACTCTGGTGGGGCACTGGTTATATATATATATATATATATATATATATATATATACCCACTGCCATTTAATTTTTGGTCAAAGTCTTCTAGTGCCTTGGCATCTATGATGACTAAAACTCCTAAGAGCATATCATCCGTTTTAGCGGAGTACTCACTGATTGCCTCTGCCTCGGTTTATTTTGTCTTACTGAACAGAGGGGATGGTCAGTACTACAGGAGTCCATTCTATGATAGGACACTTTTTACCTGAGAATATATACATCTGTGTTGAATTGAGCAGAGCAGAAATGGTTGTATGTACAGTACAGACCAAAAGTTTGGACACACCTTCTCATTCCAAGAGTTTTCTGTATTTTCATGACTAGAAAAATTGTAGATTCACATTGAAGGCATCAAAACTATGAATTAACACATGTGGAATTATATACTTAACAAAAAAGTGTGAAACAACTGAAAATATGTCTTATATTCTAGGTTCTTCAAAGTAGCCACCTTTTGCTTTGATTACTGCTGTGCACACTCTTGGCATTCTCTTGATGAGCTTCAAGAGGTAGTCACCTGAAATGGTTTTCACTTCACAGGTGTGCCCTGTCAGGTTTAATAAGTGGGATTTCTTGCCTTATAAATTGGGTTGGGACCATCAGTTGTGTTGTTCAGAAGTCAGGTGGATACACAGCTGATAGTCCTACTGAATGGAGTGTTAGAATTTGTATTATGGCAAGAAAAAAGCAGCTAAGTAAAGAAAAATGAGTGGCCATCATTACTTTAAGAAATGAAGGTCAGTCAGTCCAAAAAAATTGGGAAAACTTTAAAAGTGTCCCCAAGTGCAGTGGCCAAAACCATCAAGCGCTACAAAGAAACTGGCTCACATGAGGACCGCCCCAGGAAAGGAAGACCAAGAGTCACCTCTGCTGCGGAGGATAAGTTCATCCGAGTCACCAGCCTCAGAAATCGCAGGTTAACAGCAGCTCAGATTAGAGACCAGGTCAATGCCACACAGAGTTCTAGCAGCAGACACATCTCTACAACAACTGTTAAGAGGAGACTGTGTGCAGCAGGCCTTCATGGTAAAATAGCTGCTAGGAAACCACTGCTAAGGACAGGCAACAAGCAGAAGAGACTTGTTTGGGCTAAAGAACACAAGGAATGGACATTAGACCTGTGGAAAACTGTGCTTTGGTCTGATGAGTCCAGATTTCAGCTCTTTGGTTCCAACCACCGTGTCTTTGTGCAACGCAGAAAGGTGAACGAATGGACTCTACATGCCTGATTCCCACCGTGAAGCATGGAGGAGGAGGTGTGATGGTGTGGGGGTGCTTTGCTGGTGACACTGTTGGGGATTTATTCAAAATTGAAGGAATACTGAACCAGCATGGTTACCACAGGATCTTGCAGCGGCATGCTATTCCATCCGGTTTGCGTTTAGTTGGACCATCATTTATTTTTCAACAGGACAATGACCCCAAACACACCTCCAGACTGTGTAAGGGCTATTTGACCAAGAAGGAGAGTGATGGGGTGCTACGCCAGATGACCTGGCCTCCACAGTCACCAGACCTGAACCCAATCGAGATGGTTTGGGGTGAGCTGGACCGCAGAGTGAAGGCAAAAGGGCCAACAAGTGCTAAGCATCTCTGGGAACTCCTTCAAGACTGTTGGAAGACCATTTCAGGTGACTACCTCTTGAAGCTCATCAAGAGAATGCCAAGAGTGTGCAAAGCAGTAATCAAAGCAAAAGGTGGCTACTTTGAAGAACCTAGAATATAAGACATATTTTCTGTTGTTTCACACTTTTTTGTTAAGTATATAATTCCACATGTGTTAATTCATAGTTTTGATGCCTTCAGTGTGAATCTACAATTTTTCTAGTCATGAAAATCCAGAAAACTCTTGGAATGAGAAGGTGTGTCCAAACTTTTGCTCTGTACTGTATATCTAATTGATACAACCGACTATATAAGTATATATATCCCTCATTCTGATGGTTCATTCTGTTCTGTGTTTCGTCCCCCTTTTTTGTCTTTATTTTATCTTTTTGAGTAATAAAAGTTATATTTTACATTTTTCCTGATATCTATGATACTCTATCCTTTGATTGAACTATTTAGGGCCTTACAGCCTAGCATCAGCGCTGTGCTTTGAGGAACGCCCCGCCTGACTATATTCTTCCATGGACTTGTACTCTCGGGGGGGGAGCTTTCTTGCGGTATATAATAACTACACATCTATGAATACGTGAAAGTTCCTCTTTAAAGGTATTTCCATATAATACTTTATTCATTTTATAATGAATAAAATGTATCCATAATTTGGTCTGGTCATAAAAGGATTCTTTCATCTAATTTCTTGACTAAAATTCAACATAATATAATATTACTGTATATCGTGTAAAGTGAACTTGAAATACCGTGTGGAGTATTTTCCTGTTAGGTCACTTTTCTGAAAACATGCTGGCACTAGTATAGACTAATACAGTCATATGAAAAAGTTTGGGCACCCCTATTAATCTTAATCATTTTTAGTTCTAAATATTTGGGTGTTTGCAACAGCCATTTCCATTTGATATATCTAATAACTGATGGACACAGTAATATTTCAGGATTGAAATGAGGTTTATTGTACTAACAGAAAATGTGCAATATGCATTAAACCAAAATTTGACCGGTGCAAAAGTATGGGCACCTCAACAGAAAAGTGACATTAATATTTAGTAGATCCTCCTTTTGCAAAAATAACAGCCTCTAGTCGCTTCCTGTAGCTTTTAATCAGTTCCTGGATCCTGGATGAAGGTATTTTTGACCATTCCTCTTTACAAAACAATTCTAGTTCAGTTAAGTTTGATGGTCGCCGAGCATGGACAGCCCGCTTCAAATTATCCCACAGATGTTCAATGATATTCAGGTCTGGGGACTGGGATGGCCATTCCAGAACATTGTAATTGTTCCTCTGCATGAATGCCTGAGTAGATTTGGAGCTGTGTTTTGTATCATTGTCTTGCTGAAATATCCATCCCCGGCGTAACTTCAAATTCGTCACAGATTCTTGTACATTATTCTCAAGAATCTGCTGATACTGAGTTGAATCCATGCGACCCTCAACTTTAACAAGATTCCCGGTGCCGGCATTGGCCACAGAGCCCCAAAGCATGATGGAACCTCCACCAAATTTTACAGTGGGTAGCAAGTGTTTTTCTTGGAATGCTGTGTTTTTTTGACGCCATGCATAACGCCTTTTTGTATGACCAAACAACTCAATCTTTGTTTCATCAGTCCACAGGACCTTCTTCCAAAATGAAGCTGGCTTGTCCAAATGTGCTTTTGCATACCTCAGGCGACTCTGTTTGTGGCGTGCTTTCAGAAACGGCTTCTTTCGCATCACTCTCCCATACAGCTTCTCCTTGTGCAAAGTGTGCTGTATTGTTGACCGATGCACAGTGACACCATCTGCAGCAAGATGATGCTGCAGCTCTTTGGAGGTGGTCTGTGGATTGTCCTTGACTGTTCTCACCATTCTTCTTCTCTGCCTTTCTGATATTTTTCTTGGCCTGCCACTTCTGGGCTTAACAAGAACTGTCCCTGTGGTCTTCCATTTCCTTATTATGTTCCTCACAGTGGAAACTGACAGGTTAAATCTCTGAGACAACTTTTTGTATCCTTCCCCTGAACAACTATGTTGAACAATCTTTGTTTTCAGATCATTTGAGAGTTGTTTTGAGGAGCCCATGATGCCACTCTTCAGAGGAGATTCAAATAGGAGAACAACTTGCAATTGGCCACCTTTACCTTTTCTCATGATTGGATACACCTGGCTATGAAGTTCAAAGCTCAGTGAGGTTACAAAACCAATTTTGTGCTTCAGTAAGTCAATAAAAAGTAGTTAGGAGTATTCAAATCAATAAAATGATAAGGGTACCCAAATTTTTGCATGGTCAAATTTTGGTTTAATGCATATTGCACATTTTCTGTTAGTACAATAAACCTCATTTCAATCCTGAAATATTACTGTGTCCATCAGTTATTAGATATATCAAATTGAAATGGCTGTTGCAAACACCCAAATATTTAGAACTAAAAATGATTAAGATTAATAGGAGTGCCCAAACTTTTTCATATGACTGTATGTTACTGTATTCCTAGGCTACTAAAAAGTAGCTTGTAGTAATAAGTAGAGGGGATAATAACCACAACACAACATATCAACTATTGTGTTGTTGCTGTATCATATAGGAGGATCTATGTGGAGCTTGGAAACTACACATGTCCACAGTATAATATTGGAGGTGAGAATTGGTGGCTGACATTACAGTGGGGGAGATATAAAAAAATAAAAAGTATAGTCATCTGTCTTGCTCCTCATGTGACCAATCAGTGGTCTCAGCAGTCGCAGAAGGACTGGTGATGTCACACTGGCTAGGTTCACATTTGCGTTGGATTTTCCGTAGGGAAATCTGTTGTAGATTCTGCCTAAAATCAGCAGAGAGAAAAGTACTGCAAGGAGGATTTTTCTTTCCGCCGGTTTCAGTATAAAACTGGCGGAAACCCAGCGGCCCCTTATTATAGTCTATGGTGTCCGCGGGTAACCGCTTTTTAAATGGACAGGGTCTCTCCGTCTTTCGGTTATACATTCTGACCCAAATGACGGGGACCCGAACACTAGTGTGATCCTGAACAACCCCTTTAAGTTGAAAACGTAGAATCAAATATTTATCAGGACAGCTAAGATATAGTTCCTCAATGTTGAAACCAGAAATATCCATCTTTAAGGTAACAAAACAAGCCTAAGGCTAGGTTCACACCTGCGCTCGGTCTCCGCTGGGTGATTCCGTTCCCCAGTCCGCTTGAAAAATGCGGATAGAATAGTCCTGCAAGCAGCACTTTTCTCTCCATATTTTTCACCCTTTTCAGGCGGAAACCTGGCAGACCCCATTATAGTCTATGGGGTCCGCGGGTAACTGATTTTTTAAGCGGATTAGGTTTCCGAATGTAGGTGTGAATCTAGTGTAAGAAGAAAAAATAGTATATTATTTACCCACCACAGTCTGTGCACCCCTCATCTCACAGCCTGGGTGTAGCTTAATAGTTGGAGACTACTAGCCCTATCGGGAAGCTGCACAAGGTCACTGTTCTAAGTTCCTTGAGTAAAGTTCACTTTGGTTCAATTGCATCACTGCCTCCTGAGTTGTTCCTGCACTTACCATCAGGGCCCTACCAAACACCACCAAGCAGCTTAAGGTGAGAGAGAACCCCTCTCCAACTGGAAGACCACCACTATCAGGTATCGCGCAGGCCCCCCTGTCAGTGTCCAGCCTGGGAGGTGGGTTGGAGAAGTTTGGTTGAGTGCAATCTGCCTAGCCTCTGACATTACCACCATCACTACTGCTCCCATCCTCTGGTTCCCTCCATCTGCATTGCGGCACAGTCTCCACCTCTAACCCAGTGATTGACCAGGGATGTTCCACGGTGGCTCAGTGGTTAGCACTACAGCCTTGCAGCACTGGAGTCCTGGGTTTGAATCCTGCCAAGAACAACATCTGCAAGGAGTTTGTATGTTGTTTGCGTGGGTTTCCTCCCAAAGACATACTGATAGGGAATGTAGATTGTGAGCCCTATATGGGACACTGACTGACAATATCTGTAAAGCGCTGTGGAATATGATGGCGCTATACAAGTAAGCATAATAATAATAAGTCCTCTAAATCAAAGCAATATCCAGAACACAGTGAAATGAACCAGGGGAAAAACATGAAACTTTAGGGAAGCTGCAAAACATACAACATAAAATGGACCATATACTTAAGTACCGAAGTATTACAGTATAAGGTACAGGGGATCAAGCGATCCTAGGCTTAAAGGGGTTGTCCGGGATAAAATGGAATTCATAGACTAATTTAAACACCCTCCCCCGCCTACTTATTAAATTACATAATTTAGCAAAAATGTACAGTACAGACCAAAAGTTTGGACACACCTTCTCATTCCAAGAGTTTTCTGTATAAAAATTGTAGATTCACACTGAAGGCATCTGTGATGATTTTGCTTAAGTGTGGCTATAACTCAGATGTATTTTGATCTCTGGGTATAGGATCTCCCTTCTTGCTTGCACTCATGTGCGCAGCTATAAGCCTAGGTGCATATTGGCAGTAGTGGCCAGACTGGAACAATAGGGCTTTGTATCCATCCCAGAATAGCTATTGTATTCTTACACAGTCCTGCCTGATCAAACAAACATGCATTGTCCAGCTGCACTGGTTGACCAGATATGGCTGATAACATTGTATCAGGTCATTTGGTCTCATCTTCATACAAAAGATCTGGACTTGAGGGGATTATTCTATGAGACCAGCTTCCGCCGGTGACCTCATTCTGGGAGGTGGCTTAAAGGGTATGAAAGATGAGGTAAGGGTCAGTGGGAGGAGATTATGCTAGAGAGATTATGCTATGGAGTTTTGGGCTGAGACCAACACAGACTAGAGAGCTGACACAGACAGACCATGAGGAGAGGCTGCTGTGATGAGATTCTGTTGAGACTATTGGACTAATGCTGAGAGACTGTAAAGAGCATGCAGGCTGGATTATTGTACTGTGATGCCACATGCTAGGAGTTAATGCCACATGCCAAGAAGCCTCCACTGGTGACTCACACATACCAGAGCATGTGTGAGTGTTGGACTACAGAACCACATCAAGGACATGTGTGGTAAAGTAACTATTTCACCTTTAATCCCTTTTATTTGATTTGTACTGTATCTTGCAACTAGTAACTGTTAATGCTTGCATATATCTGCATATCTGTTCTGAACTGTATATGTTAGATGTTAATACCGACCCATTTAGGGGTTAATAAATATATAAAATTTAGAAAGCTTGTCTTGTATTTATCTGGTGAACCCGACATTCACTGGAGGTGAGTGTGGTTTTTATATGAAAGAGGACTCAGGGTGTGGCCAAAGCGGTTTGGCGCACTGAGGATCTTTCACAGCATCAAACTATGAATTAACACATGTGGAATTATATACTTAACAAAAAAGTGTGAAACAACTGAAAATATGTCTTATATTCTAGGTTCTTCAAAGTAGCCACCTTTTGCTTTGATTACTGCTTTGCACACTCTTGGCATTCTCTTGATGAGCTTCAAGAGTCTTCCAACAGTCTTGAGGGAGTTCCCAGAGATGCTTAGCACTTGTTGGCCCTTTTGCCTTCACTCTGCGGTCCAGCTCACCCCAAACCATCTCGATTGGGTTCAGGTCTGGTGACTGTGGAGGCCAGGTCATCTGGCATAGCACCCCATCACTCTCCTTCTTGGTCAAATAGCCCTTACACAGTCTGGAGGTGTGTTTGGAGTCATTGTCCTGTTGAAAAATAAATGATGGTCCAACTAAACGCAAACCGGATGGAATAGCATGCTGCTGCAAGATGCTGTGGTAACCATGCTGGTTCAGTATTCCTTCAATTTTGAATAAATCCCCAACAGTGTCACCAGCAAAGCACCCCCACACCATCACACCTCCTCCTCCATGCTTCACGGTGGGAACCAGGCATGTAGGGAAACAGGGAGGTTGTCTGAGAGACGGAGGTAGTAGGAGTCAGCCTACAAGTACCATGATGCATTGCATTAGCTAAGACAGCAGGAAGCTACACCATGTAAAGAAATGTAGAAGATGCCAGGAGCTCCCAGCGAAACCCAGAAATCACTCAAAACACTGCTACAGGTATTTGGGTGAACTTATTAACCCATTAATAGCACTGTAAGAGACAGCCAATGTTGTCCTAAGCTTCATTTGTCTGTATAAACTGTTAATGTTGAATGTATTTCTGTGATTCTGTTCCTTTAAGACAGCAGCTATTGTAATTGTGACATGATGCTGGAGTGAGACCCCCCCCCCTTTTATGTCAGCTTGCCTGTTCTGCAGACAGAGTGTGAGCAGAGAAGCAGGAAGTGACGAGACAGAGAGCAGCAGCCATCTTGGCAAGAGAGAAGACAGGTGTCTGTGCTATATTGAACTGGTGTGGAGATTTTTCTGTACAGCTAAGCTGTATCTTGGTCCAGAGACAAACAGAGTGTAAAGAGACAACAGGACTAGTGAGTCCACGTGAAAGGAACTGTGCTCAGTGGCTGATCAGTGAGACTGACATTGTGACTGTGTATATGGATACCACAGATAGAGACTCGCAGTGCTGTTGACGTACTGGACAGTAACTGCTAAATCCCGGCTTACATCCCAGCTCAGTGTATGGATTCTGCAGGACTGTCAGTGTGCTGAGTGGAATCTGCTTTTGGATTACATTGCATTCATTTGGTTTACCTGTCTGTTAAAGAGGACTTCATTTCTCCAAAGATCCTGATAACCGTGAGGAGAGGACGCTTCACTATAAAAGAAAGGACCGACTTTGGGCCCCACCGCGCGCTTCTACGGACTGTAAGCGGTCCACCTGGACCACTGGGGAAAAGGGGGTGCATCCAAATGTGAAGTCAGGGTCAGTTAGGGATAGTTTTCAGTATATTGTTCATTCAGTGTCCATACTGCAGAAGTGGACAAAGTAAAAGTGGAAACCATTGCAGAATTTGCCTTGAAATTATTCATGCTATATTGTATATTTTGCTTGTCTTTATCCCTGTCATTTTACCTTTAACTAGCCTTTATTAATTTATAGTAAATATATATTTTTTTTTCTTGAACTACCGCGTGTGCGTTCATTTCTGGTTGCGGAGTCCAAACCACCTGCCTTGCTCTCGGTTCACAGCACTAACAGACCTTTTTTTAAAAAAAAAAACATTTTTTTCATTTGGTTAAAAAAATATATAAAACATAAATTTCCATGACAGAAATTCAGTGGCATCTGCAAAAATCACTTGAAATCTGGCAAATCTTTGCTGCAACTCACCAGAAGGAATTGCTGCAGGTCTATTGCAACTTTCAGGCAAACACCTTGCATAGCGAAACAAAGCTAAAAAAAGCTAAAATAAATGCAGTGAAAAAAGCACAGCAAATATACTCCCCACCCCATACAAGTTTATAGGGAAAATACAGCATTTCTGCAGGCAAAGTTAACATGCTGCATTTTTCAAAAATTCTTGCATTTTTGTAAACACAGTTTTTCCGCAGCATTTTTTTCCTGCAATTGCTCCCTGGCCTTCTCAATCAAGGAAGGGAAATAACAGCACAGCGGGCCATAGCAGTCCGGATCACCAGAGGCACTCCCAGTGCTCCAGACTGCTCATTTGCATATTTATATTTTTAATCAAATCCTGGCAACAGGAAAAAAAAAAGAGCCAAACTGCAATTTTTTTCACTGTTTTGCTTCACATAAAAATTGTGATAAAAAATTGGTATAAATAAAAAGTACATCTGGCCCCGCATAAAAAGCTTCCTTATTCATCCCTGTACATGGAACTATAAGTTACGGGTGTCAGATTATGGTGACTCCAATAAATTTTATTTTTTTGCAAAATTTTGGATTGTTTTAAGGAGTAAAAAAAACTATATACAAATTTGGTACTGACCCACAGAATATAGATGACGTCATTTTGGCTGCCGTAAAAACAAAGCCCGTAAGAAAGTCACAAACACAGTTTTTCTCTAGTTCCACCCCATTCTGAATTTTTTTTCTCCGGCTTCCCAGTACATCATACGGAATATTAAATGGAACTATATGAAGTACAATTTCTCCTGGAAAAATTAAGCCCTCATATGGTTCTGTGCACAGAAAAATAAAAACGTTATGGCTTTTGGATGGCTGGGGGTCAAAAAATAAAATCAAACACCTGCTGCAGGAAGGGCTTAATATCTCTTGCTCTCATCCTGTGACCTTAGTGTGAACGTGCCCTTACAGAAATCTCATCTACTATGCTGTTACTGTCTACCGCAGCAAGTTAGCCATCTATTACTGCTTTCATGTCCCCAGACTTAGGTCTCCTGCACAACACCATGTGCAATCTGCGGGTCAGTAAAATTGCAGGCACGGATGACACAAGGGTTGGTATACATGTGTCATCTGTGGTTTTCACTGACCCATACATTGAAAAAGAATTGACACAGCAACAAGTACGTACAGGTACAGTATAAGGCCTGCTCCATATTCTGCGTCTCTTCAATTCGGCCAGATACACAGCTGTAAAAACTACGGCCATATGTATAGCCCCAATGCAATGTATGGGTCCGTACTTTCACAATTGCAGATAAAATGTACATTTGTGTGCATGAGGCCTAAAGCTTACAGGACAGGACTGTCCTCGAGGCCATTTCCAGAATACTATAAGGTTGATCTGTCATATTGTTGCATACGTTTCTATCCACTCTGACCGCATATAATAAAAAGATACGGATATAATACAATAAAAACTATGGACGGTAAAGGCCCCATGTGCTGATTTGCCCAAATCTCTTTCCACCCTATGTAATATGTCAGTTATGTAAACAGGCGATAACAATCACGATGCCTCATTGTTTTACATGTACTATCTGTAGCAGACAAACAAGATACAAGGCTGTGTGAACCCGGCCCAATTCCAGTCATGTCAGCCAGACTGCACTGACTGAGTACACTACCCCCTCCTCCTATGAGGCAGCGCTCTACTATGTGTGTAGGAAATCCTGTCATAGGCCTGAGGGTGCTGGGAGGGGAGTATGGAGGGAGGGAGAAAGGGTGGAGAAGATTTACCACGGCTCACTCCACAACACATCATACACACTACAGAAATTCAGAGGGAGACATCGCCCAGTGGCCGCTGATATACAGAGGTGGGTGCCTGCTGCCTATCTAGGGTCTGGCTCTCATACACAGCACATGGGTTACATAAATTGGAGGGTGGCGTGTACCTACATTTTTCGTCAGGGAGAGTACAGCTAAAGGGGTAAGGCCCCAGTGCTCGGGAAAGTCCTGACTACTTCTAATGTATATACTGCCATAGTATGACTCTCACGGTACTATAGTTTGCACGTGGGTGTATATACGTGTACATATATATACTTATTCCATGCTACAGTATTCAATACCTTGGCTAGAGAAATGTTGACTTAAGGTTTGGCCTATTCTTCTCGCTGTATACACCGCTGTATACACATAAGATGAATGTTGTGTCCATATTATTATAGTTACAGTACATAGATAATACGGTTGTATAAAGGCGCAGGTCCATATAGTTCACCCTCTGTCCTTACGTTTTTGTACGCTGATAGTAAAATTACTGTGTATACATCTTCTTATATAGGATTTACATAGAAAGCAAATGGTAAAGTTTATATGTGCTTTATAAACTGTGCAAAAACAAGGGCCAAAGTTTATCCGTGAATCATCTATAGTCCTATGTCGTTGTCAGGTTATACACTAATGTCCACTGTTATAATTTTTCATATATGAAAGGGGTTTTCTGGCATCAATAGCGTCTTCTTTTTTATATACTGGATAGGTCATCACTATCCGATAGATGGCGGTCCAGCAGTGGGACCCCGCACTGACTAGCTGATCCGGTGCTAAAAGTTATTATATAGGACGGGACCACCAACAACTCTGCTCCTAGTCAAAAGACGCTAGGTACACACTAGCGTTTGCACTTTGTTGTTTGTGGCCGTCATGGGACCCCAACAATGGAGAGTTGGACCGCTAAAACTGCAGTTACACACAGTGCCCAGTGGAACCCATTGGCTATAATGGGGTCCATCAGGTGTCCGTCATTTTGATACTGAAAGCGGCAGAGAACGAAGTTTTCCTTGCAGGACTTTTTTCTCTGCCGATTTTCGGCATCTGGCAGACTCTGTGATGGAGTTTCCCAACACAGATGTGAACCCAGCCTAAGGAACAGAGCTGCTTCTGGCCCCATCCTGTGCAGTATCTTCTGGCCCCGGGATGCGGCCAGATCATCTGAACAGTGCGGGACCCCACCAGGCAGGTACTGGTGATCTATATTGTGGTATAGATCATCAGTATGAAAAAGCTATTGGGGGCCAATAAATTCCTGTAGGCTTAGGCCCCACGTAGTGATATGAAACTAAAAACGATATGGAAAAAAACGCAAAAACATATTTATTTTCTGCAGGAATTTATTGAGTTTTTGCTACGTTTTACTTTACTTTTTTTCTTCCTCTATTCAATTCACAGAGAAAATGCTTGCTAAAACTAACATGCTGCGTTTTTCTAAAAGCAGCTTTTGCACTGCTTTTTTTCCGCAGTGTGTGGATAAGATTAACCAGAATCTCATTGACTTTGCTTGTACTGTAAAACGCAACTTTTTTTAGTTTCTACATGGGGCTTCAGCCTAAAGGTCTGCCATCACTTTCACATTGGCTAAAGTATCCAGTGTCCTCCTCCCTGCACTGCCGCTGGTGAAAGTAAACCCAATCACATTGCAACTTGCAAGGAAACACTCCATGGTCATGAAGTCTATCAAGTTTTTGATTGTTTGTGTCATTGTCATGGTAACTTGTGAGTCTCAGCGCAACCACATTTACTTTCATTGATGTAGTGTGAACAGGGTGACACCATGATCTTTGGTCACACAGCATGTATCACAGCCAAGCACACTACTTAGCCGTAGCCTAAGGAACACAGATAAGAAGTAGTAGAGAATCAGCAAGGCATAGCACTCATATCACACAAGTAAAGCCAGCCATGCATGTTAGTGTACCTCCAGGGATATTGGGCATAGAGACATGCAGTGGCTCGCTGGGCGCACTGTTCCTGCCCAGTGAGTATTCTTATCTGGTCCTATTCTATTAGAATACGCCCTGGATGCTGCGCTGTTTCCTTAGCACTACAAAGTGAGAGTGGGCCTGGATGTGCACAATGAAATTTTTAGCAGAAAGTAGAACAGATAAACACAATTATCAGGAAACCAGAATCCTCAGATGGTGGCGTCTACTTTAATATAACAATGAAAGAGATCCAAATCTTTACCCTTGCAAGACTCTGTTCACTTCTGCTCTGTGGCTTCTGTTACAAATGGAGACCATGACAGGGTGCTGGACCCTCCACATCAGACCACCCACTATAAGCCAACTTATTTTCCATTCTGATTTGTGATTTGTCACAATTTTTGTCTGGATGTCACCGATGTGTGCTAAAGATGTCCATACACATTCAATTAACCCCTTAAGGACAAGGCAACATTCAGTTTGATTACTTTTTATTCAATTTGGGGGGGGGGGGGGGTGAAAGGCTGAAAAACTACATTGTGCGTCATTTTGATTTATTCCTGCTACAGCATTCACCATGTTGGATAAGTATTTTTAGATCTTTATAGTTTAGGCACTTTGGGACATGGTTACGTGTAATATATTTATTTTATATGTTATCGGCAATGTGAAGATGGCTAATCCCATCCACACATTGCAGAAAAATATCTGCAGCGGAAATGCTGTGATTTCAAAAACACTGGTGTTTTTGTACATCACAGCATGTCAATTATACCTATGGAAACACTGGCATTCTTCGTATAGGTATAATAGAGGCAGAAAGTCTGCATGGGAAAACTCTGCAGATTTTCTGTGAAAGACGCTGCGCTGCGTTTTCGGCTGCGGCGCGCTACTAGTCTTGTGAAGTAGAAGCTGCCACTGGTCTGCGGGTGTCCCAGATATCAGACACTCGCTGATCTTCAAGTGATGACCTATCCTAAGCCTAGAAAAGTCCTTTAAAAAAACCTTGTTGCTGTATGGAGACACCTTATGATGGCACACACCGGCTCCATGATATGGAAACTTAATCTATTTCAGTTTTCCACCATTCTGACATCTTTTCCATACACAAGAAGCCTACTCTATATATAAATTGTAACATGATAATCAAAGGTGAACATGTTATTGAAAGATAACCTAAAGTATAAGCTCCACAGAAGGAAAATGACAGCACACCGTGGCTCACAGTCTCACCTGGGGTGGGGGGTTGTGACCATAACTGTAGGTAATCCCTTCATATGTATGATAAGCAAACAGGAGTGACACCGTGTAGCTGATCAGTAAGAGCCTCGTGTGACGCTGTCATGGAAAGTTTTTCTGTGACTTATTTGTGACTCACTTCAGGAATTTAGAAAGTGTTTCAAAACCACCTGAGTATTGGGGTAATTCTGACTCACTTACTCCATGTGGAGATTTGTGTCCATTATCACATGAGTCCATATTCTCACTGCCTGCTTGTCAGATTTCTATATCACTATGTCATTGTCATAGAAATCTTTACCTGGGTTCTTGATAATGCTGACATGTTGGTGATCTTCAGTCTGTGGGGTAATACAAGTTTTATGAGCCTGAGATAAACTATTTTCGTAGAACTGTGTAATAGAATTGTGTTCCCTAATATACCCCTATTAGCTGTATCTCCAGTATTTAGTGCATGTGATGTGATTTTAGCCAGCCTGCACGGGGTCCTCTATTCTGCCCATTGCGATCATAATTTATGTTGATATCTTATTCACATGATAAGGAAAAAAAGGCCATGTGGCATTGTGCGGCCCCACAGCTAAACTAATCTCCATGTAATCCTAAACTCCGTGTAATGAAAATTCACCAAAAAAAATGGGACATCCCCTATTTCACTCAATACTGTAGACTCAAGTACAGCGAAACCAAGACCTAAAGCTGCATATAAATATGCCAATCCTGACTGTCTTCTACCAGTGATATCTCTGGAAATCATACCAGTAGAACTACATCTCCTCTTTCATATGACACCAAAAGCAAGTTTCTCCATTTTATAATGTCCGAGATATAACTGTTTAAAGTGACCCTCCGCTCCCACACCCTTATTTTCTTTTCACGTCACACAGCCCGTACACCCTACACAATGAGAAGCCGGAACATCTCTCAATACAGAAGCAGGGAAAGAGTGAAAAGATGCAGGATTTCACAGGAAGGAGACAACGTGTGTTAATAAAGTATATTCCAAAAAGTATTAATGACACAAATACTGCCATAAAATCAAAAGTTTTCCGATAGTTTACGTGGCATAAATGCTGCGGTTTTACAGTCACTGCAAATCCCATTCACACATTGCGCAAAATTTGGAAATTGCTGCTTGTCAATTATACCTATGGAAATGCTGGCGTTTTCCCTGTAGGTATAATGGAAGCAAAAAGTCCGAAGAGGAAACTTCTGCGGACTTACTGTAAAAAGCACTGCGTGAAAAACAACAATGCTTGTCTGCTGCGGTTTTTCCCGCAGTCCGCTATACAAAGGGCCTTAGTCTAAAGGGGTATTCCTACCAAAGATAGGCAGGGTTCACACTACCGTTGATGTCTGTTCTGATAGTGTCCATTAAAAAAAAAAAAGACGGACACCTATCATAACAGACATTAATGGACACCAACTGATGTTAATGTGTCCGTTTTTTAACTGATCCAATTAATGGATTAGTTAAAAAAAACGGACACATTATCATCAGTTAGTGTCCGTTTTTTTAACACTGTTTTTTTTTTTTTTCTGCTTTCTGAGCATGCGCAGAAAAAAACGGACATAAAATAACGGACAATAACTGATGGCTATCAGTTATTGTCCGTTATAAGTCCGTTACCCATAGACTTCAATGTTAAAAAAATAACAGACACTTGCTGTCCGTCAAGAATCCGTTATTTCAAACGGACAAAAAAGTCCTGCATGTAGGATTTTTTGTCCACGAAAAAAAAATGGACTTCTGACGGATTGGGTTTAAACGGACACAAACGGACACAATATAAAAACCCATTGAAATGAATGGAAATTTTAACGGATTTCTGACGGTTCAGCTAGTGTCCGATGCTAAAATCTTGTAACGGACAATAGCAACGGACACTACTGACGGTCACCAATGATAGTGTGAACGCCCCCTTATCCTTGAGCGGTCAGACCACCACTGATCAGGAGAATGGGGGGACTTTCATTCCCCATCGTGAATGGAAAGGTGGTCGGGTAATAGCACTCCATTCATTTCAATGGGACTGTCGAAGATGGCCGAAGTACTTGGTTCAGCTATCTCTGGCGCTCCCATTGAAATGAATGGAGCGGTGTGTACGCTGCCCAACCACTACTCCATTCAGATTTGGGGATGTAATGAATATGATCCTTGCGCCGTGAGTTAATACAGCCGAATGAGCCATGGAATCCGTGAGAAGACGGAGCAGGAAGCTTCTTTTTTTTTCAGAGAGGCAGATTCTGACCATAATAATAATACACCTCAAAATCCACTCCAAATTCCTCCATGTGAACATTCCCTAAGGGTATTTTCACACCCTGCAGACTTGTATTTTTGCTTTCATCTGACTAGGGTTGGTCAATACCATGTGTTTCAATGGTGTAGTTTTTTAGCAAGTCCCTTTCAAATGAATGGATTGTCAGACATTTCTTCCAATCCGCCTTGTGTGGACTTACCCTTAGAGGAGTTTTCATCCAGCTTTTCTTAATCATATTAACTGCAAATCTGCCTACGTAGTTGTGTAGAAATGTGGTAGGAAAGGATTAGTTACCTTCTCATCTAGAGGTATTAGTTATAAGCTTCTGGACCTGAAGTCTGTAACTGCTTCCCCCATAGCATGTGTCATAAGAAGGTGCCGCCTTATGTGGCAGAGCGGCCATTGGGCCCGTCAAGCCCCAGGGCCCAGGTACAACTGTCCTCCCTATAGCTATGTCTCTGGCCTCATGCACATAACCATATGAAAGATCAGTACTATACACCATTCTGCACAGATGATCACTGGGGATTTTTCTTATATACCAGTTGCACCAGTTGGTGTTCACTCCTGCGGTTCTGTGGGAGATAATTTTAGCACTTGAAGGCTTTTTTTTGGCTTTAATGACCTTTTAAGAAATATCTTAACATACACCAGTTATACATCCCTCCTGTCCTCATGTGTGAGAACAATAGCATTATGATGTAGAATGTCAGAGGCTTGGATATCTTTGGGCCAGAGGTTGCATTACATTTTTTTTCCGACAGTGTAAAAATAATCCTTTTACCATTTTTGAGGAGTATTTTTTAGCCAAATAGGAGCATAATATTTGCAATAATGCAAAGAAGTAAACCACATGCATGCATAATGTTAAAGGTGTTGTGCCATTAAAGATAGGGGCGTAAAGTCAGATTCATGGGGGTCCAACCATCAGGTCGCCCAGCGATCAGGAGAATTGGGGACTGAAAGTCCCCCATGCCGCCTCCTTGTGAATGGATTGCCACCGCAGTTGCATGACTGTCCCCATAGCAGTGAATGGTGCATTACACTGTCTCTCCATTCACAAGGATTAGGCATAGCACAGTTTCGGTTCCCCATTCTCCTAATCGCTGGGGGACTTAGTGGTCAGACACCCAGAAGTCTAACACTTATCCCCAATCTTGTGGATATGGGATAAGTGTAATGGTATAACCCCTTTATAGGGGGTCTGTTAGCAGGAAAATCTGAATCAATCTAATGACACTACCTTGTAGGGCGGCTTCGACACTTTCCAAAAATGCCTTTCTTATTCTACTTTGCAGCTACATTTTCATGAAAATGTGTTTTATTATTATGCAAATTAGCTGAAAAGGGCTTTAGGGGAGTTTCTTCTCCTGCTGGGGCTTCTCTCTCCACTCTGAAAGGAGAGGACCTGCCACTAATGCCCTTTTTAGATAATTTGCATGAGAATAAAATGCAAATTTGAATGAAAATGGAGCTGCAAGGCAGAATAAGAAAGGCATCTCGGAAAAGCCCTACAAGGTACTGTCATTAGTTTGATACTGATTTTCCTGCTAACAGGCTTCCTTTAAGAGGCCACTATTTATGCACAGTGATGCCAAATTTAGATAGTTTATCATTCACAATTAATATTTGTGACACTTGTCATTTTATAAAGTAAACCCAATAGCACAAAAATGAAAAAAATAAAATATAACTTTTATTGATATAAACTAAAAGGCCCAGGTCAAAACAAAAAATACATTAAAATAGATAATAGTATATGTATATATAAGAGGTGGTCTAGTTACAGCCAGGTCTTCCAGGAATCCTCATATATAAAGGGTAATGATGCAAAGCACCCCAATATAAGGGAATCAGAGAAGAAAACACAGGAAAACCTCAGACCACATAATCTGATCGGCTTAGCCCTCAGACAATGGGAGAGCTATTATATACTTGAACAGATGAAAGGCAAATTACCACCTGAACACACACACTGAGCAGGACACTTGCCCATTCAGATGAAGTGAGCAAGACAGGGTAACAAACCCTAAAAAGGGTAACCCAGCTAGTCTCCCTCAGTAAAGCCCCTCAACGCGTTTCCCCCTATGGGTTCATCAGGATGGTATAGATTCCAAAAAACATGCCGATATGTATTATATTAGCAGCCAAAGTTATATAATATGCCAGTACTAATATGCAAAAGAGGCTGTTCTTTAGCTGATGCACTGATGGTGGACAGCAGCATATAATAAGCCTCTATGCCGATATGCACTGAGCAGTAACAGCCACAGTTAGTTATATCAATACAAAAGTGCAGTAAAAACTGCAGTTGAGCTGGTGCCCTGATGGTGGACAGCAGCATGTGAAGATAGCCAACCTGAACACAGCCAGAAGCCTAGCTCATATACCGCTAACCCCGCCCCTTTAGCACGCCCCTATCTTTGACATCAAAAGACCCAACCAATAACGTGGTGAGTCCCTCCCACCAAGGTCGGAGGCTCGTACTAGTGGGTGTACTCATTGGTATGGAGACTCTGTAGCCCCTTTTTTTTTTCTCTTTTCTTCTTTTGGACATTCATGGAGCTGATTTACTTCACCTTCTCCTTACTTTTGTTTTGATTCGATGCCAGCAGCACAGCGTTCCCCGTCTCCATACCAACGGGTACACCCACTAGTACGAGCCTCTGACCTTGGTGAGGGACTCACTATGTTATTGGTTGGGTCTTTTGATGTCAAAGATAGGGGCGTGCTAAAGGAGCAGGGTTACCCCTTTTTAGGTTTTAATCTAAATTTGGCATCACCATGTAGATTCTGTGGATATTTTTTTGAGGTGGAGATGACATGAGCGTGCGAGTGATTGGATATGGGGGAGGGAGGGTGAAGGAAAGATCTGAGTCAAACAAAACCCCGAGGCAGAGGGCATACTGCCTAGGAGTTATGGTAAGGCTGGAGACTGCAATGAAGATATCAGGGACAGATCTATTAGATGGTGGAAACAGCAGTAGTTCAGTCTTTGAGAGATTCAGTTTCAGATAGAGCGAAGACATGATATTTGAGACAGCAGAGAGACAGTCACTGGTATTCTGTATTAGAGCAGGGGTTATGTCATGGGATGACGTATATAATTGGGTGTCATCAGCATAAAGATGGTACGGGAAGCCAAATCTAGTGATGGTTTGTCCAATGGCGGCCGTGTAGAGGGAGAAGAGCAGGGGACCTAGGACCGAGCCCTGAGGAACCCCAACGGCAAGGGGAAGAAACAGAGCCTGCAAATGATACACAGAAAGTGCAGTCAGAGAGATATGAGGAGAACCAGGAGAGAGCAGTGTCTGTGAGGCCGACAGAGCGGAGCATAGTGAGGAGGAGTTGATGGTCAACAGTGTCAAATGCTGCTGAACGATCTAGAAGAATAAGAAGAGAAGTCACCTTTGGATTTAGCCGTCAGGAGATCATTGGAGACTTTTGTGAGGCCTGTTTCAGTAGAGTGCAGAGTGCGGAAGCCAGATTGTAAGGGGTCAAGAAGAGAGTTAGCAGAAAGATAGCGGATTAAACGAGAATAGACCAAGTGTTCCAAGATTTTGGAGATGAAGGGGAGATTAGAGGCAGGTCGATAGTTAGCAGCACAGGACGGGTCAATGGAGGGTTTCTTCAAAAGCGGGGTTATGACAGCATGTTTGAAAGAGGATGGGAGAAATCCAGAAGAGAAAGAGAGGTTAAATATTTTAGTAAGGTAAGTCGTGACAGCAGGCGACAGAGACTGGAGAATATGTGAGGGGAAAGGGTCACTACTGCAGGTTGTAGGGCAAGAAGAAGAAAGTAGCTGAGATACTTCCTCCTCTGTAACAGGCTCAAAAGATGAGAATGAACAGTCTGAAATGCGGCTGGTGAAGGGGTCAATGCCACCTGGGGATTGGGCAATCATTTCCTGACGGATCTTAAGAATTTTGTCATGGAAATAAGTGGCCAGGTCATCTGTGCTAAGGTCTGTGAATGGCATCTGCACCTTGGAAGAGAGTAAGGAGTGAAAAGTTTCAAATAGCCTTTTAGGGTTACAGGAGAGAGAAGAGATGAGTGCGGTGAAATAGGCTTGTTTAGCTACCCTGTTTCCCCCGAAAATAAGACAGCGTCTTATATTAATTTTTGCTCCCAAAGATGTGCTGTGTCTTATTTTCAGGGGATGTCTTATTTTTTTTTTCAATGAAGAAGAATTCACATTTATTGCTGAACAAAAAAATGAACATTTATTATATACGTACTGTACAGTAGTTGTCAGTAGTTGTACAGTAGTTGTCATCACAAACCAGCATAACCAGACAAACTGTGAATCCTATCAAGAATTTCTTACTACTACCGTACCATTATTTCCATGTACAACAATTAACAGTATGGTACATTTACCAATATTTACGGTATGAATAGAAAGTAAAATTTATTCAATGACAGTTATGGCATCATCTTCTAGGACATCATCATAACAATCCAAACCATTAATTTCCCTGCACACAGTATCATGTCCCATAGTGGCCCCTGCACACAGTATCATGTCCCATAGTGGCCCCTGCACACAGTATCATGTCCCATAGTGGCCCCTGCACACAGTATCATGCCCCATAGTGGCCCCTGCACACAGTATCATTCCCCATAGTGGCCCCTGCACACAGTAGTTTGCCCCATAGTGGACCACCCATGAACAATTATTATACTTTGGGGTCTTTTCAGACCCCAGAGTATAATGATCGGAGACCCAGGGGAGGATAGAAAAATAAAAAAACAACATTTCTTACCTGTTCCTCGCTCCGGTGCATGCCTGTGCGCTACTTCGGACTTCTTCAATGTTAGACCAGGCCGGCGTCACGTGATCCGGCCGGCGTCGCGATGCAAAATGACGTCCGCTGACCTCTGCAACGTCACCAAACAGCCCCGAAGCATGGAGAAGCATAGGACAGGTAAGTACATTGTTTTTTATGTTCCCTCACCAACTCTGGTCCTCCCATTATTATACTCCGGGGTCTTTTCAAAGACCCTGGAGTATAATGATAGCAGAGATTGTGGGGTTCGCCCGCGGCCTCACATATCGTATATACTGTATGTTCTGTTCAGGAACATACGTCTTACTTTCAGGGGATGCCTTATATTAGGCAATTCTACGAAACCTCTCCTATGTCTTACTTTCGGGGGTGTCTTATTTTCGGGGAAACACGGTAGGTGAAGGGCAGAATTATAGGTTTTAAGTATAAATTTAAAGTGCAGGAAGTCTGCAGGTGAACGTGATTTTCTCCACAGACGTTCAGCACACCTAGAGAACCGCTGAAGAAAACGTGTCTGTGGCGTCTGCCAGGGTTTCTGCCTCCTGCGTCTAACTTTTTGAGTGGAGGGGGGAGCTGCTCTGGTGGCCAGATGGGGGCAGGACAGTGAAGAGATGGGGGACAGAGAGGACTGTAGAGTATCTCAGAGGTGCTGGGTGTTAATAGCACGTAAATTCCTATATATATGATTACTAGGTATGTCCTGTGAAGGAGAGGAAGCTCTTATGATGAGAGACAAGATTATGGTCAGAGAGTGGCAGAGAAGAGTTAGTAAATTTAGAAACTGTGAGGAGTCGATGGAAGACAAGATCAATGGTGTTGCCATCTACATGTGTGGCGGAAGAGGAAAGTTGTAAAAGACTAAAAGAAGTGGTTATTGAGAGAAACTGTGAGGCAGCTGGGGAGACAGGGGTGTCAGTGGGGATTTTAAAGTCACCCATGATGAGGGGAGGAATTTCACTGGATAAAAAGAGGGGAGGCCAAGAAGCGAAGTGATCCAGAAATTGGTAGGGTGAGCCAGGTGGATGATAGATCACAGCTACACGTAAGGAGAGTGGGCGGAAAAGTCTGATAGCATGGACTTCAAATGAGGGGAATGATCACTTCCTATTCACATTTTTTGGGAGCTGAATGGTTGAAAAACTGCAATTTGGACATTTTTGTTTCCTGCTACAGCACTCGCCCTCATATATCATTTGTATTGGTGTACATCTATTGGGCTACCCCTGTGGTACAGGATTACTGTTCTTTCTACTCCCATGTTCATGGATCGTGGTTTTTTGACATGTCTCTGAAAAGTTATAATTATTTCATCACCTTTTCCACTTCTTATATGCAATAACTATGTGATCATTTGTAAGGAGATGGCAGTGCGCAACAGCCAAGACTGTAAGTCATCCTGTTATTGTACTCAGATTACATGCCCTGTAACCGGCAATAAACGATTCTTACATAACTATTGTGACATGTGGTGTAGTAACAAGTAGTGCTCAGAAGGTGATGGAAAAGTGATCACATGCCATTTCCTATTCACCTAAACTGACAACTACTGTCCTCTCCTAAGGTCCTATTCAGAGAACCATATACAGTCCCTGAGTCTGAAGGACTGGAATCGAACTGCGCAAGGACCAGTTGTTTCACGGTCTACATATTTTGTTCCTTGGCTTTGGAACAGAACCTCCCAATGAACTCAATGAGGGACGCATGACACTCAGATCTTACTCTAATATAATATAAGCGCATTCCGCTATAATCCCCCCCTTCATCCTAGACACTCAGTCGTTTGCATGAGGACTTAAAGGGGTTGAGCCACTATGGATACTTATCCCCCATCCACAGGATAGGGGATAAGTGGCCGATCACTGGGGGCCCAATTTCCGGTTCTCCCAGTGATACGGGGGACTGAAATTCCCCTAAGGCATCCTTGTGAATGGAAAACCAGTGCGCTTGCGTGACATTTGCTCCATTAACTTCTCTGGGGCTGCGGGCGCTACCAGATTTTACAGTCTCTGGCTATTAGGCCAGTTTCAGATGGGTGTATGCCATGTGTGAAATATGGCTGTATCTCCCGTACTGAATACTTTCCAGGGACCCTCTCACGTTTATGATGCTGTGATTCACTGTCTAACCACAGGACTACTTTCCCTTACTGGATGCATGTGTATAGTCCAGGACATACAGCTGACATTTGGTCCGTACTTCACGGACTGCACATACTTGTCTGAAATTGGCCATGAAGGCAAAGCCACATGGTGCCATGTCTGCAGTGCAGTAGGGTTAATAATGTGGCTTATTGGAGATGTCATCCAGTACTTGGGAAAGAAAGCATAATCCTTGGGAACTTAAAGAGTGTTCCACAGATGGTGGAAACGCAAGAAAATAGGGCGAGTTGAGAATTTAGCTGTCACTCAATGAAGTGAGGGGTGAAGTGGGGTGTAGCAGTTTGGAGCAACGAAGCCACCCTCAATACTTCATATTGCTCATTTGCATATTGTGAAATAAATGAATACCTCCATAACGAAGGCACAAATTTTCATGAGAAAAAGGGCGTTCCATTCAGGTGAGCCTCACATATCTAGCTGTGTTACTGGCTTACTATGCTTCACCCTTGGGACAGAATTTAAAGTACTGGTGAAGTGTCCTAGCGGTGATCCTACGGGGACCCTGCATGTCCTAGCAGATATTTCATGATGTAACAGTGTCAGCCTTGCACATATCATTGAAATAATTGTTTCTATGCAACAAGATGATATATCATAGTTCTGGCTGACATAAGTTTTCATTTGAGCAGTTGTATTTGCATCTTACTCTAGGTTCACACTTGGCGACCCGAAACACGGAAGACCAATCCTCATTTTTCAAGCGGATTCAGGGACGGAATCTCCGAATATAGGCGAGTGCTGGTGTGAATCCAGCCTTATTCAATCCAGTTTCCACTTTACCTTTTACGACCCTAGACCAGTGTCGCCCAGTCAGGGGTACCAAGTATCCCGGGGATCCCCAGAACACAGAAACAACAAGACCTGACACTTCCACAATATTGAAGGCAAACTGGTGTTAGCTGCTTCAAGATACTTTGCAAAGTAGTGAAGCCTTATTCACATGACTGGTCCGTTTTGCACGGATGTGTCCATTTTTTGCTCAAATTCACATGTCCCTTTCAAAACCCTTGAAAGTCTTTAGGTGTATTCACACTTCTTTTCTATCCTTCAAAGCAGACAAAGATAAAACATGTCAGCATTTTTAACAGCAATAAAAACAGTCTGTCAAAAAGGGACATGTGAATAGTCCCTTAGACCTTCATGGGTTTTAAAATGACAGTCACATAGCTGTTATTCACTGTTGTGTGAATAAGGCCTAAGGATGCATTTTAACATAGTGGTCGAACCCTCGCTCACATGGCCATCAATGATTGCACAATAATACAGTAAAATTGTGCAATCCTTTGCAACTGCATGCAGGTGGGGTTTTGTATAGTATCTGATCCTGCAACTGCACCTATGGATGGGCATCTATGGATATACCCAGAAAACACTTTAAGGCTGAGGCCCCACGTTGCGGAAACACAGCTTTTTTTGTTGAAGATTTTGTTGCGTTTTTTTGAGCCAAAGCCAAGATTGGCTACAAAAGGAATGAAGGAAGTTCTTATACTTCTACCTTCTACACAATCCACTCTTGGCTTTGGCTAAAAAAAAGCAACAAAATCTGCAACAAAAAAAGCTGCGTTTCTGCAATGTGGGGCCTTAGCCTCAAGTTTAAGGGACAGTTGCTTTTTTTTTTTATTCTATCCATGCATGTTATCACATAACAAAACTAATCCTGTACAGAATGTAGCGTACAACAGGAATACAATAAGGAACTCAATGACAACAGATCGTAACCAGAGGGGCAATAACTTTGACCTTTTAAATTGAATGGATCCATGTGCGGTCCTAATCCGCTCCATCAGACTGCAGGACACTCGAGATACTCAGGTGACACTCAGTTGTGTGAATAGAGCCAAAGCTCTTACTATAATTTCTGCACAATGATTTGGCTCCAAGTACCGTATCACTTCCTCCTGACTACCTGTATATCTTGCCAGATGAAAATTGGCGACTATGGCGCTCTGATAGTGTTAATTACAGAGAAGGGTAATAGATAGTAATGGATGCACGCAGCGCTACAATGATTTATGCTTTTTTGTACTGACATGAAAAACATATCTCTGCCAGACAATAATAATGGGGCAGCAATCCAATATGCAGGGCGTGGTGCCGATATATTACACAAAAGCTGTGCTTTAATTTACGGGTGCAAATGCATAATTTAGTGTTCAGTTTTCCAAAGAAATGGTCCTATGCTTTCAGTTAGAGTGCATAATAGCACCCAAAAAGGCGTAGAAAGCTTACCATCAAATATACTCAGCCTCTAAAAGGTATCGCCTGATTTCTTCACTCTTCCAAAGCTTTTTAAAGAAAGAGATTTAAAGGTGTTGTCACGAAAAGTATCTTCTATCCATACGATAAAGGACAAACAGCTCTTCAGTGGGGGTCTCAGCAGTAAGATCCTAAGAACAGGAGGTGTTTCTGCTCCATTGAGAATTCTGTACTGTTGTACCATTGAAGTAAATGGGGGCATGGATGTGTACAGTCCTGCAGCGGCATGACTACATTCAGCCTGGCTGTGGTCAGACTGCATTCACAACAGGGGTAAAATTCCCAGTGGGGGTCTCAGCTGTCAGACGCCCATCGATCATACTTTTCAGACTGTCTAATCCATATGATCTTTGCATTGGGAGACCCCCACTCTCTATGAGCCGAGATAGAGAGCTGCTGAAAACAGTTCTCGCTCTGGCAGAATAGAGGTGTCCATGCATTACATGGATGATCATACGGTATATATGAATGGCTGCGTATACTACATGTCAGTCATTGTCGCTGCATCAACTTCCCAGTAAGCAGATGATTTTCCTAGGCATTAAAAGGGGAGCTCTTGTATTAAAGGGATTTTCCGGCCCCAAATTGAATTTCATACTGATGGCCTATCCACACCTTAGGTCATCATTATGTGATCTGTTGGGATCCAACACAAATCATCTATTCTAGCAGCCACCGGGTGTTGCAAGCTGCTACAGGACGGGCGGCACATGCAGTACACTCCCATTCAAGTAATATGATCGATGCCGCAGTTCACCGGAACCACCGCTATGCTGCGCCGCTCCTATTACTTGAATATGAGCAGAGGTGTACATGCCGCTTGTCCACTAGCAGCTTTTAGCACCCAGAGACTGCTGGAACAGATGATCTGTGCAGGTTGCGGGTGTCAGACCCCAACAGATCACACATGGATGACTCCAGTCAAAGGAGTTTTTGGCCAAAAGCTATCTAGCATGTAAGATCACCTCAATGTTTAAAAGTGTAGTAATAGCTATATATACTCTTAGACAGGCCTCATTCAGACAGCTGTAATGTAACGGTATTTTAGGGTCTGTATTACCGTAAATCCCAACCTGACTGTGTGTCTGGACTGGAAGCAATATAGGGTTCTAGGGTTCTGTAAGTTTGGGTCATCAGTCCCATAATCGACAGGATTTGCAGCCATAATATGGTCGTCTGAATGAAGCATAAAGGAGATGTTAAAGGGGTTTTCCATCCCTGAAAAACTAAGGGTAAAAATGCCTAGAAGGGACATATTATAATAACAAATGGTTGCTCACACCTCCACAATCCTCAGTTGATCCACAGGCTAGCTGGGGCCATGCTGCCAGTCAGCCAGTCACTATCTATGGCGGGTCACCACTCCAGCATCTCAGGTGGGCATCTCGGATAATTTCCTGTGGGGATCACCAAAAAATGGAGCGAAGCGCAGACCTGGGCAATTTTTCAAGGGGTGCGTAACCCTGTGTTATTTTAACATATACCTATTAGGCACTTTTACCCTTAGATGTCCAGGAATGGAAAAACCCTTAAAATTTACAGAATAAAGCAGAAGCTAGTGATCCATAAATAGCAAGTAATTTCCAAACACTTTGTAAAATCATGGACTGTGGTCCCAATTGTATCTCCAGCGGCCCTGAGTTTAATAACCACTGGTTAACTATTAACATGGTTGATGGGATATAGAGATTGTTCCTATATTACACAGGAAAATGCCTTCTTTTCCACTATACTGGTAAATGATTTGTAGGATGGTCACCCGTCTCTTCCCCCTTGGCAAAGTCCCTCGCCATAAATCTGGCATAACAAGGATGTGTGTAGTCGATCAGGATTTGTAGGTTCACATAGTTAAGAAGGTTGGTGTAAGAGATGTCTTTCTAGTTCATCTACATGTCATATTTCCCACTCTTGAAAAAGCTGCAAAATGCTTTTTCCGTGGCTCTTTTTTTTTTCTACAATGTGTGGATGAAATTAACCAAAGTCTCATTCACTTTGGTACTGTAAAAGACAGCATTTTTTCCGCAACTTAGAGCTTTAGCCTAAAGCAGTGTTCCAGGACTTTTACATGTATGACCTATCATGGGGATATCAATTGAAGATCTGTGGTGGAGCTGGCTGAAGCACCATTTCCTCTTCTCAGACCATGTGACATCACATTTATCACGTCACATGGCCTGATGACAGCTCCGTTCCATTCAATTGAATGGCCTGAGCTATGAAATCAGGCTCACCCGCGGCACTGTGCTTGGTAAGTACTGTAGGTTCGAAGCTGATCGGTTGAGGGCCTGGGTGTTGGGCGTCTATTTATCTTTAATAGATGGGCAAATGTTAGTGACCATTTCTGAATATCCTCTCTAATCATCTTCTTTTTTATTTCAGAATTGCAAATGGCTGCACAATGTGTAACCAAAGTGGAGCTGAGTATTTCCTGTGACAATCTCCTAGATAAAGATGTCGGGTCCAAATCAGATCCATTATGTGTCCTCCTCATGAACTCAAGCGGGCAGCAATGGTTTGAGGTACTCCATTAGTAAATATTTGATGATATTTTTGGTATTGAGTTTGGTATAGTAGTCTTCAGGTCAGTGGTGGACATATCAGGACTTCAAAGTAAAAAGATGCAATGACACCCATGAATATCACTACAGCTTAGTGTAGCTAATAGTCCCTATGTACTGCACTGTTGAGCAAATAGTGCCCTAAAAATATATGAGAATAATGAATATTTAGGCCGGGGCCCCATGTGGCATAAACAACTCTAGCGAATCCCATCCACACATTGCGGAAAAATACACGTAGCAGTTCATCATCACAGTTTTGCAAATCACAGCATGTCAATTATACCTACGGAATCATTGCCGGTTTCTCTATAGGTATAATGGAAGAAAATCTGCAGAGGAAATCTCTGCGAACTTTCTGTGAAAAGCGCTGTGGGAAAAAACGCTTTTTTGCTGTGGCCCGCTACATGGGGCTTTAGCCTTATGGGGCTATTCCAGTAACCCCAAATTACTACCTATCCAAGTACCAAATTACCTCTTACCTTTTGCACTTCCGAACTCCACGAATGTAATCTCCTAATGTATCTATCACATGCTTAGAAGATCATTTTTGTATGGACTTCTCCTTTATGTAGATAGATTATAAATAAAAATAGTGAAGTAAAACTATCGCCAAGATAACATTTCATAAACCATAAAACTCTTCTGCTTTGCGAGATGTTTGAGCGCTGTTTATACAAGGCTGGACTATCCATTTTATGTTGATTTATTACCTCCTTCCTGTCGTACTTTGTGAGTCATTGTTTATACTGTTATTACAAGGATGTTATTCCTTCATGTAGTATTTTAATAGTTAGCGCACGCTCCTGCTTTAACAGTCTGATGGTTTCTACAGGCAGAGATACACACGGGGATATATTACTGATATACTGTGCGCAGGAGTGCGATGTAACTAGTTCATCATGAAGCATATGCCTCGGAATGAATTGGGCATCTGAAAGTGAAATCTTTGCCACGTAATAGCTGGCGTACATCTGAGCTAGAATTAATGCCAGTTTGAGTATGAAATATAATAAATTTGCCAGGCCCCCGGAGGCCAGGCCCCCACACATGGGGAGCTAAAAGCACAAAAGTGGTAATTTTCGGTGCTGAATTGCCTGTGTCCTAAAAATGGCAACTTTATTATGCTATTTTCTAGTGTAAAGGTAATTCTAAATCCCCCAATAGACTTTTGTTGCATTACTGCCGCTCTCCATTGAGAGACGCAATTTTGCAATGTGTTTTATGTCTATTGTAGGGCCTGAGAGGGCAGTGTATGATACTAGACAAAACACCAAGATGTATCATCTTGCCTGTAGTGTTTGTAATAGTATGTAAAGGCCCTGTGGTGCTTTCTTCTAAAAACAGTGCCACACCTGTCCACAGGTTGTGTATGGTATTGCAGCTCAGCCCTATTCACTGTAGTAGAGGTAAGTTACAATACCAGACACAACCCATGGAGGGGTGTGACACATGTATTTTATAATCCTAGATAACCCTTTTAACTGTCAGTGCCGCTATCAAAAATCCCTAATTCAGGTAATGGGCTATGTTCAGAGGGAAGTATGGAACAGAAATTTGAGTCGGACTTCTTCCTCAAATTCCTCTTCCATTTCTGCCTTTCTGTTGTCTCTTTCACCCACGTATTAGGCTTATATGAATGAGTTTATCAGTGGAGCAGTTCATGCCGCAAGTTCTTCAGCCGGATCGGCCTCGGAATCCGCAGCAAGATCAAGCAGGACACTTAGTTTTTCAATGACCTACTTCGATTTCTGCCTTCCATTAAAAAAACAATAGGAGGGAGATTCGGGGCTGATTCCACCTCAAAATCAACGCCAAATTCTGCGGTGTGAACATACCCTTATCCTTTAGGGCTGTTTTTTTTTCCCTAAGTATCAGGGCAAAGCAGTCATAGTCATATACTTGTAACAGATGCCTGAATATATTTCTGTGTCCAGGCCTCAGGCACAGTATTCTGGATGAAAGATTGTCACCATTTTGTAAGTAAAATAAATGTAATGTTAAAGGAAAAAAAAAAAGTAGAATAAAATAAAAATGACACAATGGCATAATAGAAACGATCATAACCCCCAGATTGGCATGGCACAGTATTATAATGTATATTTACCTTACAGATTTCTTTATTTTCTCTTTATTTCTGACAGGTTGATCGTACAGAAAGAATTAAGAATTGTCTAAACCCCAAGTTCTGCAAAAGGTTTTTAATTGACTACTACTTTGAG
This sequence comes from Leptodactylus fallax, assembly GCA_947044405.1. Classification (NCBI taxonomy): domain Eukaryota; kingdom Metazoa; phylum Chordata; class Amphibia; order Anura; family Leptodactylidae; genus Leptodactylus; species Leptodactylus fallax. Next base: position 457,915 of record CAMRHE010000057.1, read on the forward strand.
ATAGTCCAGAAGCTAAAGTTTGGGATCTATGACATTGACAATAAAACCATTGATCTGAGCGATGATGACTTCTTGGGAGAGTTTGAGTGTACACTGGGACAAGTGAGTATCATTCACCCACACTGAACGCCATCATGGTGACCAGCAGTGTTTTCTCGTAGGCTAGGTTCACATCTGTGCCAGGTTTTTTCCATCGGAGGAGCAGAAGAATGGACAAATGGACCACAAAAATACGAATGGATCCAGAGGAATCCCATTGACTATAACGGAGTCCATCGGGTGTCTGTTATTTTTAACTGAAATCACCAGATAAAAAAGTTATATATTTTTGTTTGCCGATTACTGTTGGTTTTGTGTTGGATGGAGAACCGGCGCTGATGTGAACTCAGCGTAAGCCTTGTCAATTGCCGAGCTGAGTAGTTAGGGAGCAGGGCAAGGCCCCATCCGAGGTGGGCATACATGGCTAGTTTTGTAAAATTAGTTCAGGGAGAAAAGAAAAATTGCTACACTTTGCATGTTACGAAACAGGGTTACAGGCCATGCCTCCGTTTCTATGCTGTACCCCATTTATGCCACAATATATTACCATCTTAAGCTCCCACACACAGTATACTGCCCCCTTTATGACCCCCATACAGTATAATGCCTGCTATATGCCTCCCACACAGTATAATGTCCCTTATGCTCTATGATGATTATAATGTCCAGGGGGCAATCTGATTTACAGTCCATGGTCATGTGATGGACACATAGGTGCACTTCTCGTTACAGTCACAGCACAGTAATGTGCATATGTGTGTAATCCCATGACCATGGACTGTATCACATGACCATGTTCAGAATTTTATCCACTAGAAGTAACAGAATGACAGCAAGCAGATATCTAGAAAACCGTGAGGAAGTGATATAGAAAGTATATTGGAAAATTGCACAACTTTTCGTTATACAAACAATAATACTTGTCTCTCAGTATTGGTCTGAAAGTGGCCAACTCCTTTAATTTGATATGGGGTCTGATGTGATGTCAGCTCTCTGCACCTGGCACAGAGAGGGAATGGGGAGCAGAGCGGTTAATAATGAATCCAGCTCACCCCTCGCTCCTTGGGGCTGTAATGCCAATGGCCCCTTTATTACTCAGGGAAGCGCCTATTGCACTTCTAAACTGCCCACGGCCATAAAGATGTTGTACATGGCCATGCATGTGCATTCATACTTATGGAGCTGTGGGGGAGTCTCTGGAACGTGCCCAGTCTCACACCTTATTAGAAACATAGGTTTAGTCAAATTGCTATTTTTTATTTTTTTTTTTGCACAAGAAATTTCACGAAAATGACATGAAATAATAAAAATTATAGTTGCATGTGTAATGGCACTCAGAGTACAATGCATTGCTATAAGCCACAGTCGTCTGGGAAAAGCTATGTGGCAGTCTTCGGGGCACATACAATATTTCTTGGTATTTTGATTTTTAATGTCATTGTGAAAAAATTTAAAATTATAACCTTTTTATAAAAAATGTTTTTGGTTTTTTTAGATTGTCTCCAGTAAGAAACTGACCAAACCTCTTGTTTTGAAAAATGGGAGACCAGCAGGAAAAGGATCGATTACGGTATGGTCTGTCTAATTCATTAAAAAGCCAGTGATTGAATTCCTAAGGAAATAAATATGTAACAAATTATGTTTCTAATTATACAATATCAATAATTGTATAATATCATTAGAATAATTTTATTTTGAAGTCAGAGTTGGTAACCTTTTTCCGATCAGTCTCCACCCAACACTGTCCCCAACTCTTATTCCACGACTTCGACTCCACCCTGGTTTCTAGGACTACTTGGCACATTCATTTTTCTCCTGAACTATCATCCCAGTTATTGCAGTGGCTCCACCCCTCTTATTAAATATCTATATAAAAAGTTCTAAATTATTCAGGAAAGTATAAATGTAACATTTTGGTTTCTATGGTGTGCTATGTCCTAAACTCAATCTATGCAATATTCTTAGGCCAAACAGGCAAAAATCCATTTATAATTGAAGCCTATAAGAAGTGCATTTCCCTCCATTATAGTTACTAATTGATTTTGATGTAGCCATAATTTGGGATAATATGTAACAATTTTGTGTAATATTTTCAGGTATAAATAAAGGATCTGTCTGCTTTGGAAACCGCACATTTACCCTGCAGCATTACATAGCACTTATTGAAAATTGGGCATCCTTTTAATGTAATGCATAAATGTAATGGGTCCTCCAGGTTGCAAAGTAGTCTGTAAAGTGGCTACGAGTTCTGATTCTCCTTTACCTCTAAATACCCTATTACAACCCATTTTATCTTGTGCAAAATTATGGCTTTACATTGCACAGGTTGGAATCTATGGGTTTGCAGCAATAGTTAACATACAATGGGTTTTTACTTCACACCACTTTGCACTGCAGGTTTTTAACCCAGCCTTGTGGATGGAGTTTGGTTATATCTTATCCACTATGTACAACTGTAAAATGCAACAAGTTAAGCACCGGCGAATTTGCAACAGATAACTCGCTATGATATCACTCATTGTCTTCCTGGCCTTAGAGTAGATTGAAAGAACTCATGAAATGAGAAATATACTGCATTACTGACTTCTGTAACTTACTTTCTAGATATTTGCAGAAGAATTGAAAGATAACAGAGTGGTGCAGTTTGAAGTTGAAGCAAGAAAACTGGACAATAAGGTATTGGATAACGCAATAATACATTATAATGCAAGTTAACATGAGGAATTGTTCCCAGACATCAGTACTAAGCTGAATAGTTTGCCTAGAGTGGTTGCAGGGGATACGAGTTTGTAAGGCAGGGCCTGTATTTCTTGACACTTACAGTTACAGGTCAGTTACAACTGTCAGTGACAAGTATAGATCTTCTGTATGATCTTTTGTGGAAGGGGACGAGGGGAGGATGGCACATGTACACATATCATGCTGCTGCTACAAGTATGCCCCAAATATGTGACAGACATCCATCTGTGGCAAGGGGAGGGAGGAAATAGTGACCTGCACTCAGCCGTGAAATAGTACTTGTACACCCGAGGGTAATCTGTTTTCACTGATCCTCATGAGTCTATTGAGGGATCTGCAAAACTGGGCCTAGAAATAACATCTTCTATATGTTCTTGGATCGTTCACATGGGCTGTTAAAACGGCGGTCGTATGAATAGATCCATTGAAGTCTATGGGGCCGGTAATACAACAGCTAGCACACAGCTGTGGCATTCTGTCGTGTGAATGAGCCCGTATTGTAATAGATAGCGGCTCTGTTTGTCCCTTGATATTCAGCCACACAAACTGACTACTTATAGACATTGGCTAACACTGGGTGTCCAATGCATTATAATAAAAAATAAGCCGGAAGGTAAAGGTGAATGCATACATAGTGTACTATCAGTTGCAGAACATATACACATTGCAGAAATTTTCCACATGTAAATTAACCTACAGCGTTGAATTCTTTCACCAGATTTTCATTGCAGCTATCACCTTTTACAATGCTTAGGGTAAAATCTGCATCACCAAAATGTTACATGTGGATGTGAAACAAATTTGTTGAAAGTCAAAAATCTGAAATAATGAGATAATAAAAATGAAACCATTTTATACGTAACACGAAAACTATTTCGTCTCAAAACACACACACACAAAAAATGTCACACAGCAACGTCAATGGAAAGAGTTACAGCTCTCGGAATGTGTAAGGCAGAAGTGAAAATATATGTAGGGTAATACAAAGCACATCCTTAAGGGGTTAATTCAATTTGTTATTCTTCTGACCTAATAACATTTTTATAGGTTACCGTCTATTTGACTATATATACACTGTTACTGTGCAGAACATCTTGACTATGGTTTCCTTTATTCAAAGGAATTCTATGACCTTGTAGTATTATCAGACATAACATGATAATGGATACAGATTGAAAGTTTCCATTTGTATCCACCAATCTGGCATGTTTAATGTCTGTTGTTGTGATCCTCTGGTGGATCAGACCAACGGATGGTGTGAAACTAGCATTGTCATTTTGTATATAATTTTTTTTTTTTTTCAGGATTTATTTGGAAAATCAGACCCTTACTTGGAATTTCACAGGCAAACTGAAGATGGAAGATGGCAGATGGTGCACAGGACCGAGGTAAGGAGCAATTTATATAAAGCCTCTGGTCTATCCTACATACTAAGTAGCTGGTGCATTTATTTCTGATTCTTCCCATCCTTTCAAGTCTTCACTTCTTTATTAAATATATAATCTAGGTTTAGATCTATACCATCTCCAAGTATAGTACCTGAAATTTTATGTTACAAGAAAAGAATTATAAAATGTACACTTTTTTTGTTCACACTACCGTTGGATTCCGTTATGAAGGTGTCCGTTAACAAAAAAAAAACCAGACACCTATCATAACAGACATTAACGCACACTAACTGATGTTAATGTGTCCGTTTTTTTAACTGATCCAATTAATGGATCAGTTTAAAAAAATGGACTCATTATCATCAGTTAGTGTCCGTTTTTTAACACTGTCTGGTTTTTTGTTTTTTTTTGTTTCTGCTTTCTGAGCATGTGCAGAAACAAGACGGACATAAAATAACGGACAATAACTGATCGCTATCAGTTACTGTCCGTCATAAGTCCGTTATCCATAGACTTTAATGTTAAAAAAAATAATGGACACTTGCTGTCTGTCAAGAATCCGTTTTTCCTGTATGTAGAATTTTTTTTGTCCGTGGAAAAAAAAAACGACTTCTGACGGATTGGGTGTAAAAGGACACTAACGGACACAATATAAAAACCCATTGAAATGAATGGAAATTTTAACGGATTTCAGACGGTTCAGCTAGTGTCTGATGCTAAAATCTTGTAACGGACAATAGCAACGGACACTACTGACTGTCACCAACGCAAGTGAGAACGCCCCTTAAAAAAAAAAAAAAATGAAATGGCCCTTCGCCATTTACTCCTGACACCGCTTAGCAGAAGTGATAGATAAAATCTAATCTGCTTTAACTCCACACTTTAGTGAAGGGACTGGCAGCTTCATCCTCGCTATATATACATATATAATATTATATACACCAAGGCCATGAACTGATGGTGCCAACATAACCCTAACAAAATAAAACTGTATGTATTTCTGTAAATGTACATATGATGTATTGGCTGTTCTTACATGTCATGTAAATATTCTCTCTATTTTATAGGTCATTAAAAACAATCTGAATCCTGTGTGGAGACCCTTCAAGATACCACTTCAGGCTCTCTGTAAAGGAGATATGGACAAGCCTATCCGGGTGAGTTGCTATGATCGAGTAGATAACTGGCTAGATCCTACATCTTACTGTACACAGCGTTGGTTTATAAGATAAGAAACTAAAGGGGTTTTCCCATGAACATTACCATATTTATTTTTGTAGATAAAAGATAAATATTTTTGTAAGTATAAATAATGAGAAATTTTGCAGAGTTTTAAAGATTTTTTTTTTTTTCCAACCATCTTAGTGCTGAGAATCTTTTGTTTTGATCGGATGCCGATGGATATGACTTTGAATGCAGGATCTTTCTATGGTCTGAGACTTGTCAGAAACTCAACCATGATTTGCTTATTGTGACGGGATTATCTTCTCATACATGTAGTGTCCTTGCCTGATAACATTCATGGTCCTATCCATTGGCAATCGATCAACAGACCAACAACAGAGGGCCACCAATCTACTAATTTATATATAGTTATGTTATCCCATTAAAGATCTAAGGGTTTGTTCACACAAAGTATTTTCACATGGATTCTGGCGTGGAAAACACATTGGAATCAGAGTATCAACACTTTAAGGCCGGGGCCCCACGTTGCGAAGACGCAGCGTTTTGGTCACAGCAATAAAACGCGTTTTACAGTACCTGCGAAATGGATGGGAAATGCTGCATTTGAAAAATACTTGTGTTTTTGTAAATCGCAGCATCTCAATTATACCTACGAAAACGCTGGCGGTTTCCCTATAGGTATAATAGAGGTATAAAGTCTGCAGAGGAAAACTCTGTGGACTTTCTGTGAAAAAAGCTGCAGAAAAAATGCAATGAGTTTCCACTGCGGTCTTTTCCACAGTAACCCCTGTACTACGTGGGGCCATAGCCTAAATCTGCCTCTTGGTTTTTGTGGGAAGCAGCGACAGATTTTTATTTTTTTTTATAAGCTGAAATAAGAAGTGTACTACCCAATCCAGGAGTCTTCGGAGTACAGTGACTAAAACATTGTAGCCTTCTTTCTTACTGCCATCACACAATATACTCCTTTCATACTGTCTTCTCCGTGCTGCAATATTAGTTTTGTTTCCTAAACTCCACCTTTGTATATTGTAAATAGGCTACATATTTTCAGCATTGCATGTATGACTGTAGATCAGATGAGGGACACGACTTCTTACCCTCGACCCGCTTAAAAATAAAAATATGTCTCTTTACTCCGCTGCGTCTTTCAGTGAGATACAGTACCTCCCCCGCACTACCTTTGACCTAGTAGATACTTAAAGACATAATGGAATCTTGGAATTTCTGACCCTGAAATCTTCTTTCACCTGCATTTTATGGTTCAGTTTGGTCAGACATAGGCAGCTTGGCATTGTAGTGTATATTTTAGTGTTATACAATACTTGTATCTTTCACTCAAAAATTAACTTCAGGTATGTCAGTAGATGACATCAGTGGCCCATAGCGCTTATAGGGCCCATACAGATTAGACTTAGCCAATTTTCAATGGGGCTGGCCGCCTTGTGTATGGGGTATCCTGGCTTTTCCTTCAATACCAGCTGTCGGGGTAAGAGGGATCAAGCATGTTAGATTTGAGCATGCCCGATCCAGTGTTCTTTGAATAAGAAAGAAGTAACCTGCAGTGTCTGAAGGGCGGGTACAAACTACCTTTATTAATGTCCGTTGCTCTTATCCATCAGAAGATAAGAGCAACTGACATTAAATGACAGATGCAAACAGAGCCCCCTCCATCGGATGTCCGTCTGCACTCACTCCCATGTCAAAAAAAACCCCAAAAAACAAACAAAATCTTTCTTCCGTCTAGTTTTTTATTTTTTTCAATGGGGAAAAAAAATGATGCATGCAGGATTCGTTCTTCCGTTATAAAAGTAAACAATTCCGACAAAAGAAAGTATCTGTCATGTTTTTTACATTCTAGTCCAGTGTTTCCCAATCTTTACAGACTCAGGGCACCCCTGGAAAAAAATGAATTTCCTCAGGACACCCCTACCAAATGATTTTTACCAAAAGACTACAGTTTTGATGTGTTTTTTTTTTTTTTTTTTTTTTAAAGCACCATTTTTGAATTTACATGTATTTTCTTGTTAATATAGAGAACCTCGCTAAAAACCACATGAAAACTGTATACGTTATTCTCTGGCAATTTTGATGAAATTGTAACTGCACCACAACTTCACCATGTGAATGCATCCCCAGAGCTACACCGTCCTGTACTTTCCACCCAGCACATACAAAAACTCACCTTCTACCACCACCAAGCTCCATTACTAGCCCCTCATAGTATCATGCTGCCCAGTGGCCCAACATGCAGTATATGCTGGCCAGTGATCCTCAGACTCCTAATAATACTTCCTACTGGCTCCCAGACAAGTAGCAATTCTTTCCAGTGGTCCCTAGGCAAGTATTAATGCCGCCCAGTAGTCCTCAGGCAAGTATTAATGTCCCTCCAGTAGCCTCACACTGTAGTTGTGCTATATAAGTAAGAAGCTAAAGCCTTCATACTGCACCATTATATTCAATCATCCTAAGGATGCCGATGTAGTTAAAAGGAGACATATGGCCGTTTCCCCTCCAGATTGGCTTAGTACCCCGCTTGGGAAACGCTGTTCACGTCAATGGGAAAAGATGCAGATGGAGGGGCTTCATCTATGTCTGTTTTTCGGCTACCATTAATGTCCATTGCTATGACGGGTGACAGCAACAGATTGTAATAATGATAGTGTGAACATACTCTGATTCTCTCTCTCTCTACTGATTACACACGTAGACTTGATAGAGCCAAGGGTGCATGTGTATGCAAGGATTTAGCTATAGGGAGTGCCGAAGTAACAGTTGTTACCAGGCCTTGGACCCGGTGAGGCCCCAGTGGACCCCCTGCCCCATAAAATATACCACTTTTTAAAATTACACAATGTATTTAGGGGCCCCATTATAGATTTTCCACTGGGGGCCAAAAGCTTCAACTTAAGCCTCTGTGTGTATGGCGGGGATCAGGAGTAAGACCTGTTCAGCCAACAGCTATCTAATGGAAATGAACATCTTTACACTTCTGTTCTGACCCATAACTTTAAAGAGCCTAAATCCATGCAAAATATATACAGTACTCTATAAAGTAATTCAGCTTCCTTAAAGGGGTTTCCGGGGCGATTATATTTATAAGCTATTCTTAGGATAGGCCATCAATATTGGATTGGTAAAATCTTTCTCTTCTCAGGCCAGTGACCTAACATCTATTGGTCACATGACTATGCTGCAGCTCAGTCCCATTGAAATGAATGGGTTGTGCTGCAGTACCAGGCACAGCCACTATACAATGTACAGCACTGTGGTTGGTAAGCAGTGAAGAGGCCATAGCAATTAAGAAGTCCATGGTGGTCTGAACTCAAGGATCAATGTTTCTATGACATGTCAAAAGAAGGTTTTAATATGGACTTCTACCTTTTTAACTAGGTTTTATTTTACTATTCAGAAAATTGTCATATAGATGATGTTGCACTAGTATGTATGTAGAATACAAAGTTTTCTTTTTTTTTTCTTTAACCCTTGTTTCCTGATATTTGGTGTGTTTCAGGTTGAATGTTACGACTATGACAATGATGGCTCCCATGACCTGATTGGAATCTTCCAGACCACTATGTCCAAACTAAAGGAAGCCGAACGCTCAATGCCAGTGAGTAACCACCAGCTACCAGCTAGTCCATATACTTAAGTCATCCCTCCAAGGTTTCTCTTACTGTTTTGTTTCTTGCTCAGGGAGTGATATTAATGTATATAAATGTTGGTCTGTATACTGTATTAGTTATACAATATGTTTATGTAAAAAAACAAATGTAAAATGAAAGATTCTAAAAACTGCATTTTGAAAGTTTGTGCCCCTTTTAACACCTCCTTTGTGGAGTCAACTCAGTATTCAGATCACAACTCTTTATATTTGCAGCTGTTAAAGAGGACCTTTCACCACCTCCACCAATTCTAGTTCTTATCTGTTAATAGTCGTTGCTCCACTGATTCCAGCACAGTTGGAATTGTCTCTCTAGCCCCCACCATTCCCGAGTCACAAGCACAGTTAGTTTTGGTGCCTGATGTGCTGTTTAAGCTGTGTTATGTCAGACAGGGGGCATGATTCACAGCACCAATCAGAGGCAGCCAGTGTGTCTGCTCCTGCCTGACACCGCCCTCCTGACAGTACAGAGACTAAATAGTATATCAGGCGCAAAAACTAACAGCATTGATTGCTCAGGAATAGTGGGGGCTAGAGGAAAAAAATCCAATTGTGTCACAATCAGTGGAGCAGCAGCTATTATATGATGTAAAGAGCCATACTTGGTGGTCAAAGATCCTCTTTAAAGGGGTATTCCAATCTCAGTATTTCTGGTTATACCCAGACCTCTGGTTCCCTGTTCTCAAAATAATTATAATAACTTAATGTAATTTAGTCTGTGGTAAAGCTACTTTGACATCTGCATCGGAGTTTATCTAAAATCAAGGGTGAAAAAGTCCTGCAAGCACAATGTTTTCATCCGAAGATGTAACCCTGAAAAAAGTGCATACCCAATGGACCCCGTTATTGTCAATGGGGCCCTTTGGGATCTGTTGTTATCCATCATTCGACAAATCTGTCTTGATTCTTTAATCCTTTATTCTGTTCCTATGACAAACCAGGAGAATAGAATATGTACTGCAGATGTGAATACACCTTGAACTTTACAGTGTGCATTGGAGGAAAATATTGAGAAAAAGTGCACACAACAAATACAGTGTGAACAGAGCCTTAGTGTAAACAGTTAAATTGTTGCTGCTTTTTATTTGCCTCACTTCCGGGTGCTTTCCTATAAACCAGTAGATGTGCAATATTTTTTTTGCAGGTGGAATTTGACTGTATCAATGAAAAGAAGAAACAGAAGAAGAAAAGCTATAGAAACTCGGGTGTAGTCAGTGTAAAAGTTTGCCAGGTTGGTAGATTAAGGTTTATCTATTTGGGAAAATAATTAGTTGTGTCAAAAAATTCCCCTGACTCTTGGCACAGCTCAAGCTGTGTAATAGAAAAACTGTCCTTGTTGTCCAGAGTAAGAAATAAAAGCTTCACTGTGATTGGTTATAGTGCGCTTGAAAAATGAAAGTTGTGCTGTGATTGGTTGCTGTGGGCAAAAAAGACAGTTTTGTTTTAGACTTTTTCATAATTCTGCACCATATTCTAAGCAAAGACCATTTATATCTATTATGATGTGTTTAGCATGTTGTGTCACATTTGTTGAGAGGGAAGAAAGCATCCAAGTCTTCAGGGAGGGCAGATCACACAGGCTAATTATAGGGAGAAGAGCACAAATACAAGGCAGTTTGTGGAAAGGTGATTAATACAAACAGAAGGGAATGCACAGCATATTCTTCAGGGGTCGGGGATCTCACTCTTCAGCATCAGTGTCTGATATATATATGGTGGATATATTTGAGCTAGTGAAGACCCCAGCATCCTGGACACACAGACCTGAATGCAGCATGTATTACGTAGAGGGATACACCCAGTTGGGAACAGCATGAAAGTAGGAGCAGGTTTTAAACTGAAAATGCATTTTTTTTTTTTGACCTAAACTCATTTAAAATACGTAAAATCACTTTTTCCATGTCATAGCTGTCCGTATCCTTTAAAGACCATCTCCACTAGTGTTTAGCCTTTTGGTATCTCATTAACCTGTCCTTAATTTACACTGGATTTTTTTTTTTTAAGATTACAGTAGAATACACATTCCTTGACTACATTATGGGAGGATGTCAGATGAACTTTGTTGTAAGTATGTGAAACAAATTACATCATGGCCATCATGAAATATTTTCTTGTTATTTTTTAGAAAAAAACAGAGGCAAATTCTCTGCAAATTTATGTCTCTTTACTTTTAATGCCTTCAAAACTTTCTACAGCAAAATGTGAATGGGAGCTGAGCTGCAGTAACCCGGCCCAGCCACTATACAGAGAGCGGCACTGTGCTTCTGGCTCTGTTCTCTGTGATTAGCTCCACAGCTGATGGCTGCAGGGAACAGTCCATCAGTGGGGCTTGGGTGTCTGACTCCTACATATGATATTGATCTGTAACCCAGAAATCTCTTAACACTGATTTTGTTCACATCCACTGACGGTCTGATGTGCCCGCTGCTTCCTTTACAATCCATCATAATGTCATGATACGATATATATTTAGAATTTAAAGGGGTTGCTCAATGGCCGTATGTGCACGATGCTGCTTCATTTAGTTTTCATGGGACTGATGAAAATAGCCGACAACTGCTTCAAGGCTGGTTACCAGATCTATGTAAACTGTGTTCAGTTTGCAATTGTGCATATCACAAGCACCTTTTAGGGTGTGCTGTCCATATGGAAAGTTCCTTTCTTCCTGATTTTCTAGGATGGGTGGGGTCCACAGATTCCTCACTACCCTGAAACTCAGGTTATGCTGTGTCCACATCTGCATCATCTTGTCCGTTCTTCTGGTTCGTCACAGGACCCAAAGAACCCAAAAACAGTCCGTCTATTGACTTAAAGCAACACATTCCAAGTGACACCAATAACTATAATGGAGTCTGTTGGGTTTTTTTTTTTTTTTTTTTTTACTAATGTCCCCCGTTGGAAAAGTTGGGCTTGAATTTCTGATGGACTCTGATGCAAATGTGAACATAGTCTTGGCCTTTCTGGTTGAGCTAAATTTTGAGCCGGAGTGTAGGTTGGGCAGCAGACTAGACATATATCACGCCAGAAACAAGTCATCCTCAGCATCTGTACTTGTCCTTGACTAATTTTGCAAAGTGCTTTTGCACTCTTTTGGCATTTGGTTACAAAATGGTAAAATAACCTAAATCTATGTAGTTATATTGCTTATAAGAAAGGCAAATGAAATCTACACATTATTCTACCTAACCGGAATGGTCTAGCGAAAAAAATAAAAAATATAACAACCATAATTTTATCCACAAATATCAATATTTATTAATTCCACAAGGAAAAAAAAACTTAATTTTTAAAAGACTATAAAATGTAGTCAGGCACGGTCACGGCATTCCACATGTATAGCTAAAAAAAAAAGTCGCATATAAACTATAGCATTATAAAGTGCAAAGTACATAGAGTAATATATGGATAAATCAAAAAGTCATACATAAAAGATATATAAAGTGCATGTGAGTTTTATAAAAATGATGTGAACCACAATACATGAATAATAATCACTTCTTATAGCAAATCACAGTGTGTATCTGTGCATATGGTATAATAAGGTGACAATCATCTAACAGTAAATACTGACACAGATACAATAGCACATCCCTGTTTAAATTGTATACACAGAGCACATAATATTACCAAAATCAATAAGAGACCCATATCATGGAATGCCGCGACCTCCACCTGCATCCCCAAGTCTACACATTACACTGTGCCCAAGTCTAGCTTATATAAAGGAATAGCGGCAGTGCTTTCCACCCTGATGTGCGGCTTTTGACTTCTTTACTATGGTTACAATAGGTTGGAATTGATTTTACGGGCTCAAATGGAGATCCGAGGTCACCAGACTCTCTGCACTACATTAGTCCCAATGGAGTCAATGAGTACCTGCATGCCATCTGGTCGGTGGGCATGGTTATTCAGGATTACGATAGGTAAGTGAATATTTTTTTTTTTCAGCATGGGCACGGAGCTACGCAGTTAGCGCAGGCCCCAGCATGACAGTGAGTTTTAGCAGCTTGAAGGGAGGATGTGAGTAGTTAGGGTAGTGCAGGGGTTAACTTTTGGCGGGTAGAAAGGACAGGGGGGTCATGTTTTGGCAGGTAAAATGATGGGAGGGTTTAGAGTTTTATCAATAGTAAATAAAGGTGGGAGTGGTTTGATAGGACCTTATATTATCCAGCCCGCCGAGTGTTAAACACACTGACGGCCTGGATTCAACACGGCCCGCCCACCCGCCCTGATGTGTCTCATTGGTGTCTGGGGCCTCATCATCATCAGCATCTTACTCTGTCACGACAGACGGCGGTAGGAAGGTCTGGCAGGGCACGCTTCAAGGCAGAACTTTCATGAAAAAGGGGACCGTTGGTGGTATGGTACCCCTGGGGTTTATGGAGTTTGTCGGAATGTTAATTATAAAAGGACATGGCATAACGTTATGCAGCACCCGGGATATATTTGTCAGCTCCCGAGTCGGCGCGATGCGGCTGGGAGAATTGCTAGTCGGGTGCTGCTTCGGACGGGCCCTCCGTCCGAAAGTTATTAAAAGTTATTGTGTACTTTGTTGTATTCCTAAAGATTTAATAAAATTGGCTGTTGTGGCCGCACAATTCCATCGTCCTTGGTCTCTGGCCTAGTTATTTTAGATGGCACGACCGGTGCCAAGGTAAGGGGTCAAGGGGAAAAAGGGTGAGGGGGAGGGAGTTGGGTACCTATGGTGGTACCGGAATACCATAAACGGTATCCCAGTCATGCATTTCTTTGTTTTGTCTTTAGTAAAGGAATGAGTGAGGATGTGTGGGGGCGAGATAAATAGCATAATGTTGAACAATATTACTGTGAAAGCTACTTAGTGATACAAAGATGTTCTACCCAAGAGTTACATAACAATGTCTTATTGTTCCCCTAAGAGATAAATAATAGCACAGCCCAGATATTGTAGATTCGCTCGCTTTTATCAGAGACCATAACAGATGTTCTATCCAGATTCTTACTGACAGATCTGAAATAGAAATGATGGCGTCAACAATTAGACAGTAAGCATATGTTCACACATAGTGGTAGCTGCATCACAAAAGTTCTGGTATCAGAAACTTAAGAGAAAGTGGTTACATTATGGACTGAGATCCTTGACCTTATATGAGGGTCAGGCTTTACATTATACCCCATGGCAGTGTAGAGGTGGTTGCACATGTGCTGTCGCTCTCCTTTATAGTCAATAGGAGATCTAGGTCTGGGTAAAATCAACTCTCAACGCTCTCTTGGTCAGTTTTTGTGTCCTGTCTTTCAAGTGCTTTTTGCCTGTTCCTGCTAAGTTACAGTACCTTATATTTCTACCTGTAACTGACCACATTTACAGCTTCTACATTTGTCAGCCATGTGTGTGGGAGTCCAGCCTCATATCCCCCATATAGAATGCAGCCTCATGTCCTCCATAAAGGGCCAGTCTGACACATGCCCCATATACACAGTGCAGCTAGACATTTAGTTGCTTTTTACTCTTTTCTCTTAGAGTAACAATGACTTAATAGTTGTTTAAAAGTGTTATAAGCATGAGCCTCTGCTACTATGCCTGTCAGGAGACTCTGGCCCAGATGTACTAATAGTTAGACCGTGCAAATGTAAATGGGCAGTTTGGAATATACGCCAGATTTAGACTGTCTGGTCTACTTTTATACCACCTTTTGGTTTAATTTGAGACAGAATTTTTCACCACCATCGTGGTGCATTTTTGGCACATTGTGGCACATTTAACCTCGGCCAATGTGTATTCCTGTGGACAAGAATGATTTACTTTTGACATTACTGTCGTTTTCTAAAGGCAAAAGCTAAAATTCTTGTCCAAGGTAGAAAACTTGTAAGGCTGGGTTCACATCGGCACCAGAATCTCCATTAGAATCTCAGTGGAGGTCCGCCGGTGTCCATGTGTAACCATTATTTTAGCAGTCTGGCTCTCCATTGTTCGCGGCCACCGGCGGACCCAAACGACTGAGAGCACGGTGCTAGTGTGAACCTAGTTGGTAAAGACCAGCATCTATTTAAGTAATACCTTTATACTATTCCTGACTGTCCTCTAATTCCTTCATTTATTCATTTTTTTATTTTATTTGTTCTTAGCGATAAAATGTTTCCGGCTTTTGGCTTTGGCGCTCAGATACCACCAAACGGGCAGGTGAGGGTCATGGTGCAAAATGAAACAATTTGTCTCAAAAAGCGAAGAATATGCCTCATGGTCCAAGCCAAGCACATAATCCAAACCATGAAAAAGCACCTTGAGCTATGTTCACATCTCTGCCGGGGTGTCCATTGTTCTGGTCTGGCAGAGGACTAGAACAACGGACACACCAACCCCTTTGACTATGGACAATGAACCTGGGATCTGTTGAGTGTTTGCTTTTATAAACTAAAAACCACTGGATGAAATTGTTGGCATTTGGAGCACTTTTTCCTCTGGTGATTTTAAAGCAGTCGCTGCGAAAGAGTCTCCAAACCGATCCATGTGCTAGAAAGGAGATCTATGCAACTCAGATATCGGCATAGGTTTCCTATATAACTCTCACCAGTTTTCTGGCATGAGATATTATAAATATAAATATTTTTGGCCAAGGTATCCCCATCCTGCTCTGCCCACAATCACAGAAAATGTGCCACATTATCACCCATCTATGTTCAAAAACTGGCATGGGTTGACAAATTTCCCCCATAATATTCAACTGTATGCCAGACATTACCATACAGTAGAACTTCTAGTTCCAAATATCTGCTTTTTACATCCCTGTATCAATACTAAACCCCTCCTCATATGTCCAGGCTTGAAAAGAGAAGTTCACTACTACCCCTAACCTAAATAAGACCCAGCATACTAATGTGGCCTGTATTACCTCTAAGTGGCCCCACAGAGGCAGGGCTCAGAGCATTGTAATGGTAGTTTTTCCTGTACTTGTTGGTTTGGTGCTTCACCTCTGTCCCAGATATGTGCATGCTGCCACTCGAGTACATAGCATTTACTTATCTATATTTTTGCTGTATTTTTCTATTTCAGGTTTCTCATGAATTCCCAATAAATTTTAACCCAGCAAATCCATTCTGTGCCGGTAAGAGACTATACAATTGGAGGTCTATGCTAATCCAAAACAGGGTTACACATGGAGTATTCTCACTGCAGGGTAATGGGCTGAAGTAGATCATTGGTGCATACTGGTTGGCCCAGGGGTGTATATGGCCCTTGTAAGCCTGGTTCACATGACCATATCCATATCCTGTAGTTGTCTTCTCCAGCATTATGACAGTACATGAATGCTCTTGTACACGGAGTACCCAGCCTGAGCACAATGTGTAGAAGATCACCTCTATTTTCTCTTCTGTTATGGGGGCACTGTAGTACCTTTTTATTTCCAGAAATTGTGATGTGTTTATATACATGTTTCTGTATTTTGACTTTTTATTGGTATGTTCTCATACTCACGGTCTTTTACTCTGTGTCTACAAATCTTGAAGATCTTTTTCAAAAGGTTTTTTTTTTTCCTTCAACCAGCCTGTATTTAGCCAGCCACTTCAGGACTGGGTCATGTTTCTTAGTTTATACTGTATTCTGGTGTTTGCAACTTTGGTTTCTGCAATTGGTACAATTGTCTACATGAAAATGGTGCAAGAATAAGGCCTATATGACCTATATATAGCATAAGGCCTATATGACCTATATATAGCATAAGGCCTGCAGTACAGACCAAAAGTTTGGACACACCTTCTCGTTCCAAGAGTTTTCTGTATTTTCATGACTATAAAAATTGTAGATTCACACTGAAGGCATCAAAACTATGAATTAACACATGTGGAATTATATACTTAACAAAAAAGTGTGAAACAACTGAAAATATGTCTTATATTCTAGATTCTTCAAAGTAGCCACCTTTTGCTTTGATTACTGCTTTGCACACTTTTGGCATTCTCTTGATGAGCTTCAAGAGGTAGTCACCTGAAATGGTCTTCCAACAGTCTTGAAGGAGTTCCCAGAGATGCTTAGCACTTGTTGGCCCTTTTGCCTTCACTCTGCGGTCCAGCTCACCCCAAACCATCTCAATTGGGTTCAGGTCTGGTGACTATGGAGGCCAGGTCCTCTGGCGTAGCACCCCATCACTCTCCTTCTTGGTCAAATAGCCCTTACACAGTCTGGAGGTGTGTTTGGGGTCATTGTCCTGTTGAAAAATAAATGATGGTCCAACTAAACGCAAACCGGATGGAATAGCATGCCGCTGCAAGATGCTGTGGTAACCATGCTGGTTCAGTATTCCTTCAATTTTGAATAAATCCCCAACAGTGTCACCAGCAAAGCCCCCCCACACCATCACACCTCCTCCTCCATGCTTCACGGTGGGAACCAGGCATGTCCATTCGTTCACCTTTTCTGCGTCGCACAAAGACATGGTGGTTGGAACCAAAGATCTCAAATTTGGACTCATCAGACCAAAGCACAGATTTCCACAGGTCTAATGTCCATTCCTTGTGTTCTTTAGCCCAAACAAGTCTCTTCTGCTTGTTGCCTGTCCTTAGCAGTGGTTTCCTAGCAGCTATTTTACCATGAAGGCCTGCTGCACACAGTCTCCTCTTAACAGTTGTTGTAGAGATGTGTCTGCTGCTAGAACTCTGTGTGGCATTGACCTGGTCTCTAATCTGAGCTGCTGTTAACCTGCCATTTCGGAGGCTGGTGCCTCGGATGAACTTATCCTCCGCAGCAGAGGTGACTCTTGGTCTTCCTTTCCTGGGGCGGTCCTCATGTGAGCCAGTTTCTTTGTAGCGCTTGATGGTTTTGGCCACTGCACTTGGGGACACTTTCAAAGTTTTCCCAATTTTTCGGACTGACTGACCTTCATTTCTTAAAGTAATGATGGCCACTCGTTTTTCTTTACTTAGCTGTTTTTTTCTTGCCATAGTACAAATTCTAACACTCCATTCAGTAGGACTATCAGCTGTGTATCCACATGACTTCTGAACAACACAACTGATGGTCCCAACCCCATTTATAAGGCAAGAAATCCCACTTATTAAACCTGACAGGGCACACCTGTGAAGTGAAAACCATTTCAGGTGACTACCTCTTGAAGCTCATCAAGAGAATGCCAAGAGTGTGCAAAGCAGTAATCAAAGCAAAAGGTGGCTACTTTGAAGAACCTAGAATATAAGACATATTTTCAGTTGTTTCACACTTTTTTGTTAAGTATATAATTCCACATGTGTTAATTCATAGTTTTGATGCCTTCAGTGTGAATCTACAATTTTTATAGTCATGAAAATACAGAAAACTCTTGGAATGAGAAGGTGTGTCCAAACTTTTGGTCTGTACTGTATATGAGCTATATATAGCATAAGGCCTATATATAGCATAAGGCCTATATGAGCTATACTATGTCAGCACTTACTGGAGCCATCTAGTGTCTAAAACAAACATGGCCTTAGACTCCATATCCACACCTGTGCAGCCAAACTCCGCAGTAAAATCTTACAAAATATTGCATACGCCATGTGCTTCACCTTTGCACAGAACATCTTATAGGGATATTGTACAATTTACATTGCTATAAAAACCAAGCAAAACAAGTCCTTTTCTCTTCATTAACACCTTCCTTTCTTGTGTATTGCTTCCTGGTCCCCCACCAGTGTCATCTGGCACCAGTAATGATGTATCTTCACATCATGTGACCGTGCCATGTCACTGGCTGTAGTAGTGACATGTTGACACCACTGAGGTTTCATGTCATGTTGACACATCAGCACTAGAGCCAGGTAGAGACTGGTGAGGAGCCTGGATCGTGTCTGCTTTAGAGTGACAAGGTATTAGGTCAATATGACGCTTTTGGTTTTTTTTTTTGCAATTTTCAGCTGTTGGTAATTTTTTTTTTTTAATTCTATCTTCTGTACCTGTTTATGGGGTTGGCCATCTTGCCTTATCTTCTCCTCTGCTCTGTTAACAGCATTTAGTGATACCCTTTACAGCATAGTCATGACCATAGACAGCAATAGTCTGGAACCAACGTTATTGAGGACTATAGGAGAGTTTTCTAGGCGTGCTCTGTGCAGGGAGGGGAAGTAGATAAACTATGACATCATGTATTGTCAGTCGTGGATGCAAATCCACATATAAATAAATTTAACTATGCTTAATATAAAACCTTGGTATAGTTAATAATTTTCTGGTGGCACAATCCCTTTAATGCTGCATTATATATTGTCTTCTCGTACATCTTTATTCACATATAGCCTTATGTTATGATCACAGGTATCGAGGGAATCGTGGATGCATATCGCAAATGCCTCCCTCAAGTAAAACTATATGGGCCTACCAACTTTTCTCCAATCATTAACCATGTGGCCAGATTTGCTGCGGCTGCTGCACAACAACAGACTGCATCTGTAAGTGTGGTGCTGCGGATATTCATTTACCTAAACCCTGTATTTTATGTCACTCTTAGGCTACGTTGACATTCCACCGCAGAAACCGCCAAAGATTGGCAGAGAGAAAAGTCCTGCACAGATACCCGGCTGACCCCATTTTAGTCAATTGGGTCCGTCAGTGTCCATGTGTAACTGCTAAAACAGCAGCGCAGATGTGAACCTAGCCTTAGCAGTGTTCGTGTGTTCAAAGACCATCCCACCAGTATATATTCTGTATGTACCATAATCAGGAAACTTTTTGAATAAAGCCCATTAAAAAGTGTTAAACTGTCCCAAAGAGGTCCCCATAATTTATATGTCCCATCAAGTGGCCCCCACATAATACACCTGAAATGCAGGACTGTCCCGCTTGATCCGGGTTGCATGCACTGTTTGTGAATGTACCGTTTGCCCTATGGTTAAAACTTTCCTGCCCATAATCTCCTATGTTGCTTTGGTCCTTTATTGCATATGGTGTTTGCCCCCCAATAATCTACATACTGTATGTAAAACTGTCTTTCTGTATTTCACAGCAATACTTTGTGCTCATGATCATAACTGATGGGGTGATAACAGATCTGGATCAGACTCGACAAGCCATCGTCAACGCTGCCAAACTCCCAATGTCCATCATTATAGTTGGGGTTGGAGGGGCTGACTTTAGTGCCATGGAATTTTTGGATGGAGACGACGGAGCACTGCGATCACCTAGTGGGGAGATGGCCATAAGAGACATTGTACAGTTTGTGCCATTCAGGAATTTTGCACAGGTTTGTATATTGCCAGAGATTATAAGAATATTTTTTTCTTTTTATAATTTTAAGGTGCACACAAACTCTCCCCATGGCAGGGCCCCTGTGTGCTGCTGTATGGTGCTTTTTGTAGCGCCATATACATGTGCCATGTTTCTAGGGAACATTGAGGCAGATTTACTAATGAAAATGCGGCAAAATTCTGACATAATTTGTTCCGAAAAACTATTGTACATTCCTTACACCTTAGACACTTTCTGACCGTTTCTGCTGAGGTTTCGGTTTCTCAAAAAGGAGGTGGGGCTTATTACCATAGCCGAAAATTTTGCTGCATTTTTTGTCGTAATCTATGACAACTAATAAGTGGTGTAAAGTTAGACTAGACAATCTATAGATACACCAGATGTATCAACCTGCATTAGACACTTTGTTAAATCTGACACAATTTAAAGTGTTTATACCACGAAAATTATATATCCCTATCTATAGGATATGGGATAAATTACTGATTGGTGGGCGTTCGAGCACTGAGACCCCACCTATTCCGAGAACGAGGTTGTTTTAGAATGTGCTTCCCAGTGCTATTCATTTCAATGGGCGCACCAGAGATCACTAAGTGCTGTATTTCGGTTATTTTCGTCACTCTCATTGAAGTGGATAGCGCAGGAGTGCGTGTTCTGAATCTACTGATACATTCTGAATGAAAGAAAAAAAAAACCCTGTACTCCAGATCAGCGGGGGTCTCAGTGGTCAGACCCCCACTGATCTTCAATTTATCCCATATACTATGGATAGGGGATAAATAAATTTCTTGGCATAACCCCTATCTAATATAAGTGTGCACTGTCTAAAATTTAGAGAGTATTAGCAAGTCTTCCCCAATATTTCCATAATTCCACCTGATGATACAATTACATCTATTCTATATTCATATAGAATTTGACAAAAAAAAAATCTGTAAAAAAAGTGGGGGATTATGCAGGTACATTAGAGACCCCTTACACTTCATCGGGTGCTATATTACAGCTCTGTAAAACCTGAAGATTTGTAATATCTCTGTGAGACCGAACACTTCCAGTCTTGACACATCTTTGATTTATGGGTCCAGTTTCTATAGGATAGCGCCCGATTTCCTGCCACTGGATATAGAAAAAACTGTTTTCATTCACTGACAGCAAAGGGACTAGATTAAAGGTTGTAATTCTATTTCTCTTTTCTTGAAGAGGATCGTTTACCACCTCCACAAACTCCAGTTCTTATCATCTGTTAATAGACACCGCTCCACTGATTCCAGCACAGTTGGAATTTTCTCTCTAGCCCCCACCATTCCTGAGCAACAAGCACGGTTTGTTTTGATGCCTGATGTGCTATTTAAGCTCTGTAATGTCAGAAGGGCGGTGTCAGGCAGGGGGTGTGATTCAGAGCTCCAATCAGAGGCAGCCAGTGTCAGAGCTCAGAATCACACCCCTTGTCTGCTCCTGCCTGACACCGCCCTCCTGACAGTTTTGTTGCCTGATATGCTATTTAAGCTCTGTAGAAACAGCATCCATTGCTCAGAAATGGTGGGGATAGAGAAAAAATTCTGGAATCAGTGGAGCAGCAGCTATTAAATGATGTAAAGAGCTGGACTTTTATAGGTGGTGAAAGGTCCTCTTTAAAGTGGTTTTCTAGCATTATCAAAATTAAGTTAAATTCCACAGGGCTATCTATGGGGTCATTAACATAACAAAACTTTACTCACCTCTTCTTATCCCCTGCTGCGCCGATCTACTTGCTGCTTAGGTCCCTGCTGTGCTCCTTTTCCTGGTGTCTACCAACTCACAGGTAATACTCCATGATTCTCTCTGTCGAGTCAATGTGCCAGCTAATAACTGGCTGGAGTGACATCTCCAAGCATTTCCTGTGTGTCTGGAGACACTAGAAAATGGTGCAGATCAGGGACCTAGGGACCATGTAAACCAAAGGAGCAGGGGGACGGGCAGAGACGAGTAAATTTTGGTTATACAATGTATGTTATGTAGCCCTTTTGTATATAATTTTGATGCGCTGGAAAAATGCTTTAGGCTGAGGACATTCATTGTGGAAATGCAGCAGTAAAAAAACACAGTAAAAACACATGCATCTTTTCTACTGCTTTTACCACTGCATTTTTCATTTTTCCCTCCCCCTATAAGTCTATGGGGAAAATGCCAAAAATTTTTTAAAAAACTCAACAGTATTACAGGTTATGGGTTCTAGATTCTGTTAAGGACAAGTTGATCCAGGGTTTTATACTGATTGCCAGATTGGAGTTGGGAAGGAATTTTTTTCCCCCAAAATGGGGCAATTGGCATAAGCCTCATGGGTTTTTTTTTTTGCCTTCCACTGAATCAACACTGTAGGGGACTGTAGGGTTATAGGTTGGACTTGATGAACTGATGTCTTCATCCAACTTTATCTACTATGTACTACAGTGCTGGCCAAAAGTATTGGCACCACTGCAATTCTGTCAGAAAATACTCAATTTCTTCCAGAAAATGATTGCAATCACAAATGCTTTGGTAATAATATCTTCATTTATTTTGCTTGCAATGAAAAAACACAAAAGAGAATGGAAAAAAAGTCAAATCATTGATCATTTTACACAAAACTCCAAAAATGGGCCGGACAAAAGTATTGGCACCCTCAGCCTAATACTTGGTAGCACAACCTTTAGACAAAATAACTGCGAACAACCGCTTCCGGTAACCATCAATGAGTTTCTTACAATGCTCTGCTGGAATTTTAGACCATTCTTCTTTGGCAAATTTCTCCAGGTCCCTGAGATGTGAAGGGTGCCTTCTCCAAACTGCCATTTTGAGATCTCTCCACAGGTGTTCTATGGGATTCAGGTCTGGACTCATTGCTGGCCACTTTAGAAGTCTCCAGTGCTTTCTCTCAAACCATTTTCTAGTGCTTTTTGAAGTGTGTTTTGGGTCATTGTCCTGCTGGAAGACCCATGACCTCTGACGGAGACCCAGCTTTCTCACACTGGGCCCTACATTATGCTGCAAAATTTGTTGGTAGTCTTCAGACTTCATAATGCCATGCACACGGTCAAGCAGTCCAGTGCCAGAGGCAGCAAAGCAACCCCAAAACATCAGGGAACCTCCGCCATGTTTGACTGTAGGGACCGTGTTCTTTTCTTTGAAGGCCTCTTTTTTTTTCCTGTAAACTCTATGTTGATGCCTTTTCCCAAAAAGCTCTACTTTTGTCTCATCTGACCAGAGAACATTCTTCCAAAAAGTTTTTGGCTTTCTCAGGTAAGTTTTGGCAAACTCCAGCCTGGCTTTTTTATGTCTCTGGGTCAGAAGTGGGGTCTTCCTGGGTATCCTACCATAGAGTCCCTTTTCATTCAGACGCCGACGGATAGTACGGGTTGACACTGTCGTACCCTCGGACTGCAGGGCAGCTAGAACTTGTTTGGATGTTAGTCGAGGTTCTTTAGCCACCATCCGCACAATCTTTCGTTGAAATTTCTCGTCAATTTTTCTTTTCCGTCCACATCTAGGGAGGTTAGCCACAGTGCCATGGGCTTTAAACTTCTTGATGACACTGCGCACGGTAGACACAGGAACATTCAGGTCTTTGGAGATGGACTTGTAGCCTTGAGATTGCTCATGCTTCCTCACAATTTTGCTTCTCAAGTCCTCAGACAGTTCTTTGGTCTTCTTTCTTTTCTCCATGCTCAATGTGGTACACACAAGGACACAGGACAGAGGTTGAGTCAACTTTAATCCATTTCAACTGGCTGCAAGTGTGATTTAGTTATTGCTACCACCTGTTATGTGCCACAGGTAAGTAACATGTGCTGTTAATTACACAAATTAGAGAAGCAGCACATGATTTTTCAAAGGGTGCAAATACTTTTGTCCACCCCCTTTTTTATGTTTGGTGTGGAATTATATCCAATTTGGCTTTTTGACAATTCTTTTTGTGGTTTTCCATTGACGACAAATTAAATGAAGATATTATTACCAAAGCATTTGTGATTGCAATCATTTTCTGGAAGAAATTGAGTATTATCTGACAGAATTGCAAGGGTTCCAATACTTTTGGCCAGCACTGTATATATCCACACTGTGTGGATGAGATTAAAGGAAATCTCTTGCTTTACTGGAACTGCAAAATGCTGTGTTTTTTTTTTTTTGTTTTTTTTGCTGCTGATTTTTCAGCACTGTGTGGCTTTAGCCTTAAATGGGTTGTCCCCTTATGAACACTTATCCCCTTGTCCTGTGGATAGGGTATAAGTGTCCCATCACTGGGGGCCCGATCACCCCTAAGCTCTCCTTGTGAATGGAGCACCAGTGCGCTTGTGTGACTGACACTCCATTCACCTCTACTTTCGGCCCTGTGATGGGGCCACTAGTGATCAGACCCTATTCCCTGTCCTGGGAATAGGGGATAAGTGTCCATAACAGACAACTCCTTTATAAGGGTTGTCCAGGATATTTTATTACTGCGGCAGGAGGCTGGGGAAGGTGAAAAATAATAATAAAACAAAAACTTGCCTGTCCCTGAATCTGCTGAGTCCCAGGCCGTTGTCTGGTCCCCTGCAGCGCCCCCAGGGCTTTTCCAGAGGAAGTCAACCCTGCGTGACTGCTGAGGCCAATCAGCAGCGTAAGGAAAGGGACGTCACTAGCGGACATCACAGATGATGTCCCAGGGACAGGTAAGTTTTTCTTTTTTTTTTTCACCTTCCCCAGCCTCTGCCGCAATAATAAAATATCCTGGACAATCCCTCTAAGGGCAGATTTTAGCTGGCCTTGTATGGGTCACTATGTACTGTGTTTGCCCTTGTCTTATGTTTGTTGATGTATGTGATTGCTTTAAATCCTTTTTCCTTGTCTCCTTACCTTAGGCTCCGAAGGAGGCCCTTGCACAAAGCGTCTTGGCCGAGGTTCCACAACAAGTTGTCTCCTATTTTGGCACATACAAACTAAAACCACCAAATGATCCTGCTGCAAAATGAAGCCCCCCCTCCCATCGTGACCTTAGTCAGCAGATGATACATTTATACCCTTCTGTATATAACATTTCCTTATAGTAATATGTCTCAGAAAGTTACAAGTAGAAGTTTTACTTATCTGCCAAATCTGCCGCCTGTCACAATCCTGCGGACTTGTTTTTATCCTTTTTTATGACAGCTAATGTGCTTTGCTGGAGCTGCTGGGTCATCTACGGTGACAGGCTTATTATATGAAAGACACGGAGATGGATCTGTAGTACATCTGGGAAATGCTGTGTATAATATGGGACTGTAATTGGATAGATCTTTATTCATCTCCCATGGTTTATCATTTCAACATATATTGAACTAGACAGTCCAACAGAAAATGGAAAACCCAAGAGGCTCCTCTTAATTCTGGGATGAGTCTGAACTGTCTCTGACTGTCTGCTGAGCAGCACAATTTATAGTCCTTCATTATCCATAGTGGAACATGAGCTGATATCAAGGTAAAGGTGAAAGTTAGGCAGAACTACAACTCCGAGGATGTGCTGCAGCGAGAGCCAGACCAAATAACTACAGAGACTATATAAATGTAAATGTAGTACAGAGGAAAACTGGAGTAGTTGGTCTTCGGAATCAGTCACATCACTACATTGTCCAATCTTAAAGGGGTTTTCCAGGCTTATTTTTTTGTTATGGCCTTTCTTCACCTGGCCCCCGGACTGATCAGCTGTATAGAGCCACTTCCTGTAAACAATACGGACCTGAAAGCTCTGTGCGCTGTATAGCGGCCCGGCACCTTCACTGCAGCTTGGCTCCAACTGACTTCAATGGGAGATGAGCATCATTGAAGTCACCGGACTGCTGGACAACAGATGGAGCATTCTGCTTATGGCTCCGTACTGAGTACTGGACGGGCGCCGGAAGCGACTTTGTCCAGATGATCAGTGCAGGGGGCTGGGTGACCGTCCCCTAGCAATCATATATTTATTATCCTGGGCATAAGCCATAAAAAAAAAAATAAGCCTGGACAACCCCTTTAAAGCAAAGGCCCCACGTTGTGGAAATGCAGCTTTTTTTTTTGCTGCAGTTTTTTGAGCCAATGCCAGGAGTGGATTGAGCAGAAGGGAGAAGTATAAGAGCTTCCTATATATTTCCCATTCCTTTCCCAATCTGCAACAAAAAAATCTGCATTTCTGCAACGTAGGGCCTCAGCCTGAAGGAGTTTTCTAGGAGTTAAGTATTGATAACTCATCCTTAGAATAGGTAGTCAGTATTTTATCTGTACAGGTCCAATACCTAGGACCCCACAGATCAGTTGCTTGAAATAGCAGCTATGTTCAAGTAAGCGTGCCTTTTACTTCACAGGCCATGTGATGTCACATTCATAGATCACAGGTACAGTTGCAGCTCAGCCCCATTCAATTAAATGGGGCTGAGGTGCAATACTAAGCACAGCCTCTGTACAATGTATGGCACTGTGTTTGGTATTCAGTGAAGTTCACCCAAACTCTGCAATCTGTTCAAACTGCTGATCTGTGGGGGTCCCAGATGAGAAATCCTCACCTATCGGATACAATCCCAGAAAACCCCTAACTAAACTTTCAGACAACTTTTGATTTTCTGTTAGTATTTGTCAATTAACTTTTCTTTTTCTTGTTTCTTTATTGAGAGCTGAAATCTTTGCATTGCTCACTAGGTGTATTGTGGGACGGGGCTCTTGTCATGCAGTGAAGCTGGGGTTGAAAGTTATATCTTGGGCATTACAAAACCTAGAACAATGTTTTTGGTGTCATATGAAAGAGTAGATTCCCATCTTTTATAAGACACCAAGATTGCAGCATTAGTATAATTTAAAGGGATATCACTAGTTGAAAACTCAGTTGGGATTTGGAGCTTCTGTAGCTGCTTGTATATGACACTGTTTTTAATGGATATCTCTGGAACTAATACAGGTAGAACTGCAACCCTAGTGTCCTATGAAAGATGAGAATCTCCTTCCTAGGCTTTATAATGCTTGAAATATGTCTATATGAATTCCTTACATTATACAAGAGCCTGTATACCCATACACCGTACACAGTGAGGAGCAGGAACAGCTCTCAATACAGAATCAAGGGAAAGAATAAAGAGTTGCAGGATTTCACAGAAAGGAGACAAAATCTGATAATGAAGTATATTACAAAATTTATTCATGTTACAAATACTGCCAGAAAATCAAAAGTTTAGTTACGCTTTAAGAATCTAACTATTGTCATCCAATTGGTTGTTATGGTCAAGAGCCCCATATTGAGAACAGCAGTGTATAGATATTGGGTGTATATGTTGTCCTTTGTTTTATTACTTTTACTGGATTATTGTAATATTGTTGTATGTTATATATATTGTCGGTTTGAGCACATTCAGGTTTATATATGGTGCTGATTCCACGTACTTTATCTGCAACAGAGACTCCAGAGCCTGTAACACAGATGTGAACACAGCCTTATATCTGAGGTGTTGGCACTGTGACATACAGGAATATGTATGGGACCACAATTCTTTACTTGCACTGAGGTAAACTCTAGTTCTCTCTGGGGTGCTTTTCCTTAGAGAGAAGACAGTTACTGTTATTATGGCGTTGTTATATTAGCTTAAAGGGGGATGCCCATCTTAAGAAGTGATCTCCTGTCCATAGGATAGGGAATAATTTGTAGATCAGTGGGGGTCCAACTGCTGAGACTCCCACCGAACCATTCATTTCAATGGGAGCGCCGGATATAACCGAAGCACCAGCTTGTAGCTGCGGTAGATTTCAGATAATAAATCTGGTGGGGCCCACAACATCGCCACCCCTTCCTTTACAAAAGTGCCAAGGGTTGTCGCAACAGTCTTTTGAAAAGTTGCAAACCCGACATTTTAACACCACAAAAGTGCATAAATTGTTAATAAATATTCCCATTGAAAACGTCAAAATAAAGTTCATTTCACCCATGTTGGCCACTTGATCCTCCCATTGACAACCAACTACAGTCAGTCTTCTCATGCCCGGGCGCTGCAGTCATGCAGGATCATGCTATGCCAACTAATACATTCACCTTTACAAAATTGTGCCAAAAACATGAAGTAACAAATTGGTATGTACTTGACAAATGTTCTGTAATCCTATTGAGCTTAATGAAGAATTGTTCAGATTTTCATTGTTTTGGGGAAAATGGCAAAGCAGAGCATTGTTCAGACCTGCAAAAGTCACAAAAACCCAAAGAAAGAGACTAACAAAAGTCAAAAAATCCATTCCTTCAATTCTCATCGTACCCTATTGTGTTCTAATGCTGGGTAGTTTGTGCACATTTACATTATGGACTGTGCAGTTGTTCACCCCTATACAGTAATATGGAGTATAAATACAACTAAATCACCCAGAATGCCTTGTGCAATCACTGCTAAGCGCTTGTGAATGACTGCAGCTAAAGAGGACCTTTCACCACCTCCACCAACTCCAGTTCTTAGCATCTGTCAATAGGCTCCACTCCACTCATCCTGATACAGCTGGAATTTTTTCTCTAGCCCCCACCATTCCAGAGCAATAAGTACAGTTAGTGTTGGTGCCTGATGTGCTCCTTAGGCTCTGTAATGCCAGGTGGGTCGTGTCAGGCAGGGGGGCGTCCTCAGAATCACAGCCCTTGTCTGCTCCTGCCTCACACCGCCCTCCTGACAGTACAGAGCCTAAATAGTATATCAGGCACCAAAACTAACAGCAGTGGTTGCTCAGGAATGGTGGGGGTTACAGAAACAAATTCCAACTGTGCCAGAATCAGTGAAGCAGCGACTATTAAATGATTCAACGAGTTAGAGCCGGTGAAAGGTCCTTTTTAACCTATTTCTATACATGTACTGTAAATTTGATCTTAGTGATCTATATGTGAAGCTATGCTTTAATACAACATTATATGACTGTATCTTTCTGTATTGTAAAGTCACAACATATATTCCATTACTAAAGTTATTGTACCTTCAAGTAGGTTATATGGTGTATGTAGAATAAACTCTTACAGACAGTATATAAGCAGTCTGTGCTTCTTATCCCTTTAAATGGGATAAGGCTTATTTTTTATGGCCTTTCCTCATAAATATATGACCGATAGGTCTGGGCCTGGGTGTTGGCCCCCTATCATCTGTACGGAAACGCTCCAAGTGCCTGTCCAGTATACAATACGGGGCCGGAGGCAGAAAGCTCCATCTGTTGTCTAGTGGTCGGCACCTTCACTCTGAGCTAATTGAAGTCAATGGGAGCCGAGCTGCAGGGATGGCGCCGGCCACTAAACAACGGATGAAGCTTTCTGCTTCCGGCCCCGTATTGTTTAGAGGACGGGCAACATACAGATGATCAGTCTGAGGACTGGGTGTCGGGCCCCCATATATTTATCCTGAGGAGGTGGCATTGGGTGTTAACTACAGTTTAAGGCTGAGGCCCCACGTTGTGGAAAGACAGCTTTTTTTTTGTGTTGCAGATATTTTTTAGTCAAAGCCAAGAATGGCTACAAAATAAATTGCAAATATATAGGAAGCTCTTATACTTCTACCTTCTGATCAATCCACTCCTGGCTTTGGCAACAATTTTGCCTGAGCGGCTGCAAATAATTCCGTAGGTTTGCTTTACATCACCTGGGCAAAAGAAAAATATGACAGAAAATTACTCCTTGACATCTAAGGATAAAGAGACCACATTACTAACCACTGGATTCATCATGTGTTGGGAAATGGACACACAGTGTTGCACATAGTCTGTTATCCCTGCAACACTCATGTGGGTAGGGTTTTGACACGACATACATCTTCATCCTCAGGTAGAGAGTTGTGGGCATGCTCAATGATGTGTAGTGATCACTTTTCAGTAAGAGGGAGGAGGAGGTGATGGCTTTAAATCAGCCTCTGGGCAATAAGAAAAATTACCCCCTCCCTTGTCAGAGGCAACTATGGTCTGTTATCTGGAATGGGGGACCCTGCTCTACTGTTCTCCCCCAGTCACTAGACCACAGCAAGGAGGAGTTTGGAGAAAACTGAATATATCTTTCATGGGTCACAAAAAAAGTGTTAAAAAGCCAAAGCATCCAGCTTGTGTGTGAACCAGCGAGTATATTGGACTAGTGAAGAAAATTCTCACATTCTAGAGATTGCTTGTAATAGATTTTGTCGTATGCTATGCAGCATGTAATTGCTGTGATTTGAGCAGCTGTTGTAATGAATGTCTATGCAGTAACTATAAATGACCACTAGATGTCCCCAGTAAACCAAACTACAACAGCGCCTCCATATCTTGTAGGTACATAAGAGAATGATGGATATGAATGAACGTATTTTAAGGAAAGTAACATTTATATGAGACTCGTATACCAATGGGTAATTATGGTCAGAGGCGAGGAGGAAAAAATATTTGTGTATAGATCCATAGCGTGCCTTATGTGTATAGATCCATACAGTGCCCTATGTGTATAGATCCATACCGAGCCTTATGTGTATAGATCCATACCGAGCCTTATGTGTATAGATCCATACAGAGCCTTATGTGTATAGATCCATACCGAGCCTTATGTGTATAGATCCATACCGAGCCTTATGTGTATAGATCCATACCGAGCCTTATGTGTATAGATCCATACAGAGCCTTATGTGTATAGATCCATACAGAGCCTTATGTGTATAGATCCATACAGAGCCTTATGTGTATAGATCCATACAGAGCCTTATGTGTATAGATCCATACCGTGCCTTATGTGTATAGATCCATAGCGTGCCTTATGTGTATAGATCCATACAGAGCCTTATGTGTATAGATCCATACAGTGACTTATGTGTATAGATCCATACCGTGCCTTATGTGTATAGATCCATAGCGTGCCTTATGTGTATAGATCCATACAGAGCCTTATGTGTATAGATCCATACAGAGCCTTATGTGTATAGATCCATACAGTGACTTATGTGTATAGATCCATACAGAGCCTTATGTGTATAGATCCATACAGAGCCTTATGTGTATAGATCCATAGCGTGCCTTATGTGTATAGATCCATACAGAGCCTTATGTGTATAGATCCATACAGAGCCTTATGTGTATAGATCCATACAGTGACTTATGTGTATAGATCCATACAGAGCCTTATGTGTATAGATCCATACCGAGCCTTATGTGTATAGATCCATAGCGTGCCTTATGTGTATAGATCCATACAGAGCCTTATGTGTATAGATCCATACTGAGCCTTATGTGTATAGATCCATACAGAGCCTTATGTGTATAGATCCATACAGTGACTTATGTGTATAGATCCATACAGAGCCTTATGTGTATAGATCCATAGCGTGCCTTATGTGTATAGATCCATACAGAGCCTTATGTGTATAGATTCATACAGAGCCTTATGTGTATAGATCCATAGCGTGCCTTATGTGTATAGATCCATACAGAGCCTTATGTGTATAGATCCATACAGTGACTTATGTGTATAGATCCATACAGTGACTTATGTGTATAGATCCATACAGAGCCTTATGTGTATAGATCCATAGCGTGCCTTATGTGTATAGATCCATACAGAGCCTTATGTGTATAGATCCATACTGAGCCTTATGTGTATAGATCCATACTGAGCCTTATGTGTATAGATCCATACAGAGCCTTATGTGTATAGATCCATACTGAGCCTTATGTGTATAGATCCATACTGAGCCTTATGTGTATAGATCCATACAGAGCCTTATGTGTATAGATCCATACAGTGACTTATGTGTATAGATCCATACAGAGCCTTATGTGTATAGATCCATACAGAGCCTTATGTGTATAGATCCATACAGAGCCTTATGTGTATAGATCCATACAGAGCCTTATGTGTATAGATCCATGCAGTACTGCCCTTACCAAACAAAATCATGTGTGACATGTCTGTATTCTCAATTACATTTACACATTGCTTGTAAATGTTTATCTTGATGTTACCGCCAAGAACTGAATACTAAAATTGAATGGAAATTTATTATGACGCCCTAATATATTTAGCCAAATCACTCCTGCTGTATTCCTAACCCAGAGGACAGAAAACACAATGAAATTGCTTCCCAGTTGTTAAAGGAAATGTAGCTTACACATAGTGCTGTGCTGCTGGTTGGCGGGGAAGTTAGAACCTGTGATGTGGGCGTGGTATTGATGTTTTTTTTTTTTTACTTATAATTATTTTATATATATTATTATATGACTGATTTCCCCTGTAACTGGAGCTTATACATTAGCCCCAGTTAAAGGAGGTATGCAGGCTCCTAACCTGAACTACAGAGCTGATCTGGGTCCTCTCTAGGCAGCAGCCCCAACATTTCCCGGGGTTACAGCGGATCACGTAACTTCCAGGTAAGAGGGGAACTGCATCATGGCGGCTCCTATAGCTGTATACACAGCGGCCATTGCCTTCTCTAGAGTAGCTTTGGTTCTGCACATAACAGTGCAAGGAGGTACAAGTATGTCCGTGTAGGGTTAAGAGTGCACCGCTTGGACGTATATAATCAATGGGCAGTCCAGAACTGGTTAAAGTAAAAAAAATCTAACTGTGGGTCTCTTATAGAGGCTGTGTGTCTCCGTCCACTAGGTGTAATGGATGGAGGCATGCACTACCATGGGTTTGTGTCCTGCAAAGAAAACAAAAAAAAACGATGGACCCAGTGGCGTAACTAGGAATGGCTGGGCCCCAAGGCGAACATTTGACATGGGGCCCCCCCAAACCGCCGCCCCCAACCCCCCCCACACACAAACCGCATTCCTGCGCACACTATTATGCCACATAGTGACCTCTGCACACGGTATTATGTCCCATAGTGGCCTCTGCACATGGTATTATGTCCCATAGTGGCCCCTGCACACGGTATTACGCCCCATAGTGGCCCCTGGACACGGTATTATGCAGCATAGTGGCCCCTGCACACAATATTATGCCCCATAGTGGAACTTGCACACAGTAGTTTTCCCCATAGTGGCCCCAGCACACAGTAGTTTGCCCGATAGTGGCCCCGACACACAGTAGTTTGCCCCATAGTGGCGCCTGCACACAGTAGTTTGCCCCATAGTGGCGCCTGCACACAGTAGTTTGCCCCATAGTAGCGCCTGCACACAGTAGTTTGCCCCATAGTGGCGCCTGCACACAGTAGTTTGCCCCATAGTGGCCCCTGCACACAGTAGTTTGCCCCATAGTGGCCCCTGCACACAGTAGTTTGCCCCATAGTGGCCCCTGCACACAGTAGTTTGCCCCATAGTGGCCCCTGCACACAGTAGTTTGCCCCATAGTGGACCCTGCACACAGTAGTTTGCCCCATAGTGGCCCCTGCACACAGTAGTTTGCCCCATAGTGGCACCTGCACACAGTAGTTTGCCCCATACTGGCCCCTGCACACAGTATTATACCCCATTGTGGACCACCCATGAACGATTATTATACTCTGGGGTCTTTTCAGACCCCAGAGTATAATGATCGGAGACCCAGAGGAGGATACAAACATAGAAAACACTGCAACTTACCTCTTCCTCGCTCCGGTGCACTCCCGTGCGCTACTTAGGCCATCTTCAATGTTGGACCGGATCTCGCGCGATCCAGGCCGACGTCGCACCGCATAATGACGTCGGCTGACGTCTGGGACGTCACCAAACAGGCCTGAAGCCTGCGGAGCGGCAGAGAGGTGTTTTTTATGTTCACTCACCTTCCCTGGGCCCCCGATCGTTATACTCCGGGGTCTCAAAAGACCCCATAGTATAACGATAGCAGTGTTTGTGGGGTTTGCGGTAGCGACTGCCACAGAGCTCCGGGCCCTGTAATGTTCCAGGCCCTGTGGTAGCCGCTACCGCTGCTACCCCGATAGTTACGCCCCTGGGTGGACCCCATTCTAGTCAATGGGGTCCACCGAAGACCGCTGTTTTGATGATCCGGCGACCTGCAGACCTGAACAACAGAGACCACAACGCTAGTGTGAACCTAGCCTTAGTCCGTTTTACTTTTACATCATTTTAATAAATCTGCCCCAATTTGTGATGAACGCAAACTGACTTGCATCCATTTTTTAATAAAAAGTAACAGATCCTGTGATGATTCTGCTTGAATATGGCTATAACTCAGGTGTATTTTGGTCTCTGGGTATAGGGTCTCCCTTCTTCCTTGCACTCATTCATACTGTGCGCAGCTATAAGCCTAGGTGCATATTGGCAGTAGTGGCCAGGCTGGAACAATAGGGCTCCATTGTATTCCTATACAGCCCTGAGTGATCAAACAATAGTGCATTTTTCAAGCCTGGGCTGTTAATCAGATATGGCTGATAACAGTGTATCAATTCACTTTGTCTCAGCTCTATACAAAAGATCTGGACTTGATTGAATTAACTCATCAGACGTACTGTCGCCGGTGACCTCATTCTGGGAGGTGGCATAAAGGGTATAAAAGATGAGGTAAGAGTCAGTGGGAGGAGATTATGTTAAGGAGTTGATGCTATGGAGTTGATGCTATGGAGATCATGCTATAGAGTTGACACAGACAGACCATGAGGAGAGGCTGCTGTGATGAGATTCTGTTGAGACCACTGGACTAATGCTGAGATTCCTGTGAAAAGCCTGCAGGCTGGATTATTGTTTTAATGCCACATGCTAAACAAGCCTCCACTGGTGACTCACACATGACAGAGCATGTGTGATTGTTGGACTACAGAACCACATCAAGGACATATGTGGTAAAGTAACTATTTCACCTTTATTCCCTTTTATTTTATTTGTACTGTATCTTGTAACTAGTAACTGTTAATGCTTGCATATATCTGCATATCTGTTCTGAACTGTATGTGTTAGATGTTAATACCGACCCATTTAGGGGTTAATAAATATATAAAATTTAGAAAGCTTGTCTTGTATTTATCTTGTGAACCCGACATTCACTGGAGGTGAGTGTGGTTTTTATATGAAAGAGGACTCAAGGTGGGGCCAAAGCGGTTTGGCGCACGGAGGATCTTTCACAGATCCGTTAAACAGCTCAGATATACGGACGTCAAAAACATGATGTGAATTGACCCTAAGATTTTTGAGAGAACCTTGTGCAGAGGTGTAACTCAAAACTTCTGGGCCCCACTTCATAATCTGTAATGGGCCCCCTACCTAGCTTGTGCCATTTAACTTTTGCCCGTGGCAGAGTCTATGTTTTTACTAGTCGACTTATCAGAACAAGCAATGTTGCAGTGCAAAGTATGAGGGATGGATAGAGCAGCTGGGCCAGTTATTGACACACATAGTGGATTTCTGTCTGCCTTTGACTCCCTGTGTTATACGGGTAAGGTGGATGAGAACAAACATAGCGTACACCATCCTAGACCATGCATCGCAGGTAGGCATCAGTAATAATCTCGTTCTCTCAGATCTGCTGTCTCATTTAGCACTGTCTATTTTTCTATATTTATTCCTTCTTCACGTTGACCACTTTCTCCAGGCGCGCCTGTCACTTCACGGTCACATCTTCACTTTTCTACATGTTGCATTTTCATTAAAATCTGAATGTAGCTTATTATATGTCCTAGGAAATGTAATGAAGAGTAATGACACAGATGGAAATATATGACCAGGACATTAGGAAGATCCGTCACATACACTATGAGCTTTTATATCTTCTCGCCATCAGAAATGACCTTGTGGAAGCCGCTGCATTATATGGATCCTGCTGTCATTGAATTTCAAGAAAAATAACATGCAAAAGGAAAATCTAAATCTACCACCTTCTGGTGACTTTAACAAGTGTGCAAGTGTGGCATGGTTAACCCCTTGTGGACATCCACTGTGCAATATGGCAGTGGGGGCTGGTTAGATTCTGCTGTCAATTTAACTGTGCCATCTTTAAACTGATCGTTGCCCCCACAACACCATACAGGGGGCACAGATCGATTATATAACCTATTGAAAGCTCCCAGACCTGTCATCATTGATGTTTACTATATAAACAATATACTGCCATACCGAAGTAAGGTAGTATATTGTATGAGCTGTCAAACAATCCAAAGACCTTGGGCAGGGGTACCCAACTACTTTTAGTACAGGTCCAAGCTGAACACATCCAGTATTTACCTTATTTTTTCAGATGATAAGATGTATCTGACTATAAGATTCACCCCAGGTTTACACCATGTTTAACCTTCCCTGGACGTCAAATGGAGCGCGATATACTGTGTGGTGGGCACTAAGGAGCCTCATACTGTGTGAGTGGAGCATGAGTAGTGCACCCCATACAATTTAATGCCCCATTAGAGGCCTCTGCACATTGTAATTAACTATCGGTGCCCACTCACATTATGCTCCTTAGTGCCCCCACAAAGAATGTACGCTAACAGCAGTTAGGAGAAACACTCCTCTCCCGAGTGCTTTCCCCTAATCCCCCATACATTACAGTAGGGGCATCAGGGATCGGCAATTGTTCCTGGTGCCTGCACAGGACTTTGCAGACAGCAAGGAATATTGCTGATCCCTGCTGCCGCTCCTGTCATGTATCCGGGCTTAGGGCACAGTGGTTGGGAGATGAGTGTTTATCCTAACCGCTGTAATAATGAAAGGGCCAGGAGGGGTCTGAATAACTGGTGGACCGTGGAATGCCTGTTCAGTATACCTGCCCTATGGGTTCCAAAAAGTTTTTTAAAATCTATTTAAAAAGTATTGTAAGTTCCCATTTCCCATATGAAAATAAAAAACAAAAACTACCCGTATTTTTCGGACTATAAGACGCACTTTTTCCCCCCAAATTGAGGAGTAAAATGGGGGTGCGTCTTATAGTCCGAATGTGGTGGTGTTTTGGTGGGGGGCAGAGGAGTAGGGTCGCAGCATCACCCCACTCCTGGCGCCGCTGGCTTCCTGCAGCGGGAGGATTGGGGCGATGCTGCGGGCCTTGGGCTGCAGAGCAGCGGTCGCCATAGCTACCGGATCTCTGCTGTACCCGGAGCTAATGTCCGCGATCGCAGGCATTACTACCTGTGAGCCCCCTATAGGTATTAAAGCTGCTCCCGGGGCTGGTCTCGTTTCATTCCTTTCTTGTTGCAGGACAACTCCCACGCGGTGCAATCGCGGGAGCCGACCTGTTCCTGTGACAGCCGGGAGCCTTATGAAGGTTCCCAGGCCTGTCATAGGAATATTACTATTGCGGGTGGTCTATGACCAGAATCTCCCATAGACTGCAATACACGTGTATTGCAGTGTATGGGACTTGCAATCAAATGATTTGCAGGTTCAAGCCCCCTAGTGGGGCTAATAAAATAGTTAAAAAACAAAAAAAAGTTTAAAAAAGAATATAATAAAAAATAAAAGTTCTAAATCATCCCCTTTCACTAGAATACATATAAAAGTAGAAAATTACTGTGAAACACATACACATTAGGTATCCGAAAATGCCCGGTCTACAAACTTCTAAAAATATTTTCCCGTAGGATGAACGTCATAGTGGGAAAAAAAAAATCAAAAGTGCTGGACCGCCGTTTTTTTCGCTGTTTCGCCTCTGATTTGAAAAGTGATCAAAGCAACAGACATTCCCCAAAATGGTATAACTAAAAAGTACATCTGGCCCCGCAAAAAAAGATGCATCCCCGTAAAGCTGCAGGGACACCTGTCAATATGGCCCTGCAGCTGTTGCAAAACTACAACTCACATATATTAAATATTTTACCACATCTTTTGCTTCAATTTTTTTCCCTATTGTCCTCCTCTAAAACCTAAGTGTGTCTTATGGTCCGGTGCATGTTATAGTCCGAAAAATACGATAATTTCCAGTCTAAAGTTTGGACACAGGATTTCATTCTATGGTTTTTGTTTTTTTATTTTCTACACTGTTGATTCATATTGAAGACTTGAAAACTATGAAGGAATACATATGGACTCATGTAATAACCTTAAAAAGTGTGAAACAAACCAGAATTTGTTCACTTTATCTCAAGAACTAAGCACAACTAAGTAAAGAGAAACAACAGTTCATCTTTACGATACGACATGAAGGTCAGTGAATCCAGAACAATTCAAGAACTTTGAAGGTGTCCTCATTTGTTTTCATGAAAACCATCAAACGCTATGATGAAATTGTCTCTCATCAGGAATGCCCCAGGAAAGAAAGACCAAGAATGAACTTATCCTCAGGACCTCTGCTGCAGAAGATAAGTTCTTTACAGTTACCAGCCTCAAAAACTGCACATTACCAGCTCCTCAGATGAGAACCTTCATAAATGCTTCAGAGATCAAGTACCAGATACTTCTCAACATCAGCTGTTTATGGTTGATTGCTGCAAAGAAGCCACTACTGTGGAACAATAAGTAGAGAATTCCTTGGGCCAAGAAACGCAAGGAATGGGCATTAGACAAGTGGAAATTTGTACTTTGGTCAGTTGAATAAAGATTTGAGCTTTTGGTTCTAACCACCGTATCTTTGTATGACGCAGGAAAGGAGAGTGAATGGATTCAACATTTATGGTTTCCACCTAGAAGCATGGAAGAATTGTTATGATGGTGTGGGAATGCTTTGCTGGTGACAGTGGTGATGATTTTTTTTTAAAGCTCAAGACCCACTTAACTAGCCTGGCTACCACAACATTCTGCAGCAACATACCATCACATCTGGTTTGCATTTAGTGGGACCATCACATCACTAGCAAACCAAACCATCACATACTCTCAACATGATCCCAAACACACC
Organism: Leptodactylus fallax; assembly: GCA_947044405.1. Taxonomy (NCBI): domain Eukaryota; kingdom Metazoa; phylum Chordata; class Amphibia; order Anura; family Leptodactylidae; genus Leptodactylus; species Leptodactylus fallax. The sequence goes on from CAMRHE010000057.1 coordinate 496,779, forward strand.
TCCAGGCTCTGTAAGGGCTATTTCACCAACAAGAAGAGTGGAATTCAGTGTCAGATGACATGGCCTTCACAGCCACCCAACCAAAACCCAACTGAGATGGTTTGGGATGAGTTGGACTGCAGAGTGAAGGAAAAGCAGTCAACAAGTGCTCAGCACCTCTAGGAACTGCTTCAACACTGTTGGAAAACCATTCCAGGTGACCACCTCATGAAGCTGATTGAGAGAATGTTGAGAGTGTAAAGCTGTGATCAAATCAAAGGGCGCAACTTTGAAGAATCTAAAATGTAAGACATATTCTGGATTAACACTTCTTTTTTTGTTTACTATTTAATTCCTTGTATGTTCCTTCATAATTTTGTGGCTGTCATGTCTTCAACATTAATCAACAAGACAATAAAATAGAAAAAACATGAATGAAAAGGTGTTTCCAAACTTTTGACTGGTACTGTGTGTGACTATATATATAATAGGTATCGCCATGTCCAAAAATGACCAACATAATAATGTTTATTAAAGGTATTTGTCCCATACAGTGAACATTTTTTGGTCACCGCTCCACCCTAAAATGATCAAAAAGTTGTATGTACCCCATAATGGTACCAATAAAACCAGCTAATTCTACAAATCAATAGCCCTTAAACCACAGACAAAAATCAAAAAAATGTGGCAGAATATTGAAATGAAAATCAATGTTTTTTCAAACTTTCATATTTTTTTTTCTTTAGTAGGAAAGCATGAACTATATATATTTGCTATTGCTGTAATCATAGTGACTCGTAAAATAAAGGTAATGTCATTTTTACCGCAAAGAAAAATAAAACTCAATAAAATAAAACACTGTAAAAATAAAACTCAAAAACAATGATAAAATTTTTTCCCATTTTACTGCACAAATAATTTTCTTCCTGTTCACAGTAAATTCTATGGAAAAGTTGAATGATGCTGTTAGAAAATACAACTTGTTCTGCAAAAACCAGCCCTAATGCAGCTATATTGGCAGAAACAAAAAGTTACGGAAGATGGGCTAGGAAAAAAAAGCAAAAATGGAATAAATGGAAAATTGATGTTCTCAAGGGGTTCATATGATGTTATATGGTTTACAAGTTTAGACATCTTGTAACTATTGTTGTGAAATATTAATTTTACAGGTCAGTAATACGTGAGAATGCATGAAATTCTGTAATAATATATGTTATTAGGGAAAGCCTTACTTTCCTGAGACCTGTATGCTGCCTGTAGACTTTGTAAATCTTCAAAACCTCTGCAGTTCTTCAGAACTTCTGCAGTAAATAGACAACAACTATGAAGGGGAGGCAGCAACAGTTTCTTATACATAGTAGAGGAGCAATAGGGAGCACACAGCATGGCGCTTACTTCACGCCAGGAATAGTCCACCCTCTCAAAAGCCCTGCAGAGGGAAATTCTACATTTACAAAAATTTCAGAATTACACCAAATTACTGGCTTTACAAAATGAGAATGAATCTTTATTAAATGCAAAAATACATTGTGTCCAAATTTTGTAAATTAAAGTCTATTCCATTCCTAAGAAACAGAAAATTTTATACAAATATTATAAACTGTCTCAAAGGAGAAGGAGCAAACTAGATCTAAACACCAGTGGAAGGTCCTGAAGCAGAAGAGCCCTTTCACATTAACTGCTCTTCAGTACATGAACTATCCATGAAAAAATTGGACAGCATTCAGACCTATTATAGTCAATGGAGCCATTCACACATCCGTAGTTTTTCATGGACCAAGAGCCACTATGGAAAAAAAAATCATGGCATGTGCTATTTTTTTTCTCCTTTCTTTACTCGTCTCAGCCATTCAAGTCTATGGCTCTGTGAAAAAAACGGAGAGCATAAAGACAGCATCCATGTGCTCTCCATTTTCCACAGACACCTTGCTAGGTAATTGCTGAAAAATAAAGAAGACAGCATAGTTTTTTTTTTTTTTTTTGGGCCAAAGTTGAGTGTTTTTAAAAGGGATGAGAAATATACAGGAAGCACTTAAAGGGGTATTCCCATGACCATAACCATTTTTAAATTTGTAGATAATTAAAAGTTAAACATTTTTGCAAATATAAGTAATTAAACAGTTTGCAGAGTTTTAAAGATTTTCTCGACATATCTTGTGGTCATGAGTTGTTGTCTTGATCGGTTGCCAGTGGATACGACCATGAATTAGGGACCTTTCTAAGGTCAGAAAGCCAGCCATGATTTGCCTTCTTGTAGCCAGGATATCTTCTGATACATGTAGTGCCCCTGCCTGATAAACTATCTACATTAAGAAAATCATTGCTGGGTTCCTGACAAGTTCCAGACCATAGAAAGTTTCTGCATACGTGGTCGTATCCATTGGCAACCGATCAAGACAACAGACTGTCACCACTAACATAGTTAGAGAAAATCTTTAAAACTCTGCAGAATTTTTATCTACTTATATTTGCAAAAAACTTTAACTTTGTATTATCTACAAATATAAATATGATTATGTTCATGGGAATACCCCTTTAAGCACATATACTTCTCCCTTCAGCCAAATCAACTCCTGGCTTTGGCGCAAAAGCTTGCATTTTTTTCGACAAAATCGTGCAGCTGCTGAAACGAGGAGCCGGCTGTAACTTCAGCCGGAGCTCCCAGAGAGAAGACAGGGAAGGTTTATTACCTTCCCTGCCTTCCCAATCGCTGTGTATACAGTGCTCAATGAGAGCTGTATACACCGCTATGGGCGCCGCCATCTTGCGGCTCCCCTCTGACCTGGCGGTCACGTGATCCGCATCTGTAAGAGCAGCTGGGACCTACAGGACCCAGATCAGCTCTATAGTAATGTGAAAGTAACATGCAGGAGACTGTATTCCTCCTGCAAATGGGGCTAAATGTACCAGCCCCAGTTACAGGCGAAATCAACCTCCCCCTAAAAAAAAAAAGGGAACAGATGTCTCCAAAAGTCTATTATGACCTTATGGGGACAAAACGTAAAAAAAAAAAAAAAAAAAAAAAAAAAAAAAAAAAAAATTTATAGAAAAGTTTAAAAAAAAATGTAAATAAAATAATTAAAAAATAAATAAAATAATATGCCAATAAAACTCCCTTATTAAAGGTTATAGCCCCACCCCCAACGACACCATACAAAATAAAAATTACCGTAACGGAGAGGAAAAACTATTTTATTAAGTTTTTTAGTAGCACTTTGTGTTATTAAATTAAAAAAAAATTTTAAGTGAAAAACAGACGTTTTCCCTCCTCTTTTGTTTATATTTTCTAGGATATAAAAAAATTAAAACACATTCAAAAATAAAAACAACAAAAATAAAGTGCTATGTGTGACCGAAAAAAAACGCAGAAATTAGTTGAATAACGCAAATGATAAAAATGTTACAGCCCTCAAAACCGCACATACAAATAACTTGAAAATGTGTCTGGTCTGGAAGGGGGGTATAGCATCTGGTATGGAAGTGGTTAAGGTAGGAGGGTGGCAAATGTTGTACATGTTGATTATAGTGCATTTTCTTCTTAAACACTGGGGGAAATGGTTTGTTCCATACATTGTTCTGATGAAAAGTGTACTTTGATTGAAAAGTTGATTGGAGAGGGAATAACATGGAGAGAAGTGCAGGAAATTATAGGCTGCTCGGCTAAGATTATCTCAGATGCTTTGAAGTGGTAACCAATACCTGAAAGATGTAGAAGGAAGCAGAGAACTATTGTGGATGGATCAAAGAACAGTCAAAGAGGCAAAGACTCAGCCAATGATCATCTCCAGAAAGATCAAAGAAGATCTGAGGTTACCAGTGAATATTGCTACAATCAGAAGAAGATCTGAGGTTACCAGTGAGTACTGCTACAATCAGAAGAAGATCTGAGGTTACCAGTGAGTACTGCTATAAGTAGAAGATCTGAAGTTACCAGTGAGTACTGCTATAAGTAGAAGATCTGAAGTTACCAGTGAGTACTGCTACAAGCAGAAGACCTGAAGTTACCAGTGAGTACTGCTACAACCAGAAGATCTGAAGTTACCAGTGAGTACTGCTACAGGCAGAAGATCTGAAGTTACCAGTGAGTACTGCTACAACCAGAAGATCTGAAGTTACCAGTGAGTACTGCTACAAGCAGAAGATCTGAAGTTACAAGTGAGTACTGCTACAGGCAGAAGACCTGAAGTTACCAGTGAGTACTGCTACAAGCAGAAGATCTGAAGTTACCAGTGAGTACTGCTACAGGCAGAAGACCTGAAGTTACCAGTGAGTACTGCTACAACCAGAAGATCTAAAGATACCAGTGAGTACTGCTACAAGCAGAAGATCTGAAGTTACCAGTGAGTACTGCTACAAGCAGAAGATCTGAAGTTACCAGTGAGTACTGCTACAGGCAGAAGACCTGAAGTTACCAGTGAGTACTGCTACAAGCAGAAGATCTGAAGTTACCAGTGAGTACTGCTACAAGCAGAAGATCTGAAGTTACCAGTGAGTACTGCTACAAGCAGAAGATCTGAAGTTACCAGTGAGTACTGCTATAACCAGAAGATCTGAAGTTACCAGTGAGTACTGCTACAAGCAGAAGATCTGAAGTTACCGGTGAGTACTGCTACAAGCAGAAGATCTAAAGTTACCAGTGAGTACTGCTACAACCAGAAGATCTGAAGATACCAGTGAGTACTGCTACAAGCAGAAGATCTAAAGATACCAGTGAGTACTGCTACAAGCAGAAGATCTGAAGTTACCAGTGAGTACTGCTACAAGTAGATCTGAAGTTACCAGTGAGTACTGCTACAACCAGAAGATCTGAAGTTACCAGTGAGTACTGCTACAACCAGAAGATCTGAAGTTACCAGTGAGTACTGCTACAAGTAGAAGATCTGAAGTTACTAGTGAGTGCTGCTACAACTAGAAGATCTGAAGTTACCAGTGAGTGCTGCTACAACTAGATCTGAAGTTACCAGTGAGTACTGCTACAACCAGAAGATCTGAAGTTACCAGTGAGTGCTGCTACCACCAGAAGATCTGAAGTTACTAGTGAGTACTGCTACAACCAGAAGAAGATTTGAAGTTACCAGTGAGTACTGGTAAGACATAAAGATAAGTTACCAGCAAGAACTTCCCACCAAAAAAAACACCATCCTGAATAGGTTAAAATTTGCAGAGGAATACATTGACTGGCCTAAAGAGAAATTGCACGTTGTAGACTGATGAAAGCAAAATTATTCTGGTTGGGTCTTGTGGCTGCAGACAGTATGTCAGACAACCCCCTAGCATTGATTTCAAGCCACAGTGTGAAGACAGTAAAGCTTGGTGTTGCAAAAATCATGATATGGGGATGTTTCGCATACCATGGTGTGGGGCCTATTTATCACATATTAGGGATCATGGATCAGACTGATTATATGAAAACACTTGAGGAGAACATGTTGCTCTATCCCAAAGAAGAAATGCCCTTGAAATGGATCATTCAACACGACAATGGCAAGAACACACCATCTTGGTTACAGACAAACAGGATTGAGGTAATGAAGTGGCTAGCTCAATCCCTTTACCGCAATCCCATAGTGAACTCGTGGGGTGACATCAAAACCATGGTTTATGAGGAAAAACCAAAAAGTGGAATGTAGTCCAATCTTCCTAGACTGGAATACCGGGTCAGCGGTTCCAGAAGTTGTTCGACTCCATGTAACTCAGATGTCAAGCAGTTCTCAACAAGAAACAATATATATGCCACCAGTTTTTTCAGTTTATACATGAATTTTATGAGTTTTTTTTTTAAATGCTGGCACTACTTGTTTTTGAACAGCCCGATATACCATTTTTTTTTACTTTTTGTAAAGGATTAACACTAAGTGGATACAGTTTTGTTATAGTATTGATTTAGAGTGAACGTGTAAGATTTCCCCGCGCATTTACATTACAAGGAGAAAAGTTAATGTAATGATTTTGCGCTTTTCTTTAGCTTACTACTATTTTTTGAACACTACTGTATATGCGGTGAGAATATTGATATATACTGTGTGTGCTGGGTATCGAGATGTGACTGTACTGTATATGCTACTTTCAGAAGTTGATCCCTATACCGGAATATGACACCACAAAAGTTTCCATCCTTTGCCGATTCCAGGAAGGTGCCGCTGTCACATCTTTTACATCTTGACTTGTTCTGCATGCTGAATGTTCATTATAATGTATCCTATGGTATATATTGAAAAATAATGACACAGTTTCAAATCCATGAACAAAGCGGAACAAAGATCAATCACATAAAGGCTTTTATCTACTTCTGCAAGGAGAAATGACCTTGTATAAGCAAATGCATTGCTGTGGGACAGGAATCTAATTGTAGCTTATACAAAGACACTTCAGCTGCTGTGGAATCTATCAAATACGTCTCAGGCACAGTTATTGATAGAAATATAAGTCTGTAGTCTATTCAATTTCCATCTGTCTTGCTGCAATATTTACATGTATCCATTATGTTAGAATATAGCTCTCTATAAGAGTAATAACTCATGTTTAATGCAGATGTCAATGAATAGTATATAAGCAAAGTGTAAAAATCCGTATGGGACCTTGGTGTGGACATAACCTATTTTCACCTACTCTGGTGGGACATCTTTAGATATTGGTGACACTGTAGTCACCGCCACATGAGCAAGCATATAGATTTGTCTTTTCTTACTTTTCCTCTTTGCTTGAGATATCCCAAGATGGACGGTACAAGATGACCAATGCTGAGCTGAACAAAGTAACATAACAGATTTTTTATATCTCGGGATATGGCAAACCAAGAGGAAAGTTAAGGTAGGACATATTTTTATGCATTAACCCCTTCCCGCTGGTGACATTTTTCAATTTTTGTTTTTGACTCCCCGCCTTCCAAACCCCATAACTTTTTTATTTTTCTGTTCACAGAGCCATGTGAGGGTTTTAATGTTTGTGAGACAAAATTTTCTTCATAATGGTACCATTTATTATTCTGTACAATGTACTGGAAAGCTGGGAAAAAAAAATCAAAATGGGGGGGTAATTGGAGAAAAAGTGCATTTGTGCGACTTTCTTACGGTTCTTTGTTTTTATAGTATTCATTGTGCAGCCATAATGACATGTCACCTGTATTCTATGTTTCGGTACGATTCCAGAGATAGCAAATTTATACAGTTTTATTTCCATTTTAACCCATTAACAAAAATCTAAAATTTTGCAAAAAAAATTTTTTTTTTAAAGTTGCCATGTTCTGACACTCTGACATGCATAGGGCATCTTTTTTGTGGGGCCAGGTGTACTTTTTAGTTATACCATTTTGGGGAATGTTTATTGCTCTATCCCTTTTTATTCAAATTTGTATCAGAGGCGAAATAGCGAAAAGACTGCAGTTCAGTCCTTTTGATTTTTATTCCTGCTACGGTGTTCATATTTTTAAAAGTTTGTAGACCGGATGTTTTCAAACACATGGATACCTAATCTGTATGTGTTTCACAGTAATTTAGGGAAAGAGTGGTGATTTGAACTTTAAATTTTTGGGGTTTTTTATATTTTGTAAAACTTTTTTTTATTTTCTTGACTATTTTATTAGCCTCCCCCCCAGGAGCTTGAACCTGCACCTGTTTGATTGCAAGTCCCATAGACTGCAATACACAGAGCAATGCCCACGATCAGAGTAGACTCTGAGCAATCTGCTATGCATTAGCAAAGCACCCGTAAAAGTACGGTGGATGTTGGTAAGGGGTTAAAGGGAGTCTGTTACCAGACCCCAGCATATCAACCCAGCCCTGCAGATAGATCGGTTAGGGTCACCTGAATCAAATAGTGTTTTTCCCTTGTGACTCTGTTGCAGAGATATCATTGTTTTTATCAATATGCAAATGTGTTCTTTGGAGCAATGAGGGCATTGCCGCCTACCTCTTTGGAGCAATGGCAACTCCCTGATTTCTCCAAAGAGCTAATTTGCATGTTGACAAAAATGGTGATCTCAGCAACAGAGGCAGCGATTCACAAGGAGAAAACACCATTTGAGCTGATCCTAACCTATCTATCTGCAGGGCTAGGTCGATATACTGGGTTCTGGTGATCCTAACCTATCTATCTGCAGGGCTAGGTCAATATACTGGGTTCTGGTGACCCTAACCTATCTATCTGCAGGGCTAGGTTGATATACTGGGTTCTGGTGACAGACTCCCTTTATTGCATAAACTCATTATACTGTAAGTTGGTAAACCACTAGAAATCAGACCTTTGGTGCAACCAGGGGCATAGTTAGAAATTTCTGGGCACAACAGAAAATTTTGAAATTATCTCTCCTTAGAATACTAGTACATCTCAATAAATTAGAATATCTTTGAAACGTTTATTTCTTTCAGTAATTAAATTAAAAAAGTGACCTCCTATATTTTCTAGATTCTTTACACACAGATTGTTCTATTTCAAGTGTTTTATTTCTGTAAATGATGATTATGGATTACAGGTAATGAAAACCCAAATCTAAGAAAATTAGAATATTGTAAAAAAGTTCAGTATTGTAAATTCAGTGTCACCTGCCAAGCTTTCCTAAGCCTTTAAATGGTCCCTCAGTCTGGTTCAGTAGGACACACAATCATGGAAGATGCCGATTATGGATTGTATTACTGAATTACTGAAATGAATGAACGTTTCAAAGATATTCTAATTTATTGAGATGCACCTGTATTTACAAGCTTTATGTAAATGTTAGTATGCAGCAGAAAAAAAAGTGCAGCACAAGTTCTAGTGTGGTCTGACAATTGCTCCTCATCACAGTACTGTTTCCCGGAGAGGTCCTGTTCCACGTATGTTCCCCCAGAAATAAACCGTGTGCTCCGGTGTATCCCCAGAGATTAGCAAATATGCTAAAATACTGTGCAGACAAGAGATCAGAATACATTCATTCCCAGGAGCATACTACAAAATTAAAAGGCTTTTCTAGGATTGTGATATTGATAACCTATTCTAAGCTTTTCCATTATTGTGATATCGATGACCTACAGTACAGACCAAAAGTTTGGACACACCTTCTCATTCCAAGAGTTTTCTGTATTTTCATGACTATAAAAATTGTAGATTCACACTGAAGGCATCAAAACTATGAATTAACACATGTGGAATTATATACTTAACAAAAAAGTGTGAAACAACTGAAAATATGTCTTATATTCTAGGTTCTTCAAAGTAGCCACCTTTTGCTTTGATTACTGCTTTGCACAATCTTGGCATTCTCTTGATGAGCTTCAAGAGGTAGTCACCTGAAATGGTTTTCACTTCACAGGTGTGCCCTGTCAGGTTTAATAAGTGGGATTTCTTGCCTTATAAATGGGGTTGGGACCATCAGTTGTGTTGTTCAGAAGTCAGGTGGATACACAGCTGATAGTCCTACTGAATGGAGTGTTAGAATTTGTATTATGGCAAGAAAAAAGCAGCTAAGTAAAGAAAAACGAGTGGCCATCATTACTTTAAGAAATGAAGGTCAGTCAGTCTGAAAAATTGGGAAAACTTTGAAAGTGTCCCCAAGTGCAGTGGCCAAAACCATCAAGCACTACAAAGAAACTGGCTCACATGAGGACCGCCCCAGGAAAAGAAGACCAAGAGTCACCTCTGCTGCGGAGGATAAGTTCATCCGAGTCACCAGCCTCAGAAATCGCAGGTTAACAGCAGCTCAGATTAGAGATAAGATCAATGCCACACAGAGTTCTAGCAGCAGACACATCTCTACAACAACTGTTAAGAGGAGACTGTGTGCAGCAGGCCTTCATGGTAAAATAGCTGCTAGGAAACCACTGGTAAGGACAGGCAACAAGCACAAGAGACTTGTTTGGGCTAAAGAACACAAGGAATGGACATTAGACCTGTGGAAATCTGTGCTTTGGTCTGATGAGTCCAAATTTGAGATCTTTGGTTCCAACCACCGTGTCTCTGTGCGACACAGAAAAGGTGAACGAATGGACTCTACATGCCTGGTTCCCACCGTGAAGCATGGAGGAGGAGGTGTGATGGTGTGGGGGTGCTTTGCTGGTGACACTGTTGGGGATTTATTCAAAATTGAAGGAATACTGAACCAGCATGGTTACCACAGCATCTTGCAGCGGCATGCTATTCCATCCGGTTTGCGTTTAGTTGGACCATCATTTATTTTTCAACAGGACAATGACCCCAAACACACCTCCAGACTGTATAAGGGCTATTTGACCAAGAAGGAGAGTGATGGGGTGCTACACCAGATGACCTGGCCTCCACAGTCACCAGACCTGAACCCAATCGAGATGGTTTGGGGTGAGCTGGACTGCAGAGTGAAGGCAAAAGGGCCAACAAGTGCTAAGCATCTCTGGGAACTCCTTCAAGACTGTTGGAAGACCATTTCAGGTGACTACCTCTTGAAGCTCATCAAGAGAATGCCAAGAGTGTGCAAAGCAGTAATCAAAGCAAAAGGTGGCTACTTTGAAGAACCTAGAATATAAGACATATTTTCAGTCGTTTCACACTTTTTTGTTAAGTATATAATTCCACATGTGTTAATTCATAGTTTTGATGCCTTCAGTGTGAATCTACAATTTTTATAGTCATGAAAATACAGAAAACTCTTGGAATGATAAGGTGTGTCCAAACTTTCGGTCTGTACTGTATTCTTAGGATAGGTCATCAATATCAGATCAGCGGGGCTGAGACACACCAATCGATCAGCTACATAAGCAGCAGATATGCAGTGCATGGATCTGGAAGCAGACAGCTCTGTACACAGTGTAGTGGCCAAGCTCAGTTACTGCAGTTTGAGTCCCATTCTCTTGAATATGAGCTAAGCTGTATTAGCCCAGTTTGGCCACTACATGATATTCAGAGGTATACGTTTGGCATAAGGAATGGTCATCAGTATCAAAATCCTGAAAAACCCTTTCATTTAGACCTCAGATTAGACCCAAAAATTCAGACCACAGGCCAGACCCCATTACTCACAGCTCCTCACTCCCCGGTGCACTTCACTTCAGTGCTGCGCATAGGATGATATTGGATCAAATCCAATAGATAGAAGTTGTCACTAGGTCTCCTTTGAGTCAAAGGGCTGTAAAAGCAGTTGTTATACCCCAAGTGTATTAACCATATGGCTCTATATAAGAGCATGACTAGAGAAAGTAATGTAGCAACATCATAACACATGCCTTCTCTCACTCTTACCTGAATATTGGGCTATGTTCACATCCGCATCAGAGGTTCCATTAGGAATAATAGCAAAACATATCTTTTTTTTTTTTTTTCTAAAAAATTATAGTAATACTCCTAGTAAAACAAATACACACTATTATACTTGGTGCACAGCCTGGGGGGCCTGGGTATGATATTGCAACAGACATTACTTCCTCCACTATGTCCATGTCCTAAAACACCATAAATGGCTCTCAGCTACAATACCACACATAGTCCATGAACGGGCGCTATTTCTGAAGTAAAGAAGAGCAAACCCTTTTTTCTAATTTATACAACTCCCTTAAAGGCAATGTGTCACCAGAAAATCAACTATTTTGTAAATCAAGTTTTTATGTTAAAAATAATTTTTGATATTTTTAAAAATTTTCCATGTCATTGTCGATATTTTTTTTTTAAAAAAGCAGTAAATCCTGTAATTTTCACTGTGGCCACGATGCCAAATAATAGAGTGAAAATGACAATTCTGTAAAGATTGTCTTTACCTCTGTTACCTAATTTACATCACAAATAAAACAGATAATTACTATAGAAGTTAATACCTCTATAGATCTACAGCACATACAGTAACTACCATCATTGCATTCACTACTACAGGGCCGTTTTAACACATTGTTGGGCCCAGTCCAAAGGTTTCATAAGTGGGCCCACCCATCACCACGACATACCTGACAAATTATAATGCCCCTAAAATGTTCCTACATAGTGTAATGCCAGTTAGTGGCCCTCACACTTTATAATGCCTTAGTGGTCCCATATAATATAATGGTCCATTACACATTAAACTGTCCTCCCTAGTGGCCCCTCAGTCATTAACCTGCCCCCCCAGTTGCCCCTAAATTTTCATGTCCCCCTCCAGTTGCCCTCATACTTTCATGTCCCCCCTAAATTTTCATGTCCCCCTCCTGGTTGTCCCCACAATTTCATGTCCCCCTCCAGTTGCCCTCAACAATTTCATGTTCCCCTTCAGTTGTCCTCACAGTTTTATGTTCCCCTCCTGGTTGCCTCCACAGTTTCATGTACTCTCCTGGTGCCCACAGTACAAAGGTTTAAAGTAAGAAGTTAAAATCTAGTATTCATCTTTCCCCATTCTCTTCTGTCTCAGGCGTGATGTAAATGATGTCACCAGATCGCGCCTACTGTTTCCAAGACATGGGGAGCAACAGGCAGGGACCAAATGGTGAAGCAGGAAGAGGACTGATCCCTACTTTACCATTGTATTCAACTCATCTGCACCCTCAGGAGACAGATGGGTTGGAGTCGACTCACTGCACGGAACAGCGGACACCACTCTAAATACTGTCCCAAGGAGGACCCCACTACCATAGGGCCTGGTGCAAGGACAACGTTTGACCTATGATTAAAGCGTCCCTGCACTACTGACAATAGATGATGTCCCAGCTTATCTACTCCTCCTTCCTGCATAGAACATTTCCAGAAAACTCTCCTATAAACCCCAATGAGTCAGCTTCAGACTATTACAGTCCATGAGACTAACTGTCTCATCTATCACTAAATGCTAGAAACAGAGCAGAGAAGCTAAGGCAAGATGGCCGTCCCTATAATCATGTACAGAAAATAGAATAAAAAAATCTACTACTATCAGAAAATAAAAACACAATAGAAAAAAGTGATATATTTCACTATCTGATTTTAATAAATAAATAAAATATGTAGTGATACATTCCCTTTAATTTTCAGTCACTGTGGGGTATCCGTTTTTTCCTCCCTCTCCGCAGACACTAAGCTTCCTTTTCCAGTTCTCTGACTTCCACAGTAAGAACCTCTCCTTCTCCAGCCTTAGCTGAAGGAGACATGCGTATAATGTAGGATTTGTTCCTTGCGTCTGCTGGTACATCTGTTTTGGATGGGATGACACTATCCATCTTCCCTTCATCTCTCTGGCTCTGTGGCTCTTGCTTGCAGGGTTCTTGCGCTTTCACATTCTCACTTTTCTCCGCTTCCCCTTGATTTAAGGGCATCTTATTCTTCTCTGCAGCCGCTTGTGCAGTGCTATCCTCTGGTTTTCCCTTTAAAAAGTGCAGAAAATACATTGTTTGTATTGAAATAAGCCATAAATAATAAAGTAGTGTCACATTAAAAGCTATGTATGTTCTGCCGCTGCCACCCATCATCCTAAATGGTTACATATTTACTTGTACACAGCCGTCTTATTTTCAGTACATCGGGGCAGAGGGCAAACTGTAGTAGTCACTGCCGGAGTAATAAGCCATTGCAATACCCGCCTCCTCCTTCTGCTACATCAAAGTCAGATTGTGACTTCTACCACAAATAAATCCCAGCCATTATGTTGAAATATGTCATGAAAATGGAAGGTAAGTGATGTCTAAGACGTTGCAATACAAAGAAATGTGGGAACAGCTCTCTCAGTAAGCAGGAAGAGAAGGAGAAAGTAAGATTTTTAACGATAACACAAAATATATATTTTTTTGGGTTTGAGCACTTGCGGATGAAGGAAACAGATAAAATATATATTAATGCAAGATGGAGGACGCATGATGAGACTGGAGCACAAAAATATATACACAGAAATATCAGGGCCCCTATAGCATAGCTCATAATGGTCCCTATCCCTCACTGAGAGCTCTAACAACTGCTTAATATCTTAGCTGGGTTCACACACAGTGTTACGGCACCGCAGGGTCAATTACTACACGGCGACACTGCACGTGTTATACTAGAATTTGCAAGGCAGTTATTGGCCGCACATATTTGGTAGGTGAAATGCTAATTTTTTAAAGTTTCACCTGTAAAAACACTGGTGAGTTTTATTACTCCCTGGATAACCCCTTTAGCCTGGGGCTAAATGCGGGAATACCGCGGCAAAAAATGTTACGTTTTACAGTTCCTGCAAAGTGGATGGGATTCTGGCTAATCCCATCCACACATTGCATAAAAAATGTACAGCGGAAATGCTATAATTTCAAAAACGCAAGCATTTTTGCAAATCGCAGGATGTCAATTATACCTACGGAAACTCTGGTGTTTTCCGTATAGATATAATAGAAGCAGAAAATCCGCAGAGGAAAACACTGCAAACTCTGTGAAAAATGCTGCAGAAAAAAAAATGCTTTTTGGCTGCGGCTCGCTACGTGGGGCCTAAGCCTTAAAGGGGTTATGCCACGGAGACTGTAATCTGTACACATGGAGGGGCTTCTTCTTGGCATTGGACACGTAAGATGAATATTCAAAATCAAAATACTAACATGGGGCGCCATAACGTATGTTATAGCAATATCTAAATACAGGAGCATTTTGTTTCAATATTTTCAATTTACAAAAATTCTGTGTGATCTGATGGGGAAATGTAATATTTAAAGGGGTTATGCCACAAAAGTATTTATCCTTTTTTCATAGGATACAAGATAAATACCTGATCTTTGGGGGTCTGACTAATGAGACCCCAACCAATCCCAAGAACGAGGGGTCCTTTCCCACTGCTGCACACTATTGTACTTTGGCTATCTCCGGCACTCCCATTGAAGTAATGGCAGCAGTAAGGCTGAATGTACTGTGGATAGATGATAAAAACCTGATTTGGGGATGGGGGGGGGATGTCTGACCACTGAGACCTCCACCGATCCCAAGAACAGGGGGCGGGGTTCCCTCCGCAGCACATTCAGTTTTACTGCAGCCATCACTTCAATGAGAGTACCAGAGGTAGACCAAGTACAACACTGTACAGCAGTGGGAAAGGATCCCCCATTCTTGAGATTGGTGGGGGACTCAGCGGTCAGACCCCCACTGATCAAATATTTATCCTTTGTGCTATGGATAAAGGATAAATGCTTTTGTGGCATAACCCCTTTAAATATTACATTTCCCCGTTATATCACACCAAATTTTTTTCAATTGGAAATATTGAAACAAAATGTTCCTGTATTAAGATATTGCCTGTAACATATGTTATGGCGCCCCATGGCAGTATTTTGATTCCCCCCTTAATGTTCATCTTATGTGTCCAGTGCCAAGAAGAAGCCCCTCCATATGTACAGATTACGTAAGAGGATTCAGGTGGTGGGTCTGAGCTACTGAGCATGTGTGACCACCAGCACAGGACACATTACATAGATGTTGCCAAGTGGCATTAAAAGAACACCAGGGGTGCCATAATAAGTATGTAACAGCATTATCTAGATCAGCTTTCTAGCGGTATATAAAACCGCATGTACACGAGGACATGAAGAGTCCTCTTTAAGGAGACTTAACTATAAGGAGATATTTCTGGTTCTTAATATTAATCAATAAAGCAATGAACATTTATAGAACGTATTAAAAGAAATTAGAAAAACAGTTAACTGGATATCTGTTATTCTCATTCTATTTCTATTTTTTGTACTTTGCTGAAACTTCCACAAAGATATGAAATGTCACGTCTAACAG
Organism: Leptodactylus fallax; assembly: GCA_947044405.1. Classification (NCBI taxonomy): domain Eukaryota; kingdom Metazoa; phylum Chordata; class Amphibia; order Anura; family Leptodactylidae; genus Leptodactylus; species Leptodactylus fallax. Next base: position 512,373 of record CAMRHE010000057.1, read on the forward strand.
TCAGAGAAATGCTGAGCACTTTCCTCTGCCACCTCATTTCATCTTATGTATTTGTTACGGACATGATGACAAATTTGTTATGTATTAATATCCCAGCATAAGGATTTTTTTTTGCAATGTCTTTCTTATGGTGAGGCCGCCCTGAGAAAAGTTATAGATGACTTGTCAGTTCAGGTCTGTGAGGCAGCCGCACGTGTCCAGCCTCCAGCCGAAGATAAGATCTCCAGGAAGCTGACAAAGTTAGCATTAAAATGTGAAAGCAGCCACTGGTCCAGAGGAGTCTAATAAAATGACTAAGCGGCTTCTCCTGAAATGCACTTTCTGAATGTTCCAGGCTTCCCTGTATTAAATCGGTGTTACCAGGGCAGAATATTGAATACAATTCATTTACCATCCTAAAAATAATCTTAAAAATTGTCAAGATGAAGTAATTCTGACTGCCAGGTATAGGGGTCACAATGGTTGCAGTCAAGACCAGGCTACAAAGTCAAGGGGGCTTACAGGTTCTCTTCCCATTATACAGTGCAGCATTCTGGGGACCCACAACTACGTGCACATATTACTTGACCCCTGTTCACAAGATCCTGAAACTGCATCGGCACAAATTATTTTTCTTCCCTAGCCTAGCCTGTTCCAACCAAGATGCTGCGGCACCCTTGGGTGCTGTAAGTAACCTGCCATTGGTGCCATGACACTCCAGTGGTAGCAGCATGTCAACTCTGTCTGTCCCCGGTATGGGTGAGAGTGAATTTATAGTGATGGTGAAAAATATGATATGTGTTGGGTGAGAAGTATAGGATGGTATAGCCTTCAGGCTAAGGCCCCACGTAGCGTCCTGCAGCAAAAAAGCGCTGCAGGAAAATACTGTGGCAGCAATGCATCGCGATTTTTCCCACAGTGTTTTTCACAGAAAGTCCACAGAGGTTTCCTGTGTTTCTGTAGGTATAATTGACATGCTGCGATTTCCAAAACCACAACAGTTTTGGAAATCGCAGCGTGTCCGCAGTGCGTATTTTCCCTCACTGTGGGGATGGGATTTGCTAGAATCCCATCCTCTACACAGTGACTGTAAAACGCACCATTTTTTTAAGGCATGGCCTGAGAGAGCATTCACACTGTGCATTAAAACAGCATTGGAAAAAACTTAATTTTCGCAATTTTGATGCAGCTTTTGATTGTCTAACTTTACAAGTGAAACAAATTTATTAAACATGCTGCACCTCTAAACCCAAAAACTGTACTAAAAATTACATCAAAATGGTAGTACACTAGCTATCTGTATGTAGTACTATGTCATGCATCTCTTGTGCAGTGGTTGGGGGTCCTAAATTGGTTCAGGGACCTACCGGGAATTCAGTGGCTCCACTGTTGGCCATTCCAAGACTGAGCCCTATAAACATTTTGGGGAAACACTTCTGGTGTAGATGGGTGTAATCGGGGCACAACTTTGGCGTACGGTACTTTCTAGCACCAAAGATGGGCCACATTACTTGTGATTTTTTGTGAAAGTGGGTAGAGAGGGGCGTAGAGCAAGGCAGGTCAGAACAGGGATGCCTCGGCCTTACAAATTTATTATAAATCAAGCCAGAATACTGGTATGAGTTATACATGAAATCTACGCCAGTTCCTGCAGTATTGACGCATGGGCATGCCCCTGATTTATTAAGAGGGCAGAGTCTCTCTTACTATTCCAGGGGTGCCTTACATCAGTCGGACACTTTATTAAACCTCAAAACAAAAATAAAAACAACAACGCCGAGCGGCACACAGCGTGATATTGCTTAAAAAATAGGTTGTACATAGATAATTCTGTTGAGAACAGGAGGTAGTCAAATGATTGGAGAAACAACAAGGATCATCCACTGAAAGTATGGTAGAAAGCCACTAAGTAGCACAAAAGCACTGGTCTATATTATAGTGAGTGTTCAACTGGCTGGGTCTGATGGTAAACAGTACCCCTTCAATTGGTGATCTCACAACCAGGATAGTTAGATATTATGGATGTTAATATAGGTGGGTTCTCACCTTTTCAAGTTGTGCTGGCCCACAACTAACACAGTCGATGGATCCAGAGTATGTTTTGGTATATGTGAGCTGCGGAACCTCTAGGCGTCAGAATCTCCTGGATCCAGACGGTATACAGGTAATGGATTGGTAGGAGAATCTCCCAAAAAATGAGGTGTGGGGACCGCACTTCACCAAAGATGCTTTATTATACTCAAATAACACGGGGAAATCAGATCCCCTTTATCAAGTGTACAAGAGACTAAACATAAAAACAATAAAAGAATACACATGTAAAGAGTCAGTAATTGGAATTTAGAACCAGTGAAATTAATGATACCATTCTATGGGATAAAAGAAAAGTATCCCACCAGATAGTATTGTCATGGATAGATAAATAAATGAATAAATAGTGGTAATGAATGTACTCAAAAAAATAAATAATAAATAAGTAAAGCTAAAAGGCTAATAAATGCAATATAAAATCAAACTGCACATAAGAGTAAAAACTATACATAAAAAGGTTTAAACCAATGTTTTTTGGTACTTACCAGCCTGAGGAGGTAGGCTGTGAGATCTGAAGTGAGTGAGAGGCAAATGTGGAGACCACTTTCAGAAAGGCTTATAAAGGTATGGTGAAATGGGACCACCCCTAGGGGGAGGGGTTCAAACTTGTGGGTAAAGATTCGATTGAGAGACAAAGTTTTAATTGAGAAGGGAAAGAAAAAAAAAAAAAAGAATTTGATTGAAAGATAAAGTTTAAATTGAAAAAAAAAAAAAAAAAAAAGAAAGAATGAAAGAAAGAAAGCAAAAAAATTATGAATTGGTAATGCTAAATGTTTCATTCGCGTTCGGAGATCGCTACTGCGCATGTGTGTAGCGATCTCCCGCTCTGAGTCATATGTTTCTGTGTAGGGCGCAGGACTGATCTGAACTATGATTGTTATGAAATATAGCACTAAAAAGAAGAAATAATGTTAATGAGTAATGAGAGGGCGGACATCATGCTCATATGACTGGGGCTAGAGAATGTATCATAATACATGGATAAATGAAAAATGAAAATGGGTAATAAACATATGATTATGGCTAAGAATTATATTTCACTATAAACAAATATATACATAATAATTATAAGTGATAGGCATAGAACAAAAATGATGACAATACATATGCATATGGGTTGAAACGAATGTACTGGAGGGGAGAAGATAATGCCGGAGATGTGTGGATATGCAAATATATACACACGCCTTAGAATACCTAGTCATATACAGACTCGAGTGCTTCATTAAGCCCAGCTGGTGTTAGAGAGTTAAATTTAAAAATCCAATACATTTCCTTTCTCTTGAGCTTTTCAAATCTGTTGTTGGTATGGGCAGGAATGTGGTCTATTGGTGTGATTTTGAATGCATCGAAACAAGATTTATGCGACACCAAGGCATGTTTTGATACACTGTGTTTGAGGTAGCCATTAGTTACATTAGATCTGTGCTTATTTAGCCTCTCCCTTAATGGTCTGATGGTCCTTCCTACATACTGGAGGCCACAAGGGCACTCTAGGACATATATGACAAAGGAGGATGAACAGTTCAGGAAATGATTGATTTGAAAAATATCGCCTGTTGAAAAGCTCGTAATGGTTTTGGCTGAATGGATAATTGTGTGACATTTACATTTTTTGTGTTCACATTTATAAACACCATTTGGTTGTGGATATGACATATTCCGGTCTACAGGTTTAGTAAGAGACCTCAGTTTGCTAGGGGCCAATAGATTTTTCAGGGTTTTTGCTCTTCTAAAAGTGATTGCTGGCTTATGGGGGATATTCTTGTTAAGTAGAGGATCATTCAGGAGTATCGTCCAGTGTTTGTCCAGGATCATCCTGATCCTGTTATGTGCATTACTGTAAGTGGTTATGAAATTATGTCCGAATTCTTTACTAGTATTTTTCCGAAAGGGGACAAGGCATTCAGATTGAGTGAGAAACTGTGCTTTAGATTCTGCTGCTTGAATAATCCGTTTAGGATAGTTTTTTTCCTGGAAACGTTGGGTTAGAATTTTACTCTGGATTTTAAAGTCTGAGTCCTTCGTACAGTTTCTCCGGATACGTTTGAATTGCCCGAATGGTACATTATCCTTCCATTTTCTGTAATGGGAGCTACGGTAATCAAGTAGACTGTTGCAGTCTACCTTTTTGAAGAAAGTTTTTGTACTGATGCCCTCAAGGCTACCATGGAGTTCTAAATCCAGGAAATCAATTGTGTTCTTTTTAGGTTGGCCACTAAGGGTGATTCCCCAGTTGTTATTATTGAGATAGTTTGTGAACTCACAGAAGGAATGTTCTGAACCTTCCCATATGAAAAGGAAGTCGTCAATGTATCTTTTATAGAACACAATGCTAGCAGACCAAGGGTGTTTATTCTGAATGTAGGTTTCCTCAAATCGTCCCATAAAAATGTTGGCGTAGCTCGGAGAGAAACGGGTCCCCATAGCAGTACCACGTTTCTGCAAATAGAGTTTTGACTCAAAGGTGAACACATTATGTTCAAGAATGAACTGAATACTATCTATGATAAAAGTTTTTTGTTTGGTTGGCATTGTGGGATCCAGAGATAATGTTCTAGATATCATGTCAAGGCCTTTAGAATGTGGTATATTACTAGAGTGTGGACACATCTAGGGTTGCCCAAATGTAGTTAGGTTTCCATTGTATAGTTAAAAGTTCAGTAATAAGATGTGTAGAATCTTTCAAATAAGATGGAAACCTGATATTTTTGTAATTGTAAATCTATATATTGGGAAAGATTTCTAGTTAGTGCTTTGACTCCAGAGATAATAGGTCTTCCAGGTGGATTCTTTAGATTTTTGGGAATCTTGGGTAAATGATAAAATTGGGAGGTCGAGAAATCATTGATAAGTAGAAACCCTTTCTCCTTATCAGTCAGGACCCCATTAGTATGGGCATTGATGATGAGTTCTCGGTATTTAATGTAGTGTGCATCGGAGGGATCACTATGCAAGATCTGATAATAATTGGGGTCTGATAAAATCTGGTGGGCTTCCTTGATGTAATCAACTCTATCTTGTATGACCACACCTCCGCCTTTATCAGCATTTCTGATGACAATAGATTTATTTTCAATCAGAGATTTAATAGCCGATTTCTCAGATGGACGAAGATTGGATCTAGTTTTCACGTCTTGATGTTTATGTAACTTCCTGAAATCATTGGCCACTAAAGAATAAAACGTCTCAATGAAGTGGCCCTTATGTTGGACTGGGTAAAAATTAGATCTTGGTTTTAATGTAGTAGTATGGGGAGTGAGGTTTAAACTTTATCTTTCAATCAAATTCATTTTTTTTTTTTTTCTTTCCCTTCTCAATTAAAACTTTATCTCTCAATCGAATCTTTACCCACAAGTTTGAACCCCTCCCCCTAGGGGTGGTCCCATTTCACCATACCTTTATAAGCCTTTCTGAAAGTGGTCTCCACATTTGCCTCTCACTCACTTCAGATCTCACAGCCTACCTCCTCAGGCTGGTAAGTACCAAAAAACATTGGTTTAAACCTTTTTATGTATAGTTTTTACTCTTATGTGCATTTTGATTTTATATTGCATTTATTAGCCTTTTAGCTTTACTTATTTATTATTTATTTTTTTCAGTACATTCATTACCACTATTTATTCATTTATTTATTTATTTATCTATCCATGACAATACTATCTGGTGGGATACTTTTCTTTTATCCCATAGAATGGTATCATTAATTTCACTGGTTCTAAATTCCAATTACTGACTCTTTACATGTGTATTCTTTTATTGTTTTTATGTTTAGTCTCTTGTACACTTGATAAAGGGGATCTGATTTCCCCGAAACGCGTTGTGTTATTTGAGTATAATAAAGCATCTTTGGTGAAGCGCGGTCCCCACACCTCATTTTTTGGGAGATTCTCCTACCAATCCATTACTTTATTAAACCTGGCAGAGGAAATGTCAGTCTTAATAAATTCCTCCCAGTGAATGGAGCGGCAGGGTGTATGGCTGGCCACTGCTGTGTTCATACTCAACATCTCTGCAGCAATTCTGTTCCCAAATAATATAATAAACTTTCCAACAAAAACAACTTTGGATCTATTTTATAAAAATAAAGCTATATTTATGAATCACTGTATCAGAAGGAATGGGTTTAGCAAAGCTATCAACATGTGGATGATACAGTCTCTCCTTAATCTCCTTTCTGCGCGGGTGTCCACAGTAGACTGTCCCCCAGCGCTTGGTCGGTCCATATTACAATTCCTCTGCTTATGTGATCTGTCTTTTCTCCTGCTGTATTTGTGACTGGCTATCCATCATCTTTGCTGCCTGATGCATCTATCGACCTTTCTTCAGAAATGTATCACTAACAGCAGAATTATAATTTCTTCTCTGTAAAAACTGGACTTCTACGACCTTGTGAGTAAGTCTGCCGACCTTGGAGGCTTACACTTCAAAATAGGAAAGCGAGATTATGGCTTGTGATGACATATTTTACTTAACTGGAAGTAATGTAAGATACTGAATGGCATTGTTGTGTGGGATTCATTGCCGAGCAGCAAACTGTCTCTCTTTGTATAGATGTAGCAGAGTTAACCTGAAGGAACAAGTTGCCGCAGTGTGATATTCTATCATTAAAGAGGTTTTCAGGGACTTTTTAGTTATGATCTATCCTTAGGTCATTAAGAACCCATGCACACAAACGTGAAAAACAGATATGTAATGGATGTTTTTTTTAAAGGGGTTGTTCCATTATAGACACTTATCCCCTATCCACAGGACAGGGGATAACTGTCTGATCCCCTTGTGATCAGGAGGAGGGGGACCAAAAGTTCCCCTAAGGCTTCCTTGTCAATAAAGTGCCAGTGTGCTTACGAGACCGGCGCGCCATTCACTTCTGTGGGGCTGTCGGGTCTGTAATTTTCGCAGCACGTGCAGCCCCATAGAAGTGAATGGAGTGCCAGTCATGCAAGCGCATTAACACTCCATTCACAAGGAAGCCTTAGAGGGTCCGCCATTCGGTCCCCCATCCTCCTAAACACTGGGGTACCCAGTGATCATTTCCCCGGTGAATGGACACTTACCCTTTCCTTGTGGATAGGGGATAAGCATCCATGACAGGACAATCCCTTTAACATCCATTAAACATCTATTTTAAGAATAATGCAGTCAATGAGGACATACACATTTTCTATTTTTGTCCATTTTCACAGAAGGATCAATACAAGTCAATGGGTCCATTTTTAATGTCCATCAAAATGGATTTGCATCTATTTTATGGGCGTTAAAAATGGATGATTGGGTAAAAAAAATACACCAATGAAGTTCATCTGTTTTTTTAACGAACAGCTAAAAACGGACGACAAACTAATAGAAAACAGACATTAAAAACAGATTGTTTTATCTGTTTTTAATGCCTGTTTTTTTTCGGTTGTGAGCACGTAGTCTAACTGGAGATCTGTGGAGGTCCAACACTCAGGACCCCTGCAGACTCCCTGAAATAACACCCTTAAACAAAAGCCACACGTGATCACAGTGGGCGCTGGCGGCTCACCCGCTACAATCTACAATAGCAGCATTGTGGATGATATTGGAACAGTTGTCATACACATTGTGCAACTAATAACATAGCTTGTCAATAATTTTTGCCAGAGGATTTCATCCTGCAATGCAAAGGTTAAAAGCTGCAGGGAGCCTGCAGAGAAACCTATAGGTGAACCGCAGCAAAAACCGCTCGAGTTTGGGAGAAGCGGCATGCAGGAATACACACTGCAGAATATTCACACTGTGCGTTTCTGGTCTTGACCTCTATTCACACAACAGTTATTAGCATTCGTTTCATTAATAGGGGCTATTCACATGACCAATATTGTGAGGATCTGAAATAATCTATCTTTGTCTGTTGTCACAGATCCCTCCATAGACTGCAATGTATGAGGGATCTGTGAAAACGGACGCCCCTTAGGTGCAAAACGGATGTGAAAAAGGACATGTGATTGTCGGCTTAGAGGGCTTTATTCTTCCCTGATGGCTCATGAATAAATATAATATACATTTATTGCATTCTGTATCATGACCTGTGACTTCTTACCGCTTTAGGCTCTTGCTGCTTCCCCTTATGTAATAAGCGGAATCCAGGTTTGTGCGCGGCAGCCGCCATTAAGGTTTTGAGAAGACGAGGAGTCTCTTCTTTAGCCGGTATCAGGTGGGCAAAGCCTTTCCTTATGACTGCAGGCGTGGCTGGCTTTCCTTTATCCTTCAACAATTTCCTGTAATGTTAAAATTTATTTTATTTTTAGAAAATATTCAGTGATAATACTGTGGGCTCTGTGGGGGCGGGGTCTCTGTGCTGTAGGTCAGGCAGTGTTACCGCCCACTTGGCTAGTAGACCCTAATTGGCATCAACACTATGATGGCTTATATCTTTGGAATGGCTGAACAGATTTGAATACACAAAACACAAAATGCTCCGGATGACAGCGCCGATCAGATGATGTGTGTCACTGGGCTTTTCAGACCAGCTCTTCTTTAATTATTGTAAAAATGCAATGTGTAGTTATGATATGGACAAAACCTTGACAAAACAGGGTCACCTCGAGAAAGTCATTGTCCAAATAGGCCAACTACAGATATATCTTACATTTACAAACTGAACACATTCAGTCCTACGTTTTCAACTTTTCCTGTATGTTCTTATATTTTCTCTTCTATGATTCCTAAAGCCACTGAATTGGCATCCAAGGTGCAGCGAGATTGAAGGTGAGATTACAAGTATTGATCTGAGCTTACTAGAAGAGATGCTTTGTGAAAGTTTCAATCCATTCCCTTTGTGCCAGAGCGAGCAATTTGTGCGAGATCATTGCATTTGTTCCCTTCTAAATATAACACCTATTACTTCCTATGATAACAATACACATAAATACACAGCACAACATTATATAGAACAAATACAATATACTAGAAGCCTGAGCCATGTGAATAATGTATGGCGGTGTATGCCGCTCATCGATACATGCAGAAGAGGCATAAGGTCAGGTCTTATTTCCAGGGTGAGAAGGTCAATTGACAAAGGTATTTAACTGGAGACGAATCAAGGGACGGTCCTATTATTGGACCCCTTTTAATATGGGGTTAAAGCCCATTTTGTGGGCTTAGTTATACTTCAATGCATTTCTTGCACTAGATCAGCTAACTACTAAAATCAGTTCTTTTTATATCATTGGATAAAATATTTGGTCACCAAGGACTAGAAGTGAGAACTATCGATCCAGGTGTCGGATAAAAAAGAGATAAGACACGGAAAGAAATCTAAGTTTCAGAGTTCAGCTAAACTTTTACTTTTCAGTTTAAATTGTACATGGAGTAAGGAAGTGTAATGGATTCTTTATAGTCCAAAAATATATAAATTATGTAAAAATATTCACAGAAAATGATGTACACTTTCCGAACATTTGTTATAGTCCCTAAACCCAGAGACGTAACTTGAAGCTTCTGGGTCCCAATGCTAAATATGTAATTGGGCCCCTACTTACCATGTGCTAACTGTAATATTGATGTGTAGAGAAGCCTTTGGGGCTCCTAAGGCTCCTGAGCCTGATAGCGATTGCTACCTCTGCACCCTCTATAGCTATGTCCCTGTCTAAACCTCTTGAAGTGAAAGTCAATTTTGCAAATTACTTTAAGAATTTCCTACCTGTTTGTATCAACAGCTCCATGGTAACAGACTACAACCAATAATTATCTAATCTATGGGGTGGAGATGTAGGATGTATAACACTGTGACAAGTTTCAAAGTGAATGGGAAACCACTTTAGTGACTGTCACAGGGTAGAGGCATTGGTGTAGCACTTAGAAAGATGAACCGGGCTTTTGTGTTCTGGATAGAGGGGGGAGCAGGGGTGTACACAAGGGGGTATTTTTTATTCTTTAAACCACCACCTTGCTGACTGGCACTGCTGTCCTGAGTAATGTTTCAGAAGAGCGGTGGCTTGGTGACCAATGAGCATTCCATCAGTAGTGACGGAAGCGCACAATGGTTGCATTGGGGCCTTGGAGTGAGTGGTAAGTAGGATTTGCAGTACTTACCCCACCTAGGACTCTCCACCCCTTCTGAGCACCAGTATCACTCTGATGTAGGTGCCAGGACCAGAGAAGCGCAGAGTCCTAAAAGTGGTAACTGCTGAGAATCATTTCCAGTTACTTACTGCTCACTCCCTGGGACCTGTACTTTGTTAGCTCAGGACATGTCTAATGTGTGGGACCTGGGGACCTATAGTATTAGTGTGTGAGACCTGGGGGCACTATAGTTTGTGGGACCAGGGGGCTCTATAGTGTGTGGAACCTGGGAGCGTTATAGTGTAGGTGACCTGGGAGCACTCTAGTGTATGGCATCTGGGGGCACTATAGTGTGTGGGACTTGGGGGTGTTTTAGTGTGCAGAGCCTGGGGGCACTATAGTGTGTGGAACCTAGGGGGCACTATAGTGTATGGGACCTGAGGACAATTTACTATGTGGGGACACTTAGGGGACACTACAGTTTGTGGGGGTTAATACTCCCAATAATATGCTCTCCCTGATAGGTCCCCGCCTCCTCCACCCTGGAATCCCCCTCTGGAAATCCTGGGTACGCCCCTAGGGAGATAGTAATAGTAATCATGCCTCTGTATAGTCTTATCCTATAGTCAGGTTTCCTTCCATCTGTCTGGTACTTCTTACTAGTCTACCGAATATATGTAACCAAGCAGGATGAGAATAAACAGGGTTTATTTGTAGTCTGTTACTATGGAAACACATGGTTTTCGTAGCAGCAGCTCTGGAGCAAACTGCTGCTTTTTAGGTAGTCTGTCACCAGGGTGAAGCATATTTAACCAGCAGCACAGTTAGACGGGTCAGACTCACCTGAAAGTAACACCTTTCTCTCCATGAAAATTCATGTCTCCTTTGCTGAGATATAAATTAATTTCACAATATGCAAATGAGCTCCTTTACTCCAAACTGTTATGCCACAAACTGCTCCAAAAATCCCTGCTTCCCCCCTCCCTTCTTTGAGCGACAGGGCCAGGGAGCTATGCTGAAATCATGCCGGGCCTGTGCTCTCATGTTCACACTGGCATATTAGAGCAGTGAGGGGTGTAGCACTTTGGAGCAACAGAACCGCCCTCGGTGCTCCAGACTGCTCATTTGGATATTGTGAAATAAATTCATATCTTAGCAATGGAGGAATGAATTTTCATGGGGAAAAGGGTATTACATTCAAGTGAGTTTGACCTATACTTGTCTAATATGCCTCACCCTGGAGACAGACTCCCTATATATGTATAGAGTACAAATTCAAGAGTATATTGTGGATGTTTGCACCATGCTTGCATGTGATAGGGCTAGTAATCCTGACTGTAACTTTACAAGTGTGCATTATAGGATCAAACATACCCTGTTTATTTTAGAGGACTGCAAATTGCAGAACATTGTGTCAGGAAAAGAATTTGTACAGTTTTGGACTGGAATAGTTTACATATTATCATGACCATACAGGATGTTGTGCTGTAGACGTTCGTCAACCTCATTTATTCCCTATTTTACAATGATACATAATAGCAGTGGGAGGACCCCTATTATATCCCTAGATCTCATGAGCGAGAATTTTCTTGATTATGAATCGGTGAATGAAAGTAATTGAATGGCTGAGTAATTAATGGCCTGACGAGTTCTTGTGAAATCATTACATGGCCTGTTGTGAAATTGTACGCCGGCACAATGCAAGATTACTGCCTTATCCTGCTCAATACGCCAATACTAGAAATGTCTTTTACTGGTGAGAACACCGCTGACAGTATAGTAATAATGTAACTTTGTAGCCTGTGGGGAGCACTTTAAGGAGGTATTCACACCTGGCAAATATGTTGCAGAAATTATGGAGACTGAAAATACATTCAATATATCTGGGTGCAATTATTTTAGCAAGTCCACAGCAGACGTACTGTATATCAGAGAAACTTGTTTAAAAAATGTTCTACTTATAATTGTTTTGGTCAGCCGAGAGGACATTTTACATCTGTAGTCAATGGACCATTAAAAAAAAAATAAAAATAAATAAAATTGACTTATTTCATTGGTCTTTCTTTTTTGACCCAGCCTGTTGATCCATTTTTAATGGATGTAACTTCGATGTCAGTCTGTTTTACATATTTTAAAAATAGTTTCATTTATTTCTATTAGGTCCGAGTATCTGTCAAAACAGACAAAGATAGAGCATGTTAGCCGTTTTTCACTGTAGTGTGAATAGGGCCTAAGGGTTAATGTACATCAAAATGTTCATCACATAATGTACGGCAAAAAATGTCCATGTGATGGCTGTTTTTTTTTTATCAGTCATCGGCCGGGTTCAGAGGAATAAAAGTCTATGGGTATATTCAGATGTCTGACCAAGGTCAGAAAATAGGACAGACCCATTTCAAGTCAATAGGTGGTTTTTAACGTCCATCAAAACGGTTTTGCATCCAAGTGACGGCCATTAAAGACAGTTAAAAAGGATGGCAAATGGATGACAATTGGGCATTAAAACTGATCAGCCAGCCAGGAAATGGATGACAAATATGTGACGCCCGGACTGTTTCCTCCGTTTTTTAGCTTATTTTTACAACTGTTATATGCATATATCCTAGGGATATAGTCACAAAACTGTGCCCATTTTTCAGCCATGAAAAACAGACGAATTGGTCCAATTTGGACTGGTCATTTTGCATCCAATTTGCATCTGTTCCATGTCTGTTTGTCTGTTTTAGCTCAGTCTCATCTGTTAATAATGATTTCTATTGGGTCTGTGTATTCGTCAAATTGGAAAAATTATAATTTTAATTAAATTATAATTTAAAAAATATAATGATAACATGTCCATTATTATTCAATTGACTTTTTCTGTCCAGTAAAAATATAACGGACATATGAATACACTCATTCACTCTAATTGTTTGTAAAATGCCCATCATGTGACTATGACCTTAGTCCATGTAATTGTGGATGGATTGTGGGTTTTTAGTGCAATTGTTCACCAAAACATCTGCAACATAGTATAGTATATTACCAGTGAATGGATTTTTACAAAACCCCATTCACATGCTACCGAGAAGTTTGGTTTTAAAAATTGCTTCGGATTTTCAATTTCATGGTATAATTTATATGTGACATATTTGTTCCATGGAGCAGGTGAAATCTGCAGCAAATCTACATCAAAATCTGCTTGTAACACATGTAACGTTTGCTGCAGCTTTGCTGTATATTTATTGCAAAATCTACTTAGGAAAACTTTTAACATATATAATTTTGCAAGAGAGTTTTGAGAAGATTTTGTGAATTATTCTATCTATCTATTATCTGTCTGTCTATCTATCTATCTATCTATCATCATCTTTCTACAGTATATAATCTATGAATTATATAACAGCTCACAGTAGTGTAATGGGGTCGAAAATCTATTTCCTAATATTTGATGTTGTCAAACCTAAGACTGGTGTTACTTGTCACCCTTCTACATGACAAAGCAGCAGTATAATAAACGCTATATAACCTTATTTTTCATACATATCTTAGTATCACATACTTGGCTTTCTTTGTGAGTAGCGTCTTCGAATCTGGATAGTGAACCAAAATTTCCCCAAGACTCTTTTTATCTAGAATGAAAAGATTTGCAAATCCGTGGGCCACCACATTAGCCGTTCTGCGGTTTCCTCCACCAGCGGATAGGAGACTGAAAGAAAGGTCATGAAAAGAAAGGTAAGTACAAGGCATAATAAATGTACCCCGTATCCTCTTTGGAATACCCAAAACCATACCCATGTTTTACCCATTTTAGGGTAGATTTACATGGGCTGGCTTTGTGGCGTTTTTTTGCAATATTGAAGCAAGGAAGGAACATGATGCACATAAATACACATTAAACCTGGTTGGAAAAAGTGGTAATCCTACCTGAGTCTAAAAATAAAACTAAGAATGTGTCCCAGTCATACATAATGCCACATCTGGCTGTTGTAGGTATTGCTGTCACAATAACATTTTAGATATGTAAGTCTTTTACCACCTAGAAAAAACAATAACCTTATTTCTCCAAACACAGCTCCAGCCTTCAGTGTCACCAGGACCTTCTTATCATCTGGTCCACCCAGGACCTGCACAGCTCCTTGCTTGATGATGTACATCTCTCTTCCAATTTCCCCCTGTGTTATTTTGGAAATAGGTAAATGTCATTATGCTTGTTTGCTGTGCAGAATATATGAACTATACAGTACAGACCATTAAAAACACTATATAAACATAAAGGGGTTTTATGTTTTCAGCAAATAAATTATTGTAGTAGCCCCAGATTTACTGTGCATTGTACATCAGCTTTTGGGTGTACAAGGCATAAAAAAAATTGCAATTAAGACTTTTTAGAAATGTTCGCCGCCTTCATCCTTTTGCCTAAAAAGGGGAGTGGTGAGGGGATGGGACAAGAAATGAAGGTGTAAAAGATGGGGGAAATGTACGCCAGCTATGAGCACACGGCCTGGCAGAAAGTGCACGTTATTTATGACGAGGCACACCCTCTGCCAGCTCCAAGGCTATGAAGACTAGTGTTAGTAACTCCAGTCTTCATAAAACTGACCCATACTGTTTTCCAATATGCTAATATGTCCCCTGCGGTTAAAGACCCCAATTTCTCATGAAATAAATTCAACACAATATCAATACATAGACACAAATAGGATAGTTTAGCATATCACTTTGTGATAACTGGTCACAAAATCATGCGGTTTTTAGAAAAGTTGCTTAAAGAGAGTTTGTCATCAGGACCCAGTATGCCAGCACAAACCCAGATAGATAGGTTACAGGTTACGGTCACCTGACTCAAATATTTTATTCCCTTGTGAATCGCTGCCTCCATTGCCAAGATATTTCATTTTTTGTCAATATGAAAATGAGCTTTTTGGAGCAATGAGGGTGTTCCTGATTACCTCTTTGGTGCAATGGCAACACCCTTGCTGCTCCAAAGGGTTCAGTGCCATACTGACAAAAACAGCAACATCTCGTCAAAGGAGATGCCAATTCACAAGGGGAAAACACCATTTAATTCAGGTGACTCTAACCTATCTATCTGCAGGGCTGGGTTAAAAATGCTGGGTTCTGGTGACAGACTCCCTTTAACTTACATAATACATATCTGGTTTTGTCCAGCCCAGAAGACAGATAAGAAGACACATCTGCACTGCCTGGTGTACAAGATCTCTGCTTAACACCTGGTTGTCCACTGGAAATAATTGATGACATTTTTTTTTTAATGAGGGTACAATTTATCTGGAGCTTCTGGAAAAGGGTCGGATAGGTTCTCCAGTGTACCAGAGGACCTTGTGACGATCCCAGGCACTGATACCACAATGTGCACCTAATACAACAGGGACCCACATGTCAAGCAAAAGACACCCCCATTTGTAGCTGACATTGGAGCCACCAGATTCTATGGGGCATATTTATGAAGACTGGTGTATTGAACACCAGTCCTCAAAACCTTGGCGCTGGCTGAACATAGATACACGACTCTTCCTAAATGTGATGGCTCTTCTGCCAGGCTGTGCACCTATGCTGGAATCTATGCCAGTTTGTAGCTTGCATAGATTTCACTGATCATTTGTGCTAGTAAACTAGTGTAAATGATCTTAAATGTAGCGAAACTCCTACGGCACTTTCACAAAAGTGATGTTGGGGGCACAAAAACGGCAACTGCAAGAATTATTGTTGCAATTGAGGTTCAAAAGTCGTAAATCCGAAGTTTAAGACTTTTTTCCGCTTGGTGTAAAGTAAGTATTAAATGCACCCCTAATGCCTTGGTGCTTAAATAGCCTCATACTGTAGATGTTAAATAATATATTTGTGAGCAATGATAGCAACATTTCTTGAAACACCCAGGGGCTAGAGGTTTGGAGATGGCGTGGGTGGAGGAGACCCATGATGACGGCCGCTTGCTCCTTTTCTCGGTGGTGCAATATCTTTTGCTAAGGCTATGTTCAACATGTCGTAATTTGGCCTGGAGCTGCCTCACATTGAGATATAAAAATAAGCACCCTACTTGATATATCCATGTATTCCAGAGCTGATCCAACCGCAGAAGCCGCTACACAAGCCAGTCCGCGAATGAGGCTCATTCATCTAAGCCTAATCAGCAAGTGAAAGCCGCGGTGGAAAGCTGAAGCTGTGCCCTTGGAACCCTAGTTTCCTATATACTGGAGGATGACCATTCTGAGAATGTGGCCTGCTAGATTACTGAGTGCGCTGGGAATTGCATGACAAATAAAGCTTACATGAAAAAAGACAACCGTGCAAATAGTGTAGAAAAAGCAGGAAAGAATGATGATTTAACAAGGGAGCTTTGTGAAAGACAAGTAATCAGTTAGGTCAAGGATGTCATAGCTTCTTGTGTGCGAGCCCTCTAGATGTCAGATAATCATTTCATAGTCTTTCATTTCTCAAATAATGATGGGATTGCTGCCTTGGCCTTGAAAAAATTGTGTTTACTCATTGTTAGATAATATATACTGTTAGAATTCCGCTCGCTTCTCCTCCGTGCGGCTAAATCATAGCTGCTATGCCTCTTCAATGATTATATCTTGTGTCCTAAATGAAGACATTTGCAGTTGGTATTCACAGCGTTATGAAGGTTACATCCCTCATTTATTATATACACTTTACAAAGCTGTCAAAGCAGAAAACAGATGTCCGCATAAAAGCTTTCATTAGACCGAGTTTCATGGATTTGTAAAGGAGTCATTCTCAAATAATTCTTCTAACGTGCACCTGTCGATTCCAAGCAGTGGAAGCCGCTGTTCTTGGAGCGGGCTAATATTTGTAAGAATGCTGCCTATTGGTGGTCTAGGAACAAGTGGCATCATGGAGGAATGAGCGCTGGTGTTTCTGTAGTTGTTTTTCTTTTTCTACTGGTAGGGTACAGAAACTTAGTAGAACTCAGGGGCATAACTACAGGGGTAGCAGCAGTAGCAGCTGCCACAGGGCCCGGCACATTATGGGGCCCCTCGGACCCACAATGCTTTTTTTTTTTTTTTTTTTTTTTAATAGGCCGTTACCTGTTGAAGTAACCCCAGCAGGTAATGGGCCCTATATACTTACCGATCCTCGGGGTCCTGCTCACGGCCGTCTTCGCTTCCCATTCTGCGGAGGCGGCTGTGAGCAATAGCGGGGATCAGTAAGTGTGGCCAAACCCCACAATCACTGCTATCATTATACTCCGGGGTCTTTTCAGACCCCGGAGTATAATAATCTGAAGTCCAGGGGAGGTGGGGGAACATAAAAAACAACGTACTTACCTCTGTTACGCTTCTTCAGGCTTCGGGCCTGTTTGGTAACGTCCCAGATGTCGGCCAACGTCATTTTGCGTCGCAACGCCTTCCCGGATCACGTGACGCCGGCCTGATCCCACATTGAAGAAGGCTGAAGTAGCAGGGAGTGGACCGGAGCGAGGAACAGTGAAGTAGCATTGTTTTTTTATGTTTTTATACTCCTCTGGGTCTCCGATCATTATACTCTGGGGTCTGAGAAGACCCCAGAGTATAATAATTGTTCATGGGTGGTCCATAAAGGGCATAATACTGCATGCAGGGGCCACTATGGGGCATAATAGTATGCGCAGGAATGCGTTTTTTTTGGGGGGGGGGGGGGTTGGAGGGGGTGATTCGGGGGGGCGGCGGTTCAGAGAGGGGGCCCCCATGTCAAATGTTCACCTTGGGGCCTAGCCATTCCTAGTTACGCCACTGGTAGAACTATAGTTATTATGATAGTGCAGCAACCTATTGGAAGGAACCCAGAGTCTGGCAATAGTAGTATCAAAAACAACAGTGGTCAGGGTGGCTTGATGACTCTACTAAATCCTCCTGGGCTGGTGCAGAGTTGAGGGGGCCTATGGTGTACCTAATGGTGGTGGTAGTCTTCCCCCGGGGCACATACTGACATGTCTTCAGCCCTCCTGAGCCACATGGGGTTGGTGTGCCCATGATGTGAAATGAGACAGGAGACTCATGGTTGCAGGAAAATTGGTAACACATAACTTTACTGGGTATATAATACAGTAAAGCAACCAACAAATATGACAATGGGATGAGCTTGGTGGACGGTAAATTCAATAGACTGCACCTGAAATCTCAGCGCCAGTCTCTTACTCATGCAATATCTGTCCTATGGCTCAGCGGGGTCAATGCTCTAAGGCCCTGGATACATTTGTCCTCAGACTCTCAATAAGGCACTTTACTAACTCCAAAGCTTCTCTAGGTTTTAGGCAGCTCTCTAGTCCCTGTCTCAGGGCTGAAGTTGTAGTTGCAGTGTTCTTGTTATCATCTCTTCTCCCACACCCTTCCTCTATGGAAGCTGGAAGAAGACTTCTGGTCTCCTCCAACACTACAGAACTTGCTGGCTGGACTCAACAACCCCTCAATCCCCCCACACACTGGATAAGCCCATTTAAGGGGTCAATATATCAGTTACATATTTAACTATATATACAGGTACACAGTGACACATTTCAGTATATACAATAATTTAGCAGTGTCCACTGGGATGCTGCATGGGGGAAAAGATATGGACAAAACATTTACATTTACATCACAGTGAAGACAGACATGATTACAATAGAACATAACACCTCTATAGATAACACCACTGAGCCATGGTTACATCCATTACTCAATGAGTCAGTTCCTGACTATTGCTGCTTAAAGCAGGGATCAGCAACCATCGGCACTCCAGCTGCTGTGAAACTACAACTCCCAACATGCTCCATTCACTTCCATGTGGGTTCCAAGAACAGCAGAGCAAGTATGCATGCTGGGAGTTGTAGTTTTACAACAGCTGGAGTGCCGAAGGTTGCCTACCCCTGCGCTAAAGCATCAATAGAAGAACTTGGTAGTCAAAGGAATAGTGATGCAACATTGAGTTTATTACTTATTATATAAGAGGTAGCACCTGAAATCAGAGACAAGTTAAAAAAAGAGTTGCTGTGGAGAGCTGAACATCCTTGCTGGTGTATGGCGTCCAATATTACTACTACGGGATTGCTTACTTTTTGTAACAAACTCAACATTGCAAAACAATTCCTTTGGTTGCCGAGTTCATTTATGGATCTATTAATGAGGTAGAACGCTACTCGTGAACCGTAACCCTGTTGGAGTGCCCTGCATCCTTATTGTATGCTGTAAACCAGAGCGATAACAGAGCAGAGGAGATGGCCAGACAAGATGGCAGCCCTCATAATCATGTACAGAAAATAGAATTTAAAAAAACTAAAATCTGAAAATAAAAATAGAAAGAAAAAGTGATATATATTTCACTATCTGGTTTTAAGAAATACATTTTTAAAAATATGATATATTTCTTTTCAGACTTTTAATGGGAAATTTCAACCAAAATTGTGCTGTACTAGGTTTGATAATCCATTGTCTTTAGTGTTAACGTGTAGCTAGGCTAAGTGTTTCTCCCAGGTGTGTATCTGGGATGGCTATTGGTAGGCGTGAACGCACTCTGCCTTGACTAGGCCATTTAGATACAAAGCTAGGGTTAAAAAAACAAAATCTTTGCCTTAGTTTCCGCAGGTAACCGCTTTTTTAGGCTAAGGCCCCACGTTGTGGAAACGCAGCTTGTTTTGTTGCAGAATTTGCTGCGTTTTTTGGAGTCAAAGCAAAGAGTGGCTGCAAAAGGAATGTGAAATATACAGTCATGGCCAAAAGTTTTGAGAATGATACAAATATTAATTTTTACAAAGTCTACTGCTTCAGTTTTTCTAATGGCAATTTGCATATACTCCAGAATGTTATAAAGAGTGATCAGCTTAACAGCAATTACTTGCAAAGTCAATATTTGCCTAGAAAATGAACTTTATCCCCCAAAACACATTTCAACATCATTGCAGCCCTGCCTTAAAAGGACCACCTAACATCGTTTCAGTGATTGCTCCATTAACACAGGTGTGGGTGTTGATGAGGACAGGGCTGGAGATCAATCTGTCATGATTAAGTAAGAATGACACCACTGGACATTTTAAAAGGAGGCGGGTGCTTGCCATCATTGTTTCTCTTCTGTTAACCATGGTTATCTCTAAAGAAACACGTGCAGTCATCATTGCACTGCACAAAAATGGCCTAACTGGGAAGAGTATTGCAGCTAGAAAGATTGCACCTCAGTCAACAATCTATTGCATCATCAAGAACTTCAAGGAGAGAGGTTCCATTGGTGCCAAAAAGGCTCCAGGGCGCCCAAGAAAGACCAGCAAGCGGCAGGACCGTCTCTTAAAAGTGTTTGAGCTGCGGGATCGGGCTACCAGCAGTGCAGAGCTTGCTGAGGAATGGCAGCAGGCAGGTGTGAGTGCATCTGCACGCACTGTGAGGCGGAGACTCTTGGAGCAAGGCCTGGTCTCAAGGAGGGCAGCAAAGAAGCCACTTCTCTCCAGAAAAAACATCAGGGACAGACTGATATTCTGCAAAAGGTACAGGGAGTGGACTACTGAGGACTGGGGTAAAGTCATTTTCTCTGATGAATCCCCTTTTCGATTGTTTGGAACATCTGGAAAACAGCTTATTCGGAGAAGAAGAGGTGAGCGCTACCACCAGTCTTGTCTCATGCCAACTGTAAAGCATCCTGAAACCATTCATGTGTGGGGTTGCTTCTCAGCCAAGGGAATCGGCTCTCTCACAGTCTTGCCTAAAAACACAGCCATGAATAAAGAATGGTACCAGAATGTCCTCCAAGAGCAACTTCTCCCAACCGTCCAAGAGCAGTTTGGCACTCAACAATGCCTTTTCCAGCATGATGGAGCACCTTGCCATAAAGCAAAGGTGATAACTAAATGGCTCAGGGAACAAAACATAGAGATTTTGGGTCCATGGCCTGGAAACTCCCCAGATCTTAATCCCATTGAGAACTTGTGGTCAATCATCAAGAGACGGGTGGACAAACAAAAACCAACAAATTCAGACAAAATTAAAGCATTGATTCTGCAAGAATGGACTGGTATCAGTCAGGATTTGGTCCAGAAGTTGATTGAGAGCATGCCAGGGAGAATTGCAGAGGTCCTGAAGAAGAAGGGTCAACACTGCAAATATTGACTTGCTGCATTAACTCATTCTAACTGTCAATATAAGCTTCTGTTACTCATAATATGAATGCAATTCTATTTCTGTATGTGATAAAAACATCTGACAAACACACATAAAAACCAGAGGGCAGCAGATCATGTGAAAATATAATATTTGTGTCACTCTCAAAACTTTTGGCCATGACTGTATACTAAGCTCTTATATTTCTACCTTTTGCTGAATCCACTCCTGACTTTGGCTTGAAAAACCGCAGCAAAATCTGCAACAAAAAATGCTGCGTTTCCGCAATGTGGGGCCTTATCCTTAAGTGTATTAGGTTTCCGTTTGTCGGGTCCCCAAGCGGACTCAACAACCGGACACCCGAACGCAGGTGTGAACCTAACGTAAGCAAACATAACACATACAGTAGTTCCATCCACTGCTCACATTAGTCTACAATATTTGCTACAATGTAAAGGAATATAACTGAATGAACTATCACTTCCTTATAAAGAACAATAGAGATATAATGTTCACAGCGCTCTGGAATTCCCAGTTCAAGCAAAATGATGATGGCTGGAGGTGAACAGCCAAAATATCCCTCATTTTACTTTGTTTTAGAAGTTTACCAGCTTATAGCTACATAAAAATGGCCACAGGAAATTCCTAGCACCCAAGTGATTTTTCAGGAGTAGTACAGGTTCTGGCTCACAGCAGACAAAAGACTTAACAGATGAAATGAATCTTTAATGATGTAGCATAAAACATCAGCTCGGCTGCAGCCGGCAAACACGCTGAATATTTTACTAAAATCAACATTTTTAAATCATTTAGATGTACAAAAGAGAGATTCAGTGGGTAAGATCACCCATTACCAACGCGCCAATGCCAGTGTGATGTACAATGGGCGCACTATGAGTGTCACAAGCACAAATACATTATACTTCCCAATCGAAGTTATTGAGTTATTGCTAAATTTTATTAGCAGCGTTTACTGTGCATATTCCATCCCATGGAGTTGTTCAGTGGTGTGTAAAGAAAGTTTAATCACGGAACTTTTCATTTCACGGTTTTATTTCTGACCATATTCAGGAAATCTGATGCAGGTCATTGGATGGAAACGTTCTTGTTTACTGGCAGAGATCTTTAGATACTTTTTCTTATACAGCTGAAGGTTTGCAATAATGGACAGGGCTCTTTTAGAAGATGTCCTGAGGTCCTATGGTACAGCATGGAATTCTCAGTATTTAACTAGTATACTGTATATATATATATATATATATATATATATATATATATATATACAGTGGGGAAAAAAAAGTATTTAGTCAGCCACCAATTGTGCAAGTTCTCCCACTTAAAAAGATGAGGCCGGCCTGTAATTGTCTCTCATAGTTGAGGTCTACCTATGATGACAAAATGAGAAAACAAATCCAGAAAATCACATTGTCTGATTTTTAAAGAATTTATTTGCAAATTATGGTGGAAAATAAGTATTTGGTCAATAACAAAAGTTCATCTCAATACTTTGTTATATATCCTTTGTTGGCAATGACAGAGGTCAAATGTTTCCTGTAAGTCTTCACAAGGTTGGCACACACTGTTTCTGGTATGTTGGCCCATTCCTCCATGCAGATCTCCTCTAGAGCAGGGATGTTTTGGGGCTGTCGCTGGGCAACACGGACTTTCAGCTCCCTCCAAAGGTTTTCTATGGGGTTGAGAAATGGAGACTGGCTAGGCCACTCCAGGACCTTGAAATGCTTCTTACGAAGCCACTCCTTCGTTGCCCTGGCGGTGTGCTTGGGATCATTGTCATGCTGAAAGACCCAGCCACGTCTCATCTTCAATGTCCTTGCTGATGGAAGGAGGTTTGCACTCAAAATCTCACTATACATGGCCCCATTCATTCTTTCATGTACACGGATCAGTCATCCTGGTCCCTTTGCAGAGAAACAGCCCTAAAGCATGATGTTGCCACCCCCATGCTTCACAGTAGGTATGGTGTTCTTTGGATGCAACTCAGCATTCACTCTCCTCCAAACACGACGAGTTGTGTTTCTACCAAACAGTTCTACTTTGGTTTCATCTGACCATATGACATTCTCCCAATACTCTTCTGGAACATCCAAATTTCAGATGGGCCCGGATATGTACTGGCTTAAGCAGGGGGACACGTCTGGCACTGCAGGATCTGAGTCCCTGGTGGCGTAGTGTGTTACTGACAGTAGCCTTTGTTACGTTAGTCCCAGCTTTCTGCAGGTCACTCACTAGGTCCCCCCGTGTGGTTCTGGGATTTTTTCTCACCGTTCTTGTGATCATTTTGACCCCACGGGGTGAGATCTTACATGGAGCCCCTGATCGAGGGAGATTATAATTTTGTTTCTGGTGTCCTTCCACAGCTCTTTGGTCTTCACCATAGTGGAGTTTGGAGTGTGACTGTTTGAGGTTGTGGACAGGTGTCTTTTATACTGATAATGTCAAACAGGTGCCATTACTACAGGTAATGAGTGGAGGACAGAGGAGCCTCTTACAGAAGAAGTTACAGGCCTGTGAGAGCCAGAAATCCTGCTTGTTTGTAGGTGACCAAATACTTATTTTCCACCATAATTTGCAAATAAATTCTTAAAAAATCAGATAATGTGATTTTCTGGATTTGTTTTCTCATTTTGTCTCTCATAGTTGAGTTCTACCTATGATGACAATTACAGGCCTCTCCCATGTTTTTAAGTGGGAGAACTTGCACAATTGGTGGCTGACTAAATACTTTTTTTCCCCACTGTATATTGTGCTCAGTTTTCTAGATGTTGCTGAGAAGCAAAAGATCAATGTATTCAAAATACTGGGATGGTCAGTTCCTTTCTTCCTTCCTTCCGCCCTTCCACCCTTCCTTCCTTCTGCCCTTCTCTCCTTCCGCCCTTCCACCCTTCCTTCCGCCCTTTTTTCTGCCCTTCCTTCCTTCCTTCCTTCCTTCCTTCCAGACAAGTAAAAGTTAAAAATTGATTTAATTCAAATCCATTGAAAACATCCGCTGTGCATAATATGACTGCCAGACAAAAAATCCTCCCATCTGACTAGTTTCAGACAGTCCTTAATCATAGAACAGAATTTTTTTTTTCTCCAAAATGTCAGTACATAGCAAGTCTGTCCTTTCATTTTCCCTTGGTACCAACACTCTTTCCCTTCTGGCCCAGTTTTTAATCAGCAGAAGACTGCATAAGGGATCCATCTACTACCATATGAGACCATATGATATATATGATATGGTGAACTTGAGATCTGTTCACATGGTGCGGTTTTGCATTTCAGCTGTTGTTGTTGTAGTAATATGCCTGTGTCATGGTGTGGCCTGGGGTACTGGGGGCTTAGCCTAACAGTAGGGGTGCTGTTGGACTTCTGGGTCGCTCCCCCTGTAGGCGCTGAACTGCAGTGGTGATGGTCACCATATAGTGCCGCACCCAGTAGAGTGGA
This sequence comes from Leptodactylus fallax, assembly GCA_947044405.1. Lineage (NCBI taxonomy): Eukaryota > Metazoa > Chordata > Amphibia > Anura > Leptodactylidae > Leptodactylus > Leptodactylus fallax. The sequence goes on from CAMRHE010000057.1 coordinate 536,984, forward strand.
GACCCACTATAAAGAGGTTGCTGTAAAATGGCTAGTGGGCTTATACACCTTGATCAATATGTATACTAAGAACCTCATGTTCTGTATTGTAGATTTTTCTGAGAAGCACAAGATCAATGTATAATATTGGGATCTGCAGTCCAAGTCTTTCTTTTTTATCTCCAAAATATCAATTTATATATTTATGCACGCTCACTGAACAGCCACTTTATTTAGAGACCGCCATCTAGTAGTGCATTGGACTACCATTGACCATTCAGAATTCACTATGACATACACTAGATGCCTAGACCCCAGGGGAGATGAGTCTTTGTAGTGTAGGGTCCCATCAGATGGGCTTTCACAATTTGATCAAAATATGTGCTAAGAACCTAATGTTCATACAGTAAACTACATCTATATATTTTTAAATATATCTAATTTTATGTAGCTGTGGAAAAATGTTGGAAAGTAAGTATGCTTTCTATAATACAATTGTTAATAGTTTATTTTTTTCAATTAACAAATGAAGTGAATGAAGAAAAGAGAAATCTAAATCCCATCTATATGGTTTGCAATAACTTGCATTAAAAAGGGAGACATCAGAGAAGGTGGCTAGTATGGAAAATTGAAAATCTGTCACCGATAATGTAATCTGGGTGGGGTGGGGGGAGGGTCTTTTCAAAGAGGTGGTCTTTGGAGATTTCACTATATATACAAAAATAAATAAATATATATATATATATATATATATATATATATATATATATAAAATTTGAACGCTGGCGCATAGAAGTGTGACCAATTTATTAAGATGTCGGAACCTATTTATAAATCAGGCTCATCTCATGCCAGCCAAGGGACTTCATACATCCCCCCAGTGTTTCTATTCGGTGTCAGAAAGCAGAGAACTAGAAATGGTGAGAAACACAAAGTACTTATATAAGATTTCATTATTCAATGATTAAGTGGTATTTGCGGAGACGCCGTATAACAACATATCACTGTGTCACAAGCCATCAGTATCAAGCTTCCGATTTTGCAAAAGACTTTTGAGGACACCAAGTCACACTCCAGACACTATCACATTTAGTTTCATTTCTATGTAGCCCTGGGTGTATTTCACAGTTACGTTTTACCAGTAATTTGCCAACCACTAGTGAATATCATATTGTTGCTTGTCAGGAAGTTAATACTGACATGTTCTAGCAGGTTCAATTATTTTTTAGCATTCACACATCTAATTTTTATGGACCAAAATCATCCTCAGTAATATAGAAAAAGACAATAGTTGGCAAATGAAATTACCTTTTTGCAAACAAAATCTCCTGGTAAGTAGACGATGGATTTCAGTTTTAACAGCAAATCGTGAATCATCTGGTTATCACAACCCTAGTGAAAAAAAAATAATAATAATAATAAAAATATAAATTTTATGCGCTAAAATTTCTTTTTTTATTAATATCACTGTATAATGGTCCAGGAATAGATCACAGCTAAATAACCCAAAAATAGCTATACAATAAACCGACCATTGAACCTCAAGTACACCCATACAATAACTATAGCCATATTGAAAGCCCTCATACCCTCATCAAAATAATGGTTTTGTAACTTTCCATGGCCAAAATAAATCCAACCTCCATCAAGGCCCCTGTGCAGCCTGCATATATCCGCATACATTTGTTATATCCTAAGCTTATTGTCACATATCTACAATATTACATTCTACAGTGTAAATGTCATGGTACAGATAGAGACATAGGGATCATGCATAAGATCTAGCGCCACCTACTTTGAATAATTCCACATTGCTGACAATTGCTAAATTTACATCCATTGCAATGGCCAGCTGCATTTTTGTTGGCATTTCCTCGAGTAGCTCAGATTCATCTGTAAAAGTACAGATACATATACAGTTATGTACAATAAAGAAGGGACAAAGGGAACTTGAGACATTGAGAATGTAGCATGTTATAGAGCTAGAGAGGCTGAGCAGATTGATGTGTAGTGTAGACCGCCTTCCTGCATGAGTGTGCAGATACAGGATTCAGTCATTGTCACTCATTGGGGTAGATTTATTATGCCTTGTATGGCAGTTATCTGGGTCTTGTGCAAAAAAAATTGTGACTTGTTTCTGTTCTGTTCCACCCATGCCACTTTCATTGATAAGGGCATAGGATGGGCGATGCACTAAATGGATCATTTACTATATAAAATCCCTGAAACCTGATTTTAGAGGCATGCCAGTATAAGGGATATGAAGATTGGTTTTGAATATGCCAGTCTTCATAAATCTCCCCTATTGAGTAGGACCACGTACTGTACTGGAATCGCAAACCTTGAATGAGCAAAGATATACTGGAAATGAATAAATGCCAAGTTATACTGAATCTTTATCCCTCCCCCCCGACCCAAATATATATATATATATATATATATATATATATATATATTAATCTTCTCTGCTCATTTTCTTCTAAAGCATGGTACCTGCAGATTGGACTTCATTTTCAACATGACATGTTCCCTTTAAGGAGAGTAGTATGCATGAAGCTTTTTCCTGTATAGCTACGAAACTAACTGATCATTGGGGTGTCTGAGTGCTGGGATCCCACTGATCATGAGTATGGGGATCCACTGTACCCCCTAATAAAAGGAGCAGCTGGTTGCACACGTGCGGCCTCTCCATTCACTTCTATTGGGCTGCTGAAGAAAGCCGAGTACAGCGCCGACCTATCCGAGACTGAATGGAGCAGTAAGTCACATTCTTGAAGTGCCTCCCCATTCAGACAGGGAAATGGGATCCCTGTTCTTGTGATCGGTGGGGGCTGGACCTCCTTGTTATAGCCAAAATACCCCTTTAAGTATAAACCAACCAGCACACAGCCTTCCATGATTCAATATATGGAAACCATGACATCTAGCAAGCTTATAACTGGGGTATACAAGCTGTAATTTATGGCCATATACTAGAAGGCTGTGTCTGTGCCTACACCAGCTGTTCTGGATACAAAACTGGCCAAAGGTGCATGAATTAACAATATTAACGTCTCCGTATCCCATAATACGGTTTAATATCCTTGATTTTTGGACATTAAGGGAAGTGTGCTCTGTAAATATCTTGGCTTTACCATTCTTATGCATTTTGATACTATTATCTTAGTTTTTGTGTGTCTGCTTCAAACACTCCTATCTGAGCCGAGCCTAACCTTGGCACTTGACATCACTTATAAGAGGTGGAATCGGTCAGTATAAGTCTATTGGTCAATTTCAGGACAAATCTCAAAAATCTGATTTTTAGTGACAAAGGAAATTGTTCTTGTAAATATAGTGACGAATTAAGTCCTACCCAACATTCCTTGTGAATCCCATGTGTACTCATACCAGCTCCGCACACGGTTCTGAACATATCTGGGGATCTTGTTTGTGTTCATGTAGGATACAGTTTTATCTACACTGGCACGGTAATGGCTTTGTCCTGCTGTTGCAGCTCCGATCACATCACGCATCTGGGAAAGACATTGATGGTTAACATTTTTTTTTTTTTTACATTTTATACAATACTATAAGCCTGGTTTCAGAATATTTTTGCTGTTTTACAGTCATATTAATATGATATTACTGGACTTTATAGTCAAGAATATGTTGCTCTGTGAAATTTTGAGCTCTTTGGTTTACTATAGGTTAGACTACATTTGTGACATTTTTACATTGGGTTTTACAGCGGATTACAGCAGGTAATATCAGTGATAGCAGATGAAGTAGGTTCAACCAAGGGACAAAATAAAAGTAGCTAAAGCAAGGTATCATGTGCTAATAGGAATGGATAAAAAAGCAAAAATATTAATAGAACCATAAAGGATAACACGAAACTGCTAATGAAAGTCTGACTAAGGAGTGATCGATAGAGAGGGAAGGGATAAAGAACATTCTGTCAAGAATCTCATTTCAACTACTATCGCTTTAAGGTTACCGTGCTGACCTGTGAAGCTTCTGCAGTGGTCAGGGTTCTCCTAGGCTTATCCAATTAGCAGCTGAGGAGGGATATTTAAACCCTCCTCCTCAGCCAGATACTTGCTATTGGGTTGTACCTAGTGTGGCTTCTATATCCTGATAGTTTTTGCTGGACTGCTCTATATTGACCTTTGGCATGTTACTGGAAATCAGCTTGTCTACTTCTTCTGATTTTGGCTCTGAAATTACCTCTCAGACTGACCTTTGGCTTGTTACTGGAAATCCGCTTGACTCCCGATTTTGGCTCTGACGTTACTTCTTGGACTGACTTTTGCTTGGGTATTCACTCTCCTGGTTCATCTCCTGGTTTTTATCTGCCCTGTAAGTTTATTGTGGGTTCTGGTTTGATTCTTTTGTAAACTAGAGAATATCTATGGGCTCAAGCCCTATTGATGTGAGGAGGGGAGAGGAGAAAGAGAGGGATAGATTGCATTGGTCCATGTGTCCATAGACAAGGAAAGTAGTATGGTCCATTAAGACATGTTATGTCTCAAGGGGTGTCAGACAGCCTTGGTTTGGTATTGTGCTGAAGCCACAATGGAGTACATATTACTGAAAATGGGGATGGGGGAGTTGTGCAGTAACAATAAAGTAATTGCTATACACTCAGGATGGATGCAGCTGTGGTCAAGTAGAAGGTGCCATAACATATATGACTTTTCTGTTGTGGAGGTATGTGGTAGCATAAGAAAGGGGACCTCCATCAGGATTAGTTTTTATCTGGGCCACCTTATATGACAATAAATCAAGGGTGATTTGTGGTCCAAGTATATTGCTATTTGCAGTAAAAGCTGGGAGAAGGCCTCATAGGATAGGATATGCCATATAGTAAAACCTGATGCAGCCAGACCATTGGGATTCTGGCTAGGGTCTAAATCACAAAATCTCATACCTATTAGACAGAGGGGTAACATGAAGTTCCTGAGCCCCAATGCAAAGTCATTACCAAGCCCCCCAACTATAATGTATCGTTTACAGTCTCCTCATAATGGGAAGAGACAGCTTAGGGGCCCCCTAAGGCTCTAGGGCCTGGGTGAGAATGCTCCCTTTGCACCTCCCCAAGTTACGCCCCTGTCATTAGAGGATTGATTCTTTTACTGTAAATATGTATACATAAATCATTATGACAATAGTAGAAAAATAAGGGACATCATGCTATAGGAGTCTGATGCTTATATTGCTTTAAGATTTATGTGTATATTATTTTATCATTACATTAATTTATCTTATAGCTTTGATCTCTATCTCTCTATATTTCCTTTCTTGGCTTATATTCTATATTGCCCGCCCACAGGTCAGCTCTTTGCCAGGGCACTGAAATTGAACAATACATCATTTTGTGCTGATGTTTTAATCGGAACCTTTCATAATAAGCCTATTGTGCTTTGTTATCGGGTACATGACTCCATCTTCAGGTCTCATATTGATTTTTTAAATGGAAACTGAAGTATCTTCATACATCCAACTACTTTAACAAACTGGCAAAGGCTCATTTGTTTATGAAGAAGATTTTTTTTAATTAAACATCATCTCCAAGGACGGACATAAATAATTATTTCATCATGACAATAGTAAAAAGACGACTGCAGTCAGCATGCCAGGAAATGCCATAAAGCTGTTATTACTCTTACTTTATTAGGGGAGGGAGTGCTGCCTCTGAAAAGTCTTCTATGCCAGAATTAAGCCCCTTGCACACGACCATAGTTGTGTCTGCTTTACATGGACAGCCATTAGTTTTTCGAGTTGCTCTATGTAATGCCTGGTGTCACTGCTAGAAATGAAAACACTTACAGTGCCTTGCAAAAGTATTCATACCCCTTGAACTTTTGCACATTTTGTCACCTTACAACTACAAACTTAAATGTATTTTCTTGAGATTTTAAGTGATAGACCAACACAAAGTAGCAGATAACTGAGAAGTGGAAGGAAAATGATACATGGTTTTCAAAATTTTAATCAAATTAAAATCTGAAAAGTGTGATGGGCAAAAGTATTCAGCCCCCGTACTCTGATACCCCTAAATACAATCCATTGCAATCAATTGCCTTCAGAAGTCACTTAACTAGTTAATAGAGTCCAGCTGTGTGTAATTTAGTCTCAGTATAAATACACCTGTTATGTGAAGGCCTCAGTGGTTTGATAGAGAACACTAGTGAACAAACAGAATCATGAAGACCAAGGAACTCACCAGACAGGTCAGAGATAAAGTTTGTGGAGAAGTTTAAAGCAGCGTTAGATTATAAAAACATATCCCAAGCTTTGAGCATCCCAAGGAGCACTGTTCAATCCATCATCCAAAAATGGAAAAAATATTCTACAACAGCAAACCTACCAAGACATGGCCGTCCACCTAAACTGACAGATCAAGCATGGAGAGCACTGGTCAGAGAAGCAGCCAAGATGCCCATGGTCACTCTGGAGGAGCTGTAGAAATCCACAGCTCAGGTAGGAGAATCTGTCCACAGGACAACTATAAGTCGTGCACTCTAGAAATCTAGCCTTTATGGAAGAGTGGCAAGAAGAAAACCATTGTTGAAAGAAAGACATAAGAAGTGTTGTTTGCAGTTTGCCACAAGCTTTATAGGGAACACAGCAAACGTGGAAGAAGGTGCTCTGGTCAGATGAGACCAAAGATGAACTTTTTGGCCTAAATGCAAAGAGCTATGTGTGGTGAAAAAGTAACACTGCTCATCACCCTGAACACCCCATCCCCACTGTGACACATGGAGGAGACAGTGTCATGCTGTGGGGAGGATTTTGTTCAGCAAGGAAAGGGAAGCTGGTCAGAGTTGATGGGAAGATGGATGGAGCTAAATACAGGGCAATCCTGGAAGAAAACCTGTAGGAGGCTGCAAAAGACTTGAGACTGGGAAGGAACTTCCTATATATACACAAGTAAGCAGAATAAAATAATAATTCCCATTCCTTATATATTTCCTATTCCTTGCCTTTAGTTCAAAAACTGTTGCAAAATCTGTGATAAACAGGCTTCATTTCTGCAACGCGGGGCCTCAGCCTTTCTCTCGATGCAGAATTAGAGGCAGAATTGAATGCGGAATTTTAAAAATTCCACAAGAAAACCCATTTCAAATTCCACATCAAAATCTGTGTTGGTTTTTCTCAAGCAGAAAAAAAAATCTTTCTGCTTGACAAATTCAGCACAAATTCCAATGTGTGAACACCCCCTAAGGCAACCCCAGAGCCTGCTGCAAGGCAGGATGAACTTTAGTGAGGATCCAGGTTGCATCTGCCGGACAATGTGTCAGAACACTGGTGCGCTTGCACGACCACAACCAGGAAATAGGAAATACGGAATTAGACAAAATGAAAGCAGAGAACAAGAGGTCAAGGCAGCAATCAAGTCAAGGAAGTGACAGATAAAACTAAAATCAGCAAGAGAGGGCTAAACCAGGAAAACTAACCAAAATCAGTAAACCAGGAGATCAGCAGTAAAACAGGGTGAGATATTGAGAATGAGTCCAGAGAACATAGGAGCCTAGATAGAACAAACAATCACAGGCAACAAGCAATGTCAGTGTTAGGTTAAAATACACCACCCCAGCCATTGACTGGATGCTGAACTAGAGCCCTGATCGGCTCTGTGTCACCACTGGCTGAGCAGACCCAGCCAGAGTTTGGCTGGTAGGCATAACAACCTAAAAGCGATGGCTATAGAGAATCCCCCCAGCAATGCTGTACACAAGGGAATGTTGAATGTTGGAGCAGAAGTGGGAGCATAGATTTTTAGATTCCTAACAAAAGCTGATCACTAAGGCCCTCAAGGTATTGAATTTTTGGGTTATTTCATTTGCATACAGTACAGACCAAAAGTTTGGACACACCTTCTCATTCCAAGAGTTTTCTGTATTTTCATGACTATAAAAATTGTAGATTCACACTGAAGGCATCAAAACTATGAATTAACACATGTGGAATTATATACTTAACAAAAAAGTGTGAAACAACTGAAACTATGTCTTATAGTCTAGGTTCTTCAAAGTAGCCACCTTTTGCTTTGATTACTGCTTTGCACACTCTTGGCATTCTCTTGATGAGCTTCAAGAGGTAGTCACCTGAAATGGTCTTCCAACAGTCTTGAAGGAGTTCCCAGAGATGCTTAGCACTTGTTGACCCTTTTACCTTCACTCTGCGATCCAGCTCACCCCAAACCATCTCGATTGGGTTCAGGTCTGGTGACTGTGGAGGCCAGGTCATCTAGCGCTTGATGGTTTTGGCCACTGCACTTTTTTTCGGACTGACTGACCTTCATTTCTTAAAGTAATGATGGCCACTCGTTTTTCTTTACTTAGCTGCTTTTTTCTTGCCATAATACAAATTCTAACACTCCATTCAGTAGGACTATCAGCTGTGTATCCACCTGACTTCTGAACAACACAGCTGATGGTCCCAACCCCATTTATAAGGCAAGAAATTCCACTTATTAAACCTAACAGGGCACACCTGTGAAGTGAAAACCATTTCAGGTGACTACCTCTTGAAGCTCATCAAGAGAATGCCAAGAGTGTGCACAGCAGTAATCAAAGCAAAAGGTGGCTACTTTGAAGAACCTAGAATATAAGACATATTTTCAGTTGTTTCACACTTTTTTGTTAAATATATAATTCCACATGTGTTAATTCATAGTTTTGATGCCTTCAGTGTGAATCTACAATTTTTATAGTCATGAAAATACAGAAAACTCTTGGAATGAGAAGGTGTGTCCAAACTTTTGGTCTGTACTGTACATACAGTGTTTGCACTGTCATGGTGGCATAGGTTATGTTACTAGTATTGAGCTGTTTTTTACCTGTCCAATCAAACTTGAAAAGACGAAAACCCCAGAAAAATAATTTAACAGCTGGAAAAGTATTTCAAATAATGTTTGAGGTTCTGCAAGGCCGCCTATTGTGATCAATGTCCGCACTGCAAAGTAGTAACATCTCAGATACCTGCAGACAAACAAGACAAGGACATTTAGTAATATTTTCAATGTGGTATCAATAATAAGAGTATTACATATGTACATGTACTCTGTGATTTATAATCCTTAGGACATCAGAATGATAAAAGGGAGCAAAAAATTTAATATTACACTAAAAAATCAAATATCTGTCCACTAGCAGCTCCCAGCACCCAGAAGCTGCTAGAACAGCTGATCTTAGTGGGATCTGGGTGTCGGACCCTGGCAGAAAATATACTGATGACCTGTCTAGTGAATAGGTCATTAGTATGTAAATTTGATTTGGGGACAGAAAACCCCTTTAATAGTTTATTTTGGTCAATTAACAAAATGCAAAATGAATGAAGAAAAGAAGTCTAAATCACATCAATAATGTTAAATGTGACCACCAATTGGAAGAAGAGTCCTGGAAGTGATGATATGGTCCTCACAGAGGGAGGAACCCTGATCCCAACATCATCGAGTCTGTCTGGGACTACATAAAGAAACAGAAGGATTGGAGCAAGCCTACATCCCCAGAAGATCTGTGCTTAGTTCTCCAAGATGGTGGGAACAACCTCCCTGCCAAGTTCTGCAAGTGTACTGAGGAGAACTGATGGGGGGTGAAGGGTGGTCACACCAAATATTTTCTTCATTCACTTAATTGTGTTAATTAATAAAAATAAACTATCAACACTTCTATTTTTGAATGCATTCTTTGCAGCATTTTTCCCACGCCTGTCTAAAACTTTTGCACAACTCAGTAAATGCATCTGATGTCATCACGAATACTAGTAAGGCTACATAAAAAGTTGTTTGGATGTTTTGCAAGTAGAAATGAATAAATCTTACTAATGTACATTACTTATAAAATTGGTACCAATGCTCCCAATTTCACATCTCTTCTCCTGGTTCCAAACTTCCACGTCCAGGTTTGTTCCTACCCCTCTTTGTGTCAGTGATGTTGATGGCTGGCTTACTGTCTAAGTTCATTAGCTAAGCCAGCCTCTGTCTTTGCCTAAGCCATGGTGGAGAAGGGGCTGAATTAGCTAATGCACTAAGCCAGACGGCCATCCCCTTTCTAGAGCAGCTGTCTAGAGCTAAACTATCATTTTTGTTAACTTCAGTATTCCCAGTGATAGTAGATATGGAAACAGAACCACATCACTCCTAAGCACCGGCTTAAAAGGTAAACAGAAAATGGGGTTAAAACTTATTTTTTATTAAAATACAAAAATAACAATATTTTCAAATGTATCATGTGGTCAAAATTTTTTTTGTATGATCACTGATGCCCTGTTGCATATATTTTGGAGGTACGATGTCTGGGCGGACTCAGGACAGAGCTGAGAATGTTCTGCACTGTATATTGGGAGATGTAGACCCTGATATACACAGTTTCAACACAAGTGAAATCTGTCCTCCCTTGTGGTCATATATACCACATTCTAAATCTATACAGAACCTGACATTCTAAACGTACTGAAAAGGATGGTCATCAGGATTTTAGGGTCCTATATTGACAAAATGTATTGGTCCCCTCCTCCCCAATGTATCTTACAGTTTCCTGTCCTGTGGCCCTCACACAGTATATATAATATTCACCAGTACTCCCCAAACAAGGTAATACTCCACAGTGGCCCCACATGGTATAAAATGGTCCACAGTGCCTCACACAGGATAAAGCTCCACGTTGTCTCCACACAGTATAATGTTCCAAAGTGGCTGGACACAGTATAATGCTCCTAAGTGGCCCCACACAGTATAACACTCCACAGTATCTCTACAAAGGATATTGCTCCACAGTATCTGCACCCACTATAATTCTTTACAATGGCCAGACACAATATGTTTCTCCACAGTGGCACCACACAGTATAATATGCTCCACAATGGCCCCCACAGTATGATACTCCACATTATCTCCAAAAAGGATAATGCACCACAGTATCTCCACACAGTATAATGCTCCACTGTGCTTGACACAGAATAATGCTCCACAGTGTCTCCACAGTATAATGCTCCACAGTATCTCCACACAGTATAATGCTCCACAGTGCCTCCACAGTATAATGCTCCACGGTGTCTCCACACAGTATAATGCTCCACAGTCTCTCCACACAGTATAATGCTCCACAGTATCTCCACACAGTATAATGCTCCACAGTGCCTCCACAGTATAATGCTCCACGGTGTCTCCACACAGTATAATGCTCCACAGTCTCTCCACACAGTATAATGCTCCACAGTGCCCCATACAGAATAATGCTCCACTGTGTCTCCACACAGTATAATGCTCCACAGTCTCTCCACACAGTATAATGCTCCACAGTGCCCCATACAGAATAATGCTCCACTGTGTCTCCACACAGTATAATGCTCCACAGTCTCTCCACACAGTATAATGCTCCAAAGTGCCCCATACAGAATAATGCTCCACGGTGTCTCCATACAGTATAATGCTCCAGGGTGTCTCTATACAGTATGACTAGTGAAGGAGTTGTAGGGTGACACAGCAATCTTTGATTACGCAACAGGAGTTGCAGCCAAAGTTAACTTGTAGTTGTAGCCTAAGTTTTATAGTTTTATTAGTTTGCATTTCCAAAACATCTAAATAACTTTTTATGGAGAGCCCCTTTAAGTACCAGCCCATGAGGGCTTATTCTAGAAATTTGCTTAATCAATGTTTGCCTAATAATGTGAGTAATAAAATAATTTTGGAGAAGCTGATGAACATCTCCAATCAGAACCAGCCAAAAGAGACAACTAATGCTGATGATGTCATACAAGTTGTATTATAGTACGTAGTGATTACTAATTGGGATAAGATAATTTAGTATATTTACTTGTTTTCCTCTGTAAAAATAAAAAAGCAACAACTTTTTTATTGGGCTATTAAGTGTTATTGTTGAGTTTTTCCCTTATTTTCTTTTATTTGATGTTTCTCATTTCAAGCCCTAGCAGCTTGTTCAGCTCATGTAGAAATGGTAATATGCCCCCTTTAGCGTTCAAGACTGTTGCTTTGTCTGTATAGTATTTGTATCTAAAGCCATGGTCAAAAATATGGAAATAACAGGAGAGAAAAGTCTGCAAAATAAGAGCAGCCTATGTGAAAAGTGTGCAAAATGATTGACAAAGCATAACAATCCTGTAATAATAGACAAGAACTGTTGAGCAATGACAGTACAGAACACATGCATTTTATTCATAAAATGGAGCTAAAATAACAATGCTTTGGGCAATAGTATGCCAGGTTGCTCCGCAACACATCGATACCCATTCCAGAGCCTCTGGCACTGAATTAAACAAATACTATTATAGACTGGCATGCTAATGTGTAAACAGCTAGAGCAGAATGTAACAGACTGAGCATAGACAATGAGCAGAGGCTAGATCATAGTGTAAGGTGTGTGCGACCTCCTAGTGTCAATCAGATAGCCCGCATTGGAAAGATTATATGTTTTTAGGAGTAAGCTAAACATCTTAAAATTCACACTCAAAAAAAAAATTGCATGAGAGTTATTCATACAAAACTTTAATAAAATTGAATTTAGAAAATTTTAAAATTCAGTTTTAACTGTAAAAGCATGAAAAACATAAGTTAAAAAAAAAGGTTACTAAAGGTAACCTCTCACATAGAAAATGCAGTAATAGAGCAGGAGGAGATTGGATTGATGTAAGAATGTAGCAAAGTTTAACATTACAGTAAGGGGGTGTTCACACTACCATTGGTGACCGTCAGTAGTGTCCGTAGCTATTGTCCGTTACAAGATTTTAGCATCGGACACTAGCTGAACCATCAGAAATCCGTTAAAATTTCCATTCATTTCAATGGGTTTTTATATTGTGTCCATTAGTGTCCATTTACACCCAATCCGTCAGAAGTCCGTTTTTTTTTCACGGACAAAAAATCCTAGATGCAGGACTTTTTTGTCCGTTTAAAATAGCGGATTCTTGACGGACAGCAAGTGTCCGTTATTTTTTTAACATTGAAGTCTATGGGTAACGGACTTATAAGGGACAGTAACTGATAGCCATCAGTTATTGTCCGTTATTTTATGTCCGTTTTTTTCTGCGCATGCTCAGAAAGCAGAAAAAAAAAAAACGGACAGTGTTAAAAACGGACACTAACTGATGCTAATGTATCCGTTTTTTTAAACTAATCCATTAATTGGATCAGTTAAAAAAAACGGACACATTACCATCAATTAGTGTCCGTTAATGTCTGTTATGATAGGTGTCCTTCCTTTTTTTTTTTTTTTTTTTTTTAACGGACACCTTCATAACGGAATCCAAGGGTAGTGTGAACCCTGCCTAACAGTAACAAAACACTTTGAAGGGAGTCTACCACCTCCCCAAAGGATATTCAACTCCGACCACCGTGTTACAGAGCACATTAAAGTGATCAACATCATACATCTGTTATGTACAGTATTTCACTTTTGTAGAGAAGCAACATTGAAGTCTTTTGCAATTGAGGCAGTTTGTGCACTGGGGGCGGGCCTTCAGTCCTGGGAGCACTGCTCTTGCTGTTAAAGCAGGATGTGTGCTATGATAGCAGTGTGAGGATCAACTCTCTCTGCACACAGTCTCACAGGCAGTAAATGATAGGGTCTGAGAGTAAAGAGCAGTGCTCCAAGGAGCTGAAGGCCCGCCCCTATTGCACCAACTGCCGCATTTGCCTAAGACTTCAAAGCTGTTTTTCTACAAAAGTGACATACTGTATATAACAAAGCTATGTCATTTGTTACTGTAATGTGCTCTGTAACATAGTGGTGATAGTTCAATATGCTTGGGGGAGTTGATAGATAGGGTTGGGCGAATTAGCTTGCAACAAGCCAGATTTGTCTTGAATATTCCAGATTGTTTGGTTCTGTTCACGGGCGAACTAAAATGGCCGGTGCGACATGATTTGTAGTAAATTATTATACTCTGGGGTTTCTTCAGACCCCAGAGCAAAATAGGAGTAGGCCCAAGGGAGGTGTAAAAAATAAAAAACATTAATACTCACTTTCCTTCCCTCCTTGCGGTGTTCGGTGATCTGTTTCTTCCTCCTCCGTGCACGTGACATCTCAGAAGAGCACTAGTGCTGTCATCTCTTTTGTGTTATCATGTGCCCGGGGTCAGCACTGAGGCCTGTGATTGGGCCTCAACGGTGACCTGGGTATGCCAAGTGTCGTGAGGAAGAAACAGATCGCCAGATTCAGTGAGGAGGAGGCTCGAAAAAGGTGATGGAAGGTAAGTATAAATGTTTTTTTTTTTATTTTTTGCACCTCCCTTGGGACTACTCCTAATATACTCTGGGTTCTGAAGAGAAATTATTTCACATCTGGTTCTATTCGAACAAGTTTACACCGGAGAGGGGGAGGGGGATAGAAAAGACTCTCAAAAAACTTCTGCTTTTACACGCTCCTATTCTATTTTGACACTGCTAGGTTGAAGATAATAGGCTGTGAGTGCCGAGAATGAGGTAATAAATCAATTCACAAGCCAGCAGGAGAATTCTGTTCAGGCCCTCCCTGCTCCATAGAGTTCTTTGTGTGAGGCTGAATACAGAGACATATATAATGTAGTTTGTATGTTAATGCTCTGCGACTTATTTCACATTTTCCTTCCCTGCCTTCCAACATTCATAACTTTTTTATTTTTCTGTACACATATCTAAGTGAGGACTTATTTTTTGTGTGACGAATTTTACTTTCATTTTGCATAATTTTGAGGTACATATAATGTTTTCATTAGCTTTTATTAACATTTTTTGGGTGTTCGTGTGAAAAAACCCACAATTCTATCATAATTTTTTGCATTTTGTTTTTACAGCGTTAACTCTGCATTAAAAATGACATGGCAGCTTTGTCCACCGGACCCCTAAGGTGCCAGCTGCTACGGCGGTAGTTACGCCACTGGCGTAGCATTATGTAAAAGATGTAAATCCCTGCTCATTCTTAGGTTTTGTGTCCATTACATGGTCCAGTTCATGGATTGACATGCACGCGCATACAGAAAAGGCCCACTTAACTCATATGCTTAGAATGAGCAAATGACATGTAACATTAATTCTTTTCCCACAAAATTACATTTTGGTGCCACCCTATACTCTATACCTTGCTGTTTGCATAGAGGTCACAATTTTCTGTTTCAGTATGTTTATTAAGAGTTTATCATTTATCAAATTGCCTACATCTAAAAATGGAAACAATAGAAAATAACGTAATAAAAGGGGAACAACATAAAAGGGGGATGACATCTGTCATGATGTGACCCCCTGAACGTCTGTTCAGGTTGTTTCTATATGCAGAGTTGTGCTCTTAAGGAACGAAGAGCGTAAGAAGGAGAAGGTTCACCGGTGTACACATCAATGCACCATTAGAGGGTTAAGGATTTGACCAAATTGGACTCTTTCCAGGAATTCCAGGTCAGAATTTTCAACGGAGTAAAATATACAAAAATGTAATCATTTTTAATTCTGCAAATTCATATTATAGTGAATTGTTAGCGATTTTTTTAACTTATTTTATATTTGTAACTATTTCATATATATAATCCATAGGATCCCCAGGTAGATGGGAAGATGGCCGTCTGTAGTGACACAGGCAGAGCTGAACTTAGCAGAACTGTTGCCGTACAGAGGGCACTTAGTGATCACATGATATAAGGTAGTGATAGTGAGGGTATAGGAATTGTCTCTCATAGGACAGTCTCTTTACATCTGCCTATTAGAACATACAGTAATAATAGGGAAAGGTCCTAAGTCAGGGTATGGGGTTCTCATATTCTGGAACACCCAATCTGTACATATATTATATGTCCATTTGTTTGAATGGCCACCACTGCTGCAGGTTACTCAGGAATGGTGAGAACTAGAGAAAGAATTCCAACTGTGCTGGAATCAGTGAAGAGGAGCCTATTGAAGGAAGAGTTGGGGTTGGAGGTGGTGAAGGTCCTCTTTAAATGTACAGTATGGCTAGTGTGTACTGTACAGTAACGACAGCTGAACACCAGGGCTTTCAGAAGATGGAGTCATGGCAATCAACTGATCACCAAGTAGACATTATTACAAATAGGGTTTATTTCTTAAGACATTGATTCATTTGTTTATTAGCTTAGTAGACAATGTGCTGTCAATGTAGACCTGCAAAATAATAATGAAAAGGTTACATTGCTCACTGAGTATAATATAAGGTTCAACTGTGTTCACAACCCATAGAAAAAAAAAATCCTCCCACCTTTAGAAGCTGCCATAGCTTATAGGCCAATGTGCCCATTACTTGTAAAAAATGAAAAGGTTATGGCAAAAAAATAACAACATGCAATACAAAATGAAGTTGTGAGCTCAGATAAGTCACAAGAAAATATCTTTCTTTCAGAATGTAGAAATACAGATATAGCCTAAGGGTCTCAGGGGATCAGTGAGAAGATCAATTCCTATAGAAACAAGTGATCTCAAAGGGGAACATAGATGTGCTCTTGGTAATAAATCTCTTGTAGCCCCCTGGCTGTTTGAGTTGAATGGAAGCCCTTGTGATTAAATATGTATCTGTTCACTTTAAGACATTTTCAGATTCCATTGCCAGCATCGCGGTGTGTGTCACTTTGAGCTACTTTCTAAAAAGTCCCATGATACCTTGGATGCATAAATAATACACTTCATCTTGGATCTCTCCATCATTTCTATTGTCTTTGTGTCATTTGTAGAGCAAATGAAATAACAAGCTGTCAGTCCTGTCAAATGACAGATAGTTATACGGGTGGCTGCTGAATTTGACCTTTCGTGATAATGTATTAGCATTAACCGTGCCTTATGTCAAACACATATCACCCTACTAAAAATATCCTGCAAGCTTATAAAAGGTTATTGCTCGATAATGTAGGGGTAAATCTGATTTAAGGTTTGTAGATGTTTTAACCATTCGATGCATTGTCCTAACAAGTGGCAATAAGTATGTATAAGTATAATGATAAACAGAACTTACATGTTGCCGTTTCCATCGTAAACCCATTTGGTGCTCCCGATGCCTTCGTAAGCGGACGCCCAGTAATAAATGCATGCATTGATATGAAGAATGAAAAGTAGGTAACCTGTTGTTCTGATGACTCTGAGAAAACAACAACAATATGCAATGGTGTAACTAGGAATAGCTTGGCTCCAAGGCGAACATTTGACATGGGGTCTCCCCCTGACACCGACCGACCCCTCCCCCACACAAACCGCATTCCTGCACACAGTATTATGCCCCATAGTGGCCCCTGCACACTCTATTATGCCCCATTGTGGACCACCCATGAACAATTATTAAACTCTGGGGACTTTTCTTTTCCCGCTGCTACCCCGGTAGTTACGCCACTGACAATATGGCATTTGATGGCGGCACTCGTATGAGCAATAGGGGTACTGCCTAGGTGAAGAAATGTGTATATAACCACTTCAGGACTCGACACATTTTTGGATTTTTTTCCTACATGCGGTTATGAGAGTTATTATATTTTTTTCATTCGGATTATTCAAATAATTTTTACGTCTATTTTATTTTTGTATGTTTTTCCCACATTTTAGTATCCAAGAAAATGTAAACAAAAAGGAGGGGAAACGTGTCTGTTTTTCACATTTTTCATATTCTTTTTAGTAGCACAAAGTTCTACTAAAAAAAATTAAATATTAAAAAATATTAAAATACAAATTAAATAAAATAGTTTTTTCTTTTCCTTATGGTAATTTTTACCTAGGTGAAACATACTGTTGTGTTGCTGGGGGCAGGACCGGGTAGTGGTGTTATTTTATTTTTTTATATATATACATTGTGCCCCTTATAAGGTCATAATAGACCTTTGGGGTACTCTTTAACATTACTTTTATTTCTGCTGATTTCCCTTGTAACCAGGGCTGATACATTAGTCCCAGTTACAGAAGGAATACAGGCTCCTAAGCTATACTGCAGAGCTGCATGGATGTATATACATCCTTACAAGGTTAAGCATGGACCCATCTGGACGTATATAGTCATTGTGCAGTCTGGGAGTGTTTAAAAAATATTCATACAACCAAATAATTTTTTTTTACATTTTTAATCCACAGAATTGGCTGACTAATGTGTGTGGGGTATATCGAAGGCTGGTGTCAGTTTAAGGATCTAACATGTTGCATTTCAACATTTTGATCCTTTGTTCCCGTGAGAGTAAGATTCCAGTTGGTTTTGGCAGCGAAATGTTACCCTCTTCATACTGAAATGCATGCTTTGCTGAGTGTGCAGGTAATGGGGGTAAGGTGCAGGAGGATGGGTGACAAATAACTCGACGGTTACCAGAAACTGTCACCTGAACCCAGTATATTAACCCAGCCCACAGATAGATAGGTTAAGGTCAACTGAATAAAGGGTATTATGGTTCCAAAGAGGTAAGCGGCAACGCCCTCATTGCTCCAAATAACTTACTTGCATATCAACAAAAATGGCAATACAGTTGTGCTAAAAAGTTTACATACCCCAGCATATTTTTTGTTTTTTTGGCCTTTTTTTCAGAGAATATGAATGAGAACACAAAAACGTTTTCTCCACTCATGGTTAGTGGTTGGTTAAAGCCATTTATTGTCAAACTTCTGTGTTTTCTCTTTTTAAATCATAATGACAACCAAAAACATCAAAATGACCCTGTTCAAAAGTTCACATACCCCAGTTCTTAATACAGTGTATTGCCCCCCCCTAACATCAATGACAGCTTCCCATACCCTGGTGATTTTGGCCTGATAACTTGCCCAGAAACCAAACCACGGTCAGGTAAACCAACTAAAATTTCGGCCACAATTGCCCGGAAAATTGTTCGGGATGCAAAGAAAAACCTGCACATAACATCAGCTGAAATACAGGACTCTCTGAAAACTATCAGTGCGGCTGTTTCAAGATGCACAATAAGGAGGCAGTTGAAGAAAAATGGGCTGCATGGTCGAGTTGCCAGAAGAAAGCCATTACTGCGCAAATGCCACAAAGAATCTCTCCTTCAATACACCAAACAGCACAGAGACGAGTCTCAAAACTTCTGGAACAAGGTAATTTGGAGTGAGGAGACAAAAATCGAACTTTTTGGCCACAACCATAAACGTTACATTTGGAGAGGTGTCAACAAGGCCTATGATGAAAGGAACACCATTCCTACTGTAAAGCACGGAGGTGGATCACTGATGATGTGGGGATGTGTGAGCTTCAAAGGCACAGGAAACTTGGTCAAAGTTGAAGGAAAGATGAATGCAGCACGTTATCAGCAAATACTGGAGGCAAATTTGCTCTCATCAGCCAGGAAGCTGCGCATGGGATGTACTTGGACGTTCCAACATGACAACGATCCAAAACACAAGGCCAAGTCGACCTGTCATTGGCTACAGCAGAAGAAAGTGAAGGTTCTGGAGTGGCCATCTCAGTCTCCTGACCTCAATATCATTGAGCCACTCTGAGGAGATCTCAAGTGCGCAGTACATGCAAGACAGCCCAGGAATTTACAGGAACTGGAGACTTTTTGCCAAGAAGAATGGGCAGTTTTACCATCTGAGAAAATAAAGAGCCTCATCCACAACTATCACAAAAGACTTCAAGCTGTCATTGATGTTAGAGGGGGCAATACACAGTATTAAGAACTGGGGTATGTGAACTTTTGAACAGGGTCATTTTGATGTTTTTGGTTGTCATTATGATTTAAAAAGAGAAAACACAGAAGTTTGACAATAAATGGCTTTAACCAACCACTAACCATGAGTGGAGAAAAAGTTTTTGTGCTATCATTCATATTCTCTGAAAAAATGCCAAAAAAACAAAAAATATGCTGGGGTATGTAAACTTTTTAGCACAACTGTATCTCACCAATGCAGGCACCAATTCACAAGGGAACTACAAAATTTTCTTCAGATGACTTTACCCTATCTATCTGTGTGCTGGGTTGATATGCTGGGTTCAGGTGACAGACTCCCTTTAAACTTGCATTTTTCTTATTGCTTCCTGTCTTTATTAAAGAATTCAGTATAAATAGATGTAAAAGTATGTAAAATGCTCATTGAATTAACAATATATAAAACACACTGCCTGAAACACATGAGGACAAACCAGGAGCATCAAAAGTCACTATACAGTTTTGTTACAGAGTCTATAAATTATTTTTTTATTAGTCTTTTTTATGACCGAACAAAATTTGTTCTCTGTCTAGCGGCTATTTGGGATACCCATATACTTTTGGAGATCAAGAGTGTTCCTCACCTTAAAGTTCGAGATCGGGGGTTATATTCAAATTTCACTTGCTGGGAATCATATTGTATCGTGGGTTACTTTCTAAATACTGTTTTTCACATCCCCTAGGCAGTCTTGTCAGATCTAAAAAAATGTGCTTTAAATATGACAAGACAGCCTGGTGAAAGAGGACCTTTCATCACCTCCACTATCTCCATCTTTGCATGCTTCATAGCTGCTGCTCCACTGATTCTGGTACAGTTGGAATTTTTTATCTAGCCCCCACCGTTCCTGAGCAATCATGTCTGTTAGCTTCAGCACCCTATATGCTAATTAGGCTCTCTACTGTCTGGTGGGTGGTCCTAGTCTGGGACTGCCCACTTGACAGCAGAGGGCCTTATTAGCATATTGGGTGCTGAAGCTAACATCAATGATTGCTCAGGAACTGTGGGGGCTAGAGAAAAATTCCAACTGTGCCAGAATCATCAGAGAGAAGCCTATTAAATATGTAAAGGGGTGAAGTTGAGGGAGGTGATGAAAGGTCCTCTTTAAACTCACAAATTTGTTAAATATATCAATATTTATGAAATTCCGTATTTATAAACATGTCTCATGTCCTGTGTTGTGAGGCAGATGGTGAATTTGTTGCTTTTTCTATTTTTACCCTGGTCATGATATTCATCATAGTGAACTTTTCGTGTTTTTGTGAATTTATTTTCATTTTTTTGGAAAGAAAATTAAACAGGCAAAAATTGGTTATCAGAAAGGTAATGCAGCTGCTGATTTTCATTCCATTGTGTGATAAATTATGCTTTTCTGGCAAGTTTTCACAGTTTGTGCCTCACCTGTAAATATACGCTCTCTTGAGGACGGCTTCTAGCCGATCATTAAACTCAAAGAATGTGCTGTACTGAAAACAATGAGGAATGAAACAATTAGACCCACACAAATAATAACCCAGTGCAAACAAAACCCCTGTCATGTATAGCAAGAAACTAGGACAAATCCAGAAAACCTTTAGAGAATAACATATTCAAGCCATAACTGGGATTTTTTGGTTTGACATTAAATAAAAATGCAGAAATTTTTTTCACATGTGAAGACATTTGCAAAAAAAAGGAAGCTTTTTCAGAACATGAGTTCTTCACTTTCTTCTCTGAAGATGATTTTCTGTTTTATAAAATCCATTTTCAAATACACCATAACGCTAGGTTCACAGTAGCATTCGGGGACTCCGTCCCCTATTCCGCTTAAAATAGGTGGAGAGAAAAGTCCTGCAAGATCTCAGTATAAAATCGGTGGAAACCAGACGGACCCCATTATAGTCTATGGGTAAACGCTTTTTAAGCCAATAGGGTTTCTGTTTTTCGGGTCCCCAAGCGGACCCCGAACACTAGTGTGAACCTAGCTTTAGATAGTTCTATCTTAACAGAAGGGGGTGGTCATTTACAGTAAGACCCTCATGAATATGTCAGAGGGGAAAACATACAGTGCCTTGCGAAAGTGTTCGGCCCCCTTGAACTTTTCAACCTTTTGCCACATTTCAGGCTTCAAACATAAGGATATAAAATTTTAATTTTTTGCTGAAGAATCAACAACAAGTGGGACACAATTGTGAAGTAGAACGAAATTTATTGGATATTTTAAACTTTTGTAAAAAATAAAAAACTGAAAATTGGGGCCTGCCAAATTATTCGGCCCCCTTAAGTTAATACTTTGTAGCGACACCTTTTGCTGCGATTACAGCTGCAAGTCACTTGGGGTATGTCTCTATCAGTTTTGCACATCAAGAGACTGAAATTCTTGCCCATTCTTCCTTGGAAAACAGCTGGAGCTCAGTGAGGTTGGATGGAGAGCGTTTGTGAACAGCAGTTTTCAGCTCTTTCCACAGATTCTCGATTGGATTCAGGTCTGGACTTTGACTTGGCCATTCTAACACCTGGATACATTTATTTGTGAACCATTTCATTGTAGATTTTGCTTTATGTTTGGGATCATTGTCTTGTTGGAAGATAAATCTCCGTCCCAGTCTCAGGTCTTTTGCAGACTCCAACAGGTTTTCTTCCAGAATGGTCCTGTATTTGGCTCCATCCATCTTTCCATCAATTTTAACCATCTTCCCTGTCCCTGCTGAAGAAAAGCAGGCCCAAACCATGATGCTGCCACCACCATGTTTGACAGTGGGGATGGTGTGTTCAGGGTGATGAGCTGTGTTGCTTTTATGCCAAACATATCATTTTGCATTGTGGCCTAAAAGTTCGATTTTGGTTTCATCTGACCAGAGCACCTTCTTCCACATGTTTGGTGTGTCTTCCAGGTGGCTTGTGGCAAACTTTAAACGAGACATTTTATGGATATCTTTGAGAAATGGCTTTCTTCTTGCCACTCTTCCATAAAGGCCAGATTTGTGCAGTGTACGACTGATTGTTGTCCTATGGACAGACTCTCCCACCTCAGCTGTAGATCTCTGCAGTTCATCCAGAGTGATCATGGTTCTCTTGGCTGCATCTCTGATCAGTCTTCTCCTTGTTTGAGATGAAAGTTTAGAGGGACGGCCGGGTCTTGGTAGATTTGCAGTGGTCTGATACTCCTTCCATTTCAATATGATCGCTTGCACAGTGCTCCTTGGAATGTTTAAAGTTTGGGAAATCTTTTTGTATCCAAATCCGGCTTTAAACTTCTCCACAACAGTATCACGGACCTGCCTGGTGTGTTCCTTGGTCTTCATGATGCTCTCTGCGCTTTAAACAGAACCCTGAGACTATCACAGAGCAGGTGCATTTATACGGAGACTTGATTACACACAGGTGGATTATATTTATCATCAGCAGTCATTTAGGACAACATTGGATCATTCAGAGATCCTCACTGAACTTCTGGAGTGAGTTTGCTGCACCGAAAGTAAAGGGGCCGAATAATATTGCACGCCCCACTTTTCTGTTTTTTATTTTTTACAAAAATTTAAAATAACCAATAAATTTCGTTCCACTTCACGATTGTGTCCCACTTGTTGTTGATTCTTCACCAAAAAATAAAAATTTTATATCCTTATGTTTGAAGCCGGAAATGTGGCAAAAGGTTGAAAAGTTCAAGGGGGCCGAATACTTTCGCAAGGCACTGTAAACAAACAGACCACTATTTTTAAGGGGAACTCAGAGAGACATTGCCTTTATCAGGCCACCCTGCGTTTTGTAGAGTCTTACAGACCTTACATGCTCTACTAGGTATTATGAGTAAATATATACAAAGAAGTTCTCCTTGATGGAAAAAGGAAAACTTGTTCTAGCAGTACCTTTTTGAAGGAGACATAGTAACTCATGTCTGTGACCCCAAACTAGTATGATACTTCCCATTGAAGAAGATCAATAACCCTAAAACAGCTGTCTGGATGGGTCTCTCTCCATATTAGAGTAGATGCTCTGGTTTGGCTTTTATCTCAGACAATGTCTCTAGGATTTTTAGAAAACCAGGCATTGATCTATAGGGAGCTACCTTCCAAATGGTGGTGCTAGAGCAAGTTTTTCCATTTTCCTTCAAGGAGAATTTATTAGCCTTTTCCTTTCCAAGTAGGACTGTGTAGTGCTTTATTTCTCCAGAGGTAGCACTGTAGGGGAATTAGACACTTGCAGAAGAAAGGACTTGTGAGCAGGATATCAGAATTGTAGCTCTGCTTGGAGATGGGATAAAGTGATGGACACTAATATGGAACCCCACCCCAATGAAGTCTGACCTCATCATTTTCAGTTACCTGATCATATGGCAAAACATAAAAATGGCAATGACATCATAGATTTGATTCCGGTGTAAAGTTTGATTTTAAGACCAATATCTATGCCTAGATTCAGGTCATGCATGGGGACCTATTGAATGTTTCTGGTATTCAGACGTCAGAAGGACTTTCTAGCACATTGGTAAATCTGCTTAGAATCACAAGACCTGGCTATGATGATAGCGTAGCTCCGTTAATATGGCTGACCTAACAGAGAACAGAACCCTGGTGATATCAATCAATCTGTAGGAGCAAATGGAGCTTCATAGATCTCGCTGAAAGACTTTCTTTTTTTTTGGCTGGAGTTAATATTGTAAATTGTGTAACATGTTGCCCTTGGTAAGTAAATTCTACAACTACAAAATGTCTCTGTTCTTCCCAAGCATAAAGTGAACATACAGCAGATATATTCGCATTCACGTTGGATTACCTTTAACATTCTGTTTAATCTGAACAATGGTTTGAATCCAAAGACGATGTACAGAAGATCAAGTGGTATCACAGATGCTACATCAAGCTGTGAAACAAGACAACACTGCTTAGTGCGCCAATTAAACCAAACATATGACATTATGTGGATGGATTTCTGATGTTCACACCAGGAGTTCCATTCAATTAACCTATGATGATCTGGAAAGGCTGGAGTGATTTGCTGAACATCCTACATCATTTTCATTAGTATTACCTCTTTATTTATTCATGATGATTCCTTTAAAGATGAACTGACATGTCTGTATTAGTACTTACTATTATTTTCCATAGAATAATAATTTCTTGGAAGTCTTGTGTTCTTGAGTAAACTTATTAATAAATTAAATGGATCCTTTACAAAAAATATAGTAAAAAACGGACAAAAATTCCATTAACATCCATTAATTCACGATTATACAGTGTTTTTTTTGTGCTGCATATTGAGCATGCAGAAAAAAAATGGACAGAAATAACGGAAAGGAAACAGACGACCGTCCGTTACCGTCCGACATACATTCATTAGCCATAGATAGCAATGTTAAAAAAAATTATGGATACTTCACATCCATCATAAGTCTATTATTTTGAATGGAACCAAAACTCCTGCACCTTGTGTTACTATGTCCGCCAAAATAACAGACCTGTGATGGATACTATTAAACTGGACGCTGACAGGCGACGGAACAAATCCCATTGAAATCATTGTGATTTTTAGTGGATTTTTGATGGAACTATTAGTGCCCATTGGAGACTCTGTTGCAGAAATCACTGAAAATCAGAGAGAGAAATCCTGCATGGACAACCAGTAGGCCCCATTATAGTCTACGACGGAGACCACGGCGCTAGTGTGACCCTAGCTTTATACTGTTTATAACAATATATTGCTGTATCTCTGAGTAAAAAGAGAATGAAAAAACAAATGGAAAAAAGATAAGATGCTTTATTTTTTATGGGGAATATAATACCAAAGCAGACATATCGGGAGGGGGACAGGTTATATCCAAGTCACTAGCAGATGACTTAGAATATGGATGCATTTTAGCCTCCATATTATGGTCACAATACCTTCTTTAGTTCTCAGAACTGAACTTAAATGGATGTTATGGTGATCTAGGCTGGCTCAGTAGAACTGAATGGGGTCCAGATACTGTGCCCAGAATAGATATACTAAAATGTGCCCTTTTTAATGACCATTTGAAAGCGACTTTTCTTGCAAGATTTAAAGGGGTTGTGTCATGTTGTTCCCTTCCATGTCTGGGATTTACACCCATCACTAAACCTAACCCACAAAATCCTTGCCCTATCTTACCCTGGTCTTGCTGACTGCCAAGTCCAGGTTGTCAGCACTGATCTGGTTTACGGAAAGGATTAAGTTCACTGAGCTATGCTGTTTCCATAACTCCCATAGAAGTGAATGGGAGTGGCAGAAATAAAGTAGCATCTCACAAGGTACGAGAACAGTGTAGCTCACTGTCCTTTAAAGTCTTTGTCATCCCCATTCACTTCTATGGGAGTTATGGAAACAGTATAGATCAATGACCACAGATGTTTCCGTAAACCTGACCAAAGCTGACAGCCAAATCCAAGTCGTTGGGTTGCAGACTGGACCAGGATAAGCTTGGGCAGGTTGTGGGGGTCAGTTCTACAGATAGGTGCAGGTCTCAAAGGTTTGGATCAGCCATATATGTCTATTATGGTACAACCCCTTTAAATATGTCCCAATTTTCTACATACCAGATTACATAATGAGACAGAAAAATTATGTGATTGTTATTATCTCTTAAGTATTTTTATAATAATGATAATAATAATAATAATAATAATAATAATAATAATAATGATGATATTACAGTATTTCTTAAAATTTCTTCGAAAATTCTGTTTAGACTATTTCATGGCATGTCTTCTACACCACTTCAAGTTGACTTGATCTTAAAAAAAAAAATCTTAACACTGCCATTTTTTGGTGGGCAAGCTCTGTTCACACCTGGGCAATGACTTCTGTTCTTAGTGCCATGACAGCTATGACAGATCTGTTTTCAGATGGATCCCGATGATTCTTGACATTTCCCATTGATTCGTGATAGGGTTCATCAAATTTTGGTCAGGTTCTGGTATTTTTGAAACCAAGAGGTGCTGACAATGTTATTTTTGCCATCAAAAACACTGGAAACAGTCAGAACGTGAACCAAAATCTTTTGCTATCAATAATGGGGAATTCATGGTTTCAACAAATATTATTTTTTGCACAATGAAAAGGTAAATCATTTTTAACATCAATTGCTTAGGATTTTTAGGATTTTTGTTTTAGTTCGCTAAATGGGAGCTTTCAATGCCAACTTCCTTCTGTCCTGATCATGTGATGGACATACAGGTGCAGGGTTTGTTACAGTAAAATAAAGAATGACAGAAAGCAGAGGTTTTAAAGTCTGGTAAATTAAAATTTGGGAATTTTATTGGTATTTTTGAAAAATTGTATTACTTTATTAATATAAAAATTAACATTTATTTTCTAAAACTTTAATATCCTTGTAACCTGCAGTGAAATTTTTAATATGACTGTTTATCTTTTATTTAACTTTATTTTATATATTTTTAGGCTATTCTTACAATCTTTTGTTCAGTCTTCTGTTCTGTTGGCATCATCAAGCAGACTCGTCCCTATAGAAATTATAATTGTAATAAAGTGATTATTAACCCATGGCTATAATACATGTGTTAAGGTGTGAATACTCAATAACTTTCAGAATAATCAGGTTTTATGTATATCATTTCAGCCGTCATTGTATATCCCAGTGTTAATGAATTGTGTTGCCATCTCATAAAGTGATCACATATTGCTAAGACATGCCATGACTTTATGATTGATGGGGATCAATATCTATCATGTATATGTAGATAAGACACAGAATCCACCAGTCACAATAGGTGATTTCATATCTTATCTACTTCCCCTCTACACATTGACCTCTGTACAGGTCACAGAGCATGCCCAGAAAACTTAAATAGAAGTGAATCAGGTCTGCTCCAGACCATGGTGTCTATGTCCCATGGTCCACCTCCAGGAAACAAAAAGAGACAGATTATTTTAGGTTTAGTGGCCATAGTTGGAACTGCAGGATTGTTAGATTTGTTTAAAATATAGATAACAATGAAAACTTAAAAAAATCTCCAAAAATTCTTTAAAAATTTGTTTAACATAAAACTTGATTGAACTTCCCTTTATCACTTTATACTGTACATTAAACTATATGGCCTACTACATTATAGGAACTCAGCTAAGGTATGTATCATAAAGAGGTTGTGCCATTATAGACACATCCCCAAACCATAGGATAGGGGAAAAGTGTCAGATCCGTGGAGGTCCAGCCCCATAGAAGTGAATGGATTGCAATAAGTGCTTCATTCACAGGGAGGATTCAGGGGGACTCTGTTTCCCTTTCTCATGGTCACTGGGAGTCCCAGTGGTCAGACCCCCAGTGATCTGACACTTATCTCCAGTCTTGTGGATAGGGGATCAGTGTCTGTAATGGCACTTAAAGATTTAAGTGCCACTGAATTTGGCAGGAGGGCTATCGATCTAATGTGGGAGGGCTTCTTGACTTACCTCCAATAGCACATGGAAGATAAGGAGCGAGCTGCTGGAGCCTAGTGTGGATGGGTATGGGAAACAGGATCAAGAGTAGCCAGCCAAACAAGTGTTCAGCCAACATCCATGTTATATATTGGGGTGTTTTCCGTCTTACACATTGTAACATTCTTACTTTTGCACAGGCATCACATAGTTGTAGTGTTTTGTTTGTTTTTGGGTGGTTTTGTGTTTGTTCTATACTCTTATTTTTAGCAGACTCTCATTGATCATTTGGAAAGGTGAAAGGACCCAACCAGACCCGTGTCCCCGTCTCTTCAAGGGTCCCTCTATAGAAAGTATGAACTTTTTTGGACCTTATAAATAAGTAGTGACTTACTGAAGTACTTACCCGACACTTCGCAGACTCCCAGTAGTTTTTCTTTGTTAGTTTTCTATCTGTCTAATTAGAAAAGTAGGTTTTATTACTGTATATCAGCCTGAGACCACCAAATAATAAATCCACTATATTAAATGCAAGGGTACGTCCAGTTTGTGGGAATACCACCAGCACTAAAAATGACTAAAATGGTGTATTTGTGGTATTCCGATGCAGAAACCATGAAAGAAGGTTGAAAGACCTGGTAAAAACCGGCAATATGTATTAAAATACTGCGGGATGAAAAACTGCAGTGCGGATCATTTTGCTGAATGTTTTTAGTGAAAACTCTTTCACTTTGCTGCTACTACAGATCTTAGCAAGTGAGGTGAGGCTCCGACCATGTGACCCTGGCCTAACAGTGCTTAGTAACCGTAAAAAGGGGCTACAAAATTTATTTATAGGTTTCCAGAATGGACTACATAGAATGCAGGTACTTAGGTCTTAGGCAAAGACCCTTCCTAAAAAACCTGAAATCTGTCTCCCATGCATTTCAGTGGGAGGCAGTGGTAGATTTATTCTGCTAGCAGAAAAAAAGAAGCACCCTGCTGTATATCCAGGTGAATTCTACCAGAAGCTCCCATAGAAATGAATGGGAGGTACAAAAAAGCTCTCAAGAGGTTTTTTTGAGGTAGTTGTAGCAAAAACAAACAAAAAAAAATCATGAAAGAAAACTTTGTGTGCTAGGCACAAAGCAGCTCCAAAAACTTGCTTCAGAAAACCTCTTCAAAAACAGCTTAAGGCTAAAGCCCCACGTTACGAAAACGCAGCTTTTTTTGTTACCACACAGATTTTATTGCGTTTTTTTGAGCCAAAGTCAGAAGTGGATTGAGCAGAAGGTAGAAGTATAAGAACTTCCTATATATTTCCCATTCCTTTTGTAGCCATTCTTGGCTTTGGCTGAGAAAAACGCAGCAAAAGCTGCAACAAAAAAAAAGCTGCGTTTCTGCAACGTGGGGCCTTAGCCAAAATCTGCTTCCAAAACTTGAAGCAGATTTTTTTTCTACCTTACAGGAAACTCCATGTGAATGTACCCTTAAACAAGAGGCAGATAAAAGAAGCATCCTGCTGATTCTTCAATTGGATTCTGCCTAAAACTTCCATTGAAAAAAGGGAGGCAGATTTTGGATAGTTTTTAAGCAGATTTTCAGAATCAGCTACAAAATACTGGGGAAGGGGGGGGGAAGTATTTAGTCAGCCACCAATTGTGCAAGTTCTCCCACTTAAAAAGATGAGGCCGGCCTGTAATTGTCATCATAGGTAGACCTCAACTATGAGAGACAAAATGAGAAAACATATCTAGAAAATCACATTGATTTTTAAAGAATTTATTTGCAAATTATGGTGGAAAATAAGTATTTGGCCAATAACAAAAGTTCATCTCAGTACTTTGTTATATATCCTTTGTTGGCAATGACAGAGGTCATTGTTATCAGTATAAAAGACACCTGTCCACAACCTCAAACAGTCACAATCCAAACTCCACTATGGTGAAGACCAAAGAGCTGTGGAAGGACACCAGAAACAAAATTGTAGACCTGCACCAGGCTGGGAAGACTGAATCGGCAATAGGCAAGCAGCTTGGTGTGAAGAAATCAACTGTGGGAGCAATAATTAGAAAATGGAAGACATACAAGACCACTGATAATCTCCCTCGATCAGGGGCTCCACGCAAGATCTCACCCCGTGGGGTCAAAATGATCACAAGAATGGTGAGCAAAAATACCAGAACCACACGGGGTGACCTAGTGAATGACCTGCAGAAATCTGGGACTAACGTAACAAAGGCTACCGTCAGTAACACACTACACCGCCAGAGACTCAGATCCTGCAGTGCCAGATGTGTCCCATTGCTTAAGCCAGTACATATCTGGGCCCATCTGAGGTTTGCTAGAGAACATTTGGATGTCCCAGAAGAGTATTGGGAGAATGTCATATGGTCAGATGAAACCAAAGTAGAACTGTTTGAAACACAACTCGTCGTGTTTGGAGGAGAGTGAATGCTGAGTTGCATCCAAAGAACACCATACCTACTGTGAAGCATGGGGGTGGCAACATCATGCTTTGGGGCTGTTTCTCTGCAAAGGGACCAGGACGACTGATCCGTGTACATGAAAGAATGAATGGGGACATGTATCGTGAGATTTTGAGTGCAAACCTCCTTCCATCAGCAAGGGCATTGAAGATGAAACGTGGCTGGATCTTTCAGCATGACAATGATCCCAAGCACACCGCCAGGGCAACGAAGGAGTGGCTTCGTAAGAAGCATTTCAAGGTCCTGGAGTGGCCTAGCCAGTCTCCAGATCTCAACCCCATAGAAAATCTTTGGAGGGAGATGAAAGTCCGTGTTGCCCAGCGACAGCCCCAAAACATCACTGCTCTAGAGGAGATCTGCATGGAGGAATGGGCCAACATACCAGCAACAGTGTGTGCCAACCTTGTGAAGACTTACAGAAAACGTTTGACCTCTGTCATTGCCAACAAAGGATATATAACAAAGTATTGAGATGACCAAATACTTATTTTCCACCATAATTTGCTAATAAAGTTTTTAAAAATCAGACAATGTGATTTTCTAGATATGTTTTCTCATTTTGTCTCTCATAGTTGAGGTCTACCTATGATGACAATTACAGGCCGGCCTCATCTTTTTAAGTGGGAGAACTTGCACAATTGGTGGCTGACTAAATACTTTTTTTTCCCCACTGTACATTTCCAGACTTTTTCTGCCTGACCAAATTACTCCGTGTGAACATTCCCTGAGCTTTTCTTACTGAAGGGGACCAAAGATCTCTGTCACAAAAGAAGGCATTATAGAAAAGAAGACACTACTCTACTACAAATGGAAGATTTTACATTGGTTTTACCTCCGTGTTCATTTCTTTGTAAATGTGAAGAAACGTTAATCTGGATAAACTGAAAATACAATTTCTGTTGTGTTCACAAATTTAAACTTTTTGGAGAAACCATCTTGACATGTTCACTTTATGTTGTACTTACTACTATGTCACCTCCTTTAATGAACTGGAGACGTGGCTGGAACACGAACATATCCAGAAGATAGCAAGTATCACATGTATAGTCAATGATCAGCCAGTACAACAGGTTGTCAGAGTTTTGGAATGGAAATACAATTCGCAGCGGAATAAACCAGCAGTTCCAGTTGAATGTCAATGCGACAATAAGCAGCCAGAACAGATATAATGGATCTAGGAGAGAAGAAGTGTTCATCTGCAATGTACAAGTGTCGGGATTACTCGGGTAACAGTTAAGTCACTTTCTGACTTGCTAATCATTACAAGTGACAATACGTTTCGCAGGTGGCAATTTTAGGAGTTTTAGATCAAAGAAAGTTGAATATACATTAGGAATATATTCCTCAATTACGTGTATAATGTGCTGAGAGCTACTGTAATGGGCATTTCTTTTATTTTTTAATTGTAATTTTTATTAAATTTCACAAGTATAGAACAATACAGTCAAGCACAAGGGATTTCAAAATCCAAGAAGAGCAAAATCAATAACCAGCAAGAAACACAGTAAGACAAGAGACTAGGGTATGAACACCAGGAGAAATACTAGGTGGGGGGAGGTTAGGAAAACTGTCAGAGAACACATAATATACAATAGGTATGCCATATGGCTTGGAACGCCTCAACCGTGTTATTCAAGGTTGCCATCAGGTTTTCCAGGCTATGAATGTCTTTCATGTAAGGTCAAGTCCAGTGGGGGGATTAATTCATTTCCAAAACAGTGCTATTAAGGTCTCAGTAGCTCTGCACAAATAGAGGAGCAACCTGGAGGACTTCTTACCTAATTGTCTAGGGGCAGATTAAGCAGGTACATGGAGGACTCTAAAGGAACACCTTGTATAAAGAGAGCTCCAGTCAAGCAGGCAGTCCCAGAAAATGTGGTAAATGGAGCCCACTGCATTATAGCAGCACTAACATTCAGACCGTATTGTAGGATTTAGTGAGTGTAGAAGGGCTGGTTTGTGGTACCAGTGCATAAAATGCTTGTATTGGATTTCCTTGAAGGTCACACACATAGAAGATTTAAAAGCACTTGACCATACCATCTGTCCAGGGCCGCTTTAACCATAGGGCCAACGGTGCACTTGCAGCGGGCCTTATGGTAGTGGGGGCCCCGTTGGGACACTCTGCATATGCTGTCCCACGGGGCTACTCCAGTTGCATACAATGATGAATTATGGAGGCCTGGGCAATCTGCTTTATAATTCACCATCTCTTCCCCGGAGCTGCAGACGTGATGTGATGTGGTCACTTACATCACGCATGCAGCTTCCCAAAGACACCAGACCCAGATAGCAGGGGAGCAAGGAGAGGTGAGTGTTAGTGTTTTGTTTTCTAATTGCTCAGGATCCATTAGGGCTATGAAGATGAGCCTGGATTCATTTTAAAGATGAGATCTCATCTTTAAAAAGATACCAAAATCATCATGATAGTCTTTACAGATTCGGAACAATTCCCTGGTGAAAACGCTGTTCGATATTGAGATCCCATTGCAAATCTCAATTCCTGACAGCGTTTTTTCACCAGCGAATTGCTCGAATCTGTAAAGACTATCATGATGATCTTAGTATCTTTCTATGAGATGCAGGCTTTTAAAATGAATCCAGGCTTATCTTCATAGACCTAATGGATCCTGAGATATGGGGCTTTGATGTGCCCCCCCTCCTGCCTCAGGCACCATCATAGAGCTGCTGAAGGGGGGTACAGACTGCACAGACAATGTAAAATCATCGTCTGTGCATAACCTGTATGTGACCCTGGGGGGGGGGGGGGTAGCAGGGACTTCTGTCCATGTTATCCCCTCTCCTATCAATCAGAAAGCATACTGTACTGTAGAGAGATAATGTAATACCCCTCTGAGCCTAATCACAGGGGCATCTTATATAATATCCCTCTGAACATAACATAACCAGGAAGTTTATTGGCGCTGTGACCCAGACATTTACCATTGTCCAGATCGCAGCGCCAAAAGACTTGTACCAAACACTAACACAACACATACACAAAGTCATCAATAAAGTTACATTTTTTCACTGTCCCTATCCTGTCCATACTGATCTTTATAGAGTAAAATACGCCAACTGCCTCTCTAGCAATATCCGTTACAAGCTAAAGTAATAGCAATAACGATTATTACTAGAGATGAACGTATAAAACATTTCTGACAGGCGGAAAAGTTCCATCAGTCAGATAACACATTTTCACCCATTGAATGTCACCATATAAAATCCCAGTTTTTGGCAGCTTTCAGATGGGTATAATAGTGGGTAGGGATGGGGGAGGGAGGGCCCACTTTTGAAACCTCTGCACTGGGCCCACCAAGGTGTTAAAACGACCCTGCATCTGTCATTGACCTGGTGAAATTGGCTGTCCTATAACCTCTTCCTATTTAGCCATGTATCTATGGGCAGGGAATTCTTGGCCCCTCTGGAGAGGAAAGAAGCTGGTAGATGGTGGAGATTAAGCCTTTGGTGGAAGTACTAGCTTAACATAACTTCTCAAATGTGGTCGGGAGAAAGACCTTCAGACCACCATACAGAGTGAAAACAAAGTGGACTGTTTGCTTGTAGTGGAGCCACTCTTTTCCTGGGAAATGTAAAGTAGATGTGACGTGGTCAAAGGGCCTTAGCTCCAGGGTCAAGGGATCGACCATGTCTGCCAATCCAAACCGTCCTGTCCCTAGAGCATGTACGGACCATAGATGCTGTCAGCCCGTCTGGGAGAAGCGGGTGGTATAAAAAGGAAATCATGGAGGAGTTTTGATGGATAGTTTCATTCAGCTATCTAGGCCTTATTCACACATCCGCATTTCATGTTCATATGCCATCCACATTTTTTGCGGAGGTTATAAGTACACATTCATTTCATTTTCTACATTCAGATACCAGAATGAAGACTTAGCGCAGCCTGCATTGCATTGAGCATGATATTGAATTATACTGGAATGACTGGAAAGAGGTAAAGCATTGGCAAGAACAAGACAGAAGTGAGGTCAATGGTAGTAAAGTAGGAAAGCTCAATGAGTTAGTACATTAAATCGGGTGTCATTAGCAGCAAAAAAAAAAAATCAAATATGCTGCGCACCTCAAGAGTTTTATAGACTTTTACAATTTGTCAGGAAAGGGTATGTGGCTTATATGAAAAGGGATGGGGCTCAAGCTGTGACACCGCATGCCAAAATAGCACCAAAATGTTGCCACATTTTTCCGCAAACTAAATTAGCCAATAAGTGGTGTCATGTTAGACTAGACAGTCAAACAATGCATCTGGTTCATGAAACAGCATCTGATGCAGCTGAAGACTGTCTAAAGCTTAGAAACTATTAGTAAATCTGCCCCAATGTTTTATTACATTATATATCTGCAAATATAAATTCCAAGTAGCATCATAAGAATGTGCATGTGGTACAAAGCCCAGTCTGTAAGTTTCTCATACTTCTTTTAGTGAAAAACTATGCAGGTCTGAGGTGTGTTCTGCACCATTTTATCATAGAAGATTAAATGTGAACTCCAGTCATTCTAAGGCAGTAATATCTATGAGTAAGGCTTCTAAAGTAGTAATGGTTTCCAAACCTTAAAATTGTCCCGGCCTACCTGTATAACCATCAATGGAGTCAGGGATCTTCAACTTGCTAAAGTACTTTTTAAATGGGCGTCTCTTGAACTTGCAACAGAGCATATCACAGTAATGTTCTTCTTCTTCTGGTTGTACTGCTTTCTCAATATCTTTCTCAATTTCCTTTTCAGTCTTTTCTTCTTCTTTAGGGGGTGGCGGGGGTGGGGGTGGCGCTGGAGGCTTTTTTTGTAACTGGAGCTGAAAGGAAAGCATCACGTACAACATCATGCACGAATCCTATACAGAGACTTAACTATAGACTCATGGTGCCAAAGATCAGCTTGGGCCCCTCTGCGTAAACGTTCCTAACAACCATAACCTCCATCCCATCCATGCACTTTAGCATCATTTACATTTTGTTCTTTTTCTGAGCCCAGACTGCCGTGAAGACTTGTTCACAATATTTCTGTGCACACAAGCTTCATATTATTCCCATCTCTTCTCAGTGGCCCCCACACAGTGGTTGTGCCCCTTTTCGGCCACGTCCTCCACAGAATACGTCCTTGACTATATACTACTGACCAATTGCTAACAAAAGTTTAATCTTCTCCTTTCTGATAGTGGAAGGCTGTGTGTTATAAATCTTCTTTCATTCCAGTGCACTAGAGGGCAGTAGTAATACGTTTACGATACCTAGTATGTTGGCCATTTAAAGAATTTAGAAAGGAGATCAAAGTAGCCCTATTGTGTTGAGGGTGACTCATGGGCCCCCCTTGCTTACGGGCTCAGACAAAGCTGTGATCTTTATAGATATGCCAGTCATCCTATACCCTGAATAGTACTGTTGCTGACTTCTTTCCTCAGACCACGTTGAGGGGGCAGCTTGTAAGTCAACGTCTTCAAGAAGGCGGTGGCCCTGACCAATCTTGGCCATAGAGATGCCAAAAGGAGACCCTGTAGATACAGTATATGTGTGCCCATAAAATTCTATGGACATACCTGCGTGTATGTGAAAAGAATTTCCTGGTGTATACGGCAGAAGTATAGCAGAAACATTGTACAAATTAAGCCATTTAAGTGGCATGTAATGTATTTATACATTCTGTTTAGCTGATATCTACACTATATATTGCTGCAGGGTACTTGTTTCCAGGTTCTTGTTATCTTGTGCCATCTCTGTTGAGCACATAGATCTTTTTTTCTCATTTATATTTTTTGTATTGCTACATTCATTTTGTAATAAAATGTGACATTTTTATATATTGGCCTTGTACACTTTTTCTGCAATTTTTTTTGCAATTTTGTTGGTTGATATTGAGGATATAAGATTGGTTTAAAAGATCAAAAACTGCCTGGGATCTGCTGATAAAACCCTTGTCTATGGGCAGCTTTGCCATTGCATTAAATCGTTGCATTGATTCGGCACAGGCACAATTTCATCAAAATGTAAACCTAATAATCTAAAAATGTACTTTTTGTAGGGCTTGGCTCTGCTGACGAAACCACCGGGTCAGCCAGTTTATCCTTGTAATGGCTAGTTCTCTCCCGCATGCGTTTAACCAGGTCAAGAATTTGGGCTTCTGCATACTCGCTGGTGATCTTTGAGTCATCTTGTCTGCTTACTCTGTCAAACCAAATAAAGATGAAAGTTATAGCAGTCACATGATCACTCAGCATTGTAATATACAGTAGCAAATAAGCGGAATAAAGCATCAATGACATAAACAAACAATACGAGCATAAGCAATGGTGTTACATAGGGCAACACCCAAGAGTAAAGAGCAATGGAGGAGCGTAGATTGCTGCAATTGTAGATATATTTTCCTTGAGCTCTTCTTATATCACACATCAATGAAGGGTTAGTTGAGACCAGAATCATGGAGCTGTAGTCAATAATATCGATGCCAAGTGATATCTGAGTCCTTGTGTCTTGTTCCTTCCAACACCTCCTGAGGATTCCCTCTCAACACTATTGCTACCATCTAACTGACAAAACTAGAACATCCCATCATCTATCATGTTCCCCAGATCTGATCATCATTTACCTATTGGCTTTATGATATGACAAGGGTGTCTACCTGCTATTGTATATCATAACCAATCTTACTTTTCTGACATATCTTATTAACATGACACGCAGGTCTTTTGAAGGACTTTTCCTTGCAGCTGTTCTTGATCCTGAGCATAGGTCTTTAATATCAAAAATAAACTCAGTTTGGAAAATCAATTTATATTAAATGGTGACTAACTAAAGTCCTCAGACAGTTCTCTTCTCTTTCTGCTCTCCATGCTTAGTATGGCACATACAGGCACACAATGCAAAGACTGAGTCAACTTCTCTCTTTTTTATCTGGTTTCAGGTGTGATTTTTATATTGCCCACACCTGTTACTTGCCACAGGTTAGTCTGAACGAGCATCACATGGTTGAAACAAAGTTATTTACCCACAATTTTGAAAAGGTGTCAACAATTTTGTCCGGCCCATTTTTGGAGTCTTGTGTGAAATTATGTCCAAATTGCCTTTTTTCAGTTTTTTTGTGTTGCTCCAATACACACAAAGGAAATAAACATGTGTATAACAAAATATTTGTAATTGCAATAATTTTCTAGGAGAAATGCTTTTCTTTTTGGAAAAATTTCAGGGGTGCCAACACTTATGACCATGACTTTATATTTTATGAGTACATGTACTAATTATCTATGTCAGGGGGGCTTGCTGCAGTATCTATATGTACTATGCTACCGCCCAGTACAACTTCTACTAAATGTATGGTACTGTACTGCTATCTAAAATACTGTAAATAACCTACACACACTGTACTGCTCTTTACTTGTAACACTTGTACTGTACTACTTCATATGAGTACTTATAATGTACAGTACTGCTTCTTACTTGTACTGCGTGTACTGTATTGCTCTCTACCTGTATCTCTTATACTATGCAGCTGTGTACTTGTACTACATGTACTGTACTACTATACCATGGTTTACCTGTGTTGTACTGCTCTCTACCTGTACCATATGTACTATGCAGCTCTATACCTGTAATACATGTACTGTACTGCTCTCTACCTTTACAATATGTACTATACAGCTCTCTACCTGTAATTCATGTACTGTACAGCTCTCTACCTGTACTACATGTACTGTACTGCTCTCTACCTGTACTGTACTGCTCTCTACCTGTACTACATGTACTGTACTGCTCTCTACCTGTACTACATGTACTGTACTGCTCTCTACCTGTACTACATGTACTGTACTGCTCTCTACCTGTACTACATGTACTGTACTGCTCTCTACCTGTACTACATGTACTGTACTGCTCTCTACATGTACTACATGTACTGTACTGCTCTCTACCTGTACTACATGTACTGTACTGCTCTCTACCTGTACCACATGTACTGTACTGCTCTCTACCCGTACCACATGTACTGTACTGCTCTCTACCCGTACTACATGTACATTACTGCTCTCTACCCGTACTACATGTACTGTACTTCTCTCTACCTGTACTACATGTACTGTACTGCTCTCTACCTGTACAGTACTGCTCTCTACCTGTACTACATGTACAGTACTGCTCTCTACCTGTACTACATGTACTGTACTGCTCTCTACCTGTACTACATGTACTGTACTGCTCTCTACCTGTACAGTACTGCTCTCTACCTGTACTACATGTACAGTACTGCTCTCTACCTGTACTACATGTACAGTACTGCTCTCTACCTGTACTACATGTACTGTACTGCTCTCTACCTGTACTACATGTACTGTACTGCTCTCTACCTGTACCACATGTACTGTACTGCTCTCTACCCGTACCACATGTACTGTACTGCTCTCTACCCGTACTACATGTACAGTACTGCTCTCTACCCGTACTACATGTACTGTACTTCTCTCTACCTGTACTACATGTACTGTACTGCTCTCTACCTGTACAGTACTGCTCTCTACCTGTACTACATGTACAGTACTGCTCTCTACCTGTACTACATGTACTGTACTGCTCTCTACCTGTACCATATGTACTATACAGCTCTCTACCTGTAATTCATGTACGGTACTGCTCTCTACCTGTACCATATGTACTATACAGCTCTCTACCTGTACTACATGTACTGTACTGCTCTCTACCTGTACTACATGTACTGTACTGCTCTCTACCTGTACTACATGTACTGTACTGCTCTCTACCTGTACTACATGTACTGTACTGCTCTCTACCTGTACTACATGTACTGTACTGCTCTCTACCTGTACTACATGTACTGTACTGCTCTCTACCTGTACTACATGTACTGTACTGCTCTCTACCTGTACTACATGTACTGTACTGCTCTCTACCTGTACCATATGTACTATACAGCTCTCTACCTGTAATAAATCTACCGTACTGCTCTCTACCTGTACCATATGTACTATACAGCTCTCTACCTGTAATAAATCTACCGTACTGCTCTCTACCTGTACCATATGTACTATACAGCTCTCTACCTGTACATGTACTGTACTGCTCTCTACCTGTACTACATGTACTGTACTGCTCTCTACCTGTAATAAATCTACCGTACTGCTCTCTACCTGTACCATATGTACTATACAGCTCTCTACCT
Organism: Leptodactylus fallax; assembly: GCA_947044405.1. Lineage (NCBI taxonomy): Eukaryota > Metazoa > Chordata > Amphibia > Anura > Leptodactylidae > Leptodactylus > Leptodactylus fallax. The sequence continues at coordinate 576,581 of CAMRHE010000057.1, forward strand.
GTACATGTACTGTACTGCTCTCTACCTGTACTACATGTACTGTACTGCTCTCTACCTGTACCATATGTACTATACAGCTCTCTACCTGTAATACATGTACTGTACTGCTCTCTACCTGTACCATATGTACTATACAGCTCTCTACCTGTACTACATGTACTGTACTGCTCTCTACCTGTACTACATGTACTGTACTGCTCTCTACCTGTACCATATGTACTATACAGCTCTCTACCTGTAATAAATCTACCGTACTGCTCTCTACCTTTACAATATGTACTATACAGCTCTCTACCTGTAATAAATCTACCGTATTGATCTCTACCTTTACAATATGTACTATACAGCTACCTGTAATTCATGTACTGTACTGCTCTCTACCTGTACCATATGTACTATACAGCTCTCTACCTGTAACAAATCTACCGTATTGCTCTCTACCTGTACTTAATGTACTGTACTGAGCCTTACTTTTACAACATGCACTGCTTTGTTCTCTACCTGCAGTACAAGTAATGTAAGGCTCTATACCTATGCCTCTTGTACTATACAGCTCTCTAACTGTACTACATGTGCTGTACTACTGTCTACCTATACGTAATGTACTGTGCTGCACAGCTGCTTATTTGTACCATATGTACTGTTCTGCTCTCTACCTGTACTGTGTGTACTGTGTTTTCTGCCTGTACTACTGTATATGTTGTATAATGCTCTCTACCTGTAACTCTCGTACCAAACAACTTTCTACCTTTGTTTTATGTACGGTGCTGCCCCTTACTTTTACTACATGCACTGCTCTGTTCTCTACCTGCAGTACATGTAATGTAAGGCTCTTTACCTGTAATTTAATCAAATGAAAAAAGTTCCAGCTCACCCGTCCAGTGCCCAGTCCATGTAGAACTCTGTCCACACACAGATCCTAATAAATGTAGAACCAGGGCAGCAGTCTACGCATAGTACATGCATAGCACTGTTCTTTACATCCACCACACTGCTCTCTACAAACAGACAGCTCCTCAGATTATAGCGGATCCATTTTATTTTCACTGTCCACTGTGCAGACGCTGCGGGAACAATCCATCAGTGGTTGGCAGCTGCCATTAGACAAGGCTTTGTTTTCTGGAGGAAAACACTTGAAGCAACAAGTTCACTCAAGGCTGCTGCTGGATTGATTGAACGACACAACTAGTTTTTGGGTCATTCCACCTGCAGCAATTTGCTATGACTCTCTTGTAAGCCCACATTACTAGCGGAAAATAAATTGGATCTCTTTATGGTGGTATAACAAGTGCAGTCTAAGGCGCAAGTGCAGGAAAGTATATAGATGTAGCAAACTTTAACATTGCACTGATATCTTGTCACAGAAGACAACAAAAGCCATTTAAACCTATTGAAAAAGTTAAGACTCTGTGCCAAGTGTAGTTAACACATTTGTTGTATGGCGATTAGTGGAATCCAAGGGAGCCATGGCAAATATGTAATAGCATCTAGGTTCTGAACTATTTCATTTTATGTCTACTTCAAGGATAAATCCACCAAAAATGTGTCCCTGATGTTAAAGGGGTTGGCCAGGAGTTTTTATTTGTGGTCTGTCCTTAGGATAAGCCATAGATATCTGAGGCTCTACATGGATCAGCTGTACAGGACCAATTCCAATGCCCATACTATACAGAGCACAGACCCAGAAGCAGATGGCTCCATGCCCTGTATAGTGGCTGGGTGCCATCAGTGAATCAGCTCCCACTCAAGTCAATAAGAGCTGAGTTGCAGTACCGATACCTGGCCACTATACAAGGATCGGAACCAGCTGCTTCCGGCTCCATGATGTGTATAGTACAGGCATCGGAAGTGGCCCCGTACTGCAGATCTGTGCAAGGGCAGGCTGTCGGTTCAGATATGTATAGCCTATCCTAAGGATAGGGCAGAAAAAATTCCTGATCAACCCCTTGAGCCTTGAATATTTTCTCAAAAAGAGGTCCATAAAATGAATTCTTTCGAAGCGATATAGTTCGAAAGGACCTTTGAGTGGTGAAGTAAGGTTGTGCCCAGTTGATGCTGGAAGACTAAGCTGTTGCTCTATTGGAAAGTATATTTGTCTATCCATATTTGCTTCTAGACTAAAACTCAATTAGCAGCTCTTTTTATTTCTCCTAACCCTTATTATGGAGCATCTATCCTTTACAGGAAATTGTTCATAAACCGCAGCTTTATGTTGACTGTAAGCCTTGCAGGTTCATTTATCATACACTTAAGTCTGCACAGGGTGAACAAACTGTATTAAATGCAGTGGTAAGTGCCCTAACATGCTCTCAAGTGCCGGCATAAAAATGAATGAAAACACCATATGTCATGTATTGAAGATTAAATGCACAATTGCTCTCAATCTAGGACAAGATCCTCCTTTAGGAAAATGTTTGGAGTACATGATAGCATGGGAATAATTTTCTAATAAAACTCTCAGGCACTTGTATGATCAGAAAAGACACTTGTTGTAATCTCATACATAATTCAGCGATCAGTAGAAAATAGAACAATACTCTAAGGTGCTTGGCACATATTCATAGCTATCCTCTCGCTCAGTATTTTACTCCAAACAGACAACAGAAGAATAGGAAATCTCTTGTGAGAAGAACTGAGATTCTGTTTTCACTGCCATAACTGGTAAATGGATTAAACACATCCATCAGACAGGAAGGATGGGAATTTCATTGCTACAAAGTTCAATTTCAGATTAAAACTTCATCTACTTCATTACACTTGTAAGAAACAAGAGCGGGGTAATTGGGCAGAATATATAAATAACACAAAAGTAATGAAGTGCCGTACAAAACTTTGTTTCTTCATACGACCGAGTTTCTCGGCCGTGTGGTGTCCGTGATCTGTGAAAAATAGGACACTCTGTATTTTTTCATGGATCACAGACACTTCATGACCCAGTTTCTTGGCTGTGTGGAGTCTGTGATATGTAAAAAGAGGATATTTTTTTTCAAGGATTGGTATTCCACTATCATGGACCCAATACGCTCAGTGTATGGATCCATGAAAGAAACAGATCTCACACAGATTCAGGAAACTAATGGCCAAGAATCGGCTTGGTCTTGTGAATAAGTAGTAAGATATAGAAACCATCTGGAAATATACAAAATATCATCCAATCCAATCTAATTATAGTTGCAGAACAAAGATGAACACTTTTAGGGTAACACACCATTTTCATTTATGAGACCCTGCATTGAGGAAAACTCATAATCTATACTCCCATTGTGAATTGGTGTCTCCATTCTGGAGATATCACATTTTTTGTCAATATGCAAAAGAGCTCTTTGGAGTAACAAGGGATTGCTATTGTCCCGAAGAGGTAAGCACAATCCCCTTGTCGCCCCAAACAGCTTATTTGCATAGTGACAAAAACAATAATACCTCAGCAACAGAGAGATTCACAAGGGGACCCTAACCTATTTATCTGCTGGGCTGGGTTTATATGCTGGGTTCTGGTGACAGACTCATTTTAAGGGTGGCTACATCTGTACCTTTACCTTGAGTCACCAGTCTACATACTAACCCATTACCAGTGACAGATAATGTACTGATGGAGCTACTGAACACCATTCCCCTAGACACATATAAAAATATATGACAGTATCCCACTAGGAACTAGATACTATCTCAATGGATCACCATGGGATAAGCATGTATTCAACTGTTACTGCCTGGGCTACCTATGACATGACATTTACTACTAGAGTGCCAGGGTTCAGTGTATATACAGTATGTAATTAAAATAACCTTTATCATAAAAACGGCTTGTTCACTGTATAAGCCATGCTACCTCCGATGCCGCCCCTGCTACCTCCTGTGTCACCCCCTCTACCTCATAGATTATAAGCTCTTGCGAGCAGGGCCCTCAGTCCCAGTGTGTGAATTGACTATTACTCTGTAATGTCTCATTTTGTCTGTACTTTAACCCTACAATTTGTAAAGTGCTGGGAATATGTTGGCGCTATATAAATAAAATGTATTATTCTTATAAGGATTAGGCTTTCTATACCACTCATTTGTTACTTCCCGGTCTCTGGAAAAGTACTTTATCACTTCCAGTAGACTGTAATAGTTTAGGACATCTCTCTGTCCATTCATTCCTATTTATTTGTTATACAGGTGCATCTCAATAAATTAGAATATTTATGAAACATTCATTCATTTCAGTAATTCAGTAATACAATCCATAATCAGCGTCTTCCATGATTGTGTGTCCTACTGAACCAGACTGAGGGACCATTTAAAGGCTTAGGAAACTATGGCAGGTGACACTGAATTTACAATACTGCAATATTCTAATTTTCTTAGATTTTGGTTTTTATTACCTGTAATCCATAATCAACATTTACAGAAATAAAACACTTGAACTAGAACACTCTGTGTGTAAAGAATCTAGAAAATATAGGAGGTCACTTTTTTAAATTTAATTACTGAAATAAATAAATGTTTTAAAGATATTCTAATTTATTGAAATGCACGTGTATATCGGCAACCAGGGAAATTTTTGAAAGATCAAAAAATATCTATGTACAACTTTACATTCCAAATACTAAAATCTAATTCATGGAACCGAATATGAGATATTCCCTTTAAGTTTAGACCTTGATGTCCTTTTCTATTTGCCATGGTGTATGGCTTGCATCCTGCTGCGTTCCTTACTCAAAACACTCTTGCTCAGTTGCTTTATGTGGATTTTCCTCGAATATTTGCTTTAGTCACCTGCATTTTGGATGACAGCGTCCAATGATATTTTCCATTTGGCTAAAGATTTCTATTTTAAGTATTTTCTGATAATTGTAGGCGCCATATACTAAAATTCACTTTCCTATGAGCTCTTAATCATGTTTTATATTAAGAAGAAATAAAAAAGAGAGAAAATAGCACAAAGAGCGAGAGCAATTATTCCTCTCAAGTGCTAGAAGTCAATTCTGTTAATCGAGATGGTCACATTACAAAGGAATTCTCTCTTTATATTAAATTCTTTGTAAGACGCGAAATGGCGGCTTAGTGCAAAGAATCAGTCAGTCACTACAGGATGAATCCTCTAATCTCCTTCCTTTAACTCTCTTAGGAAAAATATAGCTCTATTTTCGGCACATTAAATGCTATTCCAGGTAGCAGAATAAATGAGAAAATGATTGAAAAGTTAATTACAAATTTTACACCCGACACATTGAAAGAGAAAAGGGAGCGCGACTAAAGGACCAATTAATTTTTCATTTCTAACACTCTTTCTTTTAATGTCTGATGGACAGAAAATGTATTTCATTGCATCAGCCTCTTGCCTTTTAATGTCCCATGGCTTTTCGCCCCTTAAACAATAGCTGCTACAATTTATGTTACTCATTTTAATATTTATGGGTAACTGATGCTAGCTGACTTACTGGATAATTTAGTTAAGCCTGGCTAGGCCTTGTGTTTGTCATTATGATTGATCAGACCGCTTAGCGTGTGAGTGTCTGTGTGTCTTTAACTTCAGGCTCAAACATCTAGAACAAAGCTAGGAACTTCTAAGAAATCGGCATCTCAATGCAAGACCTATATTTGTAGTAGATTCATTTTGGAGACGCTTTAATATACTGGATCAAGAAATTGAAAGTTAAAAGATGACCACTAGTAAAATATTCCCAATAATATACAATTTTAGAAATCCTTTTCTTAGAACTTAGTGGTGTGACATTCCGCTTTTATTCCTACTGTAAAGGAACGGACAACTGGGTGTTATCAATGCCCCTATAGAATGCAACAAACACACAAAAAGAGTCAGCATTGGCAAATAATATGAACTATATGGGCAGGTGGACGTTGCCATGGCTGCAATAGAAATGCAAATACAAAAAATTACAAAAGCAAGAGCATTACTGCTATGCCTACTGTACATATATATATATATATATATATATATATATATATATACACAGTACAGACCAAAAGTTCGGACACACCTTCTCATTCCAAGAGTTTTCTGTATTTTCATGACTATAAAAATTGTAGATTCACACTGAAGGCATCAAAACTATGAATTAACACATGTGGAATTATATATTTAACAAAAAAGTGTGAAACAACTGAAAATATGTCTTATATTCTAGGTTCTTCAAAGTAGCCACCTTTTGCTTTGATTACTGCTTTGCACACTCTTGGCATTCTCTTGATGAGCTTCAAGAGGTAGTTTGGTCTGTACTGTATATATATATATATATATATATATATATATATATATATATTGTGAGAAGGTGATGGGTAGAGTGCTGGAATCACGTTACCTCTCCACCAGGTTTTTAACCTATGTGCGCTCCAGTACGGGTCTTGAATAGGCCTCAGCCCAGCTGAGAGTCCTATGTTAATTACTGGCCCATAAAAGGCCTCAGAACCTGCACTTCAGGGCAGTCCCTGGGAGTGAGAGAAGGTGGCTGGGGCTGTCCCCTACTGTAAGTCTGGTGAGACTGTTCAGGTGCTGTTTTGTTATCGTGTGGCTGGTAGCTTTGTATTAGTTAGTGCTCGGACGAGCAGGTTTTTGTTTGTTTCTGCCTCAAGTTAAGGCTGTATTTAACTTTTTTTTTTTTTCATATCTGACGTAAGGTTTATTTATTTTGCCATTTTTTTTTAAATAAACCTGTTTGCACCAGAATTGTGTCCCTGTCTCTGTCTGGTTGGGTCTGCACCTTTACTGCTACCAAGCTACCTCCCCACAATATAAATATATATATATATATATATATATATATATATATAAAAATGAGGTTCTTGGTGCATATTTTGATAAAATTGTGTAAGACTGTCTGCCAGATGGGCTTAAACAATTTGATCAAAATATGTACCAATAACCTCTTTTTCATGTATTTTTGTATACATTAGGCATAGCAATAATGCTCTTAGCACTAGCAAAGCACTGTTTCAATTTTATTGTATTTGCATAATTTTTGTTTGTGTTTGTATATCCCTATAAAGTCTTGAGCTCTATTACCCAACATGACAAAACTGGCATCAGTTACAGCCTCAGATAAATTTGAACTTTTACCCCCCCCCCCCATCAACTCTTTCCATTCTCCATTAGTTGGTCGCTGAATCTGTTACAGTTGGAATTTTTTTTCTCTAACCCCCACCATTCCTGAACAATCGTTTCTGCTAGTGAGGTGGGTGGTTGTAGGTGGTCTGTTCCAGACAAGGACTGTCCACCTGACAGGAGAGAGTCTAATTAGCATATTGGGTGCTGAAATTTAAAACACCAATTACTTCAGAGTGTTGGCAACTAGAGAAAAAATTCAACTGGTCTGAGATGCAGAGGGTACATATTATAATTTAAAGGGAGTCTATCATTCGCAAATCCACTTTTAAGCTAATGGCACTTTGGAATGGCCTTTAAAAAGGCCATTCTTCTCCTACCTTTCCTTGTTTTCCTCTCCCGACCGATTCCAAGATAATTTGTTTCTTCATGTATGTAAATAAGCACCATGGAGCACCCGGGGCGCACCTTCTCTTCTGCAAGCACCCACCTCGTCATCTCTTATCCCCTCCCCTTCAGCCATTGCGCTAACTCCCCTCTTGGTCTTCTTTTTTTCTAAGTCCTCGTATGCAGCGCTGTGCACATGTGCAATCGGCTCTGCCACATTACGCTCTTGTGACAGACCACTGGAAAATGGCAGCCCGTCATGCGCAGTAGGCTCTGACACTCTGGGTTCGGGCAGAGCCGACTGAGCATGTGCAAGAATTCGCTGCTGTACAGCACTGCCGGCGAGAACTGAGAAAAAAAGAAGACCAAGAGTGGAGTCACCGCAATGGCCAAAGGGGAGGCGAGAAGTGATGACGCGATGGGTGCTCGCAGAAGAGAAGGAATGCCCCGGGTGCTCCATGGTGCTCATTTACATACATGAAGAAACTAATTATCTTGGGAAAAGAAAACAAGGAAATGTAGGAGAAGAATGGCCTTTTTAAAGACCATTCCAACGTGCCATTAGCTTAAAAGTGGTTTTGCGAATGACAGACTCCCTTTAACACTACTTTAGGCTTAGCTCCGAAATCCTGAGCTGAAAATTTTCAAAATGTATTTCTGTAAAAGTTGAAGCTTTCTTTTTTGTTACAGAGCTCACAAGCCACAAAGTTGCTATACGAGTAAATAATAAAACTTTAGTTTAGTTATCTCAATAATAAATCAAGAATAAAAAATCTCAAGAGTCTCAACAGAAAAATTGAATTTAAACCAATGTTGAAAAATGTAATAAATAATGAATGTTTTTTTTTTCCATAAAAAGTCTTTTTTGAGAGGTCTGACTAATGAGGGCACCACCAGTAGTGGGGTCCCCTCCTGTAATGGCATCCACACTTTATTCTAGAAGATCAAATCGTAGATACCAGGTGAAAAACTAGTATATAAAAACATCTTACAGGAAAATACGTAATGTATAAGATTTCACAGCATATTTATCAACATATAACTAATGCTAGTTATACTGTTAATATACATTATACATATATATATATATATATATATATATATACACACACACACACGCAGCACAGTGCAAAAGTTTTAGGCAGTTGTGGAAAAGTGCTGCAAACCAAGACTACTTTCAAAAATAGAAGTTAATAGTTAATAATGTTAATAGTTTATTTTTTGGCAGTAAGCAAAATGAAGTGAATGGACAAAAAAAGAGGAGAAGGAAGATTCCTGGAAATGATGATATGGCCCTTACAGAGTCCTGGTCTCAACCTTATCCAGTCTGTCTAGGATTACACGAAGAGACAGAAGGACTGGAGCAAGCCTACATCCACAGAAGATCTGTGCATGGTTCTCCAAGATGTTTGAAACATCCTCCCCACCGAGTTCCTTCAAAAACTGTCTGCAAGTACCCAGAATAATTTATGGAAGGGAAAGGGCAAAGGTCACATCAAATATTAATCGGCTTTAGATATCGCTTTTGTTCATTCACTTTGCATTAATCAACAAAAATAAACTGTTAACACATTTTTTTCAAAACTTTTTTGCTTTGTAGCATTTTCCACCCAACTGCCTCAAACTATGCTTTAGATCTACATAATGGAGATAAAGTCATTTAGACAATGGCTACCAATGACATTTATAAGCATCTTACCTACGTGCAGAAGAACCACCTAGTTTTTTAAGTTTTCGTTGTGTTTGCAAAATCCCCTTCATGCAGTTGATCACCAATGGGACCCTGAAGAGAACACCTATTTGTGTTCTAGTGGCCACCGTCCTGCTGGAAAATAGAAGAATGGCATCAGCAAACCGGTATAAGGTTCTCATAATAATAATATCATATGGCAGAGATATATTAGTGCATTGGATACAATCTAGATATAAAAGGATTAAAAGTATTCAGAAACTTAACCTTGTTCTCTTTATAAGCCTGAGCTATTGTTGCAATGATGCAAAGCAGGACATTCCTAGTAGAATCAAAGTTTGACATTAGAACTTGCAGGATCTATCATTGGAATATGAGCTGCAGCTATGGCAGTCTGTATTCTGTGAATTTAAGGGCATATATTTTCCCAGGTCTACTTTTGCTTGTTTCTTACTGTAGTTCAGCTTAACTACTTTGGAAAATATTTTGGCTAAGTTGGAATACCAGGTACCACTCACCTATCTGGCATAAGCTGCCCATTTGTCTAATCTCATACAGGTGTGATTGGATGTATACGATCTCCAGATTGTTTAAGCAATTCAATATCTCATAAAACCAATTCACCAATATATCACAACATGCAAAAGCCTTGAAAGGTTCCTCACCTCTTCTCACAGAGGGGCCACACATATAGAATACTTAGAATATCCTTTTGTGTGAACGTATCGGTAGATCATGTTACTTTTAGAAAAGCTGCTTAACTTGTGACTCATATCGGTAGACATGACCAACCAAGAGGACAAGTAAAGGAGGACACATGTATAAGTCTTGTTCATCCATACATTGTTTCCCTACCTACTCCAGCCAAAATACATGGATTGCTGTGAATGTCATCTGTATTTTGCTGATAGCTATGCTTTTCAGTACAAAAGACATCCAGCAAAATATGTATAATGGGATATCTTCCAAGTTTCCTTGTCCATTAATATGGAAATTGCATGCTGAAGATATTAAAGCGGCATATAAATGACAATAATAAAATGTATTAACTGGGAGATGGAATTAAGGAGATGACTTTTTTTTTTACTTTTTACCAGAACATAGATGAATCCACAAAATGTTAATGTCCCTCTTTAGGATATTCTTTCGCATGTGGCAGATATACTGGATTTATGGACATGAAATACAGGCATTATATTACAGCAGCAGCAGAAAAAATGAGATGAGATTGTGTCAAATTTCATCCACATATGGTGGAAATGAATGTGGATGGAATCCGCCCGTAAAGTGACCTGCTGTGCAGCTATTAGAGGGGCCGTCCTCTGGATAGGACATCAATAACAGATCAGCAGGTGTCTGATATGATCCTGGCTGATTAGCTGCTAAATGAGGCGTGGCTTCTCTGTGTACATTACATGTCGTTTGTTTCATAGTGGCTGTGAAGTGTAATTGCAGCCACATCCCATAGACCTGGCCCTCTTCTAGCAGCTGATCAGCGGGGGGACCCATGTGTAAGACCTAGATAGATCTTCGGTTTGTAAATCCGAAAAAACTCCATCAAAGACATCAAAGTTGTCTGGTAAATATATTTAAAGAAAAACTCAAAATGCTGTAAAAGTAGAGGCTGGCAATGTGGCATTTTCTGTGTGTCAAGAGGGACCTAAGAACATAGACAGCAAGGAAGACGGTGAAGATCAGAACGAGAGCAGCGAGGGATTGGTAAAATGAGTGATTTTTTATTTTCTTATTTTTTTTTTTTTTTACAATATTCTGAGCTACTTTTGTTTTATAAAAAAAAATATCAGCCAGACAACCTCTTTAACCCTTTGATGAGCAAACCATTTTTTTTTTTTGCACTCTTTTGTTGTCACATACCAAGCTCTATAGCTTTTTTTTTTATTTTTTTCATCAATGACTATATGAGGGCATCTTTTGTTGTGGAACAAGGGCCAGTGTGTAATGGCACTAGTTTGGGGTAGATATACCTCATTGTTGAAAAAAAAAACAACAATTTTGTCATTGCCTTTGTATGCTATAAAATTATCACCATTCACTGTATGGTTTAAATAACCTGATAAATTTATTCACTAGATCAATATGATTAAATTGATATCAAATTTGCATAGTTTTTTTTTACTTTTACTACTTTTGTAAAGTAAAATCTAATTTTTTCTAATTTTTTTTACGCCATTCAACCTGTGGGGAAAATATCATTACATTTGTATTGCTCAGGTCATTATGGATGAGGCAATTTGTGCGCTATGTTTTTATTTTTTATTATTTATTAAACATTTTTGGGCTGGTGGGAATTAATGTGTTAATGTGATTTAAAGAAAAACAAAAAAAAAAAAAAAAAAAAACCACAACAACTTTATTTCACGTTTTTTATTTTTTGTCTACCTAGGGGACTTTAACTTGTGATCTTGCATGTCCTAATATTATTATACTAAGGCAGCCCTGGGGGCCTTCATTATAGATCTCATTCTCAGAGGTGCTGATGCCTCTAGGAGGGAGCCCCCTCCTTCCAAAACCCCTTAGATGCTGCAGTTGCGACATCTAAGGAGGTAAACTCTCCAAGATTGGTGGGTCACACACCTGGGTGTGTGAGTGTGGGAGACCCCACATTATTCCACCACAACTGAAGTAGAAAGTCAATTGTGGTCGAAAAAGGTCCATTATGACCAGTACAGAAACCCTATATGCCGACCATTAATGGGTTAAAGGGAATCTGTATCCAGCATATCAACTCAGCCCTGCAGATTGATAGGTTAGGGATACTTAAATAAAATGACATTTTCCCCATGGAGCAATGAGGACATTGTTAATACTAAGCGGCAACACCCACATTGCTACAAAGAGCTTATTTGCATATGATTCTGTTAACCCTAACCTATCTATCTGCATGGCCTGGTTGATACCTGCTGACAGACTCCCTTTAAGTTCCCTATATATTTGATCAGATTGACTCTAGTGTACACTAGTAAGGGTTTTAGAGGTGCAGTGTTTAGAAATAGGAAGATTATTATTATTAATATTATTATACTTTTTTGTACTAACAGACAATTCAGGTTTCGGTTGACCTCATCTTAGTCTAGGTACAGTACAGGCAATAGATCTTTATGGGAAAATACTTCCTATAAACCTAACTCTTATTTGACCTACAATTTGTCAACTCCAGTACAGTTTTGCAGGCACCCAGAGATGGTAACACTCTCCACCGCCTTCTTTACAAAGCATTCATGCCGTGCCATGCTGGTTGGTTGGTCTTCCCATAAGTTACCGTCTTAGTAAAAACTCACATGCCGCCTACCATGACTCGCACTATTTCCACTTTAACACAACACTAATGACTCCATTATGTTTTCAGACTATAGGAAACAAGTTATAAAACACTTCGGAGAAAAATCCCCACCAAGTGATCAGAATGAAGCAATGGGACCCCAAGCAATGAGACAACATCACTCTCGACTGTGCCACCACGCTGCCTAATTTCTAAATGAAGAAAAGCGTGACCGTAGATCAAGTACATTTTCTCTTAAAGGAATCATTTGCGCGCTCACCATGTGTCTGAAGTGCCGCTATCTGATTTACCTAATATAAGGAGCTAATTTAATTTACAGCATGAGTCCATATCTAAAAGCTGGGAAAATATGATTATGTGGTTAAGTGACTGAGCACATGGCTCAACTCTTTGTGACAAACATTTTCATGCACAGCATCAATTAATATAATCCCCGGGGTCTACTTAGCCATTACTAGGCTACAAATTAGATACCTAACTCAATTTGCAATATGTTCTAGAAGGGGTCAGTTTACAAATTTTTCCTAAGTCTATTTGGTTTTCACGCTGTCTTTATACCTGTTTATTATGCCGTCCATTACCCTAATGCCACCAGATTACATTGCTATTATCTGAGCAGCGATAGCATAAACATAAATTGGATCAGCGGGTGAGACGTCCCATTATTAGGTGTTATTAGTCATTATTTAAGAAACATGCAACGTGAGAAGAAGATTAACGCCATTGTTTATTTACCATCAGGAGAGCATGGTAGGAATTGTACAGTGCCATGGATTAGGAATAAGGAAGAATGCCTGAAAATATCCTTATGGGAAGGAAGCGGTGATGATGGGTACACAGTAGTGGAAAGGATCATAGGGGTTAATCCTCAGAGGGATAGTAGGTCCCTAATGTAGAGAACTGATTTACTGTATTAGGCTACATACACAGTGTGCAGATTTTTCAACCCCTTCCGGCCTGTGACATTTTTTGATTTTCGTTTTTGACTCCCCCGATTCCCAAACCCTATAACTTTTTTATTTTTCCAGTCACAGAGCCATATGAGGGCTTTAATGTTTGCGGGATAAACTGTTCTTCATAATGCTACCATTTATTATTATGTGCAAAAAAATTCTGAATGGGGGGAAACTGGAGAAAAACTGCAGCCAAAATGACATGTCATCTGTATTCTATGTTTTGGTACAATTCCAGGGATACCAAATTGATATGCTTTTACTTACATTTTAACCCCTTAACGAAAATCTAAAACTTTAAAAAAAAAAATTTTTTTTTTTTAAAAGTCGCTATATTCTGCGCTATATTCTGATACCTGTAACTTTTTTATACTTCCGTGTACGGGGATGTGTAGGGAGTCTTTTTTTGTGGGGCCAGGTGTGCTTTTTAGTTATACCATTTTGAGGAATGTCTATTGTTTTGATCACTTTTTTTTTTTCAAATTTTTATCAGAGGCAAAACAGCGAATAAACTGCAGTTTTGCACTTTTGATTTTTTTTTTTTCCCGCTATGGCGTTCACCATACGGGAAAAATATTTTTATAGATTTGTAGACTGGGCGTTTTCAGACACAGGGATATCTAATGTGTATGTGTTTCACAGTATTGAAGTACTTTTATATGTGTTCTAGTTTTTTGTTTTTTTAAATATATTTTTAACTTTTTTTTTTTTTTATTGCACTTGTTAGGCCCCCTAGGGGGTCTTGAACATTAATGCAATGCATTGCAAAATATTGCTACTTCTATTGCAGGCTGCTTAGAGCACCCAACAATAGAAAGCAATAACAGACAGGCCTGGGAGCCTGGGCTATGGCCCCGGAGCTCGCGATCAGTGCTATCAGGGCTATGACTGCCGCTCAGTTTCTGAGCGGCCGCCATAGTTAAATACCCGACATCCGCCATACTATTATGGCGGATGTTGGAAAGGGGTTAATAAAGGCCCGGCATGTGGAGGGCATGGCTAAAAATAAATATAGCTTCTGGCCCCATCATAAATCAGGTGAACACCGTGTGCCAGAATGAAGATCTTTTTCCATTGCAACTCACTCCATAAAACTGGTGTGAGCTATATGTCACCACCATGCTCTCGTCCCTACTTTATCCACATTTATACAAGGTGGCGAGTGAGGCACAGAACGGGGATTTTGGCTCATGTTTGGAGTAAGAAAATGCCAAATATGTACCATGTTTTTATCCCTCTACATCAGAAAATTGGCGTGGAGGGTTTGATAAACTGGCATGAGTTGTTAAAGATATGTTGGGCAGAGGTGTTCTCGCCTTGATCTGGCCACATTCGCACAAAGTGTTGAGCAAGGAGCAGAATGAGATGTTGTGTTGCATGATTGATGCAAAAAAGGGCCTTGCACCAATTGTGTGCCAAAAATCATCCCTCTCCATAGAGAGGTTGATAAATTCTCCTCCCATGTGTGTGTATCGGTCTGTGAGAAACAGAGCAAATAACACATTATCTATGTATCACAGGTGGTATCTATGTGGCCAATGGCATTCCTACCATGGAGACAGGGTAGGCAATTTCCATGGGGCCTGTGGAGGGAGGGGGCTCACAGGTCCCTCTGACAAAACTGTCTGGCAGCCCAGTTTTGTGGACTCGGTAGCAGGCCTCACTAGCCTGCCTCAATGTCCATACCTTCTTTATAACTAGTCTTCAGTAATGTGTCTTTTATTTCATCTTCTTGCCTAACATTGCCTGTAATTGCTGAGCGACGCATCACTATGAACAGCCCCATTTCTATCTCCCTTCACCATCTAACCCCTCTAACTGCTCACTATCATTATTATAGAATGAATAGAAAGGGACAGTAGAGGCAAGCTAAGGAGCCTTCTTCTGAAAAATACTGCACCATCCCAGAGTGCTCCTGCTTATACTTTGTTTGTCTTTTGTGCCTCTGGCTTGTGTTTGTCTGTCCTATCTTCTATGTTCTGTGTGACCTGTATATATTGTTTTGCAGCTATCCCTTTGGTGTTTCCTGTAGTTCCCCTCTGTGTTTCAAACCCTGTACTTGATCCAGCCCCAGCCTATCACAGGCCGCTGGGCTGGGTCTGAGGAGACTTTTGTCTCCTGGGGAACTGTTGGAGCTCAGTCTAGAGTTGGTTAGTTGTGGAAGTAGCAGTCGGCAGAGGAGTCAGTGAAAGCCAGCAGTGTGAACTGATCCTCAACAGTTTCCATACAGCCCCAAGGAGGAAGATTCAGCCCAAGGTTCTACTAGAGACAGCCCTGAGCTAGGGAGTTCACCTGTCTACAGTTTGGACTTTGTGCCAGGAGGAGCAGTGGAGTCCGTTGACAAGAGGACTTGTCCCGACACCTTCTCTAAGGTAACCAGTCCAGGACTACCCTGAACTACAGCCTCCAGTATCTGCTGCTGGAAGGGGTGGAGGAGACAAGTTATAGTTGGAGTTGGAGAGCCTTAACATCCCTGGGCACCCTCCTAAGACCAAGGCTGGGGTAGTTGGACACTGAAGAACTACAACCCCCATTTGGAAGCAGCTTGTTGTAGTTCTGTTCAGTTTCTGAGTAAAGTACCACCCGGTTTCAACTGCACTTCTGACTGCCTGAGTTGTTCCTGAGTCATCCCCATCAAGGCCCTTCCAACTTCCATCACACCGGCTCAGGATAGAGAGGTCCCCTCTTCAACTGGAAGCGCCCCAGGGAAAACTACTACCACCACCATCGGGTAATGCTGCAGGACTCCCCTCATCGGTGTCTGGCCTAGTAGCAGAGCTGGGGAGAGTGGTTGAGTGTGCTCGGCATAGCTGGTGACACAACATCCGCCACTACTCCTCCCATCCTCCGTTTCCCTTCATCTGCAGGAATACTAGCTGTAGGAAGTGTTTGTGGTATACTCTGAGTACAGAATGGACTTTCCTACGCAACACTTTGAGAGTATAAAGATATTATTTTCAATAAAGAGAAGTAAAATCAGTCCATAAAGTCTGCAAAAATGTTCTCCATACACCTCCCTACACAATAGAAAAAAATATGACATGACAGTTACGCTTTAAGGCATGTAGATCTGAAGTCAGCGTCTAATACCTCTATGAAAGAACTTAAAAGTTTGATGACTTCTTGAAATTCGACTAAATGATTTTCTGTTCCCCAGTGATACTTCTAAGCCGTGATTCAGTAATGATGCTAATAATAACACTGCCATGACATTCTAAGTACAAGGCTGCTCGGGACTGACTAAACTGCAATTACTGCAATGTGAACTTTTTTAGACTAACTCGTGCATTGACTTTAATCGTTCTTGTCAAAGGACTGAACTCTGCAAAGCAAAAAATACCTTCTAAAGTAATGATGGCCTACCTTTGAAGTGAGCGGTCACATTGAAAATGCAGTCCAATCTGGAGGCAGCATGTTATAGACTGTATACAGAGATACAGAAAGTGCTAAAAACAATGGTCAGCAGCATGTCTCTCTAACTCAGCTCCTCCATCCCTCCCCTCTCCATAGAACAGCAGCGGGAACTACCAACGTGTTCGGATTGGAACAGTGGGGATTTAATAAATAATGGTTGTCTTATTATTTTCTGATTTTATTAAATTTTATTTCTAAACCAAGCCATATATGTGAGATAGCTGAGCACTGGCTCTGTACTGAATAGGAGATCGGAGTGGATTATCTCCTGTAAACAAATGGACTAGGTAGTTGTACTCCAATCTTTACCTCAAGATATGCGGTCATGGGTGAACTAGGAGGACCCCAGACACGTTAGATGGCTAAACAAACGGGCCAAAATTGGTTGATTTACTTGTAGGCCAATTGCAGACAACCTTAAAAGGGTTGTCCAAGACCCAGGCAAAATGGATATTAATGACCCATCCACATGATGGGTCATCAGTATCAGATTGGGGGTGGGGGGGTCCAACACTGATCATCTGTTATGCCAGAAGCCATATACAGGGTAGCAGAATGGTAATGAATGGGAGTAGAGTTGCAGTTCACCAGTACCTCCACTACTGCTCCATACATTGTATACATCTTCTCACTCTCTACACTGTAGTGATGGCACTAGTGGACTGCAACTGTGCTCTCAACCAGCAGAGCCGATTCTGTCCGTATACTTTGTACATGACTTATAGCAGTTGAAACAGCTGATCAGTGCGGGGTCCAGGTGTCTTTCTAGTACTGATGACTAATCCTATGGATAGATCAATAATATTTACAGTTGGGCTAAAAAGTTTACATACCCCAGCAGATTTTTTGTTTTTTTGGCCTTTTTTCAGAGAATATGAATGATAACACAAAAACTTTTTCTCCACTCATGGTTAGTGGTTGGTTGAAGCCATTTATTGTCAAACTTCTGCGTTTTCTCTTTTTAAATCATAATGACAACCAAAAACATCAAAATGTTCAAAAGTTCACATACCCTGGTGATTTTGGCCTGATAACATGTCCAGAAACCAAACCACGGTCAGGTAGACCAATCAAAATTTCAGCCACAACTGCCCGGAAAATTGTTCGGGATGCAAAGAAAAACCCGCACATAACATCAGCTGAAATACAGGACTCTCTGTAAACTATCGGTGCGGCTGTTTCAAGATGCACAATAAGGAGGTATTTGAAGAAAAATGGGCTGCATGGTCGAGTTGCCAGAAGAAAGTCATTACTGCGCAAATGCCACAAAGAATCTCGCCTTCTATACGCCAAACAGCACAGAGACAAGCCTCAAAACTTCTGGAACAAGGTAATTTGGAGTGATGAGACAAAAATCTAACTTTTTGGCCACAACCATAAACGTTACATTTGGAGAGGTGTCAACAAGGCCTATGATGAAAGGAACACCATTCCTACTGTAAAGCACGGAGGTGGATCACTGATGATGTGGGGATGTGTGAGCTTCAAAGGCACAGGAAACTTGGTCAAAGTTGAAGGAAAGATGAATGCAGCACGTTATCAGCAAATACTGGAGGCAAATTTGCTCTCATCAGCCAGGAAGCTGCGCATGGGACGTACTTGGACGTTCCAACATGACAACGATCCAAAACACAAGGCCAAGTTGACCTGTCATTGGCTACAGCAGAAGAACGTGAAGGTTCTGGAGTGGCCATCTCAGTCTCCTGACCTCAATATCATTGAGCCACTCTGAGGAGATCTCAAGCGCGCAGGACATGCAAGACAGCCCAGGAATTTACAGGAACTGGAGACTTTTTGCCAAGAAGAATGGGCAGTTTTACCATCTGAGAAAATAAAGAGCTTCATCCACAACTACCACAAAAGACTTCAAGCTGTCATTGGTGTTAGAGGGGGCAATACACGGTATTAAGAACTGGGGTATGTGAACTTTTGAACAGGGTCATTTTGATGTTTTTGGTTGTCATTATGATTTAAAAAGAGAAAACACAGAAGTTTGACAATAAATGGCTTCAACCAACCACTAACCATGAGTGGAGAAAAAGTTTTTGTGTTATCATTCATATTCTCTGAAAAAAAACAAAAAATCTGCTGGGGTATGTAAACTTTTTAGCACAACTGTATTTTGCTTGGTTCTCAGACAACCTCTTTAATGTGGTTGCAATTGAACACTTGCATTACAATGGCAAATCTTGGGCCCCAATCTCAGGTGTCCCAGCCTGATACCTATATAAATAACTAAGGTGCTGTCAGTCCGGGCTATTAGATTCGCCGTGAGGCTTTGACTTGAAGTCATAGTATGGGGGGCACCAAGGCACCCATAATATGCTCATCTGAAACTGGCTTTGGGCTAGTTTTTTTCAGATCCAGGACAACTCCTTTAAAACTCTCACAATTCATTCTCCTCTATTCCCTGCTATATTTATAAAGTAGTTTGGATCTGAATAGTATTTTGACAAAGGCTTTCTATGCTGTTGGTCTGATAAAAGCCGGGTTCATTCCAATTTAGTCATATCATTGTTATAGTTTAACTGCACGATATTATTTTAGAAAACCAGGATATTGTATTCCATATAAATGCGCTACTTTGCATAGGTCTCGGCTAATTATACTCCCTCAAGCCAATTTTCCCAGAATACATTTGGTGTCATATAATGGTCTCATACATATCTTGAAATGAGCCTTAATTTTATGTCCCTTTTTTGGATGCAATTGCTGCTCAGATGACATTGACTATTCATTACATGTGACAATAAAAGATTATTAGTCATTTACATCATTTTAGGTTTTTCATTTAGGATCTTGTTTTCATTTCATTGCACCTCGTCCGTGTACTGTACCTAGCCCATCATTATATATAATTATTCAGATATTCAAAGACTAAATAGATTTTTCCCACATAACCTAATCCTCAAAAAAAACAATAAGACATGTGAAAATGGTCTTATTGAATGAGGTACTGGAGCTAGGATTCCTGCCAATGTCCTTGTCGAATCCTAGAAGTGATGACCAAGCATTAGAAGATATAGAGACCCACTAGTGAAAGCAGTTATCAATTTCTATAGTTACCTGTAATAGACCGTAATAGTAGAGATGGTCAATTATTCTTCTTGACAACCCTTGTTACCCCCTCTGGGACATTTACAGATGTGTCCTTACCTTTTCTCCTTGCTGGACATGTCCAGATATGTCCACTCTTGCGATCAGAATTTTTTACGATATGCTATCACAAAGCGATATGCTATCAATCCTATATTTGTCTACATGGAGCCACCCAGAGGCTCTGATGTGAACTGCAGCCTGTTGACGGTTTTCTAAGTATGTTGTGATATTGAGTTAGTTTCATTAGAAATTGAAGTCCTCAACCAAATTTGAGATCTATGGCATGGACATCTATATTTGCATTTCAACATACTCCTGTATTCTATATGCATTTAATAAACGCATAAAAATGAAAAAGCACTTTTAGGAGTCGTATGGAATCAAATGCCAACATGGCCCCTGCAGAGCCCTTCAAAGCTGATTCTTATATATGAGGTGAAACAATATCAAGATGTGAACTACGCTGCCTGGTGAGGATGTGACAAAGACTTCTCATGGTTGGAAGTATTACATAGTGTATAAAATAAAATAATGGCAAATTTCTTTACAATGAACACAATCGTTCCCTTTCAATGGCAAATGGTGCAATTAACACTTTTTTGTAATGTATCCTAGCCCACCTGCCATGAAGAAAGGGTCTCTTTATATCACTGAGTCTGGTATAGCATCTCTACTCCATTAAAGTGGGTGGTTGTGATCAGCAATACCACATATAACCCATGGACAGATGTGGTGCTATTTCTGGAAGAAAGCAGCTATGTTTCTGTAATCTTGTACAACCCCTTTATGGACAATTTTGGCACCCCCATTTCATTCTTTGTTGCATTCCAAGAGCCATAACTTTTAGATTTCTTCTTTAGCCATATGAAGACTTGTTTTTTGTAAGATGAATTGTATTTTTTAATTACATAATTTTTGGGGAATTTATCAAGCCCTGCAGTCCAGAAATGTGGAGTGAGAAGGTGCATAATAGGGATTTGCCAAGGTTGGAGCTTAATTGCACAGAATTTAGCAACTTTTTGCATTTTTACACAACTAACTCCACTACGGAAAAGTGGGTGGAAAGTTAGCATGGTTAGCCTATCTACCTGTACACTAGAAAAAAATTGTCACAGTTTCTCTCCGGTAAATGGGTAGTGTAGAAAGTGGATTAAAACCTTAGGACAAAAATATTGGTAGATTTATAGATGCTTCACTTTATAAATTCGGGTAGCACAGTGGCTCAGTGGTTAGCCTAGCAGCGCTGGAGTCCTGGGTTTGAATCCAACCAAGGCCAACATCTGCAAGGAGTTTGTATGTTCTGCCTGGGTTTCCTCCAACACTCCAAAGACATACATATAGGAAAATATAGATTGTGAGCCCTATATGGGACAGTGACTGACATTGTATGTAGAAGCACTGCAGAATATATTGGCACTATATAAGTAATAAAATTGGAGTCAATATATGTTTATTTTGGGGGGGGGGTCTTAAAAATGAAATTCTTCCATTTTATGTATAATTTGCTATACTTTCAATTTTTTTTATATACACAAGAGCAACTTTTGTCATCTTTTCTTCCCATTGCATCACCCGGGCTGTCTCTATCAATCAGTCTCTTTCTCTCTCAAGCTGACAGAGGATTGCAGGGGGTTGAGGAACATGGGGCAGTGCTAGAAGTTTGCTTCGAAGCAAACTTTGAAGAGATCTCCATGACTGACTATCCTAGTGTCACAGAAATAGACACTATTATGTCAGATATCACTAGGCAGAAGCTGGGGAAGACGTCAGTCCTGGGATCCTACTAATGATCCTTAGAATAATATGGCTGCTGCATGGGGTATGTGCTGCTGTGGCTAGAGGCTAGCGGTTAAAAATGTATACAATTTGTTTCATCTTCTGACTATATTTTTATTTATTTTGTATCATGTCTGAGCCGAGTACAGAAGTTTGACAGATTTGTTTTACTGCAGGCACTTGGAGAACAAATAACTACTTGGAAATTGACTCAATGGGGCAGATTTATAATTCAGTTTTCTGGCATACAAAGTCACAATTGTTTGGCTTCAATTTTTTTTTTTTGCTGCCCATGCCATTTTCTCCAAAATGTGGCGTGGCAGGGATGTATAGGGAAATCTGCCGTAAATGATAGCTGGTGTAGATTTCCCTCCAGGTGCACGGCCTGGCCGAGGATGCACCACTAGTGATAACTGACATAAGAGTGTCTATTTCTATTTCTATCAGGTGCATGCTCTGATAGCAATGGGGTTATGAAGACTGGCATTGATAATGGCAGTCTTCTTAAATCTCTCCCAATGACCTCTATATGGTACAGTTTTGGGAGCTCTATGACATGTGATCCTGTGCTCTATGAATCCAGTTGAAAAAGCGTATTGTAAGGACTCAGTGGCCAGGCCAATGTAAAAATGGCAAGGTAATATCATTTTTGGCATAAATAATTAAAAGGACCATATCACCATTTTTTAAATATATTTATTAAAACCACTTTTTTCTAATCTGCTTTTATTTTCTGATTGTAGACTGTTTTATTCTATTCTCTGTACGGGGGCTGCCATCTTGCCTGAGCAAGTGCTCATGTGGTGTTAAGGTGGTATGTGGTGTTACCTATAGAGGTGTTATCTTTTATTGTAATGCTTATAGGGGTGTTACCATCTATTGTTATGCTGTCTTTTCTGTGATATAAAGGAAGTTACTGCTGCAAAGAAAAACCCTACAGAATTGGCAAGCATTTGTCTATTATTAAGCTTTGTGGCCAGAGTGATAATTGCAAAAATTGTAAAAAAAAAAAAAAAAAAAAAAACTCTAACTCTAAATATGTTAAACATGAAAACTTGGTTTAAAAAAAATAAGTCATTTTCTGCTGACATATTACCTTTAAATATGACTCAGAATTGTGACTCATTTAGAATCCCTTGAATGGATTTGAAGAGTTCAAAGATCTCCATTATAGATATGTAAGTAGTGTAGACCAAACAAGTTGGAGGCAATAGTAAAAATACAGAATAAATATTATTACTCCCCAAGAATCAGAGGAAATGCATCATTCACATTGTACAGAACACAAACACTAGCGCTGCCGCTTAATCTGACAAGAATAAAAGTGGAAATTGTTGGAGAGGCCAGCCGAAAATAGAAAGAGGACTCATTCATAGACAGGAAATGCAGAAATAGTGCCAGGCCTATGATAAATGGGTAAAAGTTTCCAAAATAGTTGGTATTGTTTCCTTGTTATGGATGAAAACTTGTTTAGGCTACTGGGGACATCCTGGTATAACATTGTAGCCCCCTGGCTGCTCAGAATAAGCTGTGTCAGTCTCTATTTATTAATATTAAAGGAGTATTCCAGTTACAATAAAGTTACACATCTTTGGGTGTCCCACTACTGGGACCCCCCACCGATCTCAAGAATCAGGGTGTTTTGTAGTCCAGTTCTGACCAGGACGCTTTTGAATAGGGACTGCTGGAAATAGCCGAGTAAACATTTGACTATCTCCAGAGGTCTCCATTCAAGTGAATGAAGAAGAAAGAGGAGCATGCTGTGAGATCAGGCACTCTTGTGGGAACTGGGTGCAATATACCTCAGTTCTTGAGATTAGTGGGCGTTCCGGCGGTGAGACACCCACTGATCAGCAGGTTAGCCCTAGCTTGTTCTAACTGGAATACCCCTTTAATGCTGATTCCGTAAGTCATAGGTCTTTTTCCTTGACACCAACTCAAGACAATATCATGACATGGTAACAAAAGCCTTGAAAATCTGCAATTCATCCTTCCCCATTGGGGAGGGGGCTCACACAGACACAAATAAGATAATTATCATATCACTTTATGATAACTTGTCATGAAATCTTGTTCTGTAAGGAAGATTTATTTGTGAAACACATATCTGGACATGTCCAGTCAAGAGGACAGTTAATGGTGGACAGATCTGTACAGAGGTAGCAAATTTAACATGACTTTTAATGCTTTAAAGGGACACTTTGGTGACATTTTTGACTCATTGAATAGTATAGTAATAGTTGTCTACTCATAGTGTCTTTCGTTATCCTGCATTCTCCTTCTTCAATAAGTCACATGACCACAGTGTGACCTCTTTTTTCTAGTATGATTTTCTGTGTAAACAGGAGGTCTCACTCTGCCGTCTGCAGATACTATTGAAAACTACCATGTGACCTCAGCTTCAGAGTCCTGCCCTACCTTTCACATAACTTGCTCTCTATATCCCCCCTCTCTCACATACTGCTTAGAGTTGCCCCTCGTTCACAGTCAGGTCACCATGCCTGCACTTCATTTCTCAGTGTTATCAGCAGCAGTTAGTACAGTTTAGCAAAGACCTTTGGTGACATCATCCTCACACCCTCAGGTCATAGTATAATGAATTCTGTAGTGTTTTGCATAAACAGGAAAAAGACGTGGGTGGCAGTTTCTAGACATGGGTACAGGTACTAGAGATGGGCGACAGCATCAGTAATAGCAGACATTAAAGAGGGTCTACCTCTCAAGCAGATTTGATCCTCCCATATGACATCACCAAACCTACTTAAGAAGCAGATGAAGTACTCCCCATCTGAAGGCCCGCCCCCAGTGCACCAACTGCATATGACTTCAAAGTTGTTTATCTCCAAATCAATGTAGTATAGCCTCAGGCTATACTACTGATATAGATTTAGACTGGATAGACAGATATCGGTGTCCGCCCTTCTGACAGTGGGGAGATATCTCCAGCGACAGTGCACTGAATTCAGCGCACTGTCGCCTTTCTAGCGGTATGTAATACCGCACATGTATGAGGACGTGAAGGGTCCTCTGTAACTAATTGCTATGGCTAGTATTGGAGGGAATTGTTTTCATATCAAACAATAATTTCACCAAGGTTTATAAAGTACAATGCCCAGTATTACTATTTATTTACTTACTATTTACTTACACATTTTTGTTGCTTTCTTCACAAATTTGGTTTTCATTTCTTGCTGTAGAACTTTCCACTTGTGTACTGGAGGAGACTTTCTCCTGGGGCTGAGATGAGCCTGGTTTATTCTCTTTGGCTGATTTATCATCCTTAGGATCATCTAAGAGTATACAGAAAACAGTCTTATGTATTAGGTAGAACTATGTCAATAACACATACATTAGATTTACCAACTGACCATATTCTATGGGGGTGATCAATTCTGTCCAAATGCAACAGATTTTAGGCAGAATAAGGGCCTTTTCACACTAGCAATTTTTCTGTCCATTAAAAAAAAAAAAAATCCAGACAGCACACTGACCCATTATAGTAAATGGAGCCATTCACAAGCCTGAGGCATGCACAATTTTTCTCTTTTTTCTCCTCATTCTGGTCATGTAAGTCTATGGGTCTGCGAAAAGAAATGGACTGCACATAGACGTCATCCATGTACTGTCGGCGTGTAGTTTGTATTTAACACTTTCATTGCTAGGTGATGCAGAGAAATAAAGAAGACAGCATTTTTGCGGATGCAAAAAAAAACCCCGAATGCTACACAAATCGGACATGGATAGAACACGGAAATACACGAGGATGTACAACACCCGCAAATCAGATGATTAGTGCAAAAGCAGCCTAAGCCTAGATGAACGTGGTCCAAAACGTGGATCCACAAAAACGGATATATATAGAACATGGTCTATTTTTTGACAAACCATCAAACAATCGGTCATGGGAATAGTCTCCATCCACATACAGTGAATGTAATGCAGCTGTGTTATGGCTGTTGACAGCCAATTTTTGCTGTCATCTGTCATGTGTGATCGTCATTAAATGGATCATCCAGGTTTTTACAAATGGCTTATCCTTGTGATAGTCCATCAATATTAGATTGGTGCGGGTCTGACTGCTGACACCACTAGCTATCAGAAGGGGCCATGGTGCTGTATCTATGTCTATAGCAGCCCAAACAGCACAATATCGTATTTTTCATAGCAGATATACTTGTTATTACGGCTTTGTCCAGTTCAGCAGCCAAAGGGTGGATATTTCCAGAGTCTGCCCCCAGTGGCACATATTAGCACCATCTCCAAAGAGGACACATACAGGAGCAATGATTATTAAATATGTATTATTTATGCTGGAAACCCTGAAAATGTCCTTAAATAGAGTCTATCACCACAACCCAGCATATCAAATCATTAACCTAGCCATGCAGATAGATAGGTTAGGGTCACTGAATCAAACTGCGTGAATCGCTGCCTCCATTGCTGAGATATCGTCTTTTTGTGAATATGCAAATGAGCTCTTTGGAGCAACAAGGTCCTTGCCAACATCCTCATTGCTCCAAAGAACTAATTTGCATATCAACAAAGACAGTGATATCGCAGCTACGGAGGCACAAAATGACAAGGGGAAACAGTATTTGATTTAGGTGACCCTATCCTATTTGTCTGCAGAGCTGGATTGATATGCTGAGTTCTGGTTCCCAAAAACACCTACTTCTGTCTTTCTGGGATTTTGGTGTGATAGTGATTTATAGGATAATCCAATTAAAATCTTTGGGAAGAGCAGGTGGTTCCACCGTAAAAACTGCCACCTGCTACCATGAAGCATTAATGGGCCAAATCTGGTTGCTGTGTAACATCTCTAGTACAGCAGTAAGAAGAAATGGTCATGACGGAAGATCTAGTACCCACAATGCTCGGTCCCATGGTAGTTACAGTAATTGCACATAATGGAATCTGCTTGCAAAATTTATGTGTAAACTCAATATACAGTTCTAAATTCCAAGCACTTTTCTAGAGACATTGTTAAAACAGACACACATTAGCATTTGGAGATTTCAACTGTGATTCTAGTAGAGATGCCAAGATTTGTGCACTTTTATTGCAAGCTTGGAATTTTTTCTGTGTTTTATCACTGGCACCCTCCTATTCCATTAAAAGGAAACATTTGTAACCCAAAGTAATGGTAATGACACTGTGATCTTTACAATTTGAGAGTATACTATTGAATATTTTATTAAAAAAATGTTTTTTAATATTTTATAATGCTCCATATTGTCATGGGAACCAATTAAAAATTGTTTATAGCTTTATGACTGTGTGGCCTTAGTTTATGAACTTCCAATAAAGACAAGGAGAAGAAAAACAAGCTGTGAGAAATCCGACGCCAAAAAGATCAAAAGAACAGCATGAAGCCTGAGGAACAGCAATAGTAGAGTAAAAACATTGAGGAGCGAACCCTGTGCTGGAGACAGACATGTGCAAGGGAAAGCGATGTTAAATGAGTCAAGTGTTCTGTAAATTGATACAAACAGAGACTATAATATCATTGCAGAATGGTTTCCAACAATATATAGATAAATATATAGAGAAATCTGAATTGGCTGAGGATGGCTTTGTTGGACCTTCTCACTATGGGCAATGATTCAGATATACTATAGAGTTGGATGTAGCTGCGTGTAGCTTCAGTGTGTAGGTCAGTGTATCTCTATGTATTAATTGAATATGGAAATAAGTCCTTTTTTGGTGGAAAAAGAGGAATTTGATCTAGCGCCACCTTTTGGAAGGTAGTTCCCTTTTAGAAATGGGATTTGTTCAGCCCTTCGGTCCGTTCTTGTTCCGATTGAGCCAGAAGTGCTATTATTATACTCTGGGTCTCCTCAAACCTCAGAATATAATAATGAGACCCAGGGGAGCTGAGGAAAAATAACAAATGGTTATACTCAACCTGCCTCAGCTCTCCTGGGCATCCTTGAGTATCCAACGGTCCTCCAGAATCCTTTCCAGGCCTCCTCCAGCCACTGGCTGACGTCTCAAGCCGCAAGGTCACCGCTGAAACCTGTGATTGGGCTCAACATTCACATGAGGTGCGTTGACATTATGAGGCTGCGTCTTAGTGGCATAACCTTGAATAAAGCCAAGCCAGAAGATCTCCTCCAAAAGGAAGAGCAACCTATCTGCAAACAGCTGAGGTTATTGCCTATCATCAGTGTGAAGCAGGGTATTGGCTGGCTTGGTGAGAGGACATAGACGTGGTTCAGAAGGGATACTACGTCTCTAAAAGGTAGAGGGATCCACCCATAGACACCTATTACAAGGTTATTTCCTCTTATTAATGCAATTATTGAATATCTATCATTTATGCAGGAAACCCTGAAAATTTCTTTGAATAGAGTCTGTCACCAGAACCCAGCATCTCAAATTACCAGACCGCAGATTTGGGTCACTGTATCAAATAGTGGTTTCCCCTTGTGAATCGCTGCCTCCATTGCTGTGATATTGCTTTTTTGTGAGCTATTTGGAGCAACAAGGAGGTAAGGTACTACTACAAGTAGATGTATCTATTGCCCATAGGCTATTATGGCCTCCATTAAATGCATCTACTATGCTATTCATCCTATGTAAATGGATGGCCATCTATTTGCCTCCATTTTTTGTATACGTTAAACAGATTTGCTGAACGGATGTGAATGGAGCCTTATCCTGGTATAAACTAGCAAATGTATTATCCTATTATGTGTAAGATTAATTGTAGTTTACTACACTACCGTTCTAAAGTTTAGGGTCACTTAGAAATTTCCTTATTTTTGAAAGAAAAACACAGTTTTTTTCATTGAAGATAACATTAAATGAATCAGAAATACACTCTATACATTGTTAATGCGGTAAATGACTATTCTAGCTGCAAATGTCTGTTTTTTAATGCAATATCTACATAGGAGTATAGAGGCCATTTCCAGCAACCATCACTCAAGTGTTCTAATGGTACATTGTGTTTGCAAACTGTGTAAGAAGGCTAATGGATGTTTATAAAACCCTTGTGCAAGTATGTTAGCACAGCTGAAAACAGTTTTGCTGGTTAGAGAAGCTATAAAACTGATCTTCTTTTGAGCTAGTTGAGAATCTGGAGCATTACATTTGCTGGTTCGATTAAACTCTCAAAATGGCCAGAAAAAGAGAACTTTCATGTGAAACTCGACAGTCTATTCTTGTTCTTAGAAATGAAGGCTATTCCATGCGAGAAATTGCCAAGAAACTCCTTTTTTTTTCATTGGAAACAAAGTTGGACATGCAGGACTTTGTGTCCGACGAAAAAAACGGCATCGCAGCGCAGAGGGTGTAAGCGTATACCCGCGCATTGCTTTAAAAACCCATTCAAATGAATGGGTTTTTAACCAATGCGTTGCTAACCTGTCGGTATCCGATGCCTATCCCGTTCCCCAAGATTTTCACTCGGACTGGCAACGGACGGACTCAAGTGCAGGTGTGAACCCACCCTAAGGAAGGATATCACTCCATTTTGCAACGCCATGCCATACCCTGTGGACAGCGCTTGATTGGAGCCAATTTCATCCTACAACAGGATAATGACCCAAAGCACACCTCCAAATTATGCAAGAACTATTTAGGGAAGAAGCCGGCAGCTGGTATTCTATCGGTAATGGAGTGGCCAGTGCAGTCACCAGATCTCAACCCCATTGAGCTGTTGTGGGAGCAGCTTGACCGTATGGTACGCAAAAAGTGCCCATCAAGCCAATCCAACTTGTGGGAGGGGCTTCTGGTAGCATGGGGAGAAATTTCTCCAGATTACCTCAGCAAATTAACAGCTAGAATGCCAAAGGTCTGCAATGCTGGAATTGCTGCAAATGGAGCATTCTTTGACGAAAGCAAAAAGTTTGAAGCAGAAAATTATTATTTCAAATAAAAATCATTATTTCTAACCTTGTCAATGTCTTGACTATATTTTCTATTCATTTTGCAACTCATTTGATAAATAAAAGTGTGAGTTTTCATGGAAAACACAAAATTGTCTGGGTGACCCCAAACTTTTGAACGGTAGTGTATATGGATGACACATTGTATAGCACCATCATATTCCGCAGAGCTTTACAGACATTGTCAGTCACTGCCCCATATAGGGCTCACAATCTACATTCCCTATCAGTATGTCTTTAGAATGTGGGAGGAAGCCCAGGCAAACATGGGGATGCATACAAGCTCCTTACAGATGTTGTCCTTGGCAGCATTAAAACCCAGGACTCCAACACTATACTGCCCTTACCATAAGTCTAATATAGGCCATGATACAGATGCAGTGACTAATAGTACTGTGGTTTCTATAATATGCAATATTTAGGCTCAGAAGTAGAATTTTAGCAACTAGTTGTGTTTTTGCTAATATTATATATTTTTATCATTTACAACTCGATCAGAATTGCTGGACTGTTAACGTTTGATGTTATTTTTTACAGTTTAGGTGAAATAATGATTTCATGGACATATGAGGGATGAAAGTGATTCACATTTCCTGGCCAGTGTACTATGACAAACATCATCACAGCATATCAGAGCGAGCACGTTCCCTTGGGCAATTCAACACATTCTCCTAGCGCCAGCCAGCAGTATAATCTTTTCTCTGCAATGTAGAAATATTTAGTCTGAAATTCTTATCTGATGTGTTGTATATTAAACTTCATACATTGCTCTTGAAATATCTTTGATGGACTAAAAAACTGAGAAATCTGATTACATTGAGATTCATCAATAAAATGAAAAATATTAAAACTGGAATAAAGAAGTACAACCGAGCTGAATAAGTAAGTAGCTGATAATAAGAGCCCTTAGAAATGTAATAAAATCAGAGGCTGATATTTGCTGTGCTGCCTTTTCTCTACATGGTGATTTTTATCTATGTACTGGATTTTGTAAGTATTTTTTTTTTAGATTCCTTGAAGTCAATTTCAAGATATTCCTTTTATGACAGTTTTTCAAGAAGTAGAAGTTGAGGAGTCTTAAGTGGTATACAAGTGTGACAATAAAACTATTGTGTCCTATGGCATACATACATATGTCATCCGTCTGGATACCTACTATTACTTGCAATAGGCACCGAGCCACTAATTCTTCTACGCGCCACACAGGGCTGTTGTAACTCCTGACGTGCCCAAATTATAATGTCCCCTCAGTGGCTACCCCATAGTATAATGCCTCCTTACAATGTAATGCCCCTCAGTGGCCTATCACAGTAAAATGCCCCTGCAGTGGCCCCATATAATAAAATGGCCCATCACACATTAACCTGCCCCCCCCCCCAGTGGTCCCTCAGACATTAACCTGTCCTGCCCAGTGGCCTCTCAGACGTTAACCAGTACACCCACCTGGCCCCTCAGACATTAACCTGTCTCCCTGTGGACCCTCAGACATTAACCTGTCCCCGCCAAGTGGCTCCCAGACATTATATTGTATTATAATGTGACCCTCCAGTTGCACCCACAGTATAATGTCACCCTCCAGTTGCCCCAGTTTCTTGTTCCCCTACAGTTTCCCCCACAGCACCTATTGTCACCCTCCAGTTACCCCACAGTTTCTTGTCCCACTACAGTTTCCCCCACGTTACATACTGTCCCTCTCCAGTTTCCCCCACAGTTTCTTGTCCCCCAAAGTATATATTGTTCCCTTCCAGCTTCCCCCAGTTACTTGTCCCATCAGATCAGAGAAAAATGCAAACTACAGATAAATCCTGCAGAGGGGAAATTCCTAAAATTTTCAGAATACAAGTCATATAATGGCCATAAATAGTGTCACCCCTCATGTACACACACTGTACTAGTCAAAGTTTCTTTAAACAGAGCACATTGGTCATAGACTAGTATTAAAGAAGGTTTTCTCACAATGGACATTTTGAGAAATCCCTCCTCAGTGTGGTCAAGCATTGAGGAAGAATGGGGGACTTGAGCCCTATTCTAGTGTTTGTGCGGGATTTTATATTGGGTTCCCAGCAGTCAGACATTTTATCACCTATTGTGGAAAAACTCCTTTAGTATGACTTTGCTAGTTATATGTACATTAACACTCTTTATGTAGTATTATACCAGCCTTGTTATTTTGCAACACCAAATGAATACTGAAACTTACTTTTTTTCCGGGGTTGAGGGAAGATTGCTTTCAGTCTTTTCATTACGGTGAGGTTTCTTCTTAATAATTCTTGTCCTTTTTGTAAAAACATATGTATTAGACTATGCACATATTCACCATTTGCAATTGCACTTCATTATAGCTTTATGTTTCTTGGTTTATACAATTATACAAAACTTAAAGCTTATATTTCCCAGTGTCTGTGCTAAGAATGTGATTGTAACAATATTTTGGTCTTGTGACATCATGTTCATGAAGTCACATAAATATGTTTTGACCACTTTGCCTATGCATCCTGGCACACATCTACATATGCCCTTGTTGTCCTGTTTATCCATGTGCAGCCATGCATGCAGCACCAGAGTCCATTGCTGAGATATCGCTGTTTTTGTCACTATGCAAATGAGCTCCTTGGAGCAGCAAGGGCCACTTATTTCCTTTGAGAAACAGAAAGTCACTCATTGCTTGAAAGAGTTAATTTGCATGTTGTCAAAAAGGAGATATCTTAGCAATGGAGGCAATGATTTACAAGGGGAGAAAACTGTTTGATTCAGGTGACCCTAATCTATTTGCAAGGCTGGGATGATACACTGGGTTCTGGTAACAGCCTCCCTTTAAATACATGAAGTAAGTCATACTGAATTCACTGATGTCCTGCTTGTCTAATGCGTCTTAGGTTCCCTGTTTTTTTACGTACTTCCTAGTCCCTCTCAATATAGAAAATGATCACTCAGTGACCACTGTGCCAATCACTAGCTGCATCAGTGGTCATTTCCATGATGAGAAGGTCCAGGATCTAAAGAGGCAATGGACATGGAAACGTTTGGAGATCAGTAAGATGAGCATGACATTTTTTTTTTTAACTATGAGATGAAAGAAGAAGATCAAAGAAGATTAAAAATCTGCTATTACTGATTCTGACACCCATGTCTAATTCTTGTACCCATGTCTACAATCAGTACTGATGTCTAGTTCCTGTACCCAAGTCTACAAGCAGTACCGATGTCTATTTCCTGTTCAAATGTATACAACCAGTACCAATTTCTATTTTCCGTTTCTGCAAAACACTGCTAATACTTAAAAAAGACCTTCTAGAACTCTTAGGCCCGGTTCACATCTGCGTTCGGGCCATTCCGTTCCCCTCTCCGCATAAAAAATGTGGAGAAAAAAAGACTTGTAAGCAGCACTTTTCTCTCCGCATCTTTCGTGCAGAAACAGAGCGGAAACCACATGGACCCCATTATAGTCTATGGGGTCCACAGGTTTCCTAAGGTAACCACTTTTTTATGCGGATTATGTTTCCATTTGGGGGGTTCCCAAGCTGACTTCCCGAACGGAAACCCATGCGCAGATGTGAACCAGGCCTTAGACTCTCAGGATGATGGCACCAAAGGTCCTTGTAAAGCTGCGCTAACTGCTGCTAACACTGGGGTAGGTAATTGGGGCATGGTGAACTGACTATGAGAGGGGTGAACTATAGACAGTATGTGAGAGAAGGGAGCTATAAAAAGCAAATAATGTGGGAGGCAATTTCACAAAATAGGTAGAACAGAAAAATCGGGAAGGGGCAATCTTTGTTGATGAATTTGAGGTCACATGTTAGTTCTTATTATCTATAGGCAGCAGAGAGAGCCCTCCTGTTTACACAGCAACCCATGCTAGAAAAAAAAATAGGCTACACTGTGATCATGTAACGTACTGAAGAAGGTGAAAGCAGGATAAGGAAAGATTCTGTAAGTAGACAACTGTATACAATAATGAAAAAAACAAACAAACCAGTGTCTGGTTAAGCCATTTTAACTGCTTAAAAAATAAACAGGTGACTTATTTAACATAAAAAACAATAATAAGGCTAAAATGAATGTATGGCTGTGTTCACACGGCAGAAAATTTTCCGCAGTGCATCAGCATTCCGTCGCGGCTAACCGCTCCTGATTAAGGCCGGATGAATTGGCCTAATCAGGAGTGCGACTCGAGCCGCGGACACCGTGGGCGGAATCCACGGCAAGATAGGTCATGTTGCTTTTTTTTCCCGCTAGCAGAAAAAAGCCGCTAGATGAAAAAAAACGCTACTGACTCCCATTGAAATGAATGGGAGGAGTTTTTTAAGGTGGATTTTGAGGCGGATTCCGCCTCTAAATCCGCTGCCAAAAAACTCCGTGTGAACAGCATACAGTAAATGTCCATTCAGTACTGTAAATACTATATTAACAGCTGACCTTTATCTCAGCATAATATGATAATAGTCTACTCTTAAACAGATTTATTAGCTATTATCATTCACCAATAAAGTCTGGAGGTCATAAAGTTCCATCACAATATTAGGAATATTTATGTGCAAGTCCTTAGTAGTATACCTTTACTGTACCACTAAAATATAGCATTATATTTTAGGCAGGCTGTCTTTTTTTGGGGTGTGAGGTTGTGCTTGGACTTGATCTCAATGACCCTTCTGTCACATAAGTGGATGTTGGCACTGTGTCTGACATATCTGACTTTGGGGCCCAGTTACAAGCTTTACATTAGGGCCCTAAATTTACACATTATGCCTCTAATGGTATAGATAAGAGAGAACTGAGCCATATGCTTTTCTTCCATTAGAAAAGCTCATATATATCATGGGTCATAAAGAACCACATACTGCAGAATGTGAACATTAGTCAAATTGGATTTGAGTGATTCATTGAAAAAACCCTGCACCATTAGTACTCTAATAACATAATAACCCTTAATATGAGGTCCCCAGTAGCGCCCATATGTTCTATGTACGGTAAGACTGTGCAAGATCTGTAGTTATCACGCTGCTCTGGTAACGTCTCATGACATGTCTCTGAGATGTAATAAATACTGTGTGCAATGTAATATGATTTGTTAACAGAAATGCACAGCAGCTCATATTCTCTGTATTAACACTTCACGTGTGCTCTGGCCAGGCTCTAAATGCCGTGTTTTGGATTGGAATTGATTTTCGCTAATCCCCATTAATCCAGATCTATCAAGAATCTGAAGAGTGGAAAATAAGCATTCCAAGCTACGCGTTCCCAGCAGAGCTGCCAACATATGGAAGCCTTAATAATACAAAGATACCAGATTTTCTTCATCATATTAATGACTATGTAAATGCCATGTGAACTAGATAGAAAAAGGAATGAAGAGCCTCCTTCATAGTCTTTTTGCCTACCCATCTAAGTATCCATTTATGTGTACATTAGCTATAAACACTCATTTATTGTGAGCTAATACATGTAGCCTCTTTATATTTATTGCAGAATACTCTGCTAATAGATAGGTAGATAGATAGATAGACACAGACAGACAGACAGATAAATAAATAAATAGGGGTTTTGCATAAACATAACCGTATTTAATTTTGCAGACAATTAAAATTTTTGCAAATTTAAGTAATCAAAAAGTTTTATCTATCCATTCTATTGGAATGCAGGATCTTTCTATGGTCTGGTAGCTGCAAAAACCCAGCCATGATTTCCTTACTGTGGCTGAGTTATGTTCTCATGCATGCAAAGTCCCTGTCTGTCAATTCAGCCCCAATAAGAAAATTATGTCAAGTGCCCGACCATAGAAAGTTCCTACATTCATGGTCATATCCACTGGCAACTGATCAAGATAAAAGATGTCACCGCAAGACAGAGAAAGCCATTAAAATTCAGAAAAAGTTTTAATTATATATATTTGCAAAAGTAAAAAATTTTATTGTCAACAAATCTAAATATAGTTGTATTCATGCAAAAAAAAAAAAAACCTTTAAGGCTACGGCCCCACGTTGCGGAAACACAGCTTTTTATGGTGCAGATTTTGCTGCGTTTTTATGATCCAAAGCCAAGAATGTCCACAAAAGAAATGGGAAATATATAGGAAGTTCTTATACTTCTACCTTCTGCTCAATCCACTCCTGACTTTGGCTCAAAAAACCGCAACAAAAAATCTGCGTTTCCGCAACGTGGAGCCTCAACCTAAAGCTCCTGGACCCGATGCATAATCTGTAAAAGGGGCCCAACAATCATACGTCAATCACAATATGTCCTCAGAGACCTTTTCAGGCTCCTTGACCAAGCAGAACCGCAACCTCTGCACCCCCTATAGTTATCCCCTGCATTGATAGTTACAATATTTCCATAAGATGCTAATATATTTGTACAACTTTTTAGATATTCTTTATGGGATCACAAGATATAAAAACCTGGCCCCTGGCACTACTTGCCGTTTCAGAATTACGAACAGATTGCTGAACATGGCAGAACTTGGCAGGGCCACTATCTGGCATTACTAACGTTAAGGCGCCTTTACACAAAGACAGTAAAACGTCCCCTTATATATCATACAGTTAGTATGGGACCATGATAGGGTTCCCATATAGGATCTCATTTCCCCTATAGTTGCACCCTGCATTAATAGTTGCAATATTTCTGTAAGATGCTCATATATTTGCACAATTTTTAATTCTTAGATTTCTTCATGAGAGCAGTTCATATGACAACTTGTCCTTTTCCATCAGAATTAATAATGTAAGACGAAATTGCTTGGATAGCGGCCATATTCTGATGAGCCGTTATAGATGTAAATAAATGTATACATTACCTTCTCTGCAGGCTAATCTCGGAAAAGAAGTGCTCTTGGCTTACATGCCCGTCCTGTGATGTGTTCCCAGCTGACAGCCCACGTCAACTGCTTATGTCGGCTGTTTGACTTCTTTCTTAGCTTTGACCTGGCAAGCTAATCAGTCTTCTAAGTACTTTAGGGTTTAGCTTAATTAAATTCCATAATGCAAGTCTCTGACCAGATAAGGAAGCCCAGTGGTGGCATTATGCAGTGTCATTAGGCGGCACAGTCAGATTTGCTAGAATTGGAAATCTTTTTCTGCTATTTCACATTCATGTACAAGGCACTTACACCAAAATATGAAAACTTGACCCCTGGGCAGAACTTGTCATTTCGGAATTATTAACAGATTGCTGGAAATGCCATAACTTGGCAATGCTACTATCTGCCATTGCTAAAGTTGAAGTGTCTCTATGCAAAGACATTAAAACTTCCCTTTCAATGACGTCTGCATCTTAGAGGTTGTGTGGGGCCATAATAGGCTACTCATAGACGTGTAATGGGTTTTACTCCTTCTCCATATGTTTGATCTAATACGGAGACATGTACAACATGGAGGCACATGGAGTACCATAAAGCCATAAGGACCAAAATGCTGCTATACAGCATCCTGTCTATGGGACCGAAGGAGTGAAGGCTAATCTCTACAGTCAGCAGCCTTAGGTGGGGGACTGTTGGTGGTCATATTGTATGACCCTACTCAAGACAGGTTAGCCACCTCTATACGGCAAGTTATATTCTTACTGACCAATATGTGAGTGTTGTACTGATGTGCCACACTGATTTTATATAGTGTTGCGCTGTCTTGAGCTAAATACTGTTCTTCCTTACAGGTGCAAAATTTAAGGTGGAACTGTAGTTACACCTACGTGCTGTATATCTGGAGAAATAATTTGGCATGTCCCATGGTATGACTCTGCACTGGCCGCGGTGTGACGTTTATGTCACGCCAAGGTGAAGGTTTGTTACGTATTGAGGAACCCTTGCATGTTTTGGGTCAGTTGGTTCACACTGCATGGTGTTCCCGGGACTATAGGGACCGACCAGCCAACCAAATGGACTTTCCTGACGGCTCCCAGAAAGGAGCTAAGGCCCTCCTATTCATTGAAGCCATAAACAAGTGTCACACCACAGTTAGCATGTGGTCATTCCATGGGACGTGCCAGAGGACACTTCTATTGTACACACCTAGGCACAAAAAAAGTTCCATTTGCACACGTTGCTCCAGTGAAGAAGACACAAAAAATACCCATACACACTGAACGGTTACACAGTATATATAACACTGACAACCAGAAATACAATATGCAGATCAAGAACACGCATCTCATCAGAGGAACACTGGCATTCTATGTGACACCCTGTCTTGGATGGGGAAACTATATGTGGCCACCTACCTAAGAAGGTGAACTGTCACCTCCTTAGACCTACCCAGTTTGACATTGTCCAATCTGTGCTGGCAGTGATAGACCATCTAGGGACACACCCTTTTGACTAGTAGAATGGTAACATAGTGTTGTATTTGTTCATAAATTTCTAAGAGGAATAATAGAGGAATGACAGATTTTAGACTTCTAGGAAAAGATGATCCAGAATTGTTATTTCATGAATAAAACGGTTATTTACTAAGATATGTCAGCAGAGGTTCCCTTTAAGGGTATATTGTACTGGTAATGTGGTGACATTACATGTTGTATAACGTGCGAGTCACTAAATAAAAAGCGGCACCTACACAGCTCTATATACAGTACTTTGCAGATATTACTTTTCTAGATTGTGACTTACCAATTGATATAGTGTTGTAGTAATAGACTCGGTGTGGAAGGTCAAGCTAAAAAAAAAAGCAAGAATTGAATTTAGTGGGAATATAATTTGGATCGCTCAGTATAACATCTCTAGAAGATGCCAAGACACCAGATGTCATTGGCAATAAAGTGACTTCCACAGCTGGGCCCGCTGAGCACTTTGACAGAACCCTATAATATAACATTTTTTTAAAATCTTCTTTTCAGAATTTTTTTCCCTTATTTATTTTTTCTACTGTTAACACTTGATACAGTGTGTAAAGGATTTGCCCGGGGGCTCTTCTATTTTACACGCCATAATTATAAGTTGCTTTCGCATCAACTATAGTGGGGAAAAAAAGTATTTAGTCAGCCACCAATTGTGCAAGTTTTCCCACTTAAAAAGATGAGGCCAGCCTGTAATTGTCATCATAGGTAGACCTCAACTATGAGAGACAAAATGAGAAAACATCTAGAAAATCACATTGTCTGATTTTTAAAGAATTTATTTGCAAATTATGGTGGAAAATAAGTATTTGGTCACCTACAAACAAGCAAGATTTCTGGCTCTCACAGACCTGTAACTTCTTCTTTAAGAGGCTCCTCTGTCCTCCACTCATTACCTGTAGTAATGGCTCCTGTTTGACATTGTTATCAGTATAAAAGACACCTGTCCACAACCTCAAACAGTCACACTCCAAACTCCACTATGGTGAAGACCAAAGAGCTGTGGAAGGACACCAGAAACAAAATTGTAGACCTGCACAAGGCTGGGAAGACTGAATCTGCAATAGGCAAGCAGCTTGGTGTGAAGAAATCAACTGTGGGAGCAATAATTAGAAAATGGAAGACATACAAGACCACTGATAATCTCCCTCCATCAGGGGCTCCACGCAAGATCTCACCCCGTGGGGTCAAAATGATCACAAGAATGGTGAGCAAAAATACCAGAACCACACGGGGTGACCTAGTGAATGACCCGCAGAAAGCTGGGACTAACGTAACAAAGGCTACCGTCAGTAACACACTACGCCGCCAGGGACTCAGATCCTCCAGTGCCAGACGTGTCCCCCTGCTTAAGCCAGTACATATCCGGGCCCGTCTGAAGTTTGCTAGAGAGCATTTGGATGTTCCAGAAGAGTATTGGGAGAATGTCATATGGTCAGATGAAACCAAAGTAGAACTGTTTGGTAGAAACACAACTCGTCATGTTTGGAGGAGAGTGAATGCTGAGTTGCATCCAAAGAACACCATACCTACTGTGAAGCATGGGGGTGGCAACATCATGCTTTGGGGCTGTTTCTCTGTAAAGGGACCAGGATGACTGATCCGTGTACATGAAAGAATGAATGGGGCCATGTATTGTGAGATTTTGAGTGCAAACCTTCTTCCATCAGCAAGGGCATTGAAGATGAAACGTGGCTGGGTCTTTCAGCATGACAATGATCCCAAGCACACCGCCAAGGCAACGAAGGAGTGGCTTCGTAAGAAGCATTTCAAGGTCCTGGAGTGGCCTAGCCAGTCTCCAGATCTCAACCCCATAGAAAACCTTTGGAGGGAGTTGAAAGTCCGTGTAGCCCAGCGACAGCCCCAAAACATCACTGCTCTAGAGGAGATCTGCATGGAGGAATGGGCCACCATACCAGCAACAGTGTGTGCCAACCTTGTGAAGACTTACAGAAAACGTTTGACCTCTGTCATCGTCAACAAAGGATATATAACAAAGTATTGAGATGAACTTTTGTTATTGACCAATTACTTATTTTCCACCATAATTTGCAAATAAATTCTTTAAAAATCAGACAATGTGATTTTCTGGATTTGTTTTCTCATTTTGTCTCTCATAGTTGAGGTCTACCTGTGATGTCAATTACAGGCCGGCCTCATCTTTTTAAATGGGAGAACTTGCACAATTGGTGGCTGACTAAATACTTTTTTTCCCCACTGTATATTTTTTTAGGCTAGTATATGGTATTTTTGAACCTACCATTGGCATCTACATTCTTGTCATATCATCAGGTTAGTCCCAAGGAGGTATCTACTGTAGAGACTGACAATGTGGCTGCTTTGTGTCCTTGGATACAGGGGCAGAGCCCCTTTCTAACCTGCACAGAACTCTCCTTTTCATAGCACCTGCATTCTCTTCAATAAAGGGGTAGAAAGATGCAAGAAAGATGGGAAAGCCATGGGTAGGGGGACAAACTCCAGAACCATAATGGGGCCAGCTTGATCTTTGCTAGGGGATGCTCTCTCTTCTATGTGCACTACACCAGTTAGTTTTATGTTTATTATATATTTTGTATGTGTATATTAACTTTTTTTTTTTACTTTTATGCTTTATGTTTGATGTGGATTGTATATAAGGATGTGTATGAGTCGGATCCCCTTTGTTTTGTCATTTAGGATCCTTCTCTGATACCGTATCTCACTTGAAAAAGGGGTGGAATACCACGAAACGCCGTGGATGTGTGTGATGGTTTTTGTTGTCGATAAAGAAGTGTGCTTTTGAATAAATCCAGGGTGAGCGCGATATGCCATACTTTATTGGTCTCCACCACCCAGTGGAAGTACCATTTGGTCTATTGTAGTTCTCCATATCATCAGGTTAGTCCCAAGGAGGTACAGTGCCTTGCGAAAGTATTCAGCCCCCTTGAACTTTTCAACCTTTTGCCACATTTCAGGCTTCAAACATAAGGATTTAAAATTAAAAATTTTTGGTGAAGAATCAACAACAAGTGGGACACAATCGTGAAGTGGAACGAAATTTATTGGATATTTTAAACTTTTGTAAAAAATAAAAAACTGAAAAGTGGGGCGTGCAATATTATTCGGCCCCCTTAAGATAATACTTTGTAGAGCCACCTTTTGCTGCGATTACAGCTGCAAGTCGCTTGGGGTATGTCTTTATCAGTTTTGCACATCGAGGGACTGAAATTCTTGCCTATTCTTCCTTGGAAAACAGCTGGAGCTCAGTGAGGTTGGATGGAGAGTGTTTGTGAACAGCAGTTTTCAGCTTTTTCCACAGATTCTCGATTGGATTCAGGTCTGGACTTTGACTTGGCCATTCTAACACCTGGATACGTTTATTTGTGAACCATTCCATTGTAGATTTTGCTTTATGTTTGGGATCATTGTCTTGTTGGAAGATAAATCTCCGTCCCAGTCTCAGGTCTTTTGCAGACTCCAACAGGTTTTCTTCCAGAATGGTCCTGTATTTGGCTCCATCCATCTTCCCATCAATTTTAACCATCTTCCCTGTCCCTGCTGAAGAAAAGCAGGCCCAAACCATGATGCTGCCACCACCATGTTTGACAGTGGGGGATGGTGTGTTCAGGGTGATGAGCTGTGTTGCTTTTACGCCAAACATATCGTTTTGCATTGTGGTCAAAAAGTTTGATTTTGGTTTCATCTGACCAGAGCACCTTCTTCCACATGTTTGGTGTGTCTCCCAGGTGGCTTGTGGCAAACTTTAAACGAGACTTTTTATGGATATCTTTGAGAAATGGCTTTCTTC
Organism: Leptodactylus fallax; assembly: GCA_947044405.1. Classification (NCBI taxonomy): domain Eukaryota; kingdom Metazoa; phylum Chordata; class Amphibia; order Anura; family Leptodactylidae; genus Leptodactylus; species Leptodactylus fallax. The sequence goes on from CAMRHE010000057.1 coordinate 618,253, forward strand.
TTGCCACTCTTCCATAAAGGCCGGATTTGTGCAGTGTACAACTGATTGTTGTCCTATGGACAAACTCTCCCACCTCAGCTGTAGATCTCTGCAGTTCATCCAGAGTGATCATGGGCCTCTTGGCTGCATCTCTGGTCAGTCTTCTCCTTGTTTGAGATGAAAGTTTAGAGGGATGGCCGGGTTTTGGTAGATTTGCAGTGGTCTGATACTCCTTCCATTTCAATATGATTGCTTGCACAGTGCTTCTTGGGATGTTTAAAGTTTGGGAAATCTTTTTGTATCCAAATCCGGCTTTAAACTTCCCCACAACAGTATCACGGACCAGCCTGGTATGTTCCTTGGTCTTCATGATGCTCTCTGCGCTTTAAACAGAACCCTGAGACTATCACAGAGCAGGTGCATTTATACGGAGACTTGATTACACACAGGTGGATTATATTTATCATCATGTCATTTAGGACAACATTGGATCATTCAGAGATCCTCACTGAACTTCTGGAGTGAGTTTGCTGCACTGAAAGTAAAGGGGCTGAATAATATTGCACGCCCCACTTTTCAGTTTTTTGCAAAAGTTTAAAATAACCAATAAATTTCATTCCACTTCACAATTGTGTCCCACTTGTTGTTGATTCTTCACTAAAAAAATTTAAATTTTATATCATTATGTTTGAAGCCTGAAATGTGGCAAAAGTTAGTTCAAGGGGGCCGAATACTTTCGCAAGGCACTGTATCTACCATAGAGACTAACAATGTGGCTGCTTTGTGTCCTTGGATACCGGGGCGCAGCCCCTTCTAGCCTGCACAGAACTCTCCTTTTCATAGGACCTGCATTCTCTTCAATAAAGGGGTAGAAATTGATGCAAGAATAATGGCCATGAGTAGGGGGATAAACTCCAAAACCATAATGGGGCCAACTTGATCTTTGCTATGGGATGCTCTCTCTTCTGTGTGCACTACATCAGTCATTCTAGTCCCAGTTATGGTCAGCTAGTCATTTGAAAGGAAAACTTTATCTAAGTTTCAAACTTTAAAGATTTTCCTTCCCGTGAACTCTATAGCCTTGCAAATTCTTCATGCATTTTACATGGTCCTCCTGCTTTTTATTCTCCATACCTTATGTATGAGTACAGTATGGCATATTTCCACTCTAGCTCTCTCAGTAATCCTTAGCAGAAACTGTCTTAGTCTACAAAACATTTATTAGATAAGTCTAACAGGTCAGGCAAGGATCACTTGAGGTTGGAAAGTCTGCTCTGTGCAGTATATTCTACTATAGCACCAAACAACACAGTGTACTAATATACATACTGCAGAGTTATCACCGCTGGACAGTAATAAACAACATTACCATAAGGTGCTCAAATACTATTGCCAGAAAGTTGCCTAAGTAATACTACCCAATAACTTAACCAGGGAATGTATCTGCATACTATGCAGCAGTTTTCCTATAGGTTCAGACAACAAATATGGGATTGAGATGCAAGTATTTAGTGCCCAAGTCATTAGGGTCAGGATGACACCAGACACCAGTCCTGAGGTTGGGAGTGATTTACTTTGACAATGGACAATGAAGCCCCGACAGAGTAACCTTTACACTATTGGTACCAAAATGGTTGAATACAATCCTATAAATTGTTCTAAACAGTATTAGGCATTTTGACCATAGGTAAAAATGACTGCCATGTTGCAAAACAGTTAGTAAACATATAATTTGCCTAAAAAAAAGTTTACATTTCTGTGTCTAAGGCCAGTTTTATAGTATCCATAATGCTTTACAGTAACATTACATTATGTAGAAACATATCATAGATTTTTTATGATACGCTGCGGCGCAGAAGGTGTGTTCAGTTTGATTCCTTGCTTAGGGTTCTTGTTGCTCTGTCTGAACATGGCTCTACTACCTCTTCTCTGTAATTGAATTTCAGCCACACCCGTCTCCTGCACCTTGTTTCTCTCCGCTCCTCAAACAGTTAATCTTAGCCTTGCCTGTGTGATTGACAGCCTGTCTACTGATCAAGTCTGGACTGATTCTGGTCTTCCTATAAACAGGTTATCTGTTCACACAGGTTTGCTGGCTATTGTGACTCTGTCCTGAGACTTTGTCCCTGCTAGCTCCTCTTTCTGCTATTATTGTAATCTGACTTCTGACCTTTGGCTTTTCTTGTGACTACGCTTTTGGATTGCGATTTGGTACTGCTTTGTCTCTCTGACTTACACCCTTGGCTTGCTGACTCTTCTTCTGTGTTGCTTGTCTTGTCTGCATTTCATGTTGTCACTTAGTTAGAGAAGAGATCGCCGCCAAGTTGTCGGCTGTCGCCTAGGACAGTTCAGGCAATTAGGTAGGGACAGGGGCTGGGTTTAGTTTAGGGCCCACTGTCTCTGTCTTTCCTCCTTCCCTTGTTTCAGCAGCAGCAGCACTAGGGAATTGCACAACTAGCAATTCCCTTACATCATGTTCTAAGTTATCATATCAAGGGTATTGAACAGGACGTGTCAACATCTAGCCCACCATCACAATTGGGGAATTTATTAAGACTGGTGTTTTGTAAGTCAGTCTTAATGAAGTTTCCTATTGGTGCTAACTGTGTCTGAATTATCAAAGGCCAAATCAGGCACTGGCGTAGATTTTCTGTATAACTGATGCCAGTTTTTACCCTGTACAACAAAACTACTTCAGACTACCTGTTGAAGGTAGTCTGGGCGATCCACTTTTAACACTGCAGGGATGTACAGGTATGTATACTATGGGAGCCGCCATAATACGGCTCCACTTCCGGCCCTGCAGCCGATAGAGGACCCAGATCAGTTCTGTAGTAAATGATAGGAGGATGCAGAAATCATCATCAAAAAAAAAAAAAAAAAAAACAGAAACATTAAATGGCCTCTACCACACATCACAATTTCTTACCCCAGCAACACACCAATAGTTATCACCTCCATAAAAATGACCATAAAAGAGAGGGAAAACTATTTTAAACAGTTTTTTAGTAGCACTTTGAAAAAAAAAAGGAAATGTGTCCAGTTCTGAAATAAGTCATTGACATCTGGAGCACCAAGGGAGATGATGATTTTTGAGGAACAACTGTGAAAACAGCAACTACTATGTAGCCACAACATCTCCTACAACACCACTATATACTGTAAAGCTGTGTGCCTCTATGGAAGTTCTTGAAACTCTCACTTCTGCTAGCAATAGGCTCCCCTCACCTTAAGTACTCAATTTATATTAAACTCTGGAAGAAAATCCATGAAAGGCTTGCTAGGCATTTGATATTGATGACCTATTCTTAGATTACATCATCAATATCAGATGGTGGTGGTCCAACAACCACTATTGATCAGCCTTGTGAAGATGCTGTAGAATTTGGACAAGCTCTGTGGCCTCTTCATTGCTTACCAAGCATAACGCTGTACATTGTATAGCGGTTCTTCATGGCATCATAGCTCCCTAACCATTCTGACAATGTTTTGCCAATGGAACTGTACACTTGACAGAGCAAGAAGAAGACAGCTCTGTGGAGTGGCCACTCCTGATTTTTGGAAGTAAATAAGTGCTGTGTAACTCAGCACAGCCACTATACAGTAAATGGAGTTATCTGGCTCTGTCCACTGTATAGTATCTATTATTGATGAGCTATCCTAAGCATAGTTCACCAATATATCAAATGCCTGGAAAGCTCCTTTAATGTCTTGATTTTTTTGTTTAATCTTGAACAGCATTGTGCCCTAAACTATTGTTATTTCAACCCTATTGTCTCAGCTTGTCATCTTATGAGTATAATCAACTGTATCAGAGGAGACGACCGACCTGCTCTTTTTATTTTCCTTATACTATAAATTTAACAATGTCAGGAAACATTAATTTCGGCAAAACATGCCAATCTGAAATGACACTAAAAAACGAGAGTAAGAAAAGCAGATGGATGACCCAGTTGTGTCATTGACCATTGTGTATCTGATTATGGTTGACGAACATTTGAGAATCTATATGGACTTGGTAATTACAAAATGCTTAAAGCAAAGCTTCTTGTTAATCATATTGTAGAATTTAAGATGAAAACTCTTCACGGATTCAGTTCTTAAAATATCTTTTAAGCGGTTGGTCTGTTGGTCTAAAATGAACCAGTCAGGTGATTTCTGGTGCCCTACCTGAGAGCAGGACATGATAGAGGGAGAGAAGCTGAGCTCTGTGATATACATAGGTGTATATGATAGAGGAGAGAAGCTGAGCTCTGTGATATATAGGGTTATATAATACAGGGAGAGAAGCTGAGCTCTGTGATATATACAGTGGCATGCAAAAGTTTGGACACCCCTGGTCAAAATGACTATTATTGTGAACAGTTAAGCAAGTTGAAGATAAAATGATCTTCAAAGAGCATAACATTAAAGATGACACATTCCCAATGTATTTAAAAAAAAAAAAAATCATATTTTACGTTTTCAAAATAACAAAAAGTGAAAATGGCCCGATGCAAAAATTTGGGCACCCTGCATGGTTAGTACCTAGTAGCACCCCCTTTGGCAAGTATCACAACTTAAAAAGCTTTATGTAGCCAGCCAAGAGTCTTTCAATTCTTGTTTGAGGGATTTTCATCCATTCTTCCTTGGAAAAGTCTTCCAGTTCTGTGAGATTCCTGGCTCGTCTTGCATGCACTGCCCTTTTGAGGTCTAGCCACAGATTTTCTATGATGTTCAGATTAGGGGACTGTGAGGGTCATGGTAAAACCTTCAGCTTGTGCCTTTTTAGGTAGTCTATGGTGGATTTTGACATGTGTTTAGGATCATTATCCATTTGTAGAAGCCATCCTCTTTTCAATTTCAGCTTTTTTACAGGATTTGCTGAAATTTCATTGAATCCATTCTTCCCTCTACCTGTGAAATTTTCCCCGTTCGAGAGGGAGAGAAGCTGTGCTCTGTGATATATAGGGTTATATGATAGAGGAGAAAAGCTGAGCTCTGTGATATATAGGGTTATATGATAGAGGAGAGAAGCTGATCTGTGATAGGATAGGTTTATATGATTAAGAGCAGGGGTAAAAATTAGAGTAAACCCTGACAGGACTCCTAGGAGAGACAGAGAGAGTCCTGCTTATCCGGCCCACACTAAGTGATTGACAGCTCTCCCTGTATCAGTATGTATCCAAAAGCTGTCAATCTCTGTGTGTGGGCAGGATAAGCAGGACTCTCTGTCTCTCCTAGGAGTCCTGTACAGAGTTACTCTTTTTACTTAGAAATCATGCTCCAAATCATAGAAACCTAGATATCTCAGAGCTCTGCTTCTCTCCCGCTATTATATTTTGCCTCAGGGCAGTAGAAATAACTTGACAGGTGAAAGAACAGGTAATTTCCAAACAGAGAAGGTGATATTCAATCATCAACATTCACTTTACAGCTTTCTATATATACAGTTCAGATTTCAGAAACTTAATGTTATAAGTCTGTGTTTCAGTAAATGAACTTACAGTAATTGTCATAAAGAAATGTACGATAAATTATTACACATTGCAAAATAGAAATTAAAAGTGAAAACTTGATATTCATTTTCATATCCCTGTTTTTGCAAATGAATTACAAGTAAGAATTGTATTTACATCCATGCTATTCAGAAACCTTGGCAGGAGGAAAACTTGATTTGAGCATTATAATTGTAGTATCAATTTAGATAGAACACAGACACTCAGATAATGTCTGAATAGGCTCTTAGATCTCCACAAGCAGTTGGTAAAGAGTGAAGTTTTACAGAATTTTCTCAATATTATGTGTGGAACGTATTCCGTGGCTCATACAGTTATGATGATTCCTCTCTTGAGTCCTACTCTCGCTAACTCCAGTCAAGTCCAACCATCTACTGATTCCAGCCAAGTCAAGTTGCCATGGCTCTTTCCTAGTGCTCAGGCTTGTCCAGATCTTAAGGAGTTGTATTTTTTGGACTTAACACCAATAAGTACTAAACTACTGTATGTGTCCTATGCTGTCTCATAGAAACGCTTTCCTTCATGCACTACAAAAATAGAGTATATTGCAATATTATATATAGCGTTTACAAATCCTTGCCAAGGCAGAGCTGTTATATATAGCATTTACAAGGCAGAGTTGTTTGATGGAGTCATTAATGGCACCCAGGACACACATGCCCCATCAGCCCAACCGAAGGAAAGACCCTGTGGTTGTGTCTTATTTGGTTTCCACACAAACCACAGCTGGATTCTTGCTATCATCACTATGTATTACGATCACTCTATTCTCCCTTCCATTAAACCATCATTACAAGCTGTCAAGCAATCATATCATCACCATCAGATAGACATGAATACTGGTTGTTTCAGCTCTTGTCACTTCTACTTGATACACTGAACCTAACATCCCCTAGTTCTTCTCTTTGGGCTAAATGCAAAGTCATAAGGCATATATATAAAATGTCATATCTTCAGGAACCAGTCTGGTTAAATCCCACAAGAAATGAAAAGGATTAGGAACCTTACACATTAGAGAAATCCATTATCTTCATGTATACCTATTGTAGGGAACAGCTCACACAGTGGGGCGACAATGACCAAGTTCACGCAAGGAGCGGGTTTAAAATCTCCAAAGGTGCTTCATTTAGGCACTTCAGCACAAAGCAACATTACATAAACAAAACAAAAGCCTAAGACTGTCCGGCTCTAGCTAAACAGCATTATGCCCCTCACTAGCCTAGTGCAGGCAAATACATAACAGCAAACACAGTGTCAAAGTGTGCAAACCTCCACTCCAGGGGTGCTCTCTCCCAGCCTGCCACTTGTCAGCCCTCCTTTTGCCAGGCTTTCTTCCTCAGTAATAAATGATCGGAAGCCTCAGCTGAGAGCACCTGGGAGTAGGGGAAAACCCAGTAGTGGACTAAGGGTGTGGACTGGAAGACTCCCATTACCAACCTGTCCTCCAGTCCAGAAAATCCAGCCCATGCAAGTTAAAGAAACTCCCTAGCAGACTACGTTCTGCTAAGGCAACAGGTATCTTCCCGGATTTCTGTTATCTTGCCTGGCTGAGGAAACCAGGCGAGATATACACCCCATCCAGCACTTTTCCATACACTTTACCACACTATATATATCTATACATATATATATCTATATATATGTATATATATATATATATATATATATATATATATATATATGTGTGTGTGTGTGTGTGTGTGTGTGTGTGTGTGTGTGTGATCAAAAGTTTAAATGGAATGCCTCATGTATTCAATTTTAGTTTTAGTAATGAGATACAGTTCTGTAGAAGAGAAAATCTTATGTTCTTTTATTAAATGCTATAGTTATTTATTTATTTTTTTGTTAAAAATTCCCCAAGAGGCAGCCATGTTAAAGGCGAACACTTTCTATATGTAATGTATATATAGACAGTACAACAGAGTGTGTGAGTGTGTATGGCTCATGGCAGCTGCAGCAGCATCAATTAAAGATCTACGGTTGGTCAAACACCTTGACCTTGAACATATGGCCTAATTGCAGCTATGTCCCATTCAAGTAAATGGGCTGAACTGTAATATCAAGCACAACCGCTTTCCAAAAGGTATGGTGCTGTTCTGGATGATCTGTCCTAAGTGTAGGTCATCATTTGCCCACTACAAACAGAATACCAAAAAAAAAAATGGCTTTATTTTGATGTTATTTTTATTTTTATACAGCAATTGGGAAGACAGGTACGGTGATAAACCATCCCTACCTTCTCTCTAGGAGCTCTGGCTGTAAAGTTCTGCAGCTGCACAATTTAGTTCAACTGCTTAACACTGCAAGGACGTATGGGTACATCCTTGCAGACCTAAGAATAGACCACCCCGACGTATATAGTCTATGGGTGGTCCGGAACTAGTTAAACAGGTTTATCCATAAAATGCAACAGTGTTACAGTTTTGGCAGATATGATACTTTTATCAAGCATAAAAAGTTTGCATTACAAATTTCTGTGATTGGTTAAACTGCTGCAATGTGATATCTTAAATTTTTCAATAAGTTTTCATTGGCCTTTGTTGTCTTCTGTGGTAAGATATCAAGCTATAGCAGTTTAACTAGTTGCACAAGTTCCGGTTAAAGGGAACCTGTCAGGTCAAATTGGGACACTAAACCACCCACAAGTCCTTATAGCCCTGTTGTAATGCAATTCGCAGACGCATTAAAAATAAAAAAAACCTTTAGACTTACCTAGAGAAGAGCCCGATGACTCTCATCAGACCCATCTCTGGTGCTCCCGGCGCCTGCGCTGTTCTTCAGTGAAGCAGAAGAAGGACACCCCGGCTTCACTGTGCAATTGCTGGAGGTACGGGGCATACGCACTGAAGCCGAGGTGTACTCCTCTAGCTTCATTGAAGAACTGTGCAGGCGCCGGGAGTACAGCGGCAGGGTGAGTATAAAGCTTTTTTATTTTTAATGCGGCCATGGATTGCGTTATAACAGGGTGATTTGGACACTAAACCCCAGGTCCATATGGACATGTGGGTGGTTTAGTGTCCCAAATTGCCCTGACAGATTTCCTTTAACTCTGCTACATCTGTATAAAACCAACCCTGTAATTCCATTGCATAAACCACATGTCTATAGCATTGTCATCAGTTAGTGACCCTTGTAAACATCACTTTCCATTGTGTCAACATAAATAAAATCATTATACATAAATATATAGACATTTAGAGATAAACCCTATAGATGGGATTTATCCACATACAATAGTCCAGTTCCTGATCTTTCCAAAACATGTGTAGATCAGAATTTCATCTAAAAAAAAAAAGCAAGCCTATTTTGTTTACTAATGTGCTTTATCCAAAGGAATTATAGGGTGGGGTATATATGTTAGTAATGCACAACCTGTTTTATGCTTGATAAAGGCATTGCATCTGCCCAAATGTTCCTATGTTGTACTTTATGGATACACCGGTTTAAATAAAGATGGGAAGATGTTTTCACCTTAAGAAGCCTTATGATGCTGTGAAATAGGATTGGCAGTCCATGCAATTGTGTGCACAACTTTCCTAAATACTGGATGTCCCTCTGTGTATTATTTCTCTTACTTATATAGCACCAACGTATTCCGCAGTGCTTTACAGACAGTGGGGTAAATTTATTACTACTGGCGTATTGTATGGCAGTCTTAATAAACTACCTGACTGGCATAAAGATCTGGAAATTTATGACGAGGCCGCGGCTTCACAGATGTCAGATGTCCCGGCAGCAGAATGAAAATCAATGCCAGGTAGGAACTGGCATAGATTTCTATTCAAACTCACAAAAACTGAGTTGTAATAAATCAGTTGGCCTGCCCTCATTCACAGAATGTGTTTGGTGAGTCATGGATTGGGGCTTGTGGCGCGCGTTTTCCGCAAAAAAAGGGCCTTTTGCCCCACTGTTCCAGAAAACTGGTGTAGAGGGAATGATGATTTCTCCCCACTGTCCCATATAAGCCTCACAATCTAAATTCCCTATCAGTTTTTCTTTGGAGAGTGGGAAGAAAACCACCCAAACAGGAGGAGAACATACAAACTTCTTGCAGATGTTGTCCTTATCTGGATTCAAATCCGAGGACTCCAATGCTGCAAGGCAACAGGGCTATCCACTGAGCCACCATAGCCTGGAAAGGCATGTCAAGGTCTTTTACGGATGTGATGAGTTCACTCTTTCCACAAGAGACCAAATAGTGAGAGGGAGTTGCAATCCGGACATATTTAGGTCTCCAACCGTAAGGCACACGTGTGGCGATTGACTTCCTTTAAGGAGATCATGTACTAAAACAGACAATAACCATGTATTCTTGACTGGACACTAGTACAGGAAGATACTCCAGAGTTATAAAACATGTAAAAATGAGCACAATGTTTGTAAGGTTGAAAACAAAGTGTTCTTGATTCCTACTTTGATTTAGGACTGGGGCGATAGTCACAGTGAACGTAAATGATGACACTGGCCGGATGCCCAATGTACTATCAGAAGCTACTAACATGAATTGAAAACATCTCTAATTACTTTGCAATTGCTCCAGAGCTCCTGGCCGGCAGTAAAGTATACTGTTTTGTCAAAGACGTACTGTACGCCTGCCAAAAGTTGTTTTCTTTTTCTTTTTTTGTTAAACTTTGGTATCTGTGTTTCAGAACAAACAATTCACTTAAGCTGTGAGCGAAAGAAGGAAACCGTGCTAATGATATCTCTCAGTGCCGACTGTTTTACTTGCTCTTGCCTATGTGGATATGTTTCAAAGTTAAAGGCGGTGAGATTTTCAGCGAGGATGTAATCCCATCTGCCATACCTTTGTGCCATTGCTAAACTCCCACTTTGGATATAAAATGAATTGCAGTATCCAAAGTCACATCAGTCTAGTGGCCATATTAAAGTCACAAAATATGTAGGACCCAATTTGACCAAAGTAATAGAGTCGCGTCAGGCTAGGTTCACATCAACGTTGGAATCTCCGTGGGATACTCCCCCACAAATTCCGCTTCAGATCAGCAGAGAGAAATGCCCTGTAAAGTCCTGTGACAGTATAAACCCGTTGGAAATCAGCCACACCCCAATATAATCTATGGGGTCGGCGGGTTTTCACAGGTAACCGCTTTTTTAAGCTGTGAACCTAGCGTCAGACTGCAACTTTTATCGAAGACGTTATTAGAGCAATAACAACCAATGCCAATTGATGCATCCTACACAGTCCCCAAGGATGGTTGATGTCCCTCAGGAGGTCAGAAGCTGATGTTGGGATAAGAAGCCTTAACGATTTCAGGAATCGTGATTATGAGGTCTTTATTATTTTTCCACACCTGCGTGGGGACGCCGATTATTACGCCTGGGGTCTGTGTTGAGTTTCTATGCTGACCACTGTCTCCTGTGCCTTCAGTACAATGGGAGAAGGTGGACTGGTCTGGTGGCTTGTCTCATGACAACAGTAATAAAAAACACATGCAGAAATGTTTTAGTTATCAACTTGCCCCTCTGATTTTATTTTATTTTTTTTACTCAATGCACCCTGTTATTTTTAAGCCCCCCCCTTCCCGATTGGATTGTTTAGTTGTTAATGTTGATGGTGGGATTTTGCACATGTGTAGTTCAAGGACAACATCTGCATGGAATTTGTGTCCTTTGGGTACTTGGGTTTCCTCCCACACTCCAAAGACCTACTGTTAGGGAATTTAGATTGTGAGCCCTACTTGGGACAGTGAGTGAAGACAATGTCTATAAAGTGCTGCAACTTGGTATCTCCCATCGAAAACAAGGCAAACAAATTCTAACCAAATTGATTTTGAGGTGGAAACTCCAACCCCTAATGTTCTGGGCAATGTTCTATTGGAAAGTTTTGGATCATGAAATTCATGGCGATGCTACTTTGACCTGTACCACCTACCTGCTATAAACATTGTTACACACCATGAGGAAATGGTATTCCCTAATGACAATGATCTCTAATTTGTGTCGCCCCCCTCGTAGATACATATACTGTATATATTTAAAGTTACTCTTTATATCCACTTCTAGTCAGCAGTCTGAACTGTACCTCTAGACTATGTCGTGTTACATGTCATAAAAGTATCATTTCTCCTAAAATTATCATCGGAAGTTCTGACACTGTGTTGCACATAGAGAAGTAGTCAAAACTGCTCATTAATCTAAGCGTTAAAAAACTCTCCAGACATTTCCCAAACAACCCACAGCTTAAGCACCTCTGCCAAGATATGATACAGTGATTAATATGCCGCACACCGCGGAGTATAAAGTCTTGTACAGTTCAGCTCTACAAGCATGCACCTGCAGGTGAGCTTACTACACAATTTTAATTAACTTTTTTTTTTTTTTTTTTTTTTTTTAAGAAACCAGACTAATCAGAATAGTTTCTGATCAGCGGGATAACATCAATGTGCCTGGGCATCGTGCCCCTTTTTGTCCCTCTTCGGTCTGTTCATTTATATTCTAGAGTTACATAGTTTTTACTAGAGTTTACATTACATTGATGCGACTTTCCCATAATTTTTAAGCCAAGACATAACCAAGAGTTTATCACAAAATTTCCAGGGACGTGGGCTCTGCAGCTGTTCTTTAACTATGCTAGAATCTTCAGATGGCACAAAATGCAAAATATTGGCCTCAAAGCAAAGTTGCGAAATGGTGATGCTGTCATCTTCGATATCTGTTACATGGAAAGACCACATCCACCCATAATGTTATTCCAATAAAAGTGTAAAAACACTCAGCAGCGCCTTGTATTATACTAAACAGCCAGGAGAAAATGTTCTAAAATAATAAAACTACTCTTTGGTCTGTGTGTCTTATCCTTATTTAAAGGGGTTGTCCAGTTTTTGGAGCAAAATCAGCAGTGGCTGGGTTGGGTGTAAAATAAAACATAGACATACTTACCAATGCTCCATTGTCCAGTCCTGGTCTCCTTTCCCTCCTATGCTTAATATCGCCATGCCGGAAACAGAGAAGCTCACATGAGTGTTGAGACCAAACAGTGTCACGTTTGCTGAAAAGGGACCGATGATGTCATTCACATATGTCACAAGCGACCACTGAGGCCAATGATTTCTCTCAGTGGTCATGTGAGCCTCCCGTCTTCTGGTGCAGCAAGTTCCGACATAGAAGGGAAAAGGGACCAGGACTGGACAAGGAGAACAAACTGTAGTGCGTATAGTACAATACTATACAGGACTATACATGCTGTGTATGGAACAGACTCTACTTTGCGATGCTCAGTGATTTTAAAGCCAGCTTTGTAATAAAATGAAGCAGAATCAGTTAATAAAGTATATTACAAAAAATGTCCCCATAAACACCTACACAATATTAAGAAAAAAGGACACATCGTTTACTATATGTTTTTAAATAAACTATTTTAGAAACCATTAACCATTAACCTCACCTTCTGTTACCTCTTTGAGGCCTCCTCTGTCTTTGCCTCCTTGCGGTGTCTGGCACTGCATCGCGACATCTTGCAACCGGAGACATGGGCATGCGAAGCACCATGACATCATTGGACCTGGGTGAATGACGTCACAAGGAGACAGAGACAGAGCCCCTGACACTGCCAGGAGGCCCAAAAGAGGTAACAGAAGGTGAGTATAAATGTTTTTTAGTTTTGTCACCTCTCCTGGGCTTCCACCTATTATACTCTTGGGACTGAAGCCCCCACAGTATAATAATTTATCGCAATGAATATCGCAGTGGTCTGAGAGGAATCCCAAATTGTTCAGTTTTGTTAAAAACCAAGCAATTTGGGATATTCTGGTCGAATCCAGTTCATTACGAGCCAATTCGCCCATCTTTAAATACGTAGTACACCATTTGCCCTGTTTTACACTATCATCAGGACAACTGAGGAGTAACAATAGTCATATGAGACAAATGTGTCCACTCTTACCTCAGCTCAAATTTGGTTAAGAAGTCCAATTTCTCATGAAACCACTTCAATGCAATATCAGACCATGCAAACAAAACTCTTGAAAGACTACAAAATTCTTGAAAGATTGAGAGTATAAATATTAGTACACAATGTAAGGGTCAGTCTGAATTGTGAATCAGTTTTTCTTTCCTACCCTCAAGGACGAGGAGCAGAAAATGCCCCCAAGAATTGTAAGCCTTAGATCTTTTTGCAACTTCTCCCTTATTGTGTTTTTGTACTTTTTCAAAGAACTGTGTGTTTTATAATATAGTTAAAACTTTAATAAGTTTGGGTTATATACTTTAAAGAATAAACATAGAATGCTTAACCCCTTGACTGCTGAAGAATAGTGAATGCTGTCTACATATTTGCCCCAGACTTTGGTAGGCGGTGGCACTGAGTTGTGTATCTGGAGTATGTGGACTGTGTTGGGGGGTTAGTTATTCTTCATTTGCAACCAGAGTGGAAAGTGACTGCAAAATTGAGTAATTAGAAATAGATTAACCCCTCACATGGGGACAAAATTGCTTGGTGTACCTCACCAGTGATGACATTTGAATATGACCACTTTAAGATAGAAGGATTCTGTGTTTATTGGCAAGTTATCTTCTTTTACTCCCTGACTTGTGACTCCTTTTGCATTAATTATGTACACATAACTTCTACTATTACAAGCCTCTATAAAAGATAAAAAGTTATAAAAGTATAATAAGAACTGTACTAAAGGGGTTGCATCAGGTTCCTTGTACTATGCAGGGCATGGAGCTATCTGTTTTTGGCTCTGTAGTGGATGGCTCTGGGCACTGAATAGCTGATCTGCGCAGGTGCTGGCAGTTGGTCCCCCACAGATCAGATATCACGGACAATCCCTTTAATTATAAAAAAAGATAGGCACTAAATGAAGAATTAAGATTTAAAATGTTTAGTACATTTTTCTTGCTGTTCTCTTTATTACATATATTTCTGAAATATCTGTTTTCACATTGACCATTGACTTTTAAAATAGGCTAACACTTCTTAGTTTTTAGCTTGTGCTGTGTACATTTGGGGCAGGCGTTATCTCATTTTCATCAGTGGGCAGGATTACAATGAAAGGAAACATCTATTATAAAGCTGACATTGCATGAAACAGGATACCGACATTGATGGTGCTCGGGAAAGTTCATTTTCTCCTTATACCTGTGCAGTGACTTTCACACTTGTCACAGAGCATGTACATGTACAACATACACCTATAGAAATCAATGAGGAGGAATGATGGAAGGAAAATTCTAAGCTGAAAATCAATTTAAAGAAAGGTGAAATGAAATTTATGATATAACAGGTTTTCTACTGTGAGGAAACCCTCTGTGAATTCTATGGTTTTACAAACCAAGATATAATAAAAAAAAATCTGGTTCTTCGAAGATTTCACATGAGGTAAATACATGAAGAACAACAATACATGACACATGACACGGTGTCCTTATTTAGCAAAAATTAAATCAAAATGGAAAAGCCATGTGTGAAAGCAAACCCTGACTGATTCCATACTGCTGATCATTAAATGTCTTTTATTAATTGATCATCTGACAGTGTAACCCCCTCTATAAAAGCAGAAGTTTTGGCAGTTTGCTGGTGTTGAGAATTCAGGTGTGTCTTAATACAATGCCAAGGAGGAAAGATATTAGCAACGATCTTAGAGAAGCAATAGTTGCTACTCATTAATCTAGGACAATTACAAGATCATTTCCAAACAATTTGAAGTTAGAAAGATTACTGTAGTCCCAAGAGGTACACATTGAAGACAGATGACATTCTTCTAAGGAGTGGCTGTCCCTACAAATTCACCCCGAGGTCAAACTGTACAAAGCTCAAAGAATTAGCAAAAAACCAAAAGAGCTATATCTGTGATTCAGGTATAGGCCTCAGTTAGAATGTTATATGTTCAAGTTCGTGACAGTACAATTAGAAAAAGACTAAACAGCTATGGCTTGTTTGGAAGGGTTGCCAGAAGAAAGCCCCTTCTTTCGGAAAATAACATGGCAGTACAATTCAAGTTTGCAAAGTTGCATCTGACTAAACCATTAGACTACTGGAGCAATGTAATTTGGACAGCCAAGAGTGAAATGGACTTATTTGGCCATAATGCAAAGTACCACATTTGGCGAAACCAAACACAACACATCAGCACAAACACCTCATACCAACAGTCAAGCACAGAGGTGGAGGGGGATGATTTAGGCTCGTTTGCAGCCTCAGGACCTAGGTTCCTTGCAGACATTGAATCAAATGTGAAGCCATTTTTCCAACAGCTAAAGCTTGGCCAAAACTGGGTCAAGCAACAGTATCAGGAGGAGAGTCCAGCACACTCTTTTCCCATAAAAACTGAGCTTTTTTTTGAGGCAATTAAAACTATGTACATGGTCTCTAGACAATTTAGAGAAGTACATGGAGGATATACTACAGATTTTAAAATCAGGCATACAGAAAAGGTCTTTAGACCCTTGTGTGGCGGCGATCTCAGGCAGAGATTACTTAATTGTGATGCTTTTTGCCTATTCATGTTAGTGAATAGACAGCCACAAGGGTTAATTACATGCCAATATATCATATATCACTATTAAACTGTATTCACAATTGATCCTGGTTTGGTTTTAATTTAAAATTTGTTTTTTTCCCTATTTTTTTCTTCTGGGATTTTTCTCGCTCCCTGATAACCATAGAAGATAACATTCAATGGGATATAATATAGCAGTATTGAACCGTATTCACATTATAGTCAGTTTTTGGTCCAGTTTACCTTTTACCTTTTTTCCTATCTTCTGGATCACTCTATGGATAGCTATTGAGGTTAATTTTTGTCAAAGATATCATCATATGCCCTACATAGTATTGGTCTATGTTCACACTTGGTCCTGTTTTGGTGCTGTTTTTCCTTTTTTTCCTGTGTGTGTAACTATGTAAATCAATCTAAATATGTGTATACATTTATTGTTCTTTATGCATCTATTGTGTTTATTACAACATGTATTATGATTTTGGATATTTACTTAACTAGATTCAGCAAGTATTCTAAATTGCTTGGTATTCACCAGCTGGTGCTAGTTTTTATTGTGATACTATTTAAACTATTTGGCATACATGTTATTTATGCTGTGACTTAAGCCCCTTGCAGACAACTGTGGGCGAGATCAGTGTGCTATCCTGTGTCTCTTGGATAGCACACTGACCCATACATTTGTATGGGCACATGCACACAACCGTGATTTCTACAGATCTGTGTGCGGGCCGTATATGCTTACTTGTATAGCGCCATCATATTCCGCAGCGCGTTACAGATACAGTCAGTCGCTATCCCATATAGGGCTCACAATCTACAGTCCCTATCAGTATGGCTTTGGCGTGTGAAAGGAAACCAGAGTACCCTGAGGAAACCCACACAAACACAGGGAGAACATGCAAACTCCTTGCAGATGATGTCCTTGGCAGAATTTGACCCCAGGACTCCAGCGCTGCAAGGCTGTAGTGCTGAACACTGTGCCACCCTGTTCAGTGTTAGTGGCATGGACTCGCCCATAGAAGACTATGGAAGACTAAAAACCATGGACGGCACACGGATGTACTCCATGTGTCAGGGACATCAAGCTAGGGACATCATTAGATGTCTCCTGTGTTTTTTTTTTTTGCGGATCCTCCAACTCGGATCACACACTGATGGCACACTGTCTGTTTTTGCGAACATACGGCACTGACGTTGAAGACACATGGATGATACACGGTCTGCAAAAAGGGAACACTGATTACTAGTTTGCGGACCGCAAAATATACACAGTCGTCTGCAACTAGCCTAAGGCTGGGTTCACACCTGCGCCTGCTCTCCGCTGGGGGATTCTGTTCCCCATTCCGCTTGAAAAACGCAGAGAGAAAAGAGCTTTTCTCTCTGCATTTTTCGCCCAGAGCCCATTACAGTCTACGGGGTCCGCAGGTAACCGCGTACAGTATGTGGTTTTAATTGCCTCAAATAAATGCTCCATTTGTATTGGATTTGTATTGTGCTGGACTCTCCTCCTGTCACTGTCGTCTCATGTGCTGCCTGAACTTCCTTGCGCCCAGCTGATCCTGCTTGGTTATTGCAGCTTCTACACTTGGTGAACTGGATAAGAGTGGAGACACTCTATGTACTGTATTCTGTTGGTTCAAGCAACAAGACAATGACCCTAAGCAAACCATCAAATCTGTAACAGAATGGCTAAAAAAGAAAAAAATCAAAGTGTTACAATGGCCTTGTCAAAGTCTAAACCTTAATCCAAATGAATTGCTGTGGTGGGACCTTAAGAGAGTTGTGTATAAACAAATCTCCAGAAACTTCAAAGAATTAAAGTATCGTTGTAAAGAAGTCTGGATTGAAATTCCTCTAGAACAATGTGGAAGACTGATAAAGTCATAAAGAAAACCACTAATTTAACCCTTTAAGGACCCAGGGTAGTTTGTACATTAATGCCTGGTGACATTTTGCATATTTTTCTTCCGCCTTCAAAAATTCATAACTTTTTTATTTTTCTGTTGACATAGCTATGTGAGGGCTTATTCTTTGCGTGACGAGTTGTGCTTTCATGTTACACCATTTTGGGGTATATATAATGTTTCGATTAGCTTTTAATAACGTTTTGGGCGGTCCATGTGAAAAAAAAAAAGATTCTATCATTTCTTGCATTTTGTTTTTCTATTGTTCACTCTGCATTAAAGATGACATGTCAAGTTTGTCTGGTTGATCATTAAGATTACGGTGATACCATATTTATATTGGTTTTACTTTTTCACAAATAAAACTTCACATTTTTTAATATTGAATGATTTTCCTGGGGTCATATTATGAATTTTTATCTGCCCTACAAGGGGACTTGAACCTACGATCTCTGATGCCCAGTGCAATATACTGCAATACATTATATTGCAGCACGTTGCACATAGGCTCCCTATATTGTAATAGGGAGTGGCAGTCAGGAGGTCATTGCTTATTCTCCTGGCTGCTATGGACAACGCCCAGGGTGGCGGCGATCTTGCTCCTGGACCCTATTGATAACTAGGGGTTAATGCGCCGGAGTCAGAGTATTTTCCTACTCTGACAGCTAGTCCCAGGCCTCAGCAGTGTAATATAGCCTAGTGCCGTAAATATTGCCGCAGGCACAGCTCCTGTTAACTATACATGGTAGTACAGCGCGGAACAGGAAGGGGTTAAGTTATTGCTGCTAAAAGTGGTTTTACCAGCCATTAATTCTTGAGGTGCGCTTAGTTTTTCCGCACATGGTTTTTATATTTTGGCTTCATTTTTGTTGAATAAGTAATGAAATGGTAAAATGTGTTGGGTGGTGTTCATCGGAGGATGTATTTACCGAATTTTAAGACCTTCCAAGATTTTTTTTGTTATAATCTCCTGGCAAAACCATATACTTCGAAGAGGGTGGACTTTGTTTTTCTCATTATATATCACTAATGCATGAATAATAGTAATAATAAGAAAAACTGGACATTTTCGTTCAATCTCTCGTCTCTGTATTATACTGCATTGTTTATACTTGGCACATTTTTCTGAAATGTGATTTAACCAATCATTTTGTCACAATAAATAATCTGTAATATTACTTAGAAAGTAGGCATACTCTGCTCACTGCATGAATCACAATTTTCTGTACTTTGTGATTTTTGAAAATTATGCTTTTTATGTATTTTCCAGAAATACAATAACACATTTTTTGTGATAGTTTTAATTCAAAAGTGAAGTCTGTGCTCTTCACTGGGGAACAAAGGATTGAATAGGAAACCAATTTCCTATGTGGAATTTGCAGTTGGGAATGAGCAAAATACATTAAAGATTAACAAAATTGCTGTTAGAGCCATGTTTGTCTGTATTATCATTAAATGTCAGATTCTCTTAAAATGAAGAGGAATGAAAAGTTTGTTGTATCTCCTGTTGATTCTCCTCTAAAAAGAAGACGTGACCCTACAAGAACCCTCTCCTTTAAGTGAGTGGGAAAGAAAGGAGTCCGATAGTTTATCTTTTATTTTTGTTTTCAAAAAGTCTATGAGAGTCATTGATTTCACTTCATTTTCGCAACAATGTAGCTTTGTGAGAAGCAAACTGTGTAGGATAACTTTTTCTCCAGCCAACTGAGCAGGGTGTTAAAGAAATGATAGCCACTTAAAGTGGTAGCCAATGCTCTTCTCATTTTCTACCCACCACAGTCCAAAGAAAGGAGTTCCACCCATTATGGAAGATGTACCAAACCCACCAATTTAGATCTATCGATCTATCTATCTAGCTACTGGATCACGTCATGTGATTTCACGTACAGTTACTGCGATATCATAACCATTTCAGAATTTTTTCACATTAAAGGGGTTGTCCAGGAAAAAATGGACAACCCCTCTAACTTTTAAATCAGCCGGGAGCAGTGAAAAAAATAAAAAAAATTCATACTCACCTGTTCCCGATGCTCCGGTGCCTCCCAGCTCGTTCCAGTTCTTCTGCTCAACGGGTCTCATCTGAAGTTCAGCGAAGTGCATGTGATGTCACTACCTGTGACATTACGGGTCTCTTCCTGAGGCCTGCTGAGGCTGCATGACCACTGAGGCCAATCAGCGGCTTCAGTGGAATTCCGGAAGAGACCTGTTGAGCAGAAGAACCGGAACACGTATGAATTTTTTAAAAAAAATTTTCACTGCCCCCGGCAGATTTAAGAGTTAAAGGGGTTGTCCATTTTTGCCTGGACAACCCCTTTAAGTAGTTATGTAAAATTCAATATGATTTTGCAGTGCAATGACATGTGAGATCACATACTAAAGAATTCCAAAGAGCCCTATCCTTAGAGACTACCATTTATTTGATTTATCTTTTCAGGATAACCTGTTATATGTATGTACATGAGAAGGAATACTATTTCTGGTCATTATATGAGTTACAGTATAGTCTGCAGTTTTTAGCACTTTTCGCTCTAAATGATGTATCCGTAGTTTTCATTCTTCTCTGAGCTGATGGGTAAAGACTAGATGCCATACCCTGCACACAATGAATTGAAGAAGAATCTGCTCTGTAACTGTCTCTTTCTCACTCAGAAACAGCTCCAAGACCATGCAGGACATATACAGTGAAGGACTGACTTATACTTATGTGAGTAAAGTGTTTTGGTTGTGATAGAAAGTTTCTGTTTAGCTCCAGCATCAGTTTAAATCTGTCTTTCTTCTCTTATCTATTGCGCTACCTACTCACTCTGCCCCACATAAATTTCTACACAAATGAGTCATCAGATTCATGTAACCTGCAATCTGTCTCGAGTTAGTTGATAGACTAGTCAATTACAACATGATCCTAAATGAAAAAGGACTATGTAGCATAAAATCACTTCTGCCAAAATACCCTTCCAAACTGCGCCTCCCCAACAACTATGAGGCGCCTCCCGGTTTGAGAAGTACTAGTTATTAGCCATAGAACACGGAGACCTAAAACAAACAGTGCCAGTGAATAGTAAAGTTAAGCACTGCTATTTTTATCATATGCACCAAGGGAAATGTCTCCTGGCAGAAAACATCACATTTGTCAACCTTATCAGAGCACTTAGTAATTACCAGTCTTCTTAAAGATTCAAAGGTCTCCTTGATATTAAAATATGTCCACCCGGAGAGACCATTCCATTTACAGGATTAGGGCACATCAGAATATTGCACACACGTGCAAATAATAAAGTTTGTCCTTCTCAGACAAGGTTGATTAAACTTCTGAATTATTATTCCAATTGTTGTCACTCACCCAACAAGTATTTTCAGCACAGCAGTATTTTGCACCTCAGCCATATAGAAATCTGCTACAGATGTGTATTCTCAAATATACACTTACTACAACAAAATACATCCTTGCCAGTATTGGGTGTAGACTTGGATAGAACTGGCTCAAATATTTCAATTTCTACTAATGGTACTTATGAATAAGTTTAAGGATTCTTCTTCCCCCACCATAGGGTAATACCTCCCAGGCTTCAATAATATTGCATAACTGGATTGATTTGATGTACAGGATTCTATTACTTATCATAACATGTGCAATATTGTAGGCAAATTAGCGCAGACTTAATAGTGATAGTGTAAGTACATGAAGGATAGGATCTCTGAATTACTCAGCCTATTGTGACTGTTTTGATCCATAGATGCTCATGACAAGAACATAGTTGTATCTCTTTACAAATTACTGGTACAGCCACACATATTGCGCACAAATTTGGGTTCCTGTGTACAAGAAGGTCATAACTGAACTAGATAATGCAGAGGAGGGAGGCCAATATAATAAGGTGAATGGGAGGATTGGAGTACAGAGACAGATTAACAAACTTGGGGTTATTCATTTTAGAGAAAAAACAGCCACAGGGAAATCTAATCCCAATGTACAAATACATGAAAGGACAGCACAAAGACCGTTCTAATGATCTTTTTACACCTAGGCTTGTGACAGTGACAAGGGGACATCTTCTATTCCTAGAACGAACATTTCTCCAGCAACATAGACAGAAATTCTTTACTGTAAGAGCGGTGAGGCTATGGAACTCACTACCATAGGATGTGGTGATGGAGGATACATTGTGAAAGTTCAAGAGGGGCGTGGATGCCTTTCTTGAAAAAAAAAAATATTGCATGTAGCTATCACTTTGGGGATTTAGGGATTATTGTATACATAAATACAACTGCAATAAAGATGGGTGATAATTGTTAAATTCAGGAGGTTCACCTGCTAGGACCTCCATTATTTAGTAGAACAGAGGACCTGGCTCCACCATTTCCACCCTACAGATGTTTGGTTACAGAAATTAATGAAGGAAGGAGCAAAGCATCATAGTGGACAGACCCCCATCAATGCAAAACTTATGACCCATCAACACGATAAATATCTTAGCAAAGAGACTACCTTAGGCTTAGCTAGAACTAGCAGTAACAATTTATTCCAGAGTGTTCCCTATTGTTTAAATAAATCTTTGCATTTCACGTGATGCAGACTATTCCCCTATTTAAAGGGGGTTTCCAGACAAATGATATTGGTGATCTATCCTTAGGATAGGTAATCTATATCAGATTAGCTGGGGCACTATTCAAGTGAATGGGAGGTGAGCTGTCTGAAGCTGATGCTCTAGATTTATCACATATGACTTGATAAAAAGGTCCAAAAAATGTTGTAATCTTACTCCAAAAAGAGGAATAGTAGAGAGTAAAGTATCATCTCAGGACATACAGTAGGTATCAGACTTAAAAATGTGTCAAATTTATTACACATTGTGCAATGTTCGATAAATGTGTTGCAAATTATGGCAAATACTGTGAGCTTGTATGATTATCTCTGGTCACAAAGGTATGTTTCTGCTCCTATTAAAGTACCCTACATGGCACTATTGGTTTGGGGGGCATTTTGGACCTACCTGATAACTCCCTCTAACTCCTTCCTGACATCCGACGTAATAGTATGGCAGATGTTGGGTATTTAAATATAAGATTTTTTAAATATTTTTTTTAAGTGGTTAAAACGTAAATGAAACTATGTAAATTTGGTATCCCTGGAATTGTACCATTAGGATACAGATGACATGCTATTTTGGCTACACAGTGAGTTCATTAAAAACAAAGTCCGTAAGAAAGTTTTTGTCTAGTTCCACCCCATTCTGAAATTTTTCCAGCTTCCCAGTAGATGGTATGGAATATTAAATGGTAGCATTATGAATTATAATTCGCTCCGCAAACATTAAACCCTCATATGGCTCTGTTAACGTAAAAATTAAAAAGCTATGGGGTTTGGAAGGTGAGGAGTCAAAAACGAAAATCAAAAAATTCCTGCAGCGGGAAGGAGTTAAGAACCTAGTGGGTTGTCCCTATATTTTTTAACAGAGATAGCTGTCAATCAATAAGTAAGACCGCCCACTGGACTCTTACAGAAAGCAGATAATCAAATCAATAAATAAATAACAATTTATAGTGAATCTTACACACCCAGATATGACATTGCTCAGCTCCTCCTCCTGCGCTTCATCATGTTCCCGATAAGGCAACACATGCAACATAAAAGATTTGCTTAAAGAGGTTGTCGAGGCTAAAATATTATTTTTTAATTAGGCCTGGGGAAACAAAATAAATACATCACCTGTCCTTGGTGCTCTGGTGTCCTCTCCGCGCGGTCTGGTCCTGCTGCTCAGATGTCTTCCTTACTGGGTCCCTTCCTTAGGCCGCTGATTGACCTCAGTAGTCATGTGCGGCAGGGGCTTCCGCTAGAAGACAACGACGGACCAGCAGGACCGGACTGTGCTGGGAGACACCAGAGACAGGTGAATGTTTTTTTTTATTTTTTTCACCTCCCCCGGCCTAACTAAAAAATAAAATTTTAGCCCGGACAACCCCTTTAAAGATCACACCCAATTAGAGTTGTAATCCAGTTCTGGTTGTATAATGGTAACGCAATGTTGCAAACCTCAAATACATTCAATACCTACAAAGATCATTTCTTACTTTCCAGGTAAATCTATACTTTACACTCTGATTTATTTCCTGTAATTTCATATTTGTCCTTACAACTGTTTAGCGGGCCCAGTTGCACAATGTTAATAATATGTTGCTGTGACAGACTGAATAGCAAATCTCAAGAATAAAGAATGGATTTTATCTACAGACATCTTAATAAGATTTCAGCATTGACTCTAAAGCATACAGTATAATTATCTGTTAGCTGTAACAATGTCACAGAATTCAATAAAACTCCAATACCGGGGACAAGTCCGGATTTGCATTGTGACAAAGCTACTTGTGGGTCTGAGTCTCACAAGAACAACAGCAATTAAAGCAATTTTAAAAGAGCTGTGTCTGGAGAAATGGAGCTAATTGTACGGAAGAAGAATAGAACATTTATTCAGTAAGGGTCAATACCTGTTGAAAGATACTGATGGAAAACCGAAGGTAACAGAAGGTCATTTTGCAGCAAATTATCAGAGAAGAGGCTGGAATAGAATATAGATTGCTTACTAGTGGGCCATTGGAGTGGGTTTAGGATTTGGTCTCCTCTTTACAAAAATCAAGATTAACAAAGGTACATTACTTATAGTCAAAGTTTTGTTTAAAAAATAAATAAGATATATACTGTATATATACAGTCATATGAAAAAGTTTGGGCACCCCTATTAATCTTAATCATTTTTAGTTCTAAATATTTGGGTGTTTGCAACAGCCATTTCAATTTGATATATCTAATAACTGATGGACACAGTAATATTTCAGGATTGAAATGAGGTTTATTGTACTAACAGAAAATGTGCAATATGCATTAAACCAAAATTTGACCGGTGCATAAATTTGGGTACCCTTATCATTTTATTGATTTGAATACTCCTAACTACTTTTTACTGACTTACTGAAGCACAAAATTGGTTTTGTAACCTCACTGAGCTTTGAACTTCATAGCCAGGTGTATCCAATCATGTGAAAAGGTATTTAAGGTGGCCAATTGCAAGTTGTTCTCCTATTTGAATCTCCTCTGAAGAGTGGCATCATGGGCTCCTCAAAACAACTCTCAAATGATCTGAAAACAAAGATTGTTCAACATAGTTGTTCAGGGGAAGGATACAAAAAGTTGTCTCAGAGATTTAACCTGTCAGTTTCCACTGTGAGGAACATAGTAAGGAAATGGAAGACCACAGGGACAGTTCTTGTTAAGCCCAGAAGTGGCAGGCCAAGAAAAATATCAGAAAGGCAGAGAAGAAGAATGGTGAGAACAGTCAAGGACAATCCACAGACCACCTCCAAAGAGCTGCAGCATCATCTTGCTGCAGATGGTGTCACTGTGCATCAGTCAACAATACAGCACACTTTGCACAAGGAGAAGCTGTATGGGAGAGTGATGCGAAAGAAGCCATTTCTGAAAGCACGCCACAAACAGAGTCGCCTGAGGTATGCAAAAGCACATTTGGACAAGCCAGCTTCATTTTGGAAGAAGGTCCTGTGGACTGATAAAACAAAGATTGAGTTGTTTGGTCATACAAAAAGGCGTTATGCATGGCGTCAAAAAAACACAGCATTCCAAGAAAAACACTTGCTACCCACTATAAAATTTGGTGGAGGTTCCATCATGCTTTGGGGCTGTGTGGCCAATGCTGGCACCGGGAATCTTGTTAAAATTGAGGGTCGCATGGATTCAACTCAGTATCAGCAGATTCTTGAGAATAATGTACAAGAATCAGTGACGAATTTGAAGTTACGCCGGGGATAGATATTTCAGCAAGACAATGGTCCAAAACACAGCTCCAAATCTACTCAGGCATTCATGCAGAGGAACAATTACAATGTTCTGGAATGGCCATCCCAGTTCCCAGACCTGAATATCATTGAACATCTGTGGGATAATTTGAAGCGGGCTGTCCATGCTCGGCGACCATCAAACTTAACTGAACTGGAATTGTTTTGTAAAGAGGAATGGTCAAAAATACCTTCATCCAGGATCCAGGAACTGATTAAAAGCTACAGGAAGCGACTAGAGGCTGTTATTTTTGCAAAAGGAGGATCTACTAAATATTAATGTCACTTTTCTGTTGAGGTGTCCATACTTTTGCACTGGTCAAATTTTGGTTTAATGCATATTGCACATTTTCTGTTAGTACAATAAACCTCATTTCAATCCTGAAATATTACTGTGTCCATCAGTTATTAGATATATCAAATTGAAATGGCTGTTGCAAACACCCAAATATTTAGAACTAAAAATGATTAAGATTAATAGGGGTGCCCAAACTTTTTCATATGACTGTATATATATATATATATATATATATATATATATATATATATATATATATGAGAATGAGAGATGTGTAGCAGAGTTAACCCAAATTTCTGCAATTGGTTGAACTTCTGCAGTGTGGTATGTTATCATGAAAGACAATAAATTAAATAAATATAATAATAAAATAAAAAAATAATTGAAAAATATTTAGATTTATATATATATTGTAAGTATATGTGCATTATATACTGCTATAGATACTGCAGTATCATATATCATATCAGCAGGTTTGTGGTACACATTGAGCTTTGGGTTAAAAAAATTTTCTCATTTTCACATAACCCATATTTTAAAAATATTTCCTTGGACATAAAGTAGCCATTTGACGGTATATTTTATGGGATGAGTTGTATTTTTCAGTGGCACCAATGGCGAGCTATTGATTACACTTTAAGAAAAAAAAACTTGTGTGTTTTTTTACCCTTCACCTTGTGGTATAAATAATGCATTATCTTTATTCTATGGTCGCTACAATTACAGTACCAAATATCTACAGGTTATTATATGATTTACTACTGTGTATAATAAAAACACTTCTCAAAAATTAAAAACAATTCTTATTTTGTCACCCCTTTCTAAGACTAGGTTCACATCTGTACCCAAACGACAGCGCTGGACCGCTAAAATGTGAACTAAGAGCCATATCTTTTGCTCTTCTGTCAATATAGAAGTATGCGGGTTTGTTTTATGCAGGACAAGATGTAGTTTAATTGGTATCATTTTGGGTTACATGGAACATATTGATAAACTTTTGATATGTTAGTTTTCTCATTAGTTCACTATATAGCACTCACAATTTCTTTAATTTGCTGGACTGTTAGGTATATTGTAGTGCAGGTAAACTTATTTCTAGTAACTTTTTTTGTGTGTTATGTACTCCCTTCTGATCCAGGAAGAATTTCCAGGTGATACAGTATGTCTTGTGTAGAGAAATTTTCTATTCATTCCTATGAGACTCACATTAAAAAGAACCTATCACCAACTCCACCAGCTTTTTGCATACTCAGTGCCGCTCCACTGATTCTTGCTCAGTTGGAATTTTTTCTCATACTACCATTGTTAATGTCCGTTGCTGTCTTCCATGATAGCATGACAGCAAAAGGCATTAAACTGTTGCAGAGATCAGACAGACTGATTCTGTGTCCATTCCCATTGACGCTAATGTACACAACATGAGAGAAGCTATCTTACATCATGTTTGTTTGCTTTTGTAATGAAAGATAAAGTTGTGCATGCAGAATCAGTCTGTGTCCATTCTCTGCAACAGTTTAATGTCCGTTGCTGTCATCCTATGACGGAAGACAGCAACGGACATTAGCAACGGTAGTCTGAACCTAGTCTTACTTTTAACACAATTAAGGTTTCTGTTGTTACGTGAGGGGTCTCAGGCTGTCTGCTCCAGCTCTGGATCACCCACCTGACATCAGAGAGGCTAGGTACTATATTGGGTGCTGAAGCTAACAGCACCAATTGCTCAGGACAGGTAGGGGCTACAGAAAAAATTCCAACTGCGTTGGAATCAGTGGAGAAGTATCTATTGAAGGATGCAGAGAGCTGGAGTTAGTAGAGGTGGGGAAAGGTCCTCTTTAAGGCTGACATTGGAATGTATCGACAGACTTCTTGTCCATTAGAAAGATACTGGGTCAGTTGGAAAGTCTTATGACACATCTGAGGACCTGAAGGAAATGGACAACTCACAACTTACAGGGGCTATAGTTTACATTACATTTACATTCTACCTTTCTAACAGGCTAGAGATTAAACACTTTTCTGGGGGTTCTACTTAAATTATTTTTTTCTTTGTAGAAACAGAAGGAGACTCTTTAAAGTTAAGGGGTTAAATGACCGGGATTGGAGTTAACATATCTCCAATCCTAGTAGTTATCAAAGGAACTATGACTTCCGAGCCTGTGTGATGATAAACCACCTGTTTTTGTCAAGTTATGTCAAGGTGTGGAAAACGGATAAACACCAGGAAACTCTCCAGTAGGCAATGAACAAATAGCCTCATGTCCTCTATTGCACTTTCTTGAGATCCATTAGTGTCTGTGAAATCCTCTATTACTAAACCTTTATTACATGTGTGATGAATTTTTGGGCAGCCCCTTTAGATAATTTCTCGACTTAATCACTGACAAATTAATTCAACTACATAGAGATCAGAGTCAACTCCAAGAGTTTCTCTATGTTTGACATCTGGTTGCAGTAATAAATTACACCATTATGCTCGGATGATACGTTGCCAGGCAAAAAAAAAAACTGCACTGTTGTCGATATACAGGATAACTTATTTTAGCTGCAAGAAAATTCTCATTAGACCTCACTAAAGATTTGGCATCATTGGGATAACAGAATCCATGCGTCAATACAAACCTTTGTGAATCTCCAAAATTGGGAAATATTATATTGCCTTTCTTCATTGTTCCATGAATATTAGATTTTAAATATAATATAATATACCTATAATATGGTTTACTGCAGTCTCAGCTTTCTTTATTGTGTTCTATTTGACATAGTATTTGTATAATGAGTGCAGGGACGTAAATACCGGGGTAGCAGTGGTAGCATTGCACCTATTGAACTATAGAAGGTAAAACTTAACTTTTAATTATTTGTGATTAGAGAATAAAAATTAACTTTTAATTATTTTTGATTAGGGAATACTATTAATAATTATATGTCTAATTTAGGATCTAATCTGAGTTTTTATTCCATAATCAAAAATAATTAAACGTTAATTTTTACCTTATATAGTTCAATAGATCCTATGCAAGATGCACATGGTTGCCAATAGGCAAAATGAGAACGCAGATTGATAAACTGTAGCGAAGAACTAGAAGAATTTAGGCTAAGTTCACATCTACACTGAAGCCTCTGTCGCAGACAGTATGGGACTAAGGTTCTTTGGGCACAACAGCAACCCCTAGAAAATAGAGCCCCTCTAAAATTACAGATTAACAGTCCAGCATGCAGGACCTTTTTGTCTGGCACATTTGATGTCATAGGAGTTCTATCATAGGAACAGAAGAACAGAAAAAAAAATTGAAAATAGCTTTCTCTAATAATGGTCACCAATGTAACCCAACAGATCCCATTGATTATAATGGGGTCTATCAGGTATTCCTTATGGTGCCCGTTTCTTTGCCAGATGAACAAATCTTGCTTGCAAGTGAGAAGATAAAGACAGAAATCTTCTCAATTTTCAGGCAGTAATGAGTTTTACTAATTTTTCTATGAAGTAGTGGTAGCACATGGAAAGTTGCGTGCATGACTCTATTGATGTGTTCATTAGCTGTCTTGACCTTTTCACTATATTTCATAGAGATGTCGATTGTATACGATCACAATTGTTACCTCACTGTTCAGTCACCATGCCTGGCGTCTTGTTCTCAATTGCAGCTGACTGCCCAGTGTCCTTCTCCCTCATGCACATACCGGCTCTCAGCATCTGCAGAGACCAGAATGCACCCAATTGGTACCACATCCTGATGTCATCTGCTCACCCTTGTAAGTTTCTACTAATGGAGATGACTCCTGGGTGCAGTAATCTGAGGATTCTCTGCAAAGAACTCCTGATCTCTGTAGAAGGACTAAAGGGTGAACAACAGAGAATCATTCACACTCCTGGGTTTACCTTGAAGCCAAATCTGCAGCAACCCAGTGGATTCACATAATCTCTAGTAAAGTCCATGAATACAAGTTCCAGCATCCTTAGCTGTCAGAAGATGGGTGGACCTTTGGACTAGGTGTAAAATAGAGGGCGTTCCTTTCTAGTTGGAGAAGTGCAAATGTCTAGGCCTCAAGCTAGCCAGCGAGGCCTAGACAAGAGAGCGAGTCCCAGTCAGACCAGGGACTTGGTATGTCAAGCAGCTGGGGCCAAACCAAGAGTAGAGGCTAATAAGAGAGCCGGGGGCCAAAGAGACTGATGCAGGCCCAAGTTGGAGTGTGCTGTGGTAGCCGCATAGGCCAGAGAAAGTCCCATAGAGATAGCATGCAAGAGAGGTGGTAAATGGCAGAGACGGTGAGTCTAAGGAAGGTGACCAGTAAGTGATATGGTGAATGAAGCTCGACAGGTCCTTACAGGTCCATGAGCTAGATGTCCAAGGACGGGACTGAGAGTTGAGGTCACTAGCTGCAAGGCAGACATGGGCAAGACGTTGCATGCAACCCAGTGGATTCCCATAATCTTTAGTAAAGTGCATATCTTTCTAATAGATAGTTTTGACTATATTGCATAGTTTATGCCATAAATAATTGTCTAGCTCAGCCCTACACCGCAGCACATAATTCTAGTTAAATGAAATGACACAACATTTTTCTCTTCCTGTCCGATCCTCAATAAATAGATGTATATTGATGGCACTATTACAATTTTTATGCTAATAAAAAGTTTTTGGTCTGAAAAAGTCTTTTCTGAACTAGACCATCAAGTGCGGATTCATCATGTTGTATATCATCTGCGAACCATCATTTTGATGATGTATAATGTTGGGTGTCAAGGCTTATATGACAGATTACTCATTGCACCATTACCTTGCTGATATGTTCTTGTCTGGGAAAGTCTGCTTGTAAAATACCTTATTAGGATAAGTTGCCTTATATGATTAATTATGGGAGCAATGGTGCATTGTGCTACAAATCTCTATAATAAGGAACAATTTCATACAATACAATATAACCTCTAACCATTTGATACTAATTTATATCTGTAAGTGTGCATCCCCGATGAGTAGCATGCTCTTATACTTTTGCCTTTAAGAATTTAGCCATACAATACTATGAAAATAAAATTGTAAAGTCGACTATAAATCTCTTTTAGTGAAGTGTTTAGTAAAAGGGAAATGGATTGGATATAGCACGATCACTTACATTAGGTCATTTCTAATGAAATTCTTCAAGCATCCTATAAGAGACAGTCATATGATTTGTCTGGATGCCCTTTGAGAATGACTTTAGCTATTGAAACCTGTCAGAGAACCATAAACCTCCATGTCTTATGAGACCAGGCACATTCACAATCACCTTGTGTCTATCCCTCCCATCTCGCTCCTCATTTACTTTTCCTGCCCCCTAGTTTCCATGGAATTATCTTTGCACTTTTCTCTTAAAGGGAGTGTGTCACCAGGACCCTGCATATCAACCTAGCTGTGCAGATAGATAAGATAGGGTCACCTGAATCATACAGTGTTTTCCCCCTGTGAATCGTTGCCTTTGTTGCTGAGACATCACTATTTTGTTAATATGCAAATAGGCTCTTTGGAGCAATAAGCACATTGCAGTTGCTCCAAAGACATAAATGACAATGCCCTCATTGCTCCAAGGAGCTCATTTTCATATTGACAAAAATAGTGGTATGTCAGCAATGCTTGTTTAATACCTTCCACTGGTGCCCCCGGTGCCAGCCTCCATTACCTATTATGTCACAGGACAGCTCCTGCAAGCCTTATAAAGTATGCTAGCCCTGTCATATATGTAATGTGGCAGGCCTTAATAGTTATGTAGTAATTTACCCATAGACTGCAAAACAGTTATATTGCAGTCTATGGGAAAATCCATCTAATGATTGCAGGTACAGGAAATAAGAAACATGTAATTTTTACCGCACACTGGGCCACATTTTTCAATCCAAGTCCAACTCTTTTCTGTCTACATTTACGCCAAAATTCATAGTGCACGGCATTAACGACATATTTATGAACAGTGTGCACCAGAAAGAAAATAAAAATATGACAGGTTCGACACTTAAAAAATGTGCACCAGAATGGGTGTGGTTTAGAAGTCTCTAAATTTACGACACATTTACGAAACAGAAAAGAATGAATATGGCGCAGATATCCAAAGTAGACCAAGTTTAGAATGGCATAAAGAATTTCCGACAATTTACTTTGTGCGACAAAAATTCCTGTCGTGCGCCACATGTTTGTCTCAATAAGCGAGGGATGATATGTGTCTGCTTATGTTATGGCAAGAATTGTAGGGTCTTTGATGCGTGCGCCAAATATTTGTTCCTAACAGTCTGCAAGTTAAGATTTTTGTCTACAGATTTTGTGTACATGTTTTGCGCCATATATTTGTCTCATGGTGAGCCAGAATTTTGGAGCTGCTAGAAACCATCCATATTTATGAAGGCTCGTACGACTGATTCATAAATATGTCGAATGGAATTCATAGTTTAAGATAGTGCAACGATAGATAGTATTGATAAATGTGCCCCACTGTATGCCACAAAATCAATACCCATAACAAAATGGCTCAAATGCAGTTTTTTTCTAATTCTGCCCCATTTTGATTTGTTTTCTAGCTATCCAGTGCCCCGCATGGAATATTAAATGGTACCATTACGAAGTACAACTTGTCTTGTAAAAAATAAGCTCTCATATGGCTCTATGAATGGAAAAGTAAAAAAGTTATGACTTTTGGAAAGCGGAAAAAAAAATGAAAGCTGCAGCAGGAAAGGGTTAAATACCATTTCTTTTTATCTGTATACAGTAGGTTCAAAAGTCTTTGCTAATAAATTTCTTAACAAACTGTGATAGCAGTGGGAGCCTTGTTTTTCTGATACGGAGCAGCAGATCCCCTGAATAGATCCAGATATGAAATCTAATAATAACACATGCAGTAGGCTCCTAGTGGTGGCCGCAGGCAGTCACAATGTAATGGTTCAATGTGCATTGCAGCTTACCCGTGCCTACTAGTTTATTAGCCATAACAATTTTATGATTTATAGCAAAATGAGATTGTGTTAGTCCTACCTGCCCATTGCATTGCTCACTCTTATATCCTTTGCCATGCCTCTGATATGTTCTTTTTTATGTCTAAAAGCCATTAACGTCAGAGATTACCCCATTTATTTATTCCATTTTAATTCACAATTCCATTAAGCAGGAATCGGTCAAAACAGCCATTAGGCATCAATTATTCATTTGGGAGTGAAAGTAAAATTATTTGTCTTTCAGTGTCAGAAAAAAAAAGAAGGAAAACATAGATCTATCAGATTATTAGCTAGCAACTACCAGTAATAAAAGGAAAGTTTAATATAAATATATCAGTATTTATTATCTCTGTTCTTTACTGTCATATACCTGTAGGGTGGATTACCACTGCATTGTATAGGCCCATGAACTATGCAGTGAATTACAGTTCATGCCATTCAAGGGTATGCAAGAAAGTCGTCATCCCGTGGATGTTTATATATTTGTGACCTTTGCCCACAAGTATGTTCTGAGATCTGTAAATCACTATGACATTTACAATTGATTTCCTTATACAAAAAAAAAAAAAACTTTTTCAAAATATAAAAAAATAAAAAAAAAATAAAAGTTTAAATCATCCCCGTTTCCCTAGATCACATATAAATATAAATAAATAAAAGTAAACATAAATGCCGTAGCAGGAAAAAAAAATCAAAATGGGCGAATTGCCAATTTTTGTTCCCCTGCTTTGCCTCCCTAAAAAAATGGAATAAAAAGTGATCAAAAAATCATACATTCCCCAAGATGGTATCAATAAAAAGTACATATTGTCCCGCCAAAAAAAATACACCTTACACAGCTCCATACACTAATATGTAAAAAGTACACTGAAAAAAAAAAGTTACAGATTTCTGAGTATGGTTATTCAAAGAATTTTTTTTTCTTCAAAATTTGGAATTTTTGTAAACCTATTAAAACATGACAAAAATTATATAAATGTAGTATCAATGTGATCATACTGACCCGGAAAATAAAGCTAACATGGCATGTTTACTGCACAGTGGAAACCATAAAAACAAAACCCATACGAAAAAGGCAGTATTGCATTTTTTTTCCAATTCCATCACATTATGAATTTTTTTTCCCGCTTCTCAGTACATTGTACAGAATAATAAATGGCACCATTTTCAAGTACAACTTGTCACACAAAAATCAAGCCCTCATATGACTACGTAAATGAAAAAATGTATGGCTTTTGGAATGCAGGGATTAAAAAACGAAAACAAAAATGAAAAATATCTGCGTCACTTAAGGGTTAAAGCCTTTTTAAAGTGTGCTTTGTACAAAACTTGTTCGACCTGAAACAAATCTTGGACCTGAGCCATGAACCTGAAACAAAACGAATTCTGAGTGGTTTGCAAACATAGCTTATCAGAGCAAAAATCCTTCTCTTCTCTTGCATATACTGTATGTCTTTATACTTAGCCTATATTCACTTGACCGTGGCACAAAACAGCCTTGAAATGGACATTGTTTACAGCCAGTTTGCAGCTGAGGGGTGCCTATTTTCACAGATCCCTCATACATTGGAGTGTATTGAGGGATCCGAGAAAATGGGTAAAAATAGGACATGACCTATTTTTTCACTGTCCACTAAATCGGAACGTCAAAAAAATCCGTCATATGAAAAACACCCATTCAGATACATTGACTTTAATTCAGCCGTGTGACGGCAGTTAAAATAAGCAGCCATTGTATGGCGAGTTATCACTGTCACGTAAATATAGGCTTTTTATTCTGCCTACTTCAATTAACTTCAAAAACTTTGGTCAAAAATGTTGGCTGCTTTGTCTACAAGTCTGCTAAGTAATTGTGAATGAATTTCTCCATCACTACATACAGGAGTCCTTGCATTGTTCATTGTGTGATTTTGTAAGTAAAGTAACTGGAACAGCTGAATTTTCAAGATTTGCTTTAACCTACTGTAATGATTCAGAATTGCACCCAAGTCCTTTTATCTTTAAAGTTTTATACATTCCTTTTTTTTATTTTTTTTATTTTATTTCCCCACTCGTTTCTACATAGGTGGTTCAGTTGGGTGATATGAGGGTAAGACATTACCAGCAGATATACTTCCCAACTTCCCAGGACTAACCCACATGACCTGCTTCTGAAATCACTGTCTTACTCAGGTTCTCAATGTATTCCTATCAAACTCACATTCCTCACAGGCCTCAGCGGTAAGCCCAGGCCGATGACGTCACCGAAGAGCGCTGGACACCACTAGGAGGACCAAAAAAGGTAAGAGAAGGTGCTGAATGTGAATGTTTTAAATTTTTTTTTCACCTCCCCTGGAATTCCTATTATACTCTGAGACTCCAGAGCATAATGCAGTGACCATTTTAGTTCACCCGAGATGAATCTCCGTTTGTTCAGTTTCATAAAAAAAAAAAGAAGAACAATTTGGAATATTGAGGTTGAACCTGGCTCGGTATGAATCGATTCACACTTAGACACCAGCACGTTTCACGACAATGAACCTGATCATGGTACTTACTGTATAGTCTGCTGCCGCTCTACAGAACATCTCATACACATTTAGAAAATACTATTTACAACATAAATGTCAAGCAATCAATAGTTTTCCTTCATTTTATGATACTCGTTGGTTAGAAACCTGCCGATAATGACTCTATATTGACGACACGTAAGACACAGCTCTAAAAATACATAATCCTTCTGTCTTTAAGGAGTTGATATATAATCTATTACACATAGGTACTTGTAACAATGAAATATGTCAAAAGGGTAGACATTCCCCAGGGGGTTCCAGCCAGTGAGAAATAAAGAATCATTAAATTAGTGACATTTGCGAGCAGTACAATGTGCGCTCAGCGTCCTGTCAACATGAATTACCAATCACTTCTCTTTTTTTCTAAAGAGGCATCAGACACAAATGAGTTGGTCACAGTAAAACATATTCTGGCCTGTTGTGTGTGGACAGTGTCCTACAGCTGATAGTTAATAGAGAAACACTTATTCTCTACTAGAGAGAACTTTCTCCTTTTGTCCTCACAAAGTGATTTTCTACTTACTTAATGAAAATTTTTGATTTCCTCTCTTAGCCTCAGCTCTGCTCCTCTGTTCCATATTAGGATCCTTCTACTCTGCAATCCTGGTGCTGTGGCCACTGGTATGGCCAAATGGCATGACTTTTGGGTATGGGATGGACCCTCACTGCTTCCTAAATCAACCCAAACTACAGTAAACATTGACTTTGGAATAAAAGTACAAAACACTTTATTTTGTATTTAAATCACAGAATTAAATAATTACAGAAGGAGTCAGGTGAAGTGCTAGACCATTGGGATTCACGAAATCTGTGAGATCCCCAGCTGTCTGACAAACAGCACCTGGTCAGGCAGCAAAAAAGGGGCGGCACCCTCCGGCACACTTTAAGGGCACCAACGACCCTGTGCTTACCCACTGTGCCCGCCCCTGGATGACATTACTATTACGACATCCTTCAGGCTGGCCATTTCCAAAGCTCAGCCTTTCACCACCATGAGGTTTAACCTCCATTAGTTAAAATAAGTCCACAATAACTTGCCTGCAACTTCCACCTGACTCCTCAACCGCAAAAGTAAAGCTGTGACAGTTAAAAATGGGCCATGTAACATGTAACACTTTGTTAGATTCAACTGACTCCCTTTATAATTTTGTTATTATTATTCATTTATTTTTTCCACACTCATTTCCAATGCCATGAACAAATAACTAAATGTTCAGGCACATGCTATGAAATATGGGCTAAACATGGCAATCCCCCGATGAAGAGTCATCCTACAGCACTCAGGAGAGGAAAAAAACCCCTGTGGAGGAAACCTCTAGGGAGCCATGACTGGATGACTGCCCTTCCCTTGGGCTGTGAAGGATAATGCCAACATTAACTCATCAAAGTCATCTTAGAATTGCATATATGTCCAGATACACAATTACACTGCCAAACAAAGAAATACAATAATACATACATTATACAGGTAAATGTGAAAAAAGCAATTGTAAATGTAGCATCTTTGGCCGTTCAGGCCTCTGCGCCATGCTCCGGTTGCATGCTACAGCACAGGAGGCATGTCCATTTATGATCTTCTGCTCCTGTTGCTTTAGCACTGCTGAGTATTCGTTGCTGTGTGTCAGTACACCAGTGCTTAAGCTCTTCTGGTTACTAAGGAGTTAACACTAGTAGCTCTTTGATTGACATCCTCACTTGCCAATCAAGCTTGGGACGGGTTCTTGTTACCCTTTATATTGTTTTCCAGCCCCATCTTGGTTGCTTGCTATTGCTTCTCTCAGCGTGCTAACTATTTACTATTTTGTGGATTTGATACATTTCTACCCTTGACTTTTTCCCTTTTGACTATTCTCCTGATTCTGATCCTGTACTTCGCTGCTAGACTGGTTCTGACCCTTGGCTTTCCTGATTATCTGTGTCTGTTTGCTTGTCTTGTCCACGTTTTGGCGTTTACACTTGTATTGTAGGACGGGACTGTCACCCAGTTGTCCTTTACTACCTAGGGTAGTTGAGGCAAGTAGGTAGGGACTGGGTCGAGTTTAGGACTCACTGCCTCTGTCATCCCCTTTTTCCCAGGTTTCAGCAGCAGCTACTGGGGAATTGCTTAACTGGCAATTCCCTAACAGTAAAATAGTGACTAAAAGAGGGCGGGTGGGAGGGAAATGTTTCCTCCAGTCCTTGTGGTGAGAGAAAGAGGAGGAGAGGGATAAGACAGGAAGTTACATCTACTTCACGTATATCAAAAGAGATGGACAACACTCTGGTAGTTTTTCAGCTTTCTTATTTTAATGAATAGGTTCAACAATCTATGTACAATACGGGAAAGTGTTAAGATTGCAAAAAATAGAGTTTGTGTAAGCAACGTTTCGGGCATTGATTTCCCTTCATCAGGCAAATCATAGGTAGCAGCAGGGTGATGGATTTAAAGAAGAATGGGCCCAGGTAGGTGACCCAATGTAGAAGATGTGTGGAGTGTGTGCGGCAGCCATTTTAGTTCATCCGAGACAAATCTCAAATTGTTCGGTTATATCTTACCATCATATTCTGCAGCACTACAGATATCGTCAACACCGTCCCATATAGGGCTCACAATATGAATCCCCTATCAGTAAGACTTTAGCGAGTGGGAGAAAACACGCAAGCACAGGAAACTCCTTGCAGATGTTTTACTTGGCTGGAGTTGGACCTAGGACTTCAGCGCTGCAAGTATCATAAAATCCGTATTCATTTTTACTTCTTTTCCTATGACGAAACAGAAGAACGGATTATAATGACACAGATGTGAATATAGCCTTATGGAAACAGTGTACAATATGACAGTGATCTATGCTGTTTCCATAACTTGGGAGCTACCGAAACTGTGCAGTTCATTGTGCTGCACTATATCCATAACTCCCATTCACTTCTATGGGAGTTATTGAACCAGCATAGCATAGTCTTCTGCTCTTTCTGTACTCCTAACCTACATACAGCAATGGGTATTCTGATCTCAGCCATAAAAGGTTGAATCAGGAATACCCCTATAAAGAGGACCTTACACCACCGCCACCAACTCCAGCTCTTTGCATTCTATAAAAGTTGCCACACCACTGACAGGCGCAGTTGGAATTTTTTCTCTAGCTCCCACCATTCCCCATAATTAAGCTCTCTGACAGGAGAAAGCCTAATTAAGTACTCTGATTGCTCAGGAATGGTGGGGGCTAAAGAAAAAATTCCAAGGAGCAGCAGGTATTGAAGGATGCAAAGAGTTGGCATTGGTGGAGTTTGTGAAAGGGTCCTCTTTAAGGGAAGGAATCAGTCCACTTGCCTCCTAGGAACAAGTAATAAAAACGGTTTCACCGAAAAGTTTGTATAAATAAATGCAGAGAACATAAATTCTCAATACTAGAAACGCACTTTGATGAGAACCTGTCACCTTGTAAATAATGTGCAGTCTGTGGACTATGTGTTATAAAACAAGGGAAACTGAACAGATTGATAGGAGTCCAATGGGCAATCTTGCTCTGTGATTGACAGCCTTCTCCTGGTTAGTGTGCATACTAATTACAGCTAAGACCTGCCCACTGGACTCCTAAGCATATATTGAACATGAATTTAAAAAAATAAAATACAAGTTATAC
Source organism: Leptodactylus fallax (assembly GCA_947044405.1). Taxonomy (NCBI): domain Eukaryota; kingdom Metazoa; phylum Chordata; class Amphibia; order Anura; family Leptodactylidae; genus Leptodactylus; species Leptodactylus fallax. The sequence continues at coordinate 657,373 of CAMRHE010000057.1, forward strand.
TGATTCTTTTCCTACAATACTATGTACCAATCTGCTCAGCTCCTCCTGCTCTATAACATGCAGCTGGCAGATCAGACACTTTGTTCAATGTGACAGGTTCCCTTTAAGTTACTAGAACATTTATATACTTTGCAATTATCTAAGAAAAGAGGGTTATTGTCAAAGTTTTTTTTGGGAATAGATGAGGGTCCACTTGGTCTCCGCAGATCTACAAAATCCTAATGTACTTAACAAGATTTGGAGTGCTTTATTGATCTTGATTCGACAGCCTTGTCACATACAGTCTCTTCCAATAAATCTCATCCCATTACCAGAATTGATGGTGTCAGGTTTATCTTACTGCTGCTTATCCTGGCAAGGTTTTCCTTACACAAGAAAACAACGTTAAACACTTTCTAGCAAACCATATTGACCATGGACATAGAATAAGATAAAATATGAGTGCTGGTGTTACATTTCTGGGCTTTTCTGATCTGCATGAAGAACTAAAATATACATCTTACACTTGCATACAGAAAATTCAACTTTTAAATTTAATTTTATTATTATTTTTTTTTTTATAGGAGTTGGTATTCACACGATGCTAAGCCATAAGCTATTACATTTACTAGGCACGTTCCATATGGTTAATTGGATTGTTGTCCTCATTGACGGCATTCACTAATATATTTATAAGGTTCATTCTCCGTCTCTAGTCTTAGCAGACCTCATATAATCATGTTCATGGCAGAGAAGAGAAGGCAATGTTTTATGGACAAGATAATGATCTGGATATGCTGTTTTAAATAACATAAAGCACACAGAAGACTTACGCTAGGTTCACACTAACGTTCGTGTTTCCATTCTTCGGGTCCACTTGGGGACCCGAAAAATGGAAAACCTATCCACTTAAAAAGCGGTTACCTGCGGAAGGGTAATACTGGGTCCGCCAGGTTTCCGACCAGTTTGCTTGCAGGACTTTTCTCTCCTCATATTTTAAGTGGAATGGGGGTCATACCGCTAGTGTTACTGTAGCCTTATAGGGGACATATCCTGTACACATTTAATAGCTGCCATAGCAATTCCTCTACATTTTCTTATGCACATGCAAGCTTGGTTAGCAGCCATTTACCCAGAAGTTTCACACAAAAAGGTACAAGAGACTTTAGAAACCTTAGAAACCCTATTGCTTCATCCCATAAAAACTTGAGCCAACTTTTTTGTGAATATGAGGGCTACGGAAAAATCTTTGCAATGAAGCAAAGTCTGTACAGACGCTTGTGATAAAGTATCATGACATTGTTGTGCCTCACATGATCGCTGAGGCCCAATCACATGCCTCAGTGGTCTGCCAGGACTTGTGACGTCTCCCGGGAGGCCGGATCATGTCATATGACGACCAAAGATCACCCTGAGATTGCGCCGGGTGCCCCAAGGGAGCCCAGGATAGGTGAATGATCAGTGTTGACTATGTTTCCACACCTCCCCTTTGTCTCCACTTACAATCTGGGATCTGAAGAGACCTCAGTGTAAAATAATAGCACTGTCGATTCTGACCGAAGCGAAACAGGTGGATGAACCTTGCAAATATTCGCCAAACAAATTTTGCAAGGTTTGCTTACCTCTACTCACAACCCAGCGAGGAAAAAGATGGTGAAACCACCATGACCTAAAAGAAGTTACACCTACAGCAGTGGTTTCTCGTCTCTGAGAATAAATGGATCAGGCTCAGAAATTCAACATGCCCAATCCTTCTGTTCTGGACATCTGTTGGAGGGGAGTTGGGAGGTATCCCTAACCTGATCTTGAAACTAAGTAAAGCTTTTCTCAAGGATTTCGACTCCGTGTAAGTATCCTGAACATATAAAGTCCAGTCTAATATTATACTGTTTGTGACTATATGTTATATTGTGATGTTCTCTATACAATAGGTTGCATGCACTTACTTGTGAATGGCATGTTATTTTGTATGAATATTGTATGAGTTCTGTTATATCTCTTGCTTAAACAACAATCTTCCTTGACAGTAGTTTCAGGGAGGAAATACAGTAAATAGGGGAAGATTGTACTTGGCTTCACTAAATATTCACAGATGGGATTTTTCATTCTCTGTTGACTTCTATACATCAACACCTGTATGGCATCAGATGGAGCAGGGCATGATTTTTTTTTTTCCATACAGCGACACATTGAGCGCGTACCAAAACATCTCTGTATGAACATATGGCAGCACACAGAGATACAGAAACCTTCGCAACATAACATTTCTGCTGTATAATGCGAGTTATACACGAAAACGCTCATATATTAAATATTTCTGTGTTCAGAGTTAAAAAACTTCTGAACTTTAATAATAGCTTTGTGATATCATAAAATATCATTTCTGTTACCCATAACTTAGAGGGATCACTTTAATCATCCCAAAAATGAAGCATAAAACGCTGTAATATTTCTGTGACAAGTTAGACCCATAGACCATTCAGATGTAAATCACAGCATGTGATGGATTAAACCGTTTTTTCATAGCCCATGCTACATTTGGAGATATGGAAATATTGGAATTATGTCACATCTGCCATTCTATGTTTGTTGCAAAATATCAGACTAAAAGATTAAAGGGGTTGTCTCAATATCTACAGTATTATTGGAGATATTACCAATGGAACCCCATTGATTACAAGAATAGGGTCCTGAATGCTGTATTCGGCTACCACTGTCAGTCCTATAGGCTTTGAATGATGCATCTGTGTGTATACTTGACAGTCACTTCATTCAATCAGGGGCATGGCCTATCTTATGGATAGATGATGTGTGTCAATCTTGGGACAGCTCCTTTAATGTCCCTGAAGAAATGAAGTCATGTCATGCTAATCTACGACCCCATATGCAAGTAGCATTAGGCAATGTATAGAAAGGCAGTGATAGTCCTCTAATCTGTTATATAGTTATTAGGAAAATGGAATTAACACTTTTCAGCACAAACCTGCAATATATTATAGAACTTTACAAGACCGGAAGAAAATTTTGAGAAAACATAGCCTATTAGGAAATTCAGGTAAGTTAAAAACAATGACAAAACACCATTTTTATAATATTTAATTTAGATTTTTGTCCTTATATTTCATTTTTAGGTTTTAGGCTGTGTTTACATCACGGTTGTGATTTTCATGTTTTATTTGTTCTGTTATAGGAACATAAAATTGGACATTCCAACATGGCTGGATCCAACATACAGATATAAACAGATCCCAATACACCTAATTGAAAACAATAGGGTCTGTCTGGGATCGGTTAAATAGGACTTTTCATCTCCTCATACATATGCGGTTTTATATACCATTATGTGCCCCAGTGGAGGAGTTATTGGAGCCATTAGTTTTGGCACCGATCTCTGATCTCTCCCCACTGTCAGAAGGGTGTTCCTGATAGTCTAGCGTCTGGGCTGTGAGGAACGGCCCCCCTGACAATACTCGTCCATAGACTTGTACTGGGGGGGCGTTCCTCATCGTTCAGTGTCATCACAGGGTGGTAAAGAACACCCCCTCTAACAGTACAAGGCTATGTTAAGGTACTGTCGGGGGGGTGTACCTCACAGCCCAGCGATGACACTAGACTGTCAGGAACGCCCTTCTGTCAGCTTTCTAGTGGTATATATAACCGCACTTTCATGAGGACATAAAAAGTACTCTTTAAGTTGTCTGTCATTTCGGTGGGTGTAAAAGTGCTCTTTGCCATGGCTACCAGTCAAATTTTGAGCTGCAGAGCCAATCAGAGTATTGACCAAACCAGGGCAGAGGCATTGAGTTTAGACCTGGCTCTAGCACTCACTTATTACCTGTGATTGCTTCTTGTACTTAAGCTCTCTATTTTCTTAGAACTCACTCCTAGTAACTCACCCTGTTTTCTGTTGATCTCTTGGTTTACTGATTTTGTATTATTTTTCTTGCTAATCTCTCTCTTGCCTTTTGACTTTAAATGTCACCACCTGGACTTGACCATGGGCCATGACTACTGGTAGTCCTCTGCTTTTGTTTTGGCTATTCCCGTACTCTCCTGGCTAGTGTATTACTCTCTCTGTCTGCCATAGGTTTCTTGAATTGGTACTTAGCTTGCAAGAACATCTGTTTTCTGACACTTTGTTTCATGGTTGCAACCTGGTTGAAGCCCTAGACTCTGCAAACCAGAGCAGTGTTGGTTTATGGTGTGAGTGGCCAACCCTCTCAAAGCCCTGGACAGTCACTTAGCTGGTGTATCTGGAGAGGATCTAGGACTAAGACTAGTCATATGCTGGCAAATATTATACGTATGAGACCACTTCATGCTATCTGAAAGCTCTCATTTTATATTTCCATTTCTAAAAATTTGCAAATATTTAAGTTTTTACTTTTGTTTCTGCCACATCATTGACCAGTTCAGATCATCAATATGTTTAAGAAGAATAAAGGCATTCTACCATATAAACAATTCTATCAGCTTTTGGGAGAAAAGATATTATTATAATTGAATTTTTATATCGACACAGCTGGAGTTTTTATATGATCTTAATATTTGTGATTTGCAGTAAAACCGTCCATGTTTGGGATAATTATTCTCCCATTTTATCAAAGCAATCATTGGAACAGCTCTCCATTAGCCAGTAACTGTTCTGAAAAACCCTAAATGTAGAAAAATATAACGCTTTTCAGAAGGTGTTTTTCACGTTGAGCACAATATGGAATATTTTATGTAAAAAGGTTATTTTCATGTTGATGCACTTAGAATTAGATCTCATCTAGATTAAGTGGACTATATAAAAATAAAACAATGTGTTCGTATACTGGAGGATTTATTTCGGAGAAGCTGACAAAGTTTTATTGACCATTTTTTTGAACTGGTCATATGAAAGTATTATGGTCAGTGAAACATAACAGATTTATTTTTAATTTACTGCTGGAAAGGAGGGAGAATAATACCTAGAAATGCTTTGTGCAGCATCTATCTAATTGGATTGGAAGTACTGAAAACAGTGTGAAATTAAATGACTTTTACAGACCAATACACAGTAGCAGCTGTATTGTCATTTTTCTCATTTATGGCTTTATGATTTCTTTTTGGTGCGTTGCTGAAGGAATGAGGCTTCGAGTCACATTGAACACAATTGTTGTTTTGGTGAAATTGGGAGAGAATTATCAAATAACAACAAATTATTCACCACTTCCCAAACCTTCATTCTAATAAAGTTGTCATGAAATCTTATTTGGACAAATGTTTTGATATCTGATGTGTGTACCTGTATACATAATATATATAGCCGTACGTGTTGGCACAAAAAAAGAAAAAAAACGCAAATTGGACATAATTTCAAACAAAACTCCAAAAATGTGCCAGACAAAATTGTTGGCACGTTTTCAGAATTGTGGGTAAATAACTTGGAGCATGTGAAGCTCGATCAAACTCACCTGTAGCAAGTAACGGGTGTGGGCAAAATAAAAAATCACACCTAAAACCAGATAAAAAGGAGAGAAGTTGACTCAGTCTTTGCATTGTGTGTCTGTGTGTGCCACACTAAGCATGGAGAACATAAAGAAGAGAAGAGAACTGTCAGACTTGAGAATCAAAATTGCAGAAAAATATCAACAATCTCAGGGTTATAAGTCCATCTTCAGAGATATTGTTCTTCCTTTGTCCACAGTGCGTAACATAATCAAGAAATTTACAACCCTTAGCACTATAGCTAATCTCCCTGGATGTGGATGGAAGAGAAAAATTGATTGAAAGGTTGCAATACAGGATAGTCCAGATGGTAGATAAGCAGAACCAATCAAGTTCCAAAGAAATTCAAGCTGTCCTGCAGGGTCAGGGCGCATCAGTGTCAGCATGAATATCCATCGGCATTTCAATGAAATGAAACACTATGGAAGGAGACCCAGGAGGAACCCACTGCTCACACAGAGTCAGAAAAAAGCTAGACTGAAGTTTGCCAAAATGTACGTGAGTAAGCCAAAATCCTTCTAGGAAAACGTCTTGGGGATAGATGAGACCAAGATAGAATTTTTTGGTAAAGCACATCATTCTACTGTTTACCGAAAATGGAATGAGGCCTACAAAGAAAAGAACACAGTACCAACAGTCAAATATGGTGGAGGTTCAAAGATGTTTTGGGGTTGTTTTGCTGCCTATGGCACTGGGTGCCTTGACTGTGTGCAAGGCATCATGAAATCTGAAGATTATCAAAGGATTTTGGGTCACAATGTAGGACTCAGTGTCGGAAAGCTGGGTTTGTGGCCTAGGTCATGGGTCTTCCAGCAGGGCAATGACCCCAAACATACTTCAAAAAGCACCCAGAGATGGATGGAAACAAAGTGCTGGAGAGCTCTAAAGGGGCCAGCAATGAGTTCAGATCTAAATTCCATTGAGCACCTGTGGAGAGATCTTAAAATTGCTGTTGGGAGAAGAGAAGACACCCTTCAAATATGAGAGACCTAGAGCCGTTTGCTTCTGACCTCTGGCTACGTTCCCTGGATTTGTCTCTGTTTCCCGTTATTGTACATTGCTGCCCGGTGTATTGCTGACCTGCTTGTCGACTATTCTCCCTGGTGAGTTGTGTGTAGATCTGGTGTCTGACTTCTGTTAGTGGTGTGCCAATTTGCAGTACATTTCTCTGTGGTGTCAGTTCCGGTCAAATGATTCTGCAAAGTCCAACTCCACCACTAGGAGCTCTGGTGAAGGCGTCTGAAGGCTGGTTTTGACTCACTCTTTTGACTCATTACTGCTTGCAATTGTCAGCCCATTTCTGCTGCTACTCTCCTAAGGCATGTTCTTTACCAACCTTGTTATTGTGGCCGTGCATCTGAATCCTAACAGGAGGCCAAGGAACGGCACGATCCTGAGGACAAACCACAACATCATCATTTGTACAGTTAGAACCATATTACTGGGCCTGTATATTGGCCAGATTTACTGGACTGAACGTGACTCAGAATGTCTGCTCAGTCCACTTGAACTATTTTTGGGCCGGTAAAACTGTAGTTCCAGTAGTTTAAAATTGGGAATAGGTATTATACAGGCAATACTATGGAGGTTTAGAGAGGTTAAGAGGTCTAGGGTGGTAATGAATTGGAAGGGTGAAGGTTGTCTAGATTCTGTCACATTGGTTAGATGTGCAGGTGTTGGAACTCCACTATGTTATACTGATGACCTATGAGCATGAACTGAGCATGCATGCATATGGGTAAGTTAGAAGGAGTAGACATCAGCTGGATTTTCCAGGGCTTTTTAATAGATTACCTATTCTTGAGATAGATGATCAGTTGAAGTTCCAAGGAGGTCTGACTCCCAGGATCCCCCGTCATCACCAGTTACATGAATGCCACATTACAGATCATGTGACGTCACAGTCATCTGTCCCAGAGCTTGATCGAAGCTCAGTCCCATTCATGTGAAAGGGCTGAGCTGCAATACCAGGCACAGCCACTGTATAAATGTTTAGCGTTGTGCTTGCTAAGTATCGAAGAGGCCATAGCGCCCACCCAAACACTGAAGCCTATTCAAACAGCCTATTGGCTGGGAGCCCAGACCCCTGCTGATCTTTAATGGATGACCTATCCTAAGGGTAGGTCATCTATTATTTATTTATTTATTATTTATTATTTATTTATGGGTCCATATGCAAGCAATGCAAAGTCATCGGCTATTACATTTATACAGCTTGTTTGGGTGAGTTAAAGGATCATCTTCTCAGCTCTGTAACCAGTCATTCTGGAACAAAGCAGGAAAAGTAATGTGGTGTATTTACAAAGTTGTTCAACTTTTTATGTAGATTAATTCTATATTAAAACTGTAAAATGATGTTCAAAGGTGATCACACACCTGAAGTGTCTTGTTAAATATGTTAGCATAAAAATCATTATTCTTATTAATTCATAACTTCAAAGCTAAAGTATTTTTATAGGAGAATGCCTGTAGAGTACAAGAAAAATTGTACAAAAAAAAAAGAATGACCAAACCAAGCTGAGGGCAACTGAGAGGGAGATTAAAGGAAAGACATAGAAGTGCAATTCACTAAAAAGAAGAGTTAGCTGAGGCCGGAGCAGATGAAAGAGAGGAGATAAATGACTGACTGCTCCGTCTGATAGGAAATAAGGCAAATGACATATTCTTACTTTGTTACAATTCACTATCTTTACAATATTTCAATACACGATAAAAGAGGAACATGTCTATGATAAAGCTGAAGGTGATTTAACTAAGTAGTTAGAAACATTTCTCACTTCTGTATGACAATTATCAGTCAGCTACACGTCTATAGCGGGGAAAGTCAGCCAACTTTTTTAACCCCCTTCCCGCCGCAGGTATTTTTCAATTTTTGTTTTTTAATCCACTGCTTCCAAAAACTTTTTTTATTTTCTATTCACAGAGCTGTGTGAGGGCTTCGTTTTTCTGGGACAAATTGTAATTTGTAATGGTACCATTTAATATTCTGTATGATGTACTGGGAAGCTGGAAGAAAAATCAGAATGAGGTGGAATTAGAGAAAAACTGCGTTTGCGTGACTTTCTTATGGGTTTCATTTTTATAGCATTTACTGCGCAGCCAAAATGAAATGTTGCCTGTATTTGGCTTGATTATGCAATTACAGTGATACCAAATTTATTAATTTAAACTTTGAAAAAAAAAATTTTCTTGGAGTCGCCATATTCTGACAGCTGTAAATTTTTTATATTTCTGGGGCAGCATAAGGCACCTTTTTGTGGGGCTAGATGTACTTTTTATTTATTTATACCATTTTGGAGAATGTCTGATGTCTTGATCAGGTCAAAAAAATGGCAGTTCTGCCCCCTCATTTCAGAGGACAGTGATCACAGGTAAAAATGGTGGTGCCAATGCGCCACTGGGAAAATGGTGCCTAGGTCAGGTTTGACCAAGGCATCAGAAGGGTTAATTCCCGTGATCAGGGTGGGTACTGATCACAGGCATTACTGCTGTATAATGCAGAGGTGCCCAGGTGACTATGGTGGCCGCTCATCTCCTGAGTGGCCACCATATATAAAGACCCGACATCCACTGTAATATTATGGTGGATGTTGTGAAAGGGTTAAAAATTCTAATTATTGATGTTGTTCCCTGTTCTGCCTCCATCAGGACAGTACAAGTGGTACTGATGTCTGATGTCACCAGGCACTTCCACACCACCCTCTACTCACGAGTTACTGCATGTGAGCTACGGTATGAGCTGTAACTTATATAATGGACAGTTACTTAGTGAGGTTGCCAGGTGTTGGAGACCGACCAGGTCTGATATTGATAACCTATTCTAAGGATACAGTAGGTGATCACTATTAAAGGGGTGTTTTGGTTACAAGTTGCCCCCCATCAACAGGATAGGGTTAAATTGCTTGTCTGTGGTGTCTGACCTCTGGGACCCCACTGTTCATGAGAATGGGAATCCATTTACCCCCAAATGAATGGGGCGACTGACTGCACATGGGTGGCTTCATTCCCCTCTATAGGATTGGCACACAAAAAAAAAACAGTACAAGGGCGCCACCCTAGTGTAACTCTCATAGTCATGGAGCATATACAACACTGCGCTCAAGTAGAGAGAAGCTCATCAGACAATAGATTAGTATTCAGCTAATCTCACTGGTAACTCAGCTCTGCTTTATACTTCTGCAAACGTATATTTCAGACTTGACTTTTTAGGGTATGGCAATATTTCACGGAGTGACTTAAGGAGTGAACGATCCATATTAAAATGCCATATTACAATCCTATTGATTTCATATGGCAAGTAAAGGTTCTTTTTATGTTTATGGTACTATTACTATTACATAATACAAAAAGAGACAGAACACCCCTTTAAAATAAAATAAAGAAGAAAGTAATCCAAGGCTCGTCCCCCCCCTGTCTGCCGCTATGGTACATATGCCGTAGTATCACATCTCACCCACTGGCAGGCACTTATGTGACTGGCAATCTTATTTTGTTTTTGTTTGTCTACTTGCTTGTTGTTCGATGCGTAGGAGCATATGGGTTGCTATGGGGTCCTGCTATTTCTATGTACGCCCCTGCATATCTGCCTGTAAAGAAATTCATCCTGGTTACTCTGTATACTGTATGCTGAAACAATTACTGTCTAGCCTGGAATGAACTTATTGTGTTAAGTAGAACTAATGATATCTCATTATAATCAATGGAAGAGGGATAACCTATAGTGACTGGCCAGGTGTTGTGATATGCCGCTCTCCTGTCACAGCAAATAAATATATATTTGATCACTCGTGAGAGAAAAACCTTGACATTTTACCTTAAAGGACATGTGCTGGCAGGTTAAGAGGCATTTTTCAAGCAATGTTTGTAAAAATACAACAAAATGAAAAGATTAAAGATTAAAATTCTCCACGGTAAAGGTATGGCTATGACAGATGTACAGAATCCAGCATATCACAAAACATGTGCATTGTCACAGTACAAAGGAGGAGGCGTTACATGGAGCATATCATCAGATAATGACTCGTTATTTAAACAATGCTAATATTTGGAATATTTTTTACAATATTTTTTTTCGTGTGTATTTCAGTATTACACAGTATTACGCTAACCATTTGAACATACAGTAGGTTTACAGTTCATGTTTTGTATGGCTCACTTTTAAGCTTTGCTGTGTAGACTGGGACAGAACCATGAGAGCCATCTAACATTCATTAACCATTAAAACCCACACAATAGGCTGACAGTTCATGTTTTGTGCGGCTCATTTTTCAGCTTTGCTGTGTAGACTGGGACAAAACCATCAGAGGAAACTCACTTCATCAGAGCATGGGAAATTTAATGACAATTTATTTTACTGCTGGATGCATTGATAGAGCAACATAACAAAACTATGTAAACATTCTGTATACAGCTTGTAAGTCATCTGGAAGATTTGTAGTACTCAGTAATAGTCTTGTTCTAGACAGTGGATTACTGTAGTCTAATGACGCTTTCTTGACTTCCCATTCATTATAGCTCTATGTAGCTAATACAGGAAGAAAGGTTATGAAATCTGTCAGGGCAACTAAACTACCCACAGGTCCTTATAGACCTGGGGTTTAGTGGTCCAAAACGCCCTATTATTATTGCAATCCGTGGCCACATTAAAAATAAAAAAAGCTTTATACTTACCTAGAGATGAGTCTGATAAGTGTCATTGGACTCATCTCTGGTGCTCCCTGCACCTGCCCTATTCTTCGGTAAAACCAAAGACATACACCCGGCTTCACTGTGCAAATGTAGGAGGTGCGGGGCATGTGCACTGAAGCCAAGGTGTACTGCTCTGGATTCATTGAAAAATTTTGTTGGCATAGGGAATACAGGGGATAGGAGAGTATAAACATTTTTTATTTTTAATGCGGCCATGGATTCCATTATAACGGGGCAATTTGGGACACTTATCCCCAGGTCCATAAGTACTTGTGGGTGGTTTAGTGTCCCAAATTGCCCTGACAGATTTCCTTTAATATAAAGAGCTACAATATTTAAAAAAAATACTATATACTTAGATTTAATTAATCTATCTAAAATGACTAAAGCTAGTACAATGGGGGGAAGTCATTATTGTTTTTGGGCCGGAATTTGGTGTAAAAAAGTAGCTGCTCATAGCTGTTACAGATCTCAGTTTCTGGTGCATGGGGGGGCAGAAGAATCACCAAATGTATTAATAAATTAGGTGGATTTCCACCCTGTAAAGGAGGGGAGGAAGAAAAGCTGTGACATCACCTGTTGTGACTAGCAGATGGAATGATGGGTCACTGAGGCCTTTTTTCATCCAATTTCATTGCTGACTCACTTTTTTGTATAACGAAATCTAGACATAAAAATTTGGTTTAACAATAGACCATTTTTGGTGACTTATTTCAATGGAGATTTTTTCCAATTGTGTACCCATGCCCTCATGACCATTAGTGCCAGAAGTATAAAATGTGGTCAGGGGTACAGTATATGATAGCAAAAATAACATAGCTACCAAAGGTTCAATTTTGGATGAATGTTGTGTTTGAAAATACCTTATAACTGTTCCCATGACATAAAAAGTTGCTATCAAAATGCTATAAAGAGTATAAAGTTCTAACCTAAACATCCTGTCATTGATGATTTAGTGTTCAGAAACTTTTGTTCAGAAACATTATAAATCAACTGTAATACAGAAATGATCATGCTGAGTGTAGTATAGGCACAATACAGGACTTTCAATGTGTTTACACTTCTGATATCTGAAGGGTAAAACAGATTATGTATCTGGCAAAGTGACTTTCTAAAAAAAATGAGTAAATCAAAAAGAAAAAAAAATAGTAACGAATAATGTCCAGTTGTGAAACACTTAACCCATGATTTTACAAAAAATATGTTTTCTACAATTTGTATACGAAAATATGAAATTGATTAGATTTTACTTTATTTTGGAATCTAGGGTCTGAATTAATTTTGAGCTCAGATTAAAGGGGTTGTCTGGGATAAATTATATTTCTACACTAAGCTAAACACCCTCCCTCCATCTACATTCTAACTTATTTAGTTTACAAAAAATATATGTTTATCTAGATCACCGGGGCGGTCATGTGACCACCCCAGGCACATATTCAGATTTTCTTGTGGCGTTACATCAACCATACTAACCCTCCTGCCCATCATACTTACCTGTTTCTTGTCCGTATCGTCTGGTTACAGAACATCACTTCCTTCCAACTACAGCACATGCCAGCACTCCGTCTCTATTGCGCAGGCACCGGTAGAGGAGGAGATGGCCCCCCCAGAAAGAAGTGATGTTCCAAGCCCAGAAGATCCGGACAGGAAGACAGGTAAGTATGTTGGGGTAGGGGGTGAGTTGAGATAGTTAGTTGGGCAGGCTAGCTAGGGAAACAGGGAAGGGGTGTGATGAAGTGAGAGAGGGAGGGGGAGGGAGTGAGAGAGGGAGGTAGTGTGAGTCAGCTCTGAGTGAAGCGCAATGCATCATGGTAGTTGTAGGAAAACATAAGAGGAAGCTACTCATGTAAACAAATGTAGAAGATGCCAGGAGCTCCCAGAGAAACCGAGAAATAACTCAAAACACTGTTAAAGGTATTTGGTTGCACTTATTAACCTACTAATAGCAGTAACTGACCTTTTTTGAAAAATGATTTTTTTTTTTTGGACGGAAAACCCCTTTAAGTCATTGTGGGTTCTGCGGTGGGGTTTGAATTCATTTTAGGGTATCTGGTAGGAAATTTTAGTTTATATATGGTGCTATGAATTTTGCAATTGATTGCAGAAGCAGCAGTATGTTCCAAAGCCATCAGGAGAAGTCGTCATAGTGGGCTGGACCTGGATTTATAGGGAACCTGTTACCTGTCCTGATATATCTGTTATAGATAATAAATAACAGTTTATTTAAGAAAATAACATTTGCTTCATTACTTGCCATTATTCTTTCATGATATGGAGCAAAGAGGAGGAGTAGCAGATATTGTATGTGTGCGTTATAATCTCAGACTGGCCTTGTATGCAATTATGTACCCTCCAGTATTTAATATCTTCATTATAACTATGCAAATCAGCTGCTGAGGATAGCTAGGTGACAACCCAAGTAGGAGCTGTGATGCTCACCGTATTGGTTGACCTGGTTTTCACAAAAGAAAAACTATAGGATAAAACATGTCTGAGAATAGATCATACATTCTAGGTCATTTCATGGGAAATGCTAATGAAAATGAATACTAATGTAATGATAAAATGATATAATTGCACAGGACTAGGGAATTATTAATATGTTTGAGAAATTACATCATTATTCAAAGTCTTCCTTCCTGAATTGGTAAAGTTTAAATAATAAACATTTTTTGCAAAGAAGGTCTAAGAATGGTGGAATTGTAATTATCCTTATAGTAATTAAAAACAGGCAGTGAAAATGTCAGCAGCAATAGATAAATAGCTTACACTGTATCTGGATATTTAGAATACATATTAAGACTAAGCTCTAACAGTGGAAATATTTATCATAGAAAAATTATTTATTTCAGTCGCTGTGATTATTTGCGGTTCCAGATATGTCCTCCCTAACATACGCTCTTGGCTGAACATGTCAGGGTATAAATGGAACCAGACTTCACTGATCTCCAGTGTAGTTTGCAAATATAATTCCTCATGAAATGAATTCAACACAATATAATGACATGTTAGCAAAAGTCTTGAAGACCTGCAATTCCCACCACCCCTACAGCATGGCCACATATGGACACAAATAGGATAGTTAGCAAAAAGAAAAAAATCAGATTGGTGGGAGTTTGACTCTCAGATCCCAAATCATTCAACTGATCTCAGTAGCCAATACACAGAGAATGGATCAGGAAGCAGGCAGCTCTGTTCTCTATGTAGTAGCCAGTACAGGTCCTGCAGATCAGTTCCCATTCTTTTGAATGAGACTTAAAGAGGTTGTCCAGACTAAACAATATTTTATCAATAGGCCAGGGGAGGTAAAAAAAAAAAAAATACTCACCTGTCCACGAAGCTTTGGTGTCCCAAGGCGGTCGGCTGTCTCCTTCGTGATGAATTTCTCACTGGATGTGACGTCCTTGTTCCCTTCTGCTGAGGCTGCTGTTCACGTTATGTTAAAAACCTCCCTACCTTTCCTCTGGCTAGACATGTTCAGATACGTGTGTCAAAAGATGACCAGCTTTTCAAAACATTGTGATTTTGTGATACAGTGTCACACTATGTCTATCCTATATCTGTCTATATTCAGCCACCCAGCGGATTCGATGTCACTTGCAGGCTTTAAGTGTTTTGCTAGCATATTGCAATATTGATTTGAAATTCAAGCTAAGGTAAGAGTCCAAAACCAACCCATTCTACAAGCAGAAGACACACAACAGATACAAAGGGCTTAAAGGGGTTGGCCACTTTCAGACCAATATTGAGAGACAAATGTTATTGTTTGTATAATAAAAATCTGATGGTTTTCTAGATCTCTGCTTGTTTTTATTCATTGCTTACTCATAGTGGATAAAAATTAGTCCATGGTCACGTGATATACAGTCCATGGTCATGTGATGTACAGTCCATGGTCATGTGATGTACAGTACATGGTCATGTGATATACAGTCAATGGTCATGTGATATATAGTCCATGGTCATGTGATGGACACACAAGTACACAGCTCGTTACCAGGCAGATGTCTGATTACTGTGCTGTGACTATAACGAACTGTGCACCTGCGTGCCCATCACATGACAATGGACTGTATATCACATGACCATGGACTGTACATCACATGACCATGGACTGTACATCACATGACCATGGCCTATATATCACATGACCATGGCCTGTATATCACATGATCATGGACTGATTTTTATCCACTGGGAGGAAGCAGAATGGCAGATCTAGAAAACCATGAGGATTTGATACAGATGGTATATTGGAAAAGTGAACAACTTTCTATTATACAATAAATAACATTTGTCTCTCAATATTGATCTGAAATTTGCCAACCCCTTTAATATTAAAACACAATTATACATGTTTATTTGTTATCCTGTGATTGGACTAATTGAAATTATAAACCTAACATCACAAGTAAACTAAACTGACTAAGAAAAGTCTTATTACTTGTGGCACAGAGTATACTGGTCAGTAACAAGTAATCTAAGTTGATCTCCTTAACAACATAGGCACTGAACGACTTAGCTGCTCAAAGGTAACCCAGTAGACTCTGCCTTGCTCACTGAGAATTTTAACCAAACGATGATGGAGAGATATAAATGTAACTTTGATTCATATTATACCATTCTGCAATATTTTCATGTTTTCAATGATCCTAGATGTCAATTCTATTTGTTTTATGTAAGTCTTTAGCATATGTATAACAATGAGTTCTGCAGTGCAGCAGGGTTTGTAGGACCACCTCCTTCTCCTTGCTTTTCTTGTATTTGTAATTGTGTGGCTCTATATATGATATGATCTGATAAAGGCGGATGTTCTCCAACTAAATGTATCAATTTTGGTGGTAAACATACGTCCATCTGGATTTGCTGTACATATCCAGCCTGTTGATTTATCAATCTGCTTGGTGTAGCAGAAATAGTTTGACTTTTTTTCCTCCAAAGGTCATATATCTGCATATTTGACCCTGACCAAAGCCATATTGTCTATATATACAGTATGTTACCGTTAAAGTGCAAAATCAGTGAATGTGCAGATTACCTAGGTAATCTGCAGATTAACTGATTTTCTCCGTTAAAGTGGGGAATCAGGAGTTTTCCGCACTTTAACTATGTAATGTGCACATTCAGGCTTGCGGATAAAGTCCAGAAGTTTGTTTACCTCGTAGTCCTGCTGTCCCTACTCCGTCCCCCTCTTCTTCTCCCTCCTTTCGCCAGCAGTGTCTCCAGTCGTCATTTTTTTCTCCATGTGCCACAATCGCCGTCGGCTGCCCAGCGCGTAGCACAGCTAAGACGGTTTGCTTTCAAAACCCATTCAAATTGAATGGGTTTTGAAAGCAAACGGACGGGTGTGTGTGTGTTTGCACTTACACCCTCTGCGCTGTCAAGCAGCTGGCTTTTTTTTTTTTCAGACTTGAAGGACTTTGTGTTTCCGACAAAAAAAACAAAAAACGGCTTTTCGCAGCGCAGAGGGTTTTTGAATGGGTTTTGAAAGCAAACCGTCTTCAACCTTTCCTTATCCTGTCCCCGATCCTTGTTTTTTTTTTTTTTTGCCAGCGACGTTGACATGTCGTTATCTGCACTTTAACGAGTGCCTAGTAGGTAATGTGCAGATTAACTAGGTAATGTCAGAAATGAAAGCAGTTTTCTGCACTTTAACTGATCGCCCTAGTTAATGTGCACATTACCTAGTTAATCTGCAGATTAACTGAATTCTATATATATATAAAATCTACAGTACATGTACAAAAGTTTTAGACAGGAAATATTCTACAAAGTAAGCATGGTTTAAGATAACAATAAGATTAAAATAAAAATGTTAATAGTTTATATTTAATATTTGGTGTGACCTTTGCCCTTTGGAGGAAAATTCTTGAAGTGATGATGTGGCCCCAACAAGCCCTGTTCTTAACATCATCCAGTCTGTCTGGGACGACACGAAGATACAGAACGATTGGAGCAAGCCTACATCTACAGAAAATCTGTGTTAAGTTATCCAAGATGTTTAGAACAACCTCCCTGTCGAGATCCTTCGAAATCTGTCTGCAAGTGTACCTAGAAGAACTGATGGAAGGCAAAGGGCAAAGGTCACACCAAATATTGATGGGATTTAGATCTCTCTTTTGTTCATTCACTTAATTTTGTAAATTGACAAAAATAAGCTATTAGCACTTCTATTTTGGAAAGTATTCTTACTTTTCAGCATTTTCCCCATGCCTGCCTAAACCTTTTGCACAGTATTTAATATATAGATATAGCATTCATTAACATGACTTAACATTTTTCTGGCGTGATATTTCCAGCAACCCATTAAGAGTCTTTGCAGGATCTGCCTGTCAGTTCAAATGAATTGGTGGCCAAGTGCCTTCCGTGCCCAGGGCCGGCGTTAGGGGGGGGCAAACTTGGCAATTGCCCAGGGCCCCGTCCCCAAAGAGGCCCCCAGGATCCGGAGCCTGATGACTCCGGATCCCGGATTCAGGCCCAGCCATATAAATAACAGAAAGGTCCCCTTTCCGAGATGAGTAAAAATAACAAACATTTTTACTCACCTGTCCTAGGTGTCCGACGTCATCTTCTGGCGTTCCGGACCTCACCACTGAGACCTGGCCGTCACGTGGGGCATGCTAACAGCCTGCCTCACGTCACCGCTGAGTCCTGTGATTGGGCTTCAGCGGTGACGTCCACAACACGTGACGTCAGCTGCAAACAAGAGGAAGCCAGAGCTGGAGGGATAGCGGTGCAGCGCGAGGAGGCCCATTAGAGGTAAGGCAAGGTGAGTATAACTGTTTGTTATTTTCCCTTACCTCCCTCAGGCCTTTGATTATTATACTCTGGAGTCTGAAGAGACCCCAGAGTATAATATAATAATAAAGGGAGTCTGTAGGGTCACTGGGGAGCATTATACTGGGGGACCCCTTTGGATACCATATTATACTGTGGGGGGCCACTGTGGAGCATTATACTGGGGAGGGGGCCCTCTGGATAGCATATTATACTGTGTGGGGCCACTGTGGAGCATTATACTGGGGTAGGGGCCTCTGGATAGCATATTATACTGTATGGGGCCACTGTGCAGCATTATGCTATCCAGAGGGGCCTCACACAGTATAATATTCTATCCAGAGGGCCCCTTCCCCAGTATAATGCTCCACAGTGGCACAAAACAGTATAATATGCTCTCCAGAGGGCCCCCCCAGTATAATGCTCCATGGTGGCCCCACACAGTATAATATGCTCTTCAGAGGGCCCCCCAGTATAATGCTCCAAAGTGGCCTCAGAATATAACATGCTCTCCAGAGCCCCCCACATTATAATGCTCCACAGAGGCCCCACTTAATATAGCATGCTCATCAGAGGGCCTCCTACCCCATTTTAATGCTCCACAGTGGCCCCACACAATATAATATGCTATCCAGAGGGGCCCCCCAGTATATTATACTGCGTTGGGCCACTGTGGAGCATTATATTGGGAGGGGGAGGCCCTCTGGAGAGCATGTTATATTCTATGGGGCCTCTGTGGAGCATTATAATGTGGGGGGACTCTGGAGAGCATGTTATATTCTGTGAGGCCACTTTGGAGCATTATACTGGGGGGCACTCTGGAGAGCATATTATACTGTTTTGGCCCACTGTGGAGCATTATGGTGGGGGAACCTCTCTGGGCAGTATATTATACTGTGTGGAGGCCATTCTGGAGCATGTTATACTGTGAGGGGTCACTGTGTCACATGTTATATTGTGTGGGGCTGCTGAGGAGCATATTGTACTATCTGGGGCCACTAAGGGGTAGTATACTGTGTGGGCCACTGGAGTATTATACTGTGTGAAGCCTTATTTACCATGTGGGGAAACTGGAGGGCTCAGGGGAGCATTTTATACTGTGGAGCATTATATACCATGTGGAGTATTATACTGTGGGGGGAGGCTCAAAATTCCTGCTGGCAGCCCTGTGTGCTATATCTACATCACAGCTCCCTCACTATAATCTTGCACATACGTGTAGTGCTCCATGGCCATGTCATTCCCCATACAGTACTGTCCATGAACTGGCCATGGAGTTATTGGGGCCTGCACAGTACTATAGGGGCTGACTATACTGGGTACATACTCAGTAACAACAGATAGTCAGCACATACAGTATGTAAGACTTAAGTGAAGGAGCCATGGTGTAGGCTATTAGCAGGAAGCTGTTGGGTGGGGCCCCAGAACAAGTTCCTCTGGTGGGCCTAAGGCCCTTCAGTCCGACACTGTATAACGGAGAACTATTATATATAAGGTTGGGTTACTATATCTCATTGGGAAACTTAAATATGAGGGGGCTATTATAAGGGGGGACTATTATTTATAAGATGGGCTATTATTTATAAGAGGGGAACTATTTATAAGGGGGGTATAATTGTTAAGTGGGCTTATTTATAAAGGGAGCTATTAGTGATAATGGGGACTATTATTTATAAGGGTAACTATTATTTATGAGAGGGCTATTATTAATAAGGGAGCAGTATTATTTTTACGGGGTGACTGTTACTGATAAGGGGGAATATTACAGATACAGGGCACTATTTATCATTTATAAGGGCGCTATTACTGATGTGTAATATTATTTATAAACAGGGACTATTATTTATAAGGAGGCGTTGCAATGACTGATGACTGGGTGCAAAAAAATCTATTAGGCAGTACAAAGGTGCTCATTTGAATTGTGTGTGGTAAAATGGGGCTTATTACTTTTATGTTGGCAGAAAGGAGGCGTTATTATAGGGGTTGCCACTGGAAGACAATGGTGTTGTTTGCATATCAGCATTTGGGGCCCCGTTTTTAATTTTGCCCAGGGCCCCACTTTGTCTAAAACCGGCCCTGTCCACGCCCCCTCCCTGCGGTGTACAATAAAGAAATCATTGGTGGCATTGTGAAGCTGCATAAAGTCATAGCAGAGTCACTGCTGCTACTATCCGCTGCGACCTTGCTACGATCTATCCCTGTGATGTGACACAATGATGTCACAGTACAGGAATAATAATAACAATTATGACAGTGGTAACAATGCCACTACTATTGTCGACAGTGACTCTGCTACGAATAAATGAATTGGTAATTTTAATTTAGTGTCAAAGCACCTACATCTGAAATCAAATGGACCAGTCACTGAAGAACTGTTGTGGCTATTGAATATAATAGAAGCAGCTGCTCTTTTGTGATATCTGGACCATCGCTTATAATGGCGGCGGTGATTCTGCTATAATCTTTCTCTGTACTGTGACACTATGCTGATATATATCCCTGTGCTTTAGTGCTAAATCCAAAGCTCCTATAGATTTCAATAGTGGCAGCAGCTCTTTTGTAAATAGTCGATTTGAATTTAGTTTTTTAACCACTGTCACCAATATTTTTATTACTACCACTGTACTGTGATATCATAGTGTGCTATTATCTGCTGTGGTCCTGCTATCGTAGAAGAAGACAACAACCTTCATGATAACGCTCTCATGAACATTATCCCTATGTACAGTACAGCTGCATACACACTTCTACTATGGAGACACTACATGATCTGCTGCCTAGCATGTGAAACACAACCCCTCTAGAGACAAGGAAGCAGGGGATAACCCAGGTAGGAGTGAAGATAGGCAGAGTGGAGGTATGTGATTTATCATGTACCATACTCCAGGGAAGAGGAGAGGGGAGATAACCACATATTTGGAGAGGACATACAACCAAGAACATGGTCATGTGACTGCATTTCAGACTGATTTAGAGAGGCATTTCAGTTACAGACAATACAATAGTGACAAATTATACTACATTTTAAAGACACTAGTCAAGTCATGTTAGCTTTAAACTTATAT
This sequence comes from Leptodactylus fallax, assembly GCA_947044405.1. NCBI lineage: Eukaryota > Metazoa > Chordata > Amphibia > Anura > Leptodactylidae > Leptodactylus > Leptodactylus fallax. The sequence goes on from CAMRHE010000057.1 coordinate 678,354, forward strand.
CTATTCAAAGGATTTGGTCATTTGTTTACAAAAAGGAGCTCTGTTGCTGGCAAAATATATAAAAAAAGGAAAAAGCTTATTATTTTTCACCTAGAAAGGACGTGATGACATTTCATTGCAAAGCTCCAGATAAACCAATACAGCAGAAAAAGCACCAAAATCAATATATATTATTCACATTTAATACAGATGACTGGATTCATGAAAAAAAACTGAGCCAAGTTTTGCTCATTTCTGATTTACAGCATTTTGCTTAACTAATATCTCAGCCTTGTTTATGAACATCACTTGCATGATGATAAAAAAGATGTAATAGGAATGCAATCCTAATATAAAGTAAAAAAAAATACAAAGCCCAAAATTTTGCATTGCAATTCACACCTGAAATAGAAAACATCCCCAGACGTTCTTTGAACAGCAAAGTATAAAGACAGTTGTATTTTAAGTCATGAGATTAAGTCTGGAGATTTTCATAACGCTTGTATCCATTTTGTATTCCAATACTTTCCTGATGAGACCTTGACAATAATAACTTACAAGTGTTTTCTTTGATTATTATACAGTAATTCCCTTGATTAGCTTTATGTATTTTGCATATGTGAAAATATCTCTACAACAAACCACCTGGAATTTAGAATTAATCAAGTATGTGGAAAATTAATTACTTCTCATAAAACCCCCGATTGACTTTCCTTAATACACAGGTTACTGGATGCGGATACAGTATATTGTAATAGAATGCTTTCTATTCATAATGTACTTCTTCATTATTTGTTTAAAGCATACCTATTGTTATCATTTACATAGATCTATGCAGATGTGTCCACATTTATCTGATTTCTAATGTGGTTAAGGATTCCAAAATCTCATGAAACCAACACAATATTGTAACAAGATCGATAAATGACTGAAATTCACACTTCCCAATCCCCCCGATGACTAGCTCACATAGACACATATAAGTAAGTTAGCATATCAATTTTTATTTTAGCCTCTAAAAGAAATTTTTGGGACTTAGCTATAAATGACCTGTAAGGGAATTGCCAGTTGAGCAATTCCCCAGTGCTGCTGCAGAACCCTGGGGGGAGGGGCACAACTAGACAGTGAGCGCTAAAGCTGAATCCCCCCACTGTCCCTGGCTAACTTGCCTGATCTGTCCTAGGCAGCAGCCAGCAACTTGTCGACAGTCCCTTCCTAATATAGGTGACAACACAGAACGCAGGCAGGACAAACAACAACAAAGGGAGGTCAGCTAGCCAAGGGTTTGGTAACAGTCGAGCAATGCAGTACAAAATCACAATCCAAGAGAATAGTCAAGGAAAAGCCAGAGGTCAGGAATAAGAATACAGATAAGCAGAAGAGAAGCAAGCAGAGACAAAGTAAAAAACAAAATCTCAATAGCCAGCGCCCATGTGTGAACTGACAACCTGTTTATAGCAAGAAAGGACCTGCCTCAGACTTGATTGGACGATAGGCTGTCAATCACACTGGCAAAGCTAAGATTAACTATTGAGGAGCCGAAAGAAAAAAGGTGCAGGAGACGGGTGTGGCTGAAATTCAATTACATAGTCTAGTGTTCAGACTGAGCAACAAGACTATGCAAGCAGAAATATGCAAGCAACACATTTCTCTCCGCATATTTCGTGCGGAAACCTACCGGAAACCACATGGACCCCATTATAGTCTATGGGGTCCGCCGGTTTCCTAAGGTAACCGCTTTTTTATGTGTTTGGGGACCCCCCCGAATGGAAACCCATGCACAGATGTGATCTGGGCCTCACTTTCTGTATATTACATTACACAGGGTAAAAAAGAATAAAAGACAGGTTGCAGAGGAGAGAAAGCAAGTCCGGGACTTTATCAGCAAACTCCAATTAGCTGACCTGATTGTCCTGACCACAGTGCAGAGAGAGAACTCAGCCCTGCAAAGAGCAGTGACTTATCCTCCCTCCTGTCTACTCAAATTTAGTAATAAGAAACTCTGGCACTAATATATAAATAGTGAAATACTCCAGTTTTATTACATCCAGATAATCATGAGCCATTTGGGTCAATACCTTTGACCTTCATCAGTCATCGGAAAAGGAAAGAGCTATTACTACTGAAACATTTCTCTCATTCTGAATTTATGCTGCTCCATCCTCCCTTATACATTCTATGTATTAGATAATTGCTTAAATAGCAATCCCATTACCTTTTCGGATTTGCTTGGGCAGCAAATCCATAACATTGTGACTTAATGAGCCAAAGTTGTTTTGGTGGCAATAGGGGGACTTACACAATATTAGGCAGGTGGTTGTAATGTTATGACTATTATAATATTATGTTACACTGCATAGATACAGACACAGGGGCGTAACTATCAGGGTAGCTGCGGTAGCGGCTGCCACAGTGCCCAGGACATTACGGGGCCCCGCGGGCCCACGATGCTTTTTTTTTTTTTTTTTTTTTTAAACATAGGCCGTTACCTGCTGGAGTAACCCCAGCAGGTAACGGGCCCTATATACTTACCGTTCCCCGGGGTCCTGCTCACGGCCGCCTGCACCTTCCAATTCTGCGGAGGCGTCTGTGAGCAGGAGCGGGGATCGGTATGTGAGGCCGCGGGCTGAACACCACAATCTCTGCTATCATTATACTCCGGGGTCTTTGAAAAGACCCCGGAGTATAATAATCAGAGGCCCATAGTTGGTGAGGGAACATAAAAAACAATGTACTTACCTCTCCTACGCTTCTCCAGGCTTCGGGCCTGTTTGGTGACGTCCCAGACGTCAGCAGACGTCATTTTGCGTCGCGACGCCGGCCCGCGTCACGTAACGCCGGCCTGGTCCAACATTGAAGAAGGCCGAAGTAGCGCACGGGCATGCACCGGAGCGAGGAACAGGTAAGCAGCATTGTTTTTTTTTGTTTGTATCCTCTCCTGGGTCTCCGATCATTATACTCTGGGGTCTGAAAAGACCCCGGAGTATAATAATTGTTCATGGGTGGTCCACAATGGGACATATAATAGTGTGTGCAGGGGCCACTATGGGGAATAATAGTGTGTGCAGGGGCCACTATGGGATATAATACTGTGTGCAGGGGCCACTATGGGGCATAATACTGTGTGCAGGGGCCACTATGGGATATAATACTGTGTGCAGGGGCCACTATGGGACATGATACTGTGTGCAGGGGCCACTATGGGGCATGATTCTGTGTGCAGGGGCCACTATGAGGCATAATACTGTGTGCAGGAGCCACTATGGCACATAATAGTGTGCGCAGGAATGCGTTTTTTTGGGGGGGGGGTTTGGAGGGGGGGGGTCCGGGGGGGGGTGATTGGGGGCAGCGGTTCGGAGGGGGGGCCCCATGTCAAATGTTCGCTTTGGGGCCCAGCCATTCCTAGTTACGCCACTGTACAGACACCTGTAATCCATTGCTACAACGCAAACGCAGAAATTACTTTCTTCCAGGAATGAGCACATAAGTATATTATTCTCTGTTGGACAGTAATGTAATAGGTTCTTGACCACAAGTAGGATTTACTATTTTTTTTGTTACGTGCCTATTAGTTCCGCTCAATCCAAGGCAATCACTTTCTCTCTAGCAATGCTGTATACTAGGAAGGGACTTCCTGGGGTGTGGTTAAATAGCCAACATGTTTTAAGCTACAGTATTGTGTTTTTTCTTGGTATGTGTAAGTGTATCACCATGTATAAACTACAAATAATATAGAAAACAAAATTTGCTAATAAGCTTCTGTTAAGCTGCTCAAAAATCAGGTATTGCCATGCCTAGGATATCATTATATGGGAGAATTTATTGACTTCTTAATCGTAACCATAACCAAACGCCTTCACTTTTGGGATTGTCTAGTAACATGAGCGCTAAAGTGTCATGATGAAGCATTCAGCTATGACACATAATGGTATGATATACAATACTGTAGAAATGTTTTAGGCAGGTATGGAAAAATATGGCGAAGTAAGAATGTTTTCAAAAAGCAGGTAGTTAAAGGGGTTTTTCCACAGATATAACAATATTTAAATTTGTAGACAATTAAAAGTTAAACATTTTTGTAAATATAAGTCATTACAAATTTTGCTGAGTTTTAACGATTTTCTCTAACTTAGTGGAGACAATCTTTTGTCTTGATCAGTTGCCAATGGATACGACCATGAGTGTAGAAACATTCTATAGTCAGAAATCCAGCCAATATTTCCTTATTGTGGCCGGGTTATCTTTTCATTGATAAAACGTCCTTACCTGACAACTTAGCCACAATAAAGAAATCATGGCAGGGTTTTTGACATTCATGGTCGTATCCATTGGCAACTGGTCAAGACTACTAAGATTATCTACTAGAAGAAAATCTTTAAAACTCTGCAAAATTTTTAATAATTTATATTTTCACAAAAGGTTTAACTTTTAGTGTCTACAATGTTAAATATGATTATGTTCCTAGGAAAACCCTTTTAAGGGATTTTCCTATGAACATAAACAGATCCATATTCCACAAAAACATGTCCTCATTGAATCTGTATGTGATCTGTAATCTTGGATCCACTAAAAGACCTATACAAGTTTATGGGTGCATCCGTGCCACAAATACAGACAGCAATAGGACCTGCTCCATATTTTGCAGAGGGTTTCTACAGCCCAGGCACCGATCTACAAAAATGATGGATGTGCGTATCAGGCCATAAAAATAAATGGGTTTGTATACTATCTGTGCTTACGGATTCATAAATGTGGGTAATATACAGAAGACAACTATGGCCATGAGGATGGGACCTCAATTAACAAAATGAAGTTAATGAACAAAAGAGAACTGTAAATCCCATCAATATTTGGTGTGACCTTTGCTCTTTGGAGGAGGAGTCCTAGAAGTGATGATACGGCCCCCGCAGAGCCCTAATCTCAACATCATCCAGTCTGTCTGGGATTACATGAAGAGACAGAAGGATTGGAGCAAGCCTACATCCACAGAAGATCTGTGTTTAGTTCTCCAAGATGGCAGGAACAACCTCCCTGCCGAATTCCTTCAAAAAATGTCTGCAAGTACCGAGAAGAATTAATGGAAGGCAAAGGGCAAAGGTCACACCAAATATTGATGGGATTTAGATTTCTCTTTTCTTCATTCACTTTGCATTTTGTTAATTTCTATTATTGAAAACATTCTTACGCGCATCATTTTTTCCACACCTGCCTAAAATATTTGTACAGTACTGTATGTCAATGTCACCAAGTTTGCTGATCATGCATAGCGATCCTTTACAGCAGCGATCTCATTCACCATACCCCGAGAGCTGCAGACAGGGAGTTATATTTTCCAACAGCTGAAGAGGAAATCAATTATCTATAACATCACCGCATTCCAGCGCCTCCTAGTGGGTGATAGCCACAGGAAAGAACGAGACAACCTTTAATATGAATCACTACATATGCCGTGAAAAATACAGTAGGCTGCAAAATCTGCTGGAATTTTGTAAATGTAATTTGTATGGCACAAGCAAATGCTAATAATTAATTATACATTTTATATTATTTTGTGTCTTCAGGCGAATGCAGAAGCAGCAGGAACAGAACTCGCAATGGGGTTTACTCCTTGGTATCCAGTCAGTCAGTAACGCAGATGCTGAGCAGATGTGGTCTCATCTGCCTTGTAAATTCCAGCGCCATCGCAATAACCTTTTATGATTATAAAGCTCTACAGATTTTAATTGCCTGTTAGAGATCAATTTTTGCACAGTTGGTGTTTTTTTCTGTAGAAATAAGTGGTTCTGTGCATATTTATAAAACACATCCCGTACCATCAGATCCCCATACATAATATAGGTTTATTTTATGTTACTTTTCTAAAGACTTAAGTGAGTAGATCTGGCTCAGCCTAGATGTACAGAGCCGCTTCACATTCACGCATGGCTTCATCCATTTCAACATTCCCATAGTCATCACAATGCAATTAACTGGCAAATAATGGGATCATCATATATTAGAACAACAAGACGGAGAGGTAATCCCTATTTTCTAGTTTTCAATGTGTCTTATGAAACATTTTCATGCACACTGCTTTTAATAGAGTCGTTTGTGAAGTTTGCCCTTGTATATATCAAGCTGAACCTATAGCCCATTTGGTTTATGCTCGGAATCAACTTAATCTTTACATTTTCCAGTCCACTAACTGCACTTGTCAAATGTTCTTGGAATGTATTTAAGGCTGAAGGATCAATCGACCCGCTGCAGATCAGGGTTTTAGTTCCAGTAGGAATTAAATGTTTTGCAAAAACAATTTGAACAATATTTTAGCTTGGGGAGAAATAAAGTGATTTATGTCACTTATTTCTACACACTCTACCTAGGTCAATGGTGTCATCTTTTCATCCGTAACATACTTTACCATAAAGCAGTGTCATTTAGAGGCAAACAGTCAAAAAAAAATATAATAATAATTTGTTGGTTATGAAAGGGAGTCTGTCATCAGAACTCAATTGTCAACCAAAAGCTCTTTGGAGCAATGAGGGTGTTGCCATTGCTCTAAAGAGGTAAGCGGCAACGCCCTCATTGCTCTAAAGGGCTCATTTGCATATTGACACAAACAGCATAAGAGGCACCGATTCATAAGGGGAAAACACCTTTTGATTCTGCAGGGCTCTAGTGACAGACTCCCTTTAAACATTTCCTACCACAGACTTTTTTCATCATTTGATTTTCATAATTTTACTCCTCATTTTCCAAAAACCGTAACTTTTTTATTTTTCCGTTAACGTGAGGGTTTATTTTTTGCGGGACAGATTGTACTCCATAGTGGTATCATTTAATATTCCATGCAATGGACTGTGAAGCTGCATTAAAAAGTAATGTAAAGCTGCAAAAAAAAGAACAGATTGTACTTTATAGTGGTGCCATTTAATATTCCGTGCAATGTACTGTGAAGCTGCAAAATATTACATTGCCATAATTTTCTTATGGGTTTTGTTTTTAAGGTGTTCACTGTCCATCCAAAATGACATGTTGCCTATGTGCTGTGAGCCATTACCAGTACGGCAATACCAAACTTATATAGGTTTTGTTATGTTTTAGCACCTTAACAAAAATTCTAAACTTTTAAAAAATTGGAGTCAACTTTTTTATATTTCCATACATGGGGCAATGTAAAGTATCTTTTTTGCTGGGCCAGATGTACTTTTTATTTATACCATTTTGGGGGATGTCTGACTTTTTGATTGCTTATTATTCAAATTTTTGGTAGGGGAAGCTGTAAAAAAATAACAGTTCAGCCTTTTACTGCATGAGAAACATACAGTATTTTTGTATGTTTGTAGATTGGGCATTTTCAGACAGGGATGTCAAATGTGTTTATGTTTGTGTTTATTTTTATGTGGAATCTAGGGAAAGAGGGGTGATTTTGAATTTGATATTTTAGAATTTTAAAAAATATTTTTTTCATTTTTTTATCTATATGCTTTAATAGTTTTTATTTAAACCCATTAGTGACCTACCAATAGACTTTCTACTTTAGTCACTACCAGGCTTTGCATCGGAATTAGCGAAGGTCTTCTAAACTATCCTGAATACAACTGCGGCGACCAGATGGAAGGTAACGCTGCAGTTGGGATTGCGGGGTGCAAACAGCGCAGACTTGTCACGGTCTCTGGGCACGAGGGCGCAGCGCTGGTGCTGTCCCACGTTACCACCACTGGTACCGGTGATGAGGGGGCTGCACAAATGTTGGTGGTGATTGTTCCCCCGGGGCGCTTCCCCTATACTGTGCCGACTGGTGGGGTTTGGGGCGCCCTGATGTTGTCGGTGCAGAGTCAGACACAGAAACGGTTGTAAAGTTGAACTTTTACTTCCATGGGTGTGGAGGCACAAATGCTTAAACAGTTTCTTCAATACAAAACAACGGGGTACGCCTGGTGACACAGCAAAGTCCTGGGGTGCAGGGTAGACTTGATGAAAGGTGTTCCTAGCCCCTTATACTTCAGTGTTACAGCCCTAAGGTGCGTCTGGGCTCCTATTTGGCACATAGGAGGATGCCCACCATGATACTAGTACATAGTATTCCCCACTCACGTTATGTGGTCCTGATAGCTCAGAGTTTCGGGGTGTAATAGTCAGGGTGGCAGGATATTCCACAGGTCTGGCCTTGGTCCCTGGATCCTGTGATACTTGCTATGGAGAACGTGTTCCAGAATGTTCTCTCCACAGTCTCATTCTGACAAGATAATGATGCTTGACTTCCTTCAGGGCGATGGCTAGGCAGACAGGGGACAGGATCTTCTGAATAGCTGGAGTATGTCAGCTCTCCAACCTTCCTGGGCCTGTCTAGGACTTGAGATTCCTGCACTAAACTCACTGCTTTCTTCACAGGACATCACACTTATCTCCTCACCTCCTCCTCCTAACACTCCACACTTCTAACTCCTCACACGCAGGACCTTCCTGCAGGGGTGTTACCATGGGGACCCAGTGATCAGCTGACTCCTCCCCTTTTCCCAGGCGATGTCCTCCCATTGGACATTTGGTTACTATTCAATCCTATGGGAAGTGTAATGCATGTGTGAGGCTCACTAGGTGGCGCTGTGTTGTGTGAGACTCAGGACCCCCTGCTATGTCACACAGGCTATGAAGCAACAGGAAATAATACAATGCACAGAGATCACCCTCAGCCCAGCCATAGCCAGCTCTGGGATGCAACATACTCCCCCTCTTTCACTGAGCCGACCTCGGCGACGGGCTGGGGTGAAGGTGAGAAATGTAACATAACGTTAATAAATACGAATAAAGTGCAAATGGGTCCAGAGGCTCTCTGGCACAAATTTTGTGAGTGTCCATTATCATGAGAGTCTCTCTGAGAAACAATAAACAGTCCTTTCTGTAAGGAAGAGTAGGCACTCTAGCACGAATGTCCATACCGCAATGGGGTAACAGAACTTCCTTGGCTCGGTGAGCCAGGCACTATGGCTTGGATTGTTGCATATAAATGTAAATACTATATTACATGGCAAGATATTATATATATACTGTATATACACACAGGAAAAACATTAATGTAATCAGAGCAGGAATAACATATATCCTGAAGCAGAGACAGTTAACCTCTTTTACCCAAAGACAGCCATGGCATCACTATAGCGTGTTGGAGGTATGCCTTTTGTGGTACGCTCAGAACGCCTAAGTGGAACGAGATTTGAATCAGGAACAGAGTCACTGAAATCAATTAAATCATCTGTCGAAGGGTTCTCTTGCACTAGAGCAATTGGTGGATAACAGCTAAATGGTAGTAGTTTAGGCGCCCACATAAGCTCAGTTAACGTTGGGGGTCTCTCTTTCGCTTCAGAAGGTGAAAAGATCTCTGTACTCGTTGTCTCAGCTGGGGGCACCTCTGTGGGTAGTCCTTCTTTAAGGCACAGCTTCAGACGGTTTCGGTGTACTACTTGGGGCTGTCTCCCAGGTTTAGAGATCTCATACACGTCGGATTCAGGATATGGTATGGAGATGACACTGTATGGTTCTTTCTCCCAGAATGGATCCAATTTCCCATTCCGATGGTTATTCCTTAACCATACACGGTCGCCAACTTTCAGGGGCGCTGCATGGGCGTGATGGTTGTAATCCTCCTGTTGTCTCCTACGAACCTCATCCATGCGCGTTTCAACTATCTCTTTAGCTTCCTCCATACGTCGGCGGTGTTCAACAACCCAGTCTGTTATGGGTAGTGGATTGATGGTGTCAGGAACCTTCACACCAAGGGTTAAGTCTGAAGGAAGTTGACCTTGTCTTCCAAACATTAGATAAAATGGTGCGTATCCCGTAGATGTTTGGGGTGTGTTGTTGTAAATATAGGCCAAGTCCTTGATACGCTCAGGCCACTCAACACCAGGTGTAACTGCGGCTGTTCTTAGCATGCCGATGATCACTTGATTTGCCTTCTCGCACATACCATTCCCTTGAGGGTGATACGCTGTGGTTCGCAACTTCTTGCAGTCTTGGAACTGACACAGCTCACGGAACAATTGGGATTCAAACGCCGATCCACGGTCGGTGAGGATATGCTCAGGACAACCGTAATGGCGGACAAACTCTGCGTAGAAGGTCTCAGCCGTAGTTCTTGCTGTAAGATCTCTGACAGGCACGATGACAAGGAACTTGGAGTAATGATCCACCATTGTCAGAGCGTAGCTGTAGCCGGAACGTGTGGGACCCAACTTCACATGGTCCAGAGCAACAATTTCACACGGCTTTTGAGTCTTAATTGGATGTAGAGGGGCCTTCTGATCTCTTCGACCTTCCTTGGTGATACTACAGGCGGGACACTCTCGGCACCAACTCTCAATGTCACTCCTCATCCCAACCCAATAGAAGCGACGACGGATGGTAGCTTCGGTCTTTTGTACCCCGAAGTGACCAGATCTGTCATGATACGCCTCAAGTATCATCTGTGCGTCTCTTCTTGGTACGAGGATCTGATGAAGCCTTTCACCTGTGACAGGATCAAGAGTGTTTCTAAGTAGAAGGCCTCGTTGGACAAACAGGCGCTTCCTCTGTCGCCAAAGGCGTTTTAATTCCACGTCATGAAGACCTCTCTTTACACGGGTTGGTATTCTTCCTGTAAGCAGGAAATCTGACAATTCTCCTAAAACTCTGCTCTCTTCTTGGAACGTTTTCCACAGAGATGGCTCCTGGAGGGATTCGGCAGCTGTTTTCGCCAGAGATTCTCCTTCTACAGGGACACCAATAGCAACCTGTTGGGCAAACTTGTTGTAGAATGGTGGCATCTCCACCTCTTCCCAGATGTCTTCTCGGGGTGGTTCTTCTCCCACAGGCAACCTTGAGAGTGCATCAGCGTTAGCGTTGGACTTGCCACTGCGATACTTGACAGAGAACTTGTAATTCGCGAGTCTTGAGGCCCACCGTTGTTCAAGGGCTCCCAGTCGAGCAGTGTCCAGATGCGCCAACGGATTGTTATCTGTGTACACGGTAAAGGGTGTGGCAGCCAGGTAGTCTTTAAACTTCTCTGTCACGGCCCAGACAAGCGCCAGAAGTTCGAGTTTGAAAGAACTATAGTTCTGGTCGTTCTTCTCCGCGCCTCTCAGACTCCTGCTGGCGTAGGCGATGACTCGCTCTTTGTTGTCCTGAACCTGGGACAACACTGCACCCAAACCTTGGTGACTTGCATCTGTGTACAAGCGGAATGGCTGACTGTAGTCGGGATAGGCTAGAATTGGTGGTTGCGTCAGAAGTGCTTTAAGCGCTTGAAAGGCTTCCTCTTGACGCGCTGTCCAGTCTACCGGAAGCTTTCGGTTGTAGTTTTCTCTGGGACAACCGCGCAACAACTCGTTCAGAGGCTCGGCTACTTGTGCGAAGTGTGGTATGAAACGCCGGTAGTAACCTGCGAATCCAAGGAAGCTTCGGACTTCTTTGACGGTAGTTGGTCTTCGCCAGTTCTGGACTGCAGTGATCTTTTCAGGATCAGGTTGGACGCCTTGTGCGCTCACGACATGCCCAAGGTAGTGAACTTGGGGTTTCAACAGGTAGCACTTGGAGGGCTTCAACTTTAGGCCGTGCTGTATAAGTACCTTGAATACCTCGGACAGGTGACGAAGGTGTTCTTGGTATGTCCGGGAGAATACAATAACATCGTCCAGGTACAGTAGCACACTCTGGAAATTCTCATGGCCGAGGCACCTCTCCATAAGCCGTTGGAATGTGGCTGGGGCATTACATAGCCCAAATGGCATACTATTGAATTCAAAGAGTCCCATCGGGGTCGTAAACGCAGTCTTTTCACGATCTTCAGGCGCTATAGGGACTTGCCAGTATCCACTGGTTAAGTCCAGGGTCGAGAAACAGGTAGCTGATCCCAAAGCCGTTAGAGATTCCTCAATCCGCGGCAATGGGTATGCGTCTTTGTGCGTGACGTTGTTGAGTTTACGATAGTCCACACAAAATCGTAGGGTTCCGTCTTTCTTCTTGACAAGGACTAGCGGGGCTGCCCAGGGGCTATTACTCTCCCGGATGACATCAGCATCTCGCATCTCTTGGATCAACTTTTTCACCGGTTGGTACATCGCTGGTGGTATTGGACTGTGACGCTCCTTGATTGGATGGTGGTCGCCAGTCAGAATGCGATGTTGTATGGTCGTGGTCTTACCAAAGTCCAATGGGTGTTTGCTGAATGCCTGTTGGTAACGCTTGGCCACATTGCGAACCCCATTGATGTGCTCTATAGGGGTATTGGCGTCTCCCACATTCAATTCATCCCACCAGGACTTCGTGGCTCCATTCTGAATGTTCTCAGCAGCTTGGGTGGAACGCTGTGTGGCGGTAGAATCACCAGAGAGAATGTCTTCTGGTGCTAACCGGTGTAGCAGGGCCACAGAGTGGAACTTGTGGAGGTTCACGGGAGCATCGCCCAAGTTGACTAAGCGGACAGGAACACGTCCATTGGAAACTGTAACAAGGCTGCGGGCAGCCATGACAAGTGGTTGGCCATCTACCTGTATGGGTTGTAGCAAGGCCTCGTAGTCCTGATTTTCTATGCCCGGACGGGCACGGCACCACACCATAGTTTCTGTTCCAGGCTGTAGGGTTACTGGACGGGTATCTTGGATCCGGACTCGACCAATTTCACCTTGTTTGTTGGCGAACTTGTGCTGGGCATTGAGTACATGAATGGCCCGCTGAATGGTCTGCTGGTCACTGGGAGAAGCTGTAAGGAGAGAGGCATGCAAGGCATCCAACACTTCTGCAAAGCAATGGCGTAAAACATTCATGCCTAATATTACAACTGCAAACCTATCATCCTCTACATCAGTGACAATTACACCCTGTCTAGGCAGTTTCAAGTCCCCAATCTGGATAGTGGGTTCCCAATAACCCTGCTGTGGTATGGGCTGTCCATTGCTGGCACACAGATTTATCCATGTGTCAGGTGTTCTATTCAACACACCTAAGTCCCAATGTTCAAGGAACACCTGCTTGCGCAGGGTTGTTACCTGAGATCCAGTGTCCACCAACGCTGTCAGAGGGACGCCGTTCACCCGGATTGTGATGTGTGGGCAGGCTGAGACGAAGCGTGACAATGGCACTGAAGATTCACCTGGGCCCTTCTTCTTCCCTCCCGAGGGGCGGCCCGTTGCCTCGGGGGTGGCCCGTTTAACTGAAAACACTGAGGCCTGGTGTGTCCATATCTATGGCAATAGGTACAGTATGGCCTCTCACTCTGCGGAGGTTTCACTGAAGACGGACGTCTGGGTGGCGACTCAGGTGAGATGTTGAGACTTCGCAAAGGATCACTGGACGATGAAGACGGCTGGGTCAGACGATCTAGACGGACGGTGATCTGTTCCATGGCACGGGTCAGATGATCCACTCGGGCCAGAAGGTCATCTCTGGAGTCTGCTGGTGTAGTCTGCGCAGTTTGGGCAGCAGGTGAGGTACCCAGAGGTAGTGGCAGGACAACTGGAGCAATGCTTGTTGAGGGTCCAGGTGAGGGAGCACAGATGACTGGGCTTGGCTGGGGCTGCTCCTGTCCCAAGACCTGGATGGCAAGGGCCTTGAAGTCAGCAAATGTGATGCTGGGATGTTGTGCAGCAAGCATTCGCAACTGACTCTGGAGCAATGTGGTACCCGCCCCTTCTATGAAGCGGTCAAGCAAGATTTTATCAGAGTCCACATTTTCACGTGGATCCACTTGCACCACAGCTCTGAATGCCTCTTGGAGGGATAAAGCATAGTACCGCAGGGTCTCACCAGGTAGTTGTCGTCTGGAAAAGAAGCGCATCTTTACCTCGGAGACAGATCGCACGTCAAAGTTCACCTGGAGTTTGTCCAGAATTTGCCCAGGGGTTCTTTTGTCAGAGGCAGGCCAGGATTTGACCTCCCTAGCTGCAGCACCCTCAAGCTGGCCCAGCAGGATCTGTATCTGCTGTTCTGTATTCAGAGGATAGAACTGGAAGAGAGACAGCATCTTCTCACGAAAGTCCCTGAGGGTATGCGCCTCCCCTTTGTAGCGCGGCAGCCATGGTGCGCCAGGGTAAAATGGCATGGAGAATGGTAGGCTGCTCGCCATGGGCACTGCTGGATCACTAGAAACAGATGGCACAATGTCACTTTGCTCAGTCATGTTGTTTGCAGGTATGACTGAAATTAAGTCGTCGTCTCTTTAAGAAACTCAACTGCTTGCTGGCAGGGAATGGAGACTACAACTTGGAATGCTGTCCCTTTAAGAATGCTGTAGCTATTAACAGAGTCACTGTGATGCAGGCTGACGGTGTGCTCCCCCTCTTTAATGGTGGCACTCCCCACGGACACTGTACTGTACACGGAAAACACTCGCTGGGGCCGTGGGAGGACTGAAGACAAGGACAGGGAGGCACAGTACTCACTGACAGCAACTGCAGCGTGGACCAGAGATCAGCGGTGCACAGCAGGGACGGTGATGCGGCACTGGAGAGTCAGAAATGGCGCCGGCACGTTCGCCTTTCACTTTCTTGTATGGGTGCGCTGGAGCATTGCGCTCAGCATTCTGGGCTCTCCTAAGATGGCGGCAGATGGGTCTCCTAGCCTCATGGGCAGTGCTAAAAATCTCCCGCACTTTTGCAAGGTACAGTTAACCCTTTGTGGGCGTTCTTACACAGCGATGTGGCGCAGCAAACAAGTCCTGGGCGTTTTAACTCTTCCAGGGCTGTAACACACTGAGAGGACAGTCTTTAGGGCTTACTTCAGGGGTATAGGGCTCCCCCTCTTTGTGGAAAGCACTCTCAGGGAATAAACTTGATCTTAGCAAAGTCCACAATAAAGACCGATGCTTTGGAGACAATTTGGCGCACTTTTCGTGGCAACTTTCTCAAAATGGCACACACCCGTATCCTGTTCGTGACGCCACTTTTTCTTGCGGCGACCAGATGGAAGGTAACGCTGCAGTTGGGATTGCGGGGTGCAAACAGCGCAGACTTGTCACGGTCTCTGGGCACGAGGGCGCAGCGCTGGTGCTGTCCCACGTTACCACCACTGGTACCGGTGATGAGGGGGCTGCACAAATGTTGGTGGTGATTGTTCCCCCGGGGCGCTTCCCCTATACTGTGCCGACTGGTGGGGTTTGGGGCGCCCTGATGTTGTCGGTGCAGAGTCAGACACAGAAACGGTTGTAAAGTTGAACTTTTACTTCCATGGGTGTGGAGGCACAAATGCTTAAACAGTTTCTTCAATACAAAACAACGGGGTACGCCTGGTGACACAGCAAAGTCCTGGGGTGCAGGGTAGACTTGATGAAAGGTGTTCCTAGCCCCTTATACTTCAGTGTTACAGCCCTAAGGTGCGTCTGGGCTCCTATTTGGCACATAGGAGGATGCCCACCATGATACTAGTACATAATATTCCCCACTCACGTTATGTGGTCCTGATAGCTCAGAGTTTCGGGGTGTAATAGTCAGGGTGGCAGGATATTCCACAGGTCTGGCCTTGGTCCCTGGATCCTGTGATACTTGCTATGGAGAACGTGTTCCAGAATGTTCTCTCCACAGTCTCATTCTGACAAGATAATGATGCTTGACTTCCTTCAGGGCGATGGCTAGGCAGACAGGGGACAGGATCTTCTGAATAGCTGGAGTATGTCAGCTCTCCAACCTTCCTGGGCCTGTCTAGGACTTGAGATTCCTGCACTAAACTCACTGCTTTCTTCACAGGACATCACACTTATCTCCTCACCTCCTCCTCCTAACACTCCACACTTCTAACTCCTCACACGCAGGACCTTCCTGCAGGGGTGTTACCATGGGGACCCAGTGATCAGCTGACTCCTCCCCTTTTCCCAGGCGATGTCCTCCCATTGGACATTTGGTTACTATTCAATCCTATGGGAGGTGTAATGCATGTGTGAGGCTCACTAGGTGGCGCTGTGTTGTGTGAGACTCAGGACCCCCTGCTATGTCACACAGGCTATGAAGCAACAGGAAATAATACAATGCACAGAGATCACCCTCAGCCCAGCCATAGCCAGCTCTGGGATGCAACACAACAAACCTGAATATATACAGTGGGGAAAAAAAGTATTTAGTTAGTCACCAATTGTGCAAGTTCTCCCACTTAAAAAGATGAGACCGGCCTGTAATTGTCATCATAGGTAGACCTCAACTATGAGAGACAAAATGAGAAAACAAATCCAGAAAATCACATTGTCTGATTTTTAAAGAATTTATTTGCAAATTATGGTGGAAAATAAGTATTTGGTCATCTACAAACAAGCAAGATTTCTGGCTCTCACAGACCTGTAACTTCTTCTGTAAGAGGCTCCTCTGTCCTCCACTCATTACCTGTAGTAATGGCTCCTGTTTGACATTGTTATCAGTATAAAAGACACCTGTCCACAACCTCAAACAGTCACACTCCAAACTCCACTATGGTGAAGACCAAAGAGCTGTGGAAGGACACCAGAAACAAAATTGTAGACCTGCACCAGGCTGGGAAGACTGAATCTGCAATAGGCAAGCAGCTTGGTGTGAAGAAATCAGCTGTGGGAGCAATAATTAGAAAATGGAAGACATACAAGACCACTGATAATCCCCCTCGATCACGCAAGATCTCACCCCGTGGGGTCAAAATGATCACAAGAACGGTGAACAAAAATCCCAGAACCACACGGGTGGACCTAGTGACTGACCTGCAGAAAGCTGGGACTAACGTAACAAAGGCTACCGTCAGTAACACACTACGCCGCCAGGGACTCAGATCCTGCAGTGCCAGACGTGTCCCCTGCTTAAGTCAGTACATATCCGGGCCCGTCTGAAGTTTGCTAGAGAGCATTTGGATGTTCCAGAAGAAATGAAAGAATGAATGGGGTCATGTATCATGACATTTTGAGAGCAAACCTCCTTCCATCAGCAAGGGCATTGAAGATGAAACGTGGCTGGGTCTTTCAGCATGACAATGATCCCAAGCACACCACCATGGCAACGAAGGAGCGGCTTCATAAGAAGCATTTCAAGGTCCTGGAGTGGCCTAGCCAGTCTCCAGATCTCAACCCCATAGAAAACCTTTGGAGGGAGTTGAAAGTCTGTGTTGCCCAGCGACAGCCCCAAAACATCACTGCTCTAGAGGAGATCTGCATGGAGGAATGGGCCAACATACCAGAAACAGTGTGTGCCAACCTTGTGAAGACTTACAGAAAACGTTTGACCTCTGTCATTGCCAACAAAGGATATGTAACAAAGTATTGCGATGAACTTTTGTTATTGACCAAATACTTATTTTCCACCATAATTTGCAAATAAATTCTTAAAAAATCAGACAATGTGATTTTCTGGATTTGTTTTCTCATTTTGTCTCTCATAGTTGAGGTCTACCTATGATGACAATTACAGGCCGGCCTCATCTTTTTAAGTGGGAGAACTTGCACAATTGCTGGCTGACTAAAAAATGTTTTTCCCCACTGTAGGCTGCAGTTGTGCATGGATGTTCTAGAACATGGATTGGCAACCCCTGGAACTCAAGCTATATTTCCATGGCATGGCAGAGATTGTGTCGGGAGGAGGCAGGTAGTGAGCTTGCACCATTAACACTTGAAAGGTTTAACTAGACTGAGAACATCCAGACACTAGCATTAACAGGTCAGGGAATGAGCAAACCAATTAATAAACTAATTGATTTTTTGTTCATTCCCTGACCTTTTAATGCTATTGTCTGGATGTTCTCAGTGCGGTTGACCCTTACTAGTGATACCTCTGCTTGCTTCCTCCCAGTCCAATCTCTGATGTAGACCAGGTCTTATATCCCTCCAGTCATGCAGTAAGCTCCTAAACTCGGTATTAGAACAATGAAGCCCCACCTTGTATTAAGGTTATTAAGAAATTTATCAGCACAAAATACTGAGCCTAGACAGAATGTGATCAAGGTTGGACTTTCACTTTAAGGCTAAGGCCCCATGTAGTGAACTGCAACTAAAAAATGCTGTGAAAAATAACAGCAAAAACAAGTTTTATGCAGCATTTTTCATTTTGTTTTTGCTGTGTTTTTTCCTGCAATTTTTCTTCCCTTATTAAATCTGTAGGGAAAATGCTTGTGCTTCCGCAGGCAAAATTGACATGCTACTTTTTCAAAATCTCTCTGTATTAGCCAGAATTTCATTTCATTTTCTGGCACTGTAGAATGCAGCATTTTTTTCCACTGCATATCCACAGCAGGAAAAAATGCTGAATTTCTGCAACGTGGGCCTTAGCGAAGGGGTTTTCCCATGGACATAACCATATTTAAATTTTTGGGCAAAAGTTATACATTTTTGTAAATATAATTAATTGCAAATTGTGCAGACTTTAAAAGATTTAATAAAATAAAACAATTAATAGTGAAACATTTTTAGCTATTTTTGCACATGCAAATAATTAAAAATTTGGCAGAGTATAAAGACTTTCTGTAACCATCTTAGTGGTGACAGTCTTTTGTCTTTATCAGTTTACTGCTAATAAAAATCTGGACTTATTTATACCCAAAAAAGGAATATCCCCCTCTCACTACAAAGGGGGAATTGGGTAACAATAATTTAAAGGGATTTGCGCCAGAGCCTTCTTGGAAGGTATCTTCCATTACTGCATCTTGTTGTGGCTAGGTTATCTTCCTGCTCTCATGGTCGTATCCATGGGAACCAATTAAGACAACAGACTGTCACTACTAAGATGGTTAGAGAAAATATTTCAAACTCTGCAAATGTTTTAATTATTTGTATTTGCAAAAATGCTTAACTTAATTGCCTACAAATTTAAATATGGTTTACCCCTGAAATGCCACAGTTCAAATATGATACTGTATCATAGAATTACCAATTGCAGTATATGCCTAATATGTGCCTGTGTGTGAGAACATTTCCTTACTTGTACAGGTTAGAAAACAAAGTGTGCTTCTTACTACTGTATTACACGGTCAGCCATTCATTTGAATATCTATCTATCTATCTATCTATCTATCTATCTATCTATCTATCTATCTATCTATCCTCTATACAGTATACAGTCATGGCCAAAAGTTTTGAGACTGACACAACTTTAATTTTTCATAAACTTTGCTACTTCAACATATTAAGATCTTTTAGTCAGATGGTTACCCTGGGGGAACTACCACCACGAACAGGTATATTGTAGGCCCCCTTAACATTGCTCCAACTTGGGAGGTGGGCTGGAGGAGTTGGTTGAGTGTCTTTGGCCTACAATTGACAACACAGCTACTACTTCCATCCTCCGGTTCCCTCTTGTGAGTTGTGTTTATGATTGTGTTTATTTTTATTTGGAATCTAGGGAAAGGGAAGTGAAATTTTAATTTTTTTATATATATTTTTAAAAACTTTTTTTTTTATTCCTTCCCCCCCTTGAACCTAAGATCAGTATATTGCTTGTGCCATAGACTGCAACACAACTGGCAAGCTATGGCAAAATGCTCATGTAAATATTGAGGCCAGAGGCCAGCCTTAATAGATTCATTAGTATGACAGGCCTTGGAAGAGTGAAGAAATTAAGTATAAGAGTACTCTCAAAAGCTCACCAGCAAATATACTCAGTTAGCCTCTAAAAGGTATCGCCTGATTTCTTCACTCTTCCATTACTTTCTATGGCTAACACGGTACAACATTATACTACTATGACAGGCCTTGACAAGGTTCCCTCTTGTTAGTTGTATGTGGCAATTGTACTTTAGTAAACCATAGAAACATCTTAAAGATCTAAAAAAACTGAAGCAGCAAGCTTCATGAAAACCAAAATTTGTGTCAGTCTCAAAACTTTTGTCCATGGCTATACAATACACTTGGTTTATTAGTCTGCTGTTTGCCTGCAGTTGTCCAGAAATCCTCTATTTTCAAGATTTTCAATTTTCAGAGCTTTATCCAGGTCACTTCAAATCTGTTTTCGCTGTTTTAAATATGAATGGACGTGCTGTGAAATATTTTTTGAATTTGAGAATTTGCAAGCTCTACAGCTAAAGCAAAAAATATCTATTTAGCTCTAATACCCAAAGAAATGCTATTGTTCTGCAAAATATATTTTTATCTCAGCAAAAGGAAAATGCTTCAGATTCTGAGGTCATAGAAAATATAAAGGATTATTATTATTTGATTTCACATATTTTAATAATGCCGTTCAAAGAACCTTTAGATATGATAGCTCCGAGATACTGGCAACATGGACCAAGGCATAGAGGAAATATAATGCTGTTAAATAAAAATGTAAATGAGAGATCCTACAAATAAAGTTTATTTTAATGAGATTTTCCACCTTCACCTGCCTTTATTGTGTAACATTACACATGTGAATATTATGGGATAAATTGACTTTTTGTGTTTTTTACAAAGGCCTTTTTATCTTTTATACACGATTGAATTCCTCAAATTCTCTACAATATCAAACAAACTGTTTATTAAATTTAACTATAAACTGCTCCGAACTCAATGTACGCAATGTACTTGTGCTGGGGTAACAAAACAGAATGGCTCAGACCATTTGGTAAGGTGAATTTTTTGAGATCTGGAGACCTGATCGGCGGCTGTCATTGTTGTGGTGCCTGTGGTGTTATTAGGCTGCTGGGTTGCTCCTCCTGTTCACACTGTGTTGTGGTGGTGGCGGTTACCATGCAATGCCACACCCAATAGTAGGGGCCACCTAAGGCTAGGTTTACACTATCGCTTGGTCTCCGTTTGGGGATTCCGTCCCCTATTCCGCTTGAAAAATGCGGAAATTTTTTTTCTCCACATTTTTCGGGCAGAAACCTCGCAGAACCCATTATAGTCTATGGGGTCCGTGGGATTCTGCAGGTAACCATTTTTTTAACGGATGGGGTTTTCAATTTTTGGGTCCCCAAGCTAAACCTAGCTTCAACAGAGATAGCCACAAAGTGACTAGTGGACTTATAAACATTGATCAAAATATATACTAAAGACTTATTCACATGACAGTGGGAAAAATAGACGTGTGATGGTCGTTATTGCAACGCCTGTCACATGTTCGTTGTCTGAACACATTGAATCCAATGTGTCTATTCACATGTCAGGGGTTTTTTGATGGTCCGTTTTTGCATGGCTGTCAAAAAAACTGACATGTACTATCTTTGTCCATCAAAGCGGACATTGATAGTGCCATGTCAATAGACCCATTGAAATTCATGGGTTCTATAATGGCCATTATTCAGTATCATGTGAATAAGTGCCGTCAGTGCACTTGCACGGACAGACATGGACTGACAATAGGTCAGTGAAAAATGACATGTCCATGTGAATAAGACCTGTGTGTTTTTGTAGATTTTGGTGAGAAGAATAGCTCAATGTATAGTATTGGGATTTGTAGTCCATATCTTTTTTCTAAAATGCTGGAGTAATAAAACTTAAAGGGGTGTTCCAATTATTTTTTTCTACCCCCATAGGGAGTATTAAAATAACAAATACTATATACTGACCTGTCCGTTCAACCAGAGATCCATTGGAAAGTCTCCATTCGGGTTCCCGGGATTCCTGACCTTTGACTCACGCAGAAGTATATTAGCCAATCAGTGGTGAGCAGTGATACTGTGCTAAAACAGAAAGCAGCAGTAAAGTATAGTAGTTGCAGTTGTAGTGGAAGTTATGTAGTAGTATTAAGTTTTTCGCAAGTTGTCAAGTAACTTCCACTACATCCAAGACAGGAAAACATAAAAGTACTCAACCACCAAAGACCAGATACATGAGAGTTGCTGAAAGGTTAAAGGGTTAAAGTGCAATCTTGCTGAAAATTCATTTTTTAATCTGTATGCCAATGAACAGTTCAGTGAACCCAAAGCTTGGCTGTGCCCTCTAGAGTACCTGTTTTTGCCTGTCGTCACCACCCAGCACCATTCTTGAGCATAAAAAATGGCAGGTCCAGATGTGCAGCAACCACAGGTGACAATGGTCCTTTGGTAGACCTGGCTGTGCCTCTGGTGCACCAAGCAGCTCATTTGTGTATGGATGAAAAGTTGGTTTTCTGGGCCGTGAGGGGGGTTGGTTACTTCAAATGGCTGTATCTTCAGTTTCATACCACCTATAAAAATGGTTCTGATATCATAAGAAAGCTGAGATTCTCACAGGCCTCAGCAGTGACCCTGGGCGCATGACCTCTCCTGGGCCTCCACCGAAACACCAGAGTATATCAATGTCACTTTCACTTTGACATAACTTCGGCTATATTTACCTTAGAGAGCTAGAAATTGGATAGATAGGTTCCTAGGAGCCCTAAGAGTGTTCACTGTGTTTTATAGATAGGTTCCTAGGAGTCCTGACAGTATTCTACACTATGTTTTATAGATAGGTTCCTAGGAGCCTTAAAGGGAATCTGTAAGGGCAATTTGGGACACTAAACCACCCAAACGTCCATATGGACCTGGGGTTTAGTGTCCCAAATCGCCCTGTTATAGCGCAATCCATGGCCGCATTAAAAATAAAAAAGCTTTATACTCACCCTGCTGCTGTACTCCCCGCGCCTGCGCAGTTCTTCAATGAAGCCAGAGGAGTACACCTCATCTTCAGTGCGTATACCCTGCCGGGTGGTTTAGTGTCCCAGATTGACCTGACAGATTCCCTTTAAGAGTGTTCACTATGTTTTATAGATAGGTTCCTAGAAGCCCTGATAGTATTCTACACTATGTTTTATAGATAGGTTCCTAGGAGCCCTGGCAGTATTCTACACTATGTTTTATATATAGGTTCCTAGGAGCCCTGACAGTATTCTACACTATGTTTTATAGATAGGTTCCTAGGAGCCCTGACACTGTTCTACACTATGTTTTATAGATAGGTTCCTAGGAGCCCTGACAGTGTTCTACACTATGTATTATAGATAGGTTCCTAGGAGCCCTGATAGTGTTCTACACTATGTTTTATAGGCAGGTTCCTAGGAGCCTTAAGAGTGTTCACTATGTTTTAAGCCAATTTAAGGTGTGGTTCATACCAAACTTCTATCCGAAACGAATCTTGGGACCGAACCACCTGAACCCAAAACAATACGAATCTTGAGGGGTTCACCCATCTCTTTTCCCAATGTCTGACCTTTAAAAAGTCAAACCACAGTCTACTCCAAAGCAAATAAAAATCCATCTACAGACAGCTGTTTCAGGGTACCCTTATCAGTAGAGAGCAGGGTACTGGTGGGCTGGATGAGAAACCTTTGATGTAGCTCTTGTGGAGTTCTGTTCTCCTTGGGGAGCCTGGCATCTGACATAATCTTTAGTTTGGCTAATATCCTTAGTTATTTTGGAAGGCTTGCTGAAAGGTTGGACATTGACTTCTAGGGTAGCTGTCAACAATAAGTTGTTCATGAGACAAAATTGTCTTCCCACTGGAGAAGATCTAACTGGCGTATCATTTTTACAAGGTTGGCTCTATTATTGTCTGACTTGTAAGTCTCCTTATGCCTGCTAGTGTTCTCCAAAAGGAGAAACAATATACGCCAAGGAATAATTCTGAAACATTACACAACTGTTATAAAACCCTTTGACTGGGGCATTATTTTGTGTGGGCGATGAATGGGACTGGGCTGCAGCATGGCCATGGGACCAACAGACGTGATGTCACTTTTCCAGAAGAGGAAGTGGAGCTCAGTATCATAGTCCTTGATAACCCATTTAGCAGAGGTTCATGATCGAAATGCAAAGATACGATAGTAGGCGCCTCCTTTGTTTATCTCTGCTCTAGTAGATGATCCCCCATTGTTCCAAGTCAAAGCAAACAAAATAAACAAATTCTCTATAGAATGCTAAAGAAAACTAGCTTTACAGCTATTCTCCACCTTACCATCATTATTATTACTGTTGTTATTATTATTCGATTTTGGCATCTGGCATCTTTCATGCATCATGACATTTTTACTTGATAATATCTTTGGCTGGAAGAGAGAGTTCCAGATGGCAGTGATGTTGAACATGCAAATTTACATTTGTGACTATAGCTTGACAAACAAATGATGCTTAGTAGTTTCCAAACTGCTTAGTAGGTTCCAAACTGCAATGTTTCATATTGCCAACTGTAATGGACCATAAAGTACATTTTACGGTATTTTATTATATTTTAGTGAATCTAAGTATGGTGAGTATTCATGTAAGAGATGTATTCCTTTAGACAAGGAAAAAAGGAAAAGTACGGACTGTCGGTTCAGCTTGGGTGCATTTGTCCTAAAAAAGAACTATATACTATATTATAGATGAAGAACAATGGCATAAGTCAATGTAGAAAATCGATGTACAAAAATTGGATTAGTCAAAGTTGTGTTGCCCCTTTTATTACCTATGTCATCTTGGAGAAGTGAAATTTTACTGAAGTGGTTGTGGAGCACTGGTGTTAGCTATAGCGGTGGCAGTAGTTGCAACAGGGCCATGAAACCAAGGGGGCCAATAGGTCACCATCAACACACTAAGGCGGGTTAAACTTCTTGGATTTCCTTTCCAATTTCCTTTGATGGCTGGTAGTCTGTGCTTTGGACATTTATTACCTCCGCGCTCTGTTGCACTGGAGGTGAGATGGTTTAAGATACACAGCCTTCCACTGTCAGAAAGGAGAAAATTAACCCTAATATGGCAGAAATAGCAGTTAGTCAGCAGTATACAGTAAAGGAAGGATCCAGCGGAGGCTGCGGTACAAATGATGAATGTGGTAAGAGGATGTGGACAGAGGATGGTAAGTTTGTGTTCAGAGACAAGCTGTGAACAAACCTTCATGGCAGCCTGGAACCAGTGTTACTTATTTAATCTATTTTACTTACATATCAATAACATATTCCGCAGCGCTTTACAAATATTGTCCTCTCTCACTATCCCAAGTAGGTCTCACAATCTAAATTTCCTATCGGTATGTCTTTAGGGTACGGGAGGAAACTGGAGTACCCGGAGGAAATCCACACAAACAAGGGGAGAACATACAAACTCAATGCAGATGTTGTCCTTGGTTGGAATTGAACCCAGGACTCCAGCGCTGCAAGGCAACCAGATATAGAATAAACATGTAAATACTGCTGAAATGTTCCTATGGGTTGAAACTTACAGTTATGAGGAGAAATTGCACAAGGGGGCCCAAGCTGAACTTTTGCACAAGGACCCGCAAGCCTTTAGTTACATACCAGACCCAAATCATATAATCAATAATAACAAAAATGTGTATTGGTCCAGTATCAGCCCAGTTGCTTGGTATCTAACCTCATAGGCCCTCTTGAGGCTGGTGCTTTCAAACTTAATTTTGTCTATATATTTCATTAGGTTCTGATGCTCCATTTCTCTGCTATGAGGCACCAGTCCTCCGCTACCATAGATTGTATAACTATCATATCATGGACACTTCTCCGCACTTATTAGTATAAAGTTCTATATGGCTCCATTTTACTAAGACAGAGGTATTTGATTTTCCAGCTACTAGTTCAATATATTGACAGAATGCCATGTTTCACTACCTTTGCTATGATGCACTAAAAATAGATAGATATTTCAGTTAGTGTACGTACACAAAGGATAGAAAAAACCTGTTGTGGAATGTTGCTGTTTCTGGAAAGAACAGATTATTTCTTATAACCATGAACAACCCCTGAAACCACTAGTTTTATTCATTCTCAAACAGAATAGAAAGCTGCATAGCATACAAACTGATAAATGCAATAGTATATACTTTCATTGTGCAGATGTGTCCACTCTTACCTTAGCTCAAATTTGCTTAAATGATTTTTCCAACTTGTCAAGTTATTATGTCCTGCTCATGGTTGGCATGACCATTCAGTCAGTTACTAGGTTCCAATCCAACCATGAACAACATATGCAAGGAGTATGTATGTTCTCCCCATGTTTGCATGGGTTTCCTCTGGAATTTAGATTGTGAGCCCTGATGGGACAGTATTGACAATATTTCTGAAAAGCGCTTCGGAATATGATGGCGCTATGTAAGTAAGCAAAATAAATAAATAAACAAAATAAAATAAAAAAAAAAATACTGGTATCAGTGGTTATGTGAGCATGAATGACACGTGATGAGGACTGGAAGACCTCGGGACTCGACCCACACCAATGGATCAGAGATATCTTTAGTAGGTGAGTTTTCTGTTATACAGGGTCCTGTGCTGTATGGAAAACTTTAAAACAGATCTGATAGCCCCTTTAAGGGATCCAATTTCTCAAGAAACCAATTCAATACAATAGAGTGATTAACTAACAACATTCTTTACAGTTTATAGTTCATAAAACAACCACTGGCCACAACTAGGACAGACATCCCATGAAAAATATCACAAATTATGTTTTTTGAAAAGCTGGTCATCTTGTGACACTCATACACAATCTCCAGCTGGGTTAAGGACTCTAGTTTCTCATTAATTCAATCCAACACAATATCACAACATGCTATCAAAAGTCTTGAAAGGCAGTAATTTAACTCCTGCCCCACCACCACACACACTATGCCGAGGAAAGTATAGGATATTAAGCATATCACTTGGTGATAATTTTTCATGACATCATGGAGTTTTTAGAAAAGCTGATTATAGGGTCAATCTGGTCACAAGAAGTTACCCCCTATCTAAAGTTGATTGGATTGTTTGGTCGGACAGTGCACACCACTCTATTGGCTACAATGGGAGTGCCGGAGAGAGCTGAAATACAGCACTTGGCTATCTCCAGTGGTCCCATTGAAATGAATGGAGCGGTGTGCTATGTCCGACCAGCCACTCTGTTCAAAACTGGTTCTCATGATTGGGGTCGGTCCTCCACTGATCAGGACATTACCCCCTAGCCTTTGGATGGGGGTAACTTCCTATGACTGTATAAACCCTTTAACACTATCTGGTCATGTCCAGCCAAGATGACAGGTTAAAAAGGACATGTGTGTGAAGACAGCTGTACCTACTGTGTCAAACTATACGAATCCTTCAACAACTACAGTCCCACTTCACCACATTTATACAGTACAGTTCTGTGTTTTCTCTTTTTAAATCATAATGACAACCAAAAACATCAAAATGTCACATACCCTGGTGATTTTGGCCTGATAACATGCTCAGAAACCAAACCACGGTCAGGTAAACCAACCAAAATTTCGGCCACAACTGCCCGGAAAATTGTTCGGGATGCAAAGAAAAACCCACACATAACATCAGCTGAAATACAGGACTCTGAAAACTATCGGTGTGGCTGTTTCAAGATGCACAATAAGGAGACACTTGAAGAAAAATGGGCTGCATGGTCGAGTTGCCAGAAGAAAGTCATTACTGCGCAAATGCCACAAAGAATCTCGCCTTCAATACAGCACAGAGACAAGCTTCAAAACTTCTGGAAAAAGGTAATTTGGAGTAATGAGACAAAAATCGAACTTTTTGGCCACAACCATAAACGTTATGTAAGATGGAGAAACAGCCCTCATGTTATGAATGTACCTGTTTCTGTAAATAAGTTTATTTTTTTTTATAAACTGACATTTGTTTGTTTGACCACAAGAGACCACTGTTACCTCAGAAATGGGAAGGACTGTAATTCTGTAATTCTCTGGAGTAGTGACGTGGAGACCCTGTTCTGCAGAGGTGGGACAAGAAGGAGCAGAGTGTGTGTGGCAGCCATCTTAGGAGTGTGCTTTGAACTTTTAGAAGAAGAAGCACTGAAGTGAGAGGAAAAAAGATTCCTAAGCGATGAGATATATAACAAGGGGGTGCTGAAGCAGACTGTTCCAGGGTTTGTTCAGACAGCATCCTAAGTTGAACATTGCTATCAAGGACCCGGCTGAGAAGTGGCCCTGTCAGTGAGATCGCATGTTTTCTGGATGAGCCCCGCTTTCAGCTAAAAAGGTACCTAACAAAGCTGGATCAGTAAGAGAAGTAATCGTGCAGGCACCGCATTACAATCTTTTGCTTGGGACTGATTAAGGGCCTGTAGTTAGACTAGTCAGGCATATTCACCTTCACAGGCCACACTACTGGTGAATTATATGCCTATTCGGCAGTAAGGACTAAGACTCATAGAATTCTATAGACTTGTAACTCCCAGAGAGGAGCTTCTGAGGGAGTCTAGAAGCGACATTTTATACATTGTCACATTTCTTTGGCTTGCAAGCTGACCTACTATTATATTTACTCGGTTATACTTTGTTTGTGGGGAATAGGGGTATTTTGATAAGTTTGTAAGCTCTTGTGTTATACTGCCGGTGCCCCTATCACATTCACTGAATTGTTCCTGTGACTAGGGCGCCGCGCTGTACAACACCAGGGCCTCAGCTTACTGGCTGAGTGTATGTAAATAGTTGGGAGTGTTCTTTTTGGTAAATAGGTGTTACTACACAAAGTAAAATCTTGTTTTTTACTAAATTGATTTGGAGTCGCTTCCTTTGTTCGTGACTTCACTGTATCCTGGGGAGCCCACCCCGGTACACGGCTTACAGTTACATTTGGAGAGGTGTCAACAACGCCTATGATGAAAGGAACACCATTCCTACTGTAAAGCACGGAGGTGGATCACTGATGATGTGGGTACAGGAAAGGCACAGGAAACTTGGTCAAAGTTGAAGGAAAGATGAATGCAGCACGTTATCAGCAAATACTGGAGGCAAATTTGCACTCATCAGCCAGGAAGCTGCGCATGCAATACAAATCGACCTCAATACGTGAGAGCCCAAGACTGTGTGTCAGGTACCGTGATCTGTAATATGGGGGCACCTCAGGGTACGGTTCTCGCCCCTTTCCTCTTCACACTGTACACTGCAGATTTTAGGTGCAACTCATCCAGCTGCTACCTACAGAAGTATTCTGACGACTCTGCAATAGTAAGTCTTATCACAGACGATGATGACAGGGAGTACAGAGAACTGAACCGGGATTTTGTGGACTGGTGCCACTGGAACCACCTGAAGATGGGCAGATGCCCTCCAAAACCAGTGGACATCCTGGGGACGGGCATCGAGATTGTGAACACCTATAAGTACCTGGGTATGCTCCTTAATAATAAGCTGGACTGGGCAGATCATATGGAGGCCCTGTACAGGAAGAGACACAGCAGGCTCTACCTGCTTAGGAGGCTGAGAGCCTTTGGAATCCGGGGGGCACTTCTTAGAAATTTCTTCAACTCGGTAGTGGCATCAGCCATCTTCTTTGGAGTGGCCTGCTGGGGGAGCAGTATATCAACCAGGCACAGAAATAAATTTGACAAGCTGATTAGAAGGGCCAGCTCTGTCCTGGGGAGCCCCCTGGACCCATTGCAGGTGGTGGGTGACAGAAGGATACTGTCCCTGGTGAGCTCCATGCAGAAGAAGAAGTCCCATCCCATGCATGAGACTGTGATAGCGCTGGGCAGTACTGTCAGTGACCAACTGCTCCACCCTAAGTGTGAGAAGGAGCGCTATCGGAAGTCTTTCCTCCCCACCGCGGTTAGGCTGTACAAACAACACCGACCTAAGCGGAGATCATTACACACAGAGAACTGAAATATCTCTCTGCCTGTTAATCCCCCCCTCCTCTGCTACTTCCTATCTGTCTGTCTGCTATTAATGTAATGCCTCTCACCTTGGAACATTCCTGTACATGTTGTATTTGTATTTGTATCTGCTTATCTTATCTTTGCTGCTGTAACACACTGAATTTCCCCATTGTGGGACTATTAAAGGACTATTATTATTATTATTATTATTATTATGGGAAGTACTTGGATGTTCCAACATGAAAACGATCCAAAACACAAGGCCAAGTCAACCTGTCATTGGCTACAGCAGAAGAAAGTGAAGGTTCTGGAGTGGCCATCTCAGTCTCCTGACCTCAATATCATTGAGCCACTCCGGGGAGATCTCAAGCGAGTAGTACATGCAAGACAGCCCAGGAATTTACAGGAACTGGAGACTTTTTGCCAAGAAGAATGGTCAATTTTACCATCTGAGAAAATAAAGAGTCTCATCCACAACTACCACAAAAGACTTCAAGCTGTCATTGATGTTAGAGGGGGCAATACACGGTATTAAGAACTGGGGTATGTGAACTTTTTAACAGGGTCATTTTGATGTTTTTGGTTGTCATTATGATTTAAAAAGAGAAAACACAGAAGTTTGACAATAAATGGCTTCAACCAACCACTAACCATGAGTGGAGGAAAAGTTTTTGCGTTATCATTCATATTCTCTCTCAAAAAAACAAAAAATCTGCCGGGGTATGTAAACTTTTTAGCACAACTGTAATCCTGGATTTGTGATGCAATATAATTATATTTTAATATATTTTAATTAACATATGATTATATCTGTGTACTACTCAGCCAGCATAGAAGTAACATAGTAGATAAGGTTGGATGAAGACACAAGACCAACCTATAATCCTAGTGTGTTGATTCAGAAGAAGGCAAAAAAACCCATGAAGCTGATGCCAATTGCCCCATGTCAGGGGAGGAATTCATTGATGCCTGGTTCATTCTAAATGTCATTAAACAAGCAGAAATAGCTTTCCCTTCAGTTCGGTTGTAGCTCATTGATAGGGCTGCAGTCATTTACCATGTAGCGGCATTGTCTCTGACATCTGTAATTATGTCAGTCAATGCATGAGAAATTCTTAGTGGAAATTACTGGCAAGTCAGGTGTTTTTATTTATTGCCTGCATGAATAATGCAGGACTCAGCTTATTGTTCTGTTTCTCTAATCGTATAATCTATCAATGTAGGAATCGCTCGTGCTTTTCACTTAGCCACATGGACACTCAGGCAATGAATGAACGTCTAAATGAAAAACACTGTCCACTTCAGTATAAATCAGGCTGAAGTTCCTTTTTACATTCAGAACATTTCTAGCTTGTAAACTACCAGTATGTTATGGTTTTAGTATGTGAAAAAATATTAGTTATAAGATATTCACCTTTTTATAGGTATAAGACTAGGGCAACAAGGCGACCTTGACTGCGGCACAAATTGCACAGCCAAAGGCCGCAGCTAATAAAAATGATTGCAGTCGTGATGTATTCACTTTCATTGGCTGGGATGAAGGCAGCGTTACACTGGAGACTTTGGCTGTACAATGTATGTCTGTATTAAAGGGATTGTCCAAGACCCAAGAGTCATGGATACTGATGAGCTATCCGTAGCATAAATCATCAGTATCAGAATGGTGGGTATTCAATACTCGGACCCCGCACCGATCAGATGACTTGGCTGCTAAAAGTCTATAGAAGACATACAGCCAGAAACAGCTGTGCTCCTATTCAAGTGAATGGGAGCAGAGCTGCAGTTGCCTGCCACCACTGCTATAGTGTACTCAGATGGAAGTTGTATATAGTGTACAGACATATACACTGAAGCGATGGCACCAGGAAACTGCAGCTCTGCTCCCTTTCGTTTGAATAGGTGCAGAGCTGCTTTCAGTCGTATACCTTGTATATGGCTTCTAGCAGCTGAATCAGCTGATCGGTGCAATGTCAGCTGATCGGTGCAGTCCCCTCCCAGAAGCAGCCTCATGTGATACAGAGGAGCCTGAGATTCACAATATAACAAATCCGGAGCATCTTTTCTAAAAAGTGCATTGTTCAGTTCCTCTGTTACACCACTTAAAAATGTATGACTAAATTGACAACAGGATGTTATCATTGTCCTCGTCAGAGAGGATTCCCCTACAAAATCTGACACTGACATTACTGATTCAATAGTGTCACACTGTGTAAAGAAACACCCCAACCGGTAACACCCAATTGTCAATTTATTCTTATATTGCCAAAAGGAACAACAGAAGAATGGCACAACACATGAAAAATACTTGAGGCACTGGGGAAGATTTATAAAGACTGGCATTTTGACCGCCAGTGTTAATAAAGGTCCCGACTGGCACAAGAAGCACCTGAATTATTGATAGCATACAACCTTTCATAAAGGAGGTGCATGTGCAACAGAACAGAGGTCTACACCCGTTCCTCAATTCCCGTATAACTCATGTCAGAAAACATGTGTGAGTTATAATACATATGTCGGGTCAAGGGTGCCCCGCTCTCTGTCCTGCACTGCCAATATTCGATGTGGTGGATCTCTGGCAGAATAAAGGGCCTTGCTTCAAAGATACCCTTCATTATCTCACATCTACGTCAGAAAACTGGTGTAGATGTGTAGCTATATTCCCCCTCGTGTGTTTTTTTTCGATGACGTGTTAGACATATGGGGTAGGATGTGTCAGATCACTTTATAGGGCCCAATTGATGTCAAAATAAATGACTGATAAATAATTTATTTTTGCTTTTGGATTTTAAAACAAAAATCCCTTTATTTTCATTCCTCCATCAGTAAACTAAGGCCTCACACACATGTATTTTTCGTCAGTGTGATAACACACTGAATCATTCATTTCTATGGACATGGTTGTGATCTTCATTGGTCCATGTGGGGGTCACGGGACTGAACCACTAAACTTAGTGCAGGTCCTAGTGCTGTCCGGTTTGCAGCTTGGTGCTCGTACATTCAAATGATAGGGTCAGTAAAAAACACGGATACCATCCATGTGGCTTCTATACTGCTGTTCGCGAATCCGTACACAACAGTGGTGGTTTACACTGAAGTTCATGGCGACTGATTTTTCTATTCCTGACCATGTTTGTTTACTCCAGTCTATTTCTATTTGCGACCTTCTCTTTTCCATGCCTATAGCTTCTTAATAATGATATTTAAAATGTTTCTATTTCTTTTTTATAACAGCCATATGGGAGTTCAGAGATTTACTGAATGCTTCTCAATGAAACCATCTGCTACGTGGCCATCTGTCTATAACTGTGTCCGCTCATAAACAATCAGAATCACTAAAAGGGTTTCTTTTTTATTTGGTTTGGTTTTTTTTTAGTTATAATCTGATAATATTCGTAGTCAGACATATCATCTAATTTCCTTAAATCCACTTCACATTTAAAGAGGACCTGTCACCTCTCCTGACATGGTCCAATAACTACTTGTATTCTTGAGGAAATAACAATTCCGAGGATCTTTTCTTAGAACTCAGTATTCTGCCATTTCTCTGTTTTTCCTAGTACAAGTTTTTGATTTAATAGACAACTGGGTGTTACTAGTTGGGGTTGTGTCCCTGCATAGTTGGACACCACAAAAGGAATGGTATTACCCAGTTACCAATTTATTTACATACCCTTCACTGGTGAAATTGCCACTCCAAGATGGTGAAGCTATAAGGCTATGCATATTGACAGGTATTTCAGATCTCATATAATATAACCTGATATATAAAAGAGCAATATATTTCCTATAGCAGTGATAATGTATTGTATACTAAAATACAGCATTAGGTCCCTGCCATGTGCTGGTAATCTGTGACACTGTCTATTGGCCATTGGCGTGGCAAGATTCAGGAGATGATGTGCATGGAGGACCTCATTGCTTCTATCCATGGCACTGGTGACCAATTGATGAAAACCTGGTTCTACTGGCTGCAGAATCAAGAATAAGCAGACTTAAGGTCCTGGCTGAGTTAGGCCTCTCTTAC
This sequence comes from Leptodactylus fallax, assembly GCA_947044405.1. Classification (NCBI taxonomy): domain Eukaryota; kingdom Metazoa; phylum Chordata; class Amphibia; order Anura; family Leptodactylidae; genus Leptodactylus; species Leptodactylus fallax. Next base: position 711,775 of record CAMRHE010000057.1, read on the forward strand.
GCTCTCTTGATCACTTTAAGGTGCTAGGTCTGGATTGAGAGGCCCTTCCTCACTTTCCATGGATGCTATTTCCCCTTCCCTTCTGACTCCTCCCCCCTTTTTTTGTTTTTTCTCTCTTCTTTCTCTCCGTTCCATTCCTTCCTTTCTCTTTTCTCTGGCCCTTTCCTTGCCTGGCTCTTCCCCAACACTGCTTTTATGATAACCAAGGTTTGCAATGATCTCCCCAGATCCTCATTTTAGATCATGTTTAAAGAGGTTGTCTGGGCAAAAAAATTATTTTTAAAATAGGGTTGGGGGAGGTAAAAAAAAAAATGGATCAGCAGGACCAGACCACGCTAGGAAGTATCGGAGCACTAGGGAAAGGTGAGTATGATTTTTTAAAAAAATTTTTTCACCTCCCCCAACCTATTTAAAAAATTTTTGCCCGAACAACCCCTTTCATGTTGATACCTATGTGTCTCCTACCTTAGTACTGATCGTATGTTTATACATCTGACATTTCTGGTCTACGTGAATGGTGTTGCTGCGTTTTTTCATGCTATTGTTATTTTCTACTTCTTGACAGTTGTAAAAGTGAAATATAATTTAGAATTAAAAAAACAGCCACAATACTGAGGACTTTGTGTAACTTAAAGAACAAAGAGTTTTTCTAAAGAAAATCACACCTGCAATTTAATGCTGGTTTCAGGGGGAAAAAAAAGGTCACATCTGGAACTAAAGTAACTACAGCTTGGTGCATACGCCTGGAAATTTTTATTTTCTTATCATTTTTTTCTTAATAATCTATCCATGCATAAAATTACAGAACATTACATTTTGTATCCATGCATAAAATTACAGTACATTACATTTTCTATCATCATGTGTACATTGTGTACCCATCCATATAACTAGCAGTAAAGAAGTTTTAGAGCATTTTCCAAATACACTTGCTACTTAGTTCTGTACCCTTTGTCTATTATTGTGCCTACACTAGCTGTAGTAGTATAATGTTGTACCGTGTTAGCCATTGAAAGTAGTTGAAGAGTGAAGAAATCAGGCGATACCTTTTAGAGGCTAACTGAGTATATTTGGTAAGTAAGCTTTCAATAGTCTAGCTCTCTTCTTCAGACATGGTGTTATACAAGAACTGAAAATTCACAGATTTTTTATATACCCTATACACATGATCTTCAAAGGATTTTAGAGTGCTTAAAAAAACCAAAACAAAATACAATCTAAGTAGAGAAGTTATTTACAGCAGGTCAAAAAACAATCTGGAAAGTTGTGGTTCGTGACAGAGGGATCTGTTATCTGTTTGTTATCAGGAGGTGATTTGTGACCCTCACAGGTCATACATACAGTGCCTTGTGAAAGTATTTGGCCCCCTTGAACTTTTCAACCTTTTGCCACATTTCAGGCTTCAAACATAAGGATATAAAATTTTTATTTTTTGGTGAAGAATCAACAACAAGTGGGACACAATTGTGAAGTAGAACAAAATTTATTGGTTATTTTAAACTTTTGTAAAAAATAAAAAACTGAAAAGTGGGGCGTGCAATATTATTCGGCCCCTTTACTTTTAGTGCAGCAAACTCACTCCAGAAGTTCAGTGAGGATCTCTGAATGATCCAATGTTGTCCTAAATGACTGATGATGATAAATATAATCCACCTGTGTGTAATCAAGTCTCCGTATAAATGCACCTGCTCTGTGATAGTCTCAGGGTTCTGTTTAAAGCGCAGAGAGCATCATGAAGACCAAGGAACACACCAGGCAGGTCCGTGATACTGTTGTGGAGAAGTTTAAAGCCGGATTTGGATACAAAAAGATTTCCCAAACTTTAAACATCCCAATGAGCACTGTGCAAGCGATCATATTGAAATGGAAGGAGTATCAGACCACTGCAAATCTACCAAGACCCGGCCATCCCTCTAAACTTTCATCTCAAACAAAGAGAAGACTGATCAGAGATGCAGCCAAGAGTCCCATGATCACTCTGGATGAACTGCAGAGATCTACAGCTGAGGTGGGAGAGTCTGTCCATAGGACAACAATCAGTCGTACACTGCACAAATCTGGCCTTTATGGAAAAGTGGCAAGTGGCCATTTCTCAAAGATATCCATAAAAAGTCTCATTTAAAGTTTGCCACAAGCCACCTGGGAGACACACCAAACATGTGGAAGAAGGTGCTCTGGTCAGATGAAACCAAAATCCAACTTTTTGGCCACAATGCAAAACGATATGTTTGGCGTAAAAGCAACACAGCTCATCACCCTGAACATACCATCCCCACTGTCACACATGGTGGTGGCAGCATCATGGTTTGGGCCTGCTTTTCTTCAGCAGGGACAGGGAAGATGGTTAAAATTGATGGGAAGATGGATGGAGCCAAATACAGGACCATTCTGGAAGAAAACCTGTTGGAGTCTGCAAAAGACCTGAAACTGGGACGGAGATTTATCTTCCAACAAGACAATGATCCCAAACATAAAGCAAAATCTACAATGGAATGGTTCACAAATAAACGTATCCAGGTGTTAGAATGGCCAAGTCAAAGTCCAGACCTGAATCCAATTGAGAATCTGTGGAAAGAGCTGAAAACTGCTGTTCACAAACGCTCTCCATCCAACCTCACTGAGCTCCAGCTGTTTTCCAAGGAAGAATGGGTAAGAATTTCAGTCTCTCGATGTGCAAAACTGATAAAGACATACCCCAAGCGACTTGCAGCTGTAATCACAGCAAAAGGTGGCGCTACAAAGTATTAACTTAAGGGGACCGAATAATTTGGCACGCCCCACTTTTCAGTTTTTTATTTTTTACAAAAGTTTAAAATATCCAATAAATTTCGTTCCACTTCACGATTGTGTCCCACTTGTTGTTGATTCTTCACCAAAAAATTTAAATGTTATATCCTTATGTTTGAAGCCTGAAATGTGGCAAAAGGTTGAAAAGTTCAAGGGGGCCGAATACTTTCGCAAGGCACTGTAGTGTGACATGAAGCTGGCATGAATATTAAGTCCAAATTGCAGAGTTTGAAATTTTTGCATAAACTTGTACTCCCATTGTTTCCTCTCCTCCTGTGTCTTAAAATGTCCTATTAAAACCACAACCCGCAAATTTTCAGTAGAGTGGTTTTCTCTGGAGAAATGTGCGGCCACTGGGAGATCTGTTCTGCTGTTATTAATATTGGATCTATGTGAGTTTATTCGCTGACTGAGTCTCTGCCCTGTTTCCCCCACATAGAGGCCTGTGGTGGGACATTGCACATACATTATGAGATACACCACATTGGAAGACCTGCAGGAAAATGTCCCCCTAATTCTGTGCACCTGTTGTGACTGTGGGATAGGTACACTGTCAGCGGTGTGGATGTGCTTGCAGGTCATGCTCCTTTTTTGTAGGTAAGGTGAGGTGCCATTTTCAGTTGGGGCCTTCAGGGCACTCCGGACAATAATACACCTCAGGTTTAGTGGTTGTCAAAAGGAAAGGAGAGGGGGGACTGGAAATATGTCCTTGAGTTTGTTGTCCCTATGTAGCACCGGTTGGAGCTCCTTGGCAGTCCTTCGTAGGATTTCCAGCTGTGGGTTGTAGGTGACAACTAGGGGCACTTGGGCCTCTTTTTGGGTCTCTCTATATGTGAGCAGACTGTCTTTGTTAATGGCTGCCGCTTTGTTTAATTGGTTGTCCGTCACTTTTGGTTTGTATCCCAATCGGAGAAATTTCATCCTCAATGACTTTCACCCTGCCATCAACCTTAAACTTAGCTATTCAGGGAGTGAAATTCACTTTCTGGATACCACAATATACATCAAAGACCACCGGCTACTCACATCAATATACCACAAACCCACAGACAGAACGGCCTACCTGAGAAACGACAGCTTCCACCCCAAGCACACAAGACAATCTATTATCTACAGCCAGGCTATACGATACAATCGTATTTGCTCCGACAAAGCAGACCTGGACAAGCACCTCCTGGATCTGAGGATGAAATTTCTCCGATTTTGTTTGCATCAAAATTGAACTTTGTGTCCATTTCAAAAATGTTGAGTTTCTGTGTGTTTTGGAGAAAATTGGGGACAAGGTCTAAAATGTTCCACAAATACAGATACTGGTAAGCGCTGTAAGTGGTTGTCACCCAGTACCATCAGTGCTTGTGCCTCAGCATAAATTAAGCACCTTCGCCACCAGCGCAGTGGATACCAAGACCATAATAGAAAATGTTGGTCTTGATAAATATTCCCCGATTGTGTGCACCAAAATTTTTACTCCACCTGCCAATATTTTCGGGTTCATCCAAAAATGTTGTCCATTTACACAGCGAAAATGGAAGAAGAAATAGAGGCAGACATTTGCCTCAAATTCCTTCCTACTTTCCATTCCTTGGGCTTTCACTCACTCCGATCAATGGGCTTAATAAGTGGAGAGGCTCATGGTAAGATCCAGCAGGGTTCTTATTTTTTCAGTATCCTGCTTTAATCTCCGTCTCCCACTAGATACAATGGGAGGCAGATTCAGAGCGGAATTTAGTGCTGAATTAGAGGCTGAATCTGCCTCAGCAGCATGTGAACATACCCTGATTGTGTCTAAAATGGTGGCTTGTTTCCCTGCTTGGTTTCACCTGTCTGTATACTTTTGCCTTGCCAGTGAGGTGCCTGGAATATATTCTCTCTTTTCTGTAATTTTATTATTAAACACATGCCTTATATTACTGTATTTAACCATCTAATTGACGTCACAGACAAGAGGGACCTTTTCTAATAATGCAGAGTATCTAATGAAGAATGACACTGATATAAATGAGTTCAGTTCTAGCACTGCCTTATGCTGAGCACATATTAGAAAGTATGTATTTAAAATAAGATTATAAAACTATCAACATCTATTTTTAACTAATGATAATATATGGAAAGCACGAGGCAACATCTGTTCCTTTATAGGAAAAGTAATGGCACTGTACAGCTTATAAAGCATACACAACATGTTTTTAAGCAGCTGCCGCAGTAAATAGTGTGACTGAGGTTGCTTCTTGTTCTGCAAGGTGTAGTATCTGCTACAGCTATGACATTTGTGTGACGTCTGTTATTTGACCTACTATCACCAAAACTTGCACATTCAAAAAAGCAGCAATGGAGGAGAAAATTAAAGGGGTATTCCAGTTTCAGTAAATAAACCTTATTCACTATGTTATGAAAAGTTATGTCATTGTCTGATATACTTGTTGTATCTGTTCATCGTGGTTTTATTTATTATTGAACAGGAACTTTAATTATTTACTTGGTTATGTGTTTCAATGCAGAAGAGTGAGCTCTGATGACTGTACTGCAATTGTGACGAGCCATGCACCTATGTCATCATCACATGAAAAATTTTATTTGATAACTATCTAGCCCTTTTTTAAGTGCTTTGATGGTAATTGCCATAACTACCTGTAGGGATAGGGTGCCCTAGTTTTACTGCACTAACTGTAAAGAATCACTCCCTATATACACACACATGAACAAAATTGTTGGTACCCCTCGTTTAATGAAAGAAAAACCCACAATGTAGTTTGGCAAATTCCAGCCTGGCTTTTTTAAGATTTGTTGACAACTACATGTTGACAAGCCACAAAGCTTCTGGGAGAATGTCCTATGGACAGATGAGACAAAAATCGAAATTTTTGGCAAGGCACATCAGTTGTATGTTCACAGATGGAAAAATGAAGCATATCTTGAAAAGAACACTGTCCCTACTGTGAAACATGGAGGAGGCTCTGTTATGTTCTGGGGATGCTTTGCTGCATCTGGCACAGGTGTCTTGAATCTGTGCAGGGTACAATGAAATCTCAAGACTATCAAGGGATACTAGAGAGAAATGTATCAGAAAACTTGGTCTCAATTGCAGGTCATGGCTCTTGCAACAGGATAATGACCCAAAACACACAGCTAAAAACACCCAAGAATGGCTAAGAGGAAAACATTGAACTTTTCTGAAGTGGCCTTCTATGAGCCCTGACCTAAATCCTATTGAGCATTTTTGGAAGGAGCTGAAACATGCCGTCTGGAAAAGGCATCCTTCAAACACGAGACAACTGGAGCAGTTTGCTCATGAGGACTGGCCAAAATACCTGTTGAGTGGTGCAGAAGTCTCATTGACAGTTACAGGAATCGTTTGATTGCAGGGATTGCCTCAAAAGGTTGTGCAACAAAATATTACGTTAAGGGAACCATCATTTCTGTCCAGGGCTGTTTCATGAGTTTTTTTCTTTTTTTTTTTAATTCTGTTGAAGCATGGTTGGAAAGCAGTGTCTGACTTTCATTTGTTCATTTTCATAGAATTTATATATATTTTTACTTTTGTCAGATTCAAGTTATTTCTGTGACCATTGTGGATTTTTCTTTCATTAAACCAGGGGTGCCAACAAATTTGTCCATGTGTGTAGATGCCTAAAACACACTTTTCTATCCCTAAAGAATGGGGGAGATTTCTCAAATCCTCTATGTCAGTTTTCTGGTTTAGAAGGATGATATTGTGGCGTACATTTGGTGCATGTGTTAAACATGTGCCATAACCCCTATTCTGCACCATGCTCGCCACATTGACTAAATATGGTTGAAGTGGGTTGGGGAGTGGTGCAGGACATGGCAAGGATATCATGGCCCAACAGATTTAATATAAATCACATGCTTCTAATTTATGAAGAGGCGAAAAGCCTGTTACATAATATTACATTGGAATCCTGAGTTTTAATGTCCCTTTTTACGCACCCTAAAAGCGTTTGTAGCAGCTGCTGACCACCCCAGGCACATTTTCCAATTTTTCGGTCGTGTTCCGTTTCCGGAAAGGGGGAAACGGAACATCAACTATACTAACCCCCCCCCCCATCATATTTACCTGTCTTCCGGGTCAGCATTCTGGCTCTATTGCGCAGGCATGAGTGGCCGGCAGACATCAAGAAGATGAGTTGCTGGCCTTCCAGAAGAACTGACATCCCGTGCCAAGAAGGTCTGGACCAGAAGACAGTATGATGGGGTGAGAAGGGGGGTGGGTTAGTTAGGAAGGGCTAGTAGTGGGTGGGCTAGCTAGGGAAACAGGGAGGGGGTGTGAGGGAGAAAGGGAGTGGGAGGGAGTGAGAGAGGGAGGTGGTGTGAGTCAGCTCAGAGTGAAGCCCAAGGCAAGGTAGTTGTAGGAAAACACAAAACAGGAAGATGCAGATGTAAACAAATGCAGAGGATACCAGGAGCTCACAGAAAAAGGTATTTGGGTGCACTTATTAACCTATTAATAGCACTAACAGACCTAAGGTTTAGGGATAGGGGTACAACACCAATGACTCTTTCCTTTCTGTCTCCTAATCACTTCTTTACCCACATGCATATACTGTCATATACTGTATTACCCCTAGTATTTGCATCTGTAGTTTTAGGAAAAGGCTTTTGTGCAATAAACAAATGCTTTAGCAAAATCTAGATATATCAAATCAGACGCATGACCAATATCCAGATTTGCACTTACCTCTAAGCATGTTAGTTAGGCATGACCTGTTTATCATGAAGATGAGATACAAATTGTCAAAATGTCAATTATTGAACTCAGCTACCTCAATACCCATGGGTAATTGGTGTCTGGTCTGGGGTCTTTATTTACCCCTTAAGCCACATCGATTTTCTGATTTTGCATTTTGTTTTTTCCCTCTCCATTTTCCAAAAGCTATAACTTTTTTATTTTTCGGTTCACAGAGTCATACGAAGGCTTATTTTTTTTTATTTTATTTTTTTTTTTTTCAGAACAAATTGTACTGTACTGAGAAGTTGGAAAAAAAAAACTATTTTCTTACAGACTTAATTTTATGACGTTCACTGTGCGGTAAAAATGACACATTTCCTATATTCCGTGGGTTGATATGATCATGGCAATTCCAAATTCAATTGGCCCTTAGATGTCTTGACAACCGATCGTCGACGATGACATTCCGGTACTATTTAGGTGCCTCAGTCGCAGTTGAGGTATCTAATGGGTTAACAGGCACGGATCTCAGCTGTTAGCATTGTGTGTCTGCTGTATAATACAGCTGATACCCACCGGATATGGAGAGGGCTCGGCTGCTAAGCCCTCTCCATACTTCCTTAGTGACGCCATGACGTACAGGTACATCATGTGTTGCTTTGGGGTTAAGCAACTAAATTGCTCAGATGACATCATGTCTATTGGTCACAAGACAAGGCTGTAGTTCAGTCTCTTTCAAATGAATGGAGCTAAGCTGAAAAACCAAGCACAGCCACTAGACAATGTGCGGCGCTGTGCTTGGTTAGCATAGTCCTGGACAAGATCTTTAATATCTCAAGTAGATGTTTAATATCTCAGTACATCGGTAAATGTAGGGGACAAATAAATGTGAGCAGACTTATCCAATCTCTAGTTTAGCGAATTAATACCATTTCTAATTACAACAATTCAATTCAGTATGACACATTATACATCAATCTGCTAAGCTCCACATATCCCTTTGGGCTTACTCTTCTGAGACATCATGTGCCTGTGATTGGGCCTCAGCATTGACATGGGCACACTGAGTGTCATGCTGTCATAGGCCTCAACAGTGACCCTGGGTGCATGACATCACAGAAGATCACCGAATGCCACGAGGAGGCAGACACAGAGTGCAGGACGCCACGAGGAGGCCCAAAAGAGGTTCTTCTGAGGTTCGCCCATCTTTCTTAAAGGTAAATGACAAGATATATAAGAACTCTTTGCCATACAGTAAATAAACATTTCCACTTTAGAGAATCTATAAATGTACATAAGTGTGAATAGTCTAAGGGCTTATTCACATGTTGTTGTTGGTAGCGACCATGATCTGTGAAAAAATAAGACATGCTCTATTCTTTCATTGGTCAGACTGATCAGACCATTTTTTACCCTACTGGGTCAATAGGTCCATGAAAAAAAGGGGTCCGTGACACACACGGCCAAGGATCGTCTTAGTTGTTTGACTACAGTCTACAACTTTTACGGTGCACTATCTATATGCATTTATATTCATTGCAACAAGAGTTTTCCCAATCTCAATCCTTTTGCAATTTCACTCAACTGAAATATTGTTAGTTTGATGTAAATTGTCCTTGAGCCATATGCTTGCGTTGAAAGACATGGAACAAAAATGTTCTCAATTGTAACTCACTGGGGATTAATTTGACATTTATATTAGTTTCCTATGCACTATTGAATTATCATAAAAATCTGGAAATTAAAGCATTTTTAGAACTTGAAAACCTGCGACCTTCTGTGCAATGTTTTTATTTGTCAAGAGACTTTTCTCGGTATCCAGGCTGTCAATTTAAGGCTTTGTAAACTTGGAGAGAGAGCAGGTCCATGGGAAATCAGATCCAGCTTCTAGTTTAGATGTGTTGTATTGAAATAGATCAGAGAACCTAAAATCTTCATGGTCAGCAAAAAGATATACGGTTAGGGAAGTTTAACCTCCACATATGTTCCCAGGCATCTATTACGCATGGTCTGATGATAACAAAGTCATTGCTTCAAGAAAAATAAGCAGACAGTGGGAAGACTTCAAGATCTGCCATTATTAGTTAAAGGGCTTGTCAGAATTAAAAAACAAACATTTAATTCTCTCCAAAATGCTAAAATATTAAACTTCTCAATATATTCTCAATTCGTCACTAATTCTTGGCTACCATTGTTTGGGTCCAGGGCCATTTTAAGACATTATCGAGACCAGTGCAAAGGTTTTATAAGTGGATCCACCATTTACTAAATATACTTCCCAAATTTTGGAAGAAGTGAAGACCAACAAGTGTGCGGGCGCATGCATAAGCAGGTTTTTTTTTTTTTTTTACAGCCACACACTAAACTTTACCCAGGTCCATTTGCAGAATATAATATATCCTGGGTGGCCCCACACAGTATAATATCTCCCCACACAGTATAATAACCCCTCAAAGATCTCCACTTTATATAATGTCCCATAAGTGAACCCACTCAGACATTATAATGCCCCCATTCAGTCTAATGTCCCCTCAGTAGCCCCCACATTATATAATGTCCTCTCAGTGGCCTTCATATTATATAATATCCCATCAGTGGCCACCACATTATATAATGTTCCCTCAATGGCTTCTACATTATATAATATCCCCTCAGCAGCCCCACATTATATAATGTCCTCTCAGTGGCCCTCATATTATATAATATCCCATCAGTGACCCCCACATTATATAATGTTCCCTCAATGGCTTCCACATTATATAATATCCCCTCAGCAGCCCCCACATTATATAATGTCCCCTCAATGACCCTCACTTAATGTGTCTGCCGTCTCTGGTGCCGTCTCTGGTTCGGTACTCATTGTGCCTCCCTGTTATAGTCAGTATCAGCCGCAGTCTGAATTTCTGGAACGCAGAGTTTCTAGCACCATGCTGCTTCATTATATTCAGTTCTCTACATTCTAAGTATACAAATATTAAAACTGGGATCCAGAGCCTGGAGCAGCAGGAATGTCTTGGTGAATCTGGATTTGAAGTTTTGGATTTTATTTTAGTGCCGTACTAAAGTCAGAATCAACTACTACCATATTTACTACCATACGTCCTATCTGTCTGTCTGCTATTATTGTAATGCCTCTCACCTTGGAACATTCCTGTACATGTTGTATTTGTATCTGTATCTGCTTATCTTTGCTGCTGTAACACACTGAATTTCCCCATTGTGGGACTATTAAAGGACTATTATTATTATTATTATTATTATTATTATTATTATTATTTAGTAACAATAACTTGATGCCACAATTTTCTGTAAGAGCTGGAGCCTATACACATGGCAATATTTGGGATCTGTTCCTGAGCATAACCTCAATAGGATCTAAAACTTATACTATGCACAATGGTTTTCCTCTTGGCTGGGCATTGTCCAGATACAGTATGTGTGTGATAAGATCAACAGCTTTTCAAAACAACAATTTCGTGATATATTAAGAAATATCTATCCTATATGTGTCTGCAGTATGTATAGAAACCCAGTGATTGGTCTGTGATTGCAGCCTGTGAAGGGTTTTGCTAGCATGTTGTGATGTTGTATTACATTTATTCCATGAGAAATTGAATTCCATAACCAAATTCACACTGAGGTAAGGGTGAACACATCTGTAAATCTCCCTCACTGTGTCGACAGGCCGAAATAGCTGTGCATAACTGCATTTAGTAGTTGCTCAAATGCAGATCAATGTTCTGAAACCAGCACAAGATTACTATAAACCTTCCTGCAGAAATCTTTACTAACTTAGCACTTGTCTAATATCATAGAATGCTGTACATTTGCAAACAGAACCAAGGATTTTTTGGTACAAAATGCAAAATGATGCACAAAAATGCATAAGGGTAAGTTCACACTACCATTATTTAATGTCCGTTGCTCTTAACTGTCACAGGATTAGAGCAATCGACATTAAACGTCAGATGCAGATAAAGCCCCGTCCTCCTCTGCATTCACCCCATGTAAAAAACAATAACGGAAGCTTTCTTCTGTCATGTTTTTCACTTTTCTGATAGAAGAAAGAGTACTGCAAGCAGGATTTTTTTCTTTTGTAACGAAAGTAAACATACATGACAAAAGAAAGCGTCGGTCGTGTTTTTTACATTATAGTTAATGGAAAAAGACACAGGAGGGGGGTTATGTCTGCTCTACAACCATTAATGTCTATTGATGTCATCCTATGATGGATGTTAGCAACGGACTGTAATAACTGTAGCGTGAACATACTCTAATAGAACTTCTTAAATTGAGAAACTTTACTTTTCCTGCAATATACATTTAGCCACCCATTTGTTTTGACTGAGGATTGTCTAAGGAATACTCATCAGTGACATGGACATACAGATGTCTCCACAATTAAAGCGTACCTCCAAAATAACCTTTCATAAATTAATAGTACAGGCGACTATAAGAAATTTGTATTATATCTTATTAAAAGAAATATGTTTCATTGTCCATTTATTAGTTTCAGCTTCTTTTTACAAAGAAGCCTATGGAGAAGGGAGGAGGAAGCTGCTGGAAAAAAAAATACACTGGTACCCTGGCAGCTCTTGAGCTCTTCTGACATTGCAATCTTTCTCACTGCGGAGAATGAGGCAATAATGGAATTAACAGCTTCCTCCTCCCTCCTCTCTATAGAAGTATAGGTAAGTAGGACTGTATATAAATAAACAGTCTGAGTGAAGATAAGGAGGAGAACAGCCTAATATGTGGAGAAGGAAACAGATTTCTCTATAAGATATACTACAAATTTTCTTATATTCACACGTACTATTCATTTATTGACAGCCTACAACCCAAAACACAACCATTCCATTGGGTGGCCAAACTTGGACACATATAGCATATCACTTTATGACAGAATATCACAAAATTGTGTTATTCTGAAAGGCTGGTTATCTTGTGACATATATATCTGAACATGTCCATCCAAGAGGAAAGGTAAAGAAATCTTAACCCGAGGTTAAAGACTACTGAAACCAATCCAATACCATATCATGCTATGGTATAGAGCACATAGACACACATAGAATCTTGTGACAAAATATCATGAAATCATGTTGTTTGAAATGCAGGTCCTTTTCTGGCACACATATCTAGACATGTCCAGCCAAGAGCAAAGGTAACAAAAGCCTACCTGTAGCAAACCATCAAGAACCTTACTGACCTTACTGAGGGACAGTGTTTTTCATGTCTTGGTAAGGAGATTGATTAGGAGACATGATGATGAGATATCCTGTGTATTCAATGTGATGAAAATACCATAGGAACACCTATATATATATATATATATATATATATATATATATATACACACACACACATAGCTATGAGTCAACAATATGACTAAAATAAAAATTATTTCATGTCTTGAGTTCGATGTTTGGTTGCAGTCTCATGAATATTCATTAATCCCATAGAATGGATCCTTCAGTTGTGTGTGGGCAGGAGTTACTTTTTAGCTGTCAGCCTCGATTACTGTCCAGACGAAATAAATAGAAAATTTACTATCCGGTCTCTATTTTACCATATTTTAATTGGCCAAGAAATCCCAATCACGTCAACAGATTTTGTTGTTTTTTTCTCCTTTTTGTCACCATCGCTGCTTGATATTTAGCATTATGTTATTTAGAGCTTATAACAGATTTACACTCTTCAACTAATAGATAATATCAACTCACAATTTCCCATCTGCAGAAGTGACAAGTCATCCAGATGGTACTTGCATTTCTCCTGCTCTTTTAAAACATCTGTCACACTGAGAGACTGAGCACATTTCCTTCTCCCTGAATCATTTGTTGAATTATTTTAATGCCGGAAAAGCATTTTCTACTAGTTTTAGAAGAAATAAATAGACACATAACAGGTCATAAACACTCAATACATACAAGGCCACAACAGCGAATGACAGAAAATGGCAAACATGTTGTTCTTCTTGACAAAATGGTGATGTCTTAAATTGTGCAATTTGATCAGGAAACACATTTTAAGATGTAACATTTGAGTGATTCTGCACCCGGCGTCCTACAGCGACTTCTAATACGATAATGAGTTTCATCGATGTGCCATTGTACAAAGAGACCTTTTTAGAGCTTAGAATCTTTTTATAATGCACTTCCCAAAAAGTTTTCCAAATAGTGAGGATGAAAATACTTGTAAAGTAAATAAGGATAAAGGTGACATTTCCAGTATGTTTTTGTCTCTATATGACAGCAGAAAAAAGACTGAAATGAATATTATAGTAACACATATTGCGAAATCCTGCAGTGTTTGATGTCTCCATTCTGTTTTGGTTGCACGGTGTTTCATTTCTAAGAGCAGCTGTTTGTGCTTCAGATCTGCTCTTCAGTCTGTAACATGAGACATGATGTTGCAAGTACTGTATAGTCAGACATTTTACAGTAGAACATTTTTTACGAATAACACAAGAACTACTAAGGCTTCGTTCACATCTGTGTTGGAGTCTCCATAAGACTCAGATTTAATGGAGAGAAAAGTCTATGGGGTCCACGGATGTCCGCCGGTAACCACTGTTTTAGCGGCTGGGCTCTCCGTCATTCGGGTCACATGGCGGATACGAACGACGGAGAGCACGGCGCAAGTGTGAACCTAGCCTAACATATATATGTATATTATTTAAATAATATACATATATATATATATATATATATATATATATATACAGTTCAGACTAAAAGTTTGGACACACCTTCTCATTCCAAGAGTTTTCTATATTTTCATGACTATAAAAATTGTAGATTCACACTGAAGGCATCAAAACTATGAATTAACACATGTGGAATTATATACTTAACAAAAAAGTGTGAAACAACTGAAAATATGTCTTATATTCTAGGTTCTTCAAAGTAGCCACCTTTTGCTTTGATTACTGCTGTGCACACTCTTGGCATTCTCTTGATGAGCTTCAAGAGGTAGTCACCTGAAACGGTTTTCACTTCACAGGTGTGCCCTGTCAGGTTTAATAAGTGGGATTTCTTGCCTTATAAATGGGGTTGGGACCATCAGTTGTGTTGTTCAGAAGTCAGGTGGATACACAGCTGATAGTCCTACTGAATGGAGTGTTAGAATTTGTATTATGGCAAGAAAAAAGCAGCTAAGTAAAGAAAAACGAGTGGCCATCATTACTTTAAGAAATGAAGGTCAGTCATGTCAAAAAAATTGGGAAAACTTTGAAAGTGTCCCCAAGTGCAGTGGCCAAAACCATCAAGCGCTACAAAGAAACTGGCTCACATGAGGACCGCCCCAGGAAAGGAAGACCAAGAGTCACCTCTGCTGCGGAGGATAAGTTCATCCGAGTCACCAGCCTCAGGTTAACAGCAGCTCAGATTAGAGACCAGGTCAATGCCACACAGAGTTCTAGCAGCAGACACATCTCTACAACAACTGTTAAGAGGAGACTGTGTGCAGCAGGCCTTCATGGTAAAATAGCTGCTAGGAAACCACTGCTAAGGACAGGCAACAAGCAGAAGAGACTTGTTTGGGCTAAAGAACACAAGGAATGGACATTAGACCTGTGGAAATCTGTGCTTTGGTCTGATGAGTCCAAATTTGAGATCTTTGGTTGTAACCACCGTGTCTTTGTGTGACGCAGAAAAGGTGAACGAATGGACTCTACATGCCTGGTTCCCACCGTGAAGCATGGAGGAGGAGGTGTGATGGTGTGGGGTGCTTTGCTGGTGACACTGTTGGGGATTTATTCAAAATTGAAGGAATACTGAACCAGCATGGTTACCACAGGATCTTGCAGCGGCATGCTATTCCATCTGGTTTGCGTTTAGTTGGACCATCATTTATTTTTCAACAGGACAATGACCCCAAACACACCTCCAGACTGTGTAAGGGCTATTTGACCAAGAAGGAGAGTGAAGGGGTGCTACGCTAGATGACCTGGCCTCCACAGTCACCAGACCTGAACCCAATCGAGATGGTTTGGGGTGAGCTGGACCGCAGAGTGAAGGCAAAAGGGCCAACAAGTGCTAAGCATCTCTGGGAACTCCTTCAAGACTGTTGGAATACCATTTCAGGTGACTACCTCTTGAAGCTCATCAAGAGAATGCCAAGAGTGTGCAAAGCAGTAATCAAAGCAAAAGGTGACTACTTTGAAGAACCTAGAATATAAGACATATTTTCAGTTGTTTCACACTTTTTTGTTAAGTATATAATTCCACATGTGTTAATTCATAGTTTTGATGCCTTCAGTGTGAATGTACAATTTTTATAGTCATGAAAATACAGAAAACTCTTGGAATGAGAAGGTGTGTCCAAACTTTTGGTCTGTACTGTATATATATATTGTGAGAAAGTGAAGGGTGTGATTTGGGAGAACAGGTATATTCCAGCCAGGCAGTTAAAGGGTGTCTGGTAGCAGCCCACAGTAGGGAGGTCAGCTGACTAATTAAGGCCTGATATAGGCTGTGTGTCAGGACTAGGAGGTGTGGCACTACACTGAGGAAAAAGTGTGAGCTGTGTAGCTGAACCTGCATGAAGCTAAATCTGTGCCACCCGTTTAAAGTAACCAGAGCCAGAGTCTGGCAGCCAGGCTCTTGTATAGAGAGGGATTGTTTCCTTGTATTAGTTATTTCTCAGCCGAGAAGGTTTTGTTTTGTGTTTGTGCCTTTGTAAAGGCAAACCTGTTATTACACTTGCAAGTGAATAAATTCTAAACTTGAGTGTGATCCAGTCTCTGTGTCCCTGTTTCCTGCACTGCTACCAAGCATCTACCTGAGCGGTTCCCCACATATGGTGCTTCGGATGTGGGCATATGTGCAGTGAGACATACACGGGCTGTGTGTCCTGTAGCTGACGGCACTGAAATAAAGAGCCACAGCCATGGAGGAGGTTGTGAAGCAGCTAATACAGGCTAATGCAGCGCAACAAGAGACCAACCGACTTCTGGCAAAGCAGATGTCGATATTGCTGGCTGCTCAGCAAAAGGCCGACCCACCAAAGCCGGAGCGGGACATCAGGAAAGAGGTCCGTAAAGCGCTGACCAAGATGACTTCAGAGGACGACATAGAGGCCTATCTGACTGGGTTTGAAAGAGTGGCCAACCGAGAGAGGCTTCCACGACAGCTCTGGGCCGAGGTGTTGGCACCTTTTTTAGTCGCCAAGCCCCAGCAAGCCTATTTTGACCTGAGTGAACAGGATGCTTGCGACTACCAGAAGGTGAAGGCGGAGATCCTGGCCCGGCTGGGTGTGGACCAGCACGTTCAGGCTCAAAGAGTCCACAATTGGGAATACCAGGAGGCGTTAACACCGAGGTCACAGATGCACCACCTTGTACAGCTTGTCCGTAAGTGGCTCCAGCCGGAAAGGTTGACCCCAGCCCAGGTGGTGGAGCGGGTCGTCATAGACCGGTACCTGAGGGCTTTACCGGGTAAGATCCAGCAGTGGGTGGGGCATGGAGACCCAACTAAGCCAATGAATTGGTGGGGTTGGTGGAACGCTACTGGACTACACAGTCCCTCAGGAAGGAGCCCCACCAGATTCCACAAGTCCCCAAGGCCCGGAGGGTGAACATTCCTCGAGCTCCCCAGGATAAGAGAGTGACCCAGGGGAGGAGGAGAGAGACTGTCGTCTGCTGGGATTGCCACAAGCCAGGCCATATTGCGGCTAGTTGTCCCCATGCCTTAGAGCCCATGGACTGCAGCCTGGGTCAGAGGGTGTCCCTCTATGCTGCCCCAGCCTATGCTGCTGCCACCGCAGACACTGATGATGGGCGCCACCTATGCCAAGTGACCGTGGCTGGGTGCCCAGTGGTGGCACTACTGGACTCTGGCAGTCGGGTGACCCTCGTAAAAGGGTCATGTGTCGACCTCGGGACAGTCACCGGACGCACAGTCGGGGTCCTGTGCATACATGGCGATTTAAGAGACTACCCGACGGTGATTGTCGCCATCCAGACCCCCTGTGGGGAGAGCCGACACGAGGTAGGGGTTGTCCAGAATTTACCCCATGACCTCATTCTGGGACGGGACTTTCCCCTGTTTTGGACTCTATGGCGGGGAAAACAAGGGTCAGAAAACCCACCCCCAAGATTACCACAGGTACTGTCTGGTCAGGTCCTCGAGCCTGAACCCAATGACTTGGACTCTAGGGTTCCTGCCGTAGGGGTGACCATGCTAAAAGGAAATGGTAGCTCTGTATTTCCCCTAGAGGTAATGGCAGGTGAAGCCGAGGCAGCCAGTACCGATCCTCAAATGTCAGATTTAGAGGTATCTCATGTTGATTTTGGTTCTGCACAACTCCAGGACCCCACTCTGCTAAGGGCCTGGGAGAATGTAATAGTTATCAATGGTGTGTCTCAGCGCCCAGGCGCTGATGAGGTGTTCCCCCGCACGGCTGTCAACCAGGAGTTGTTATACCAAGTTGACAGGGTGCGAGGCGAGACCTTAGAGCAGTTACTGGTACCCCAGCCTTATCGCCGGATAGTGCTGGAGGTAGCACATAAACATGTGCTAGGGGGACACCTAGGTGCCACAAAAACTCTGGACCGTATATTGCAGCGTTTTTATTGGCCGGGGTTATATCATGCAGTTAAAGTGTATTGTGAAACATGTCCGGAGTGTCAGTTGCATGCCCCCAAGGCACACTTTCGAAGCCCCCTGGTACCTTTGTCCATTATTGAGGTGCCCTTTGAAATGATTGCCATGGACTTGGTAGGTCCTTTAGTTAAGTCCGCACGGGGGCATCAGCATATTTTGGTAGTCATGGATTATGCTACCCGATATCCTGAAGCCATCCCACTACGGCACACGTCGGCAAAGTTGATTGCCAAAGAATTGTTCGCCATGTTTTGCCGAGTGGGTCTACCCAAGGAGATCCTCACAGATCAGGGTACTCCGTTTATGTCTAAAGTCACCAAGGAACTGTGCAAACTCTTTAATATCAAACACTTGCGTACATCTGTGTACCATCCCCAGACAGACGGGTTAGTAGAAAGGTTTAATAAAACCTTAAAAAGCATGTTAAAAAAGGTGGTAAACAAGGATGGAAAGGACTGGGATGTTCTGTTACCATATTTGATGTTTGCCATCCGTGAAGTACCACAGTCTTCCACTGGGTTTTCCCCTTTTGAGTTGGTCTATGACAGACATCCTAGTGGTCTGTTGGACATTGCCAAAGAGATGTGGGAGCAAGAAGCCACCTCCCATAAAAGTGTTATTAAACACATCGCTGGTATGCAGGACAGGGTAGCGGCCGTTATGCCCATAGTCAGAGAGCATGTGGAGGAGGCCCAAAGGGCTCAAAGCCGGGTTTACAATAGGTCAGCGAAGGTAAGGACCTTTAAACCCGGTGACCGAGTTCTTGTACTCATTCCCACAGTGGAGAGTAAGTTCCTTGCCAAGTGGCAAGGACCCTATGAGGTGATGGAGAAAATAGGGAAAGTGAACTACAAGGTTCGTCAGCCTGGTAGGAGAAAACCAGAGCAGATTTATCATGTAATCCTGCTAAAGGCGTGGAAAGACAGAGAGAGTCTGCTTACAGAAAGATCTCCGGCTAAACTGCCTCCTGTACTGTCCTCACAGGCTGCGGTTAGGACTACAGAGGAAGCAGTAGGGGTAACAATAGCAGAGTCCCTCACAAAAAGCCAACAGCAAGAATCCAGAGAGTTTGTAGCAAGGAATACAGACGTGTTCTCCGAGCTACCCAGGTGTACGTACATAATCAAACATGATATTGTTACCGAGCCCCAGGTGAAAGTACGGTCGAGACCGTACCGAATCTCGGAGGCTTGTCGACAAGCCATTTCAGAGGAAGTGCAGGAAATGTTAAAGTTACGGGTCATTGAGGAGTCCAAAAGTGAATGGGCCAGTCCCATTGTCCTAGTTCCCAAGCCAGATGGAACGTTGCGTTTCTGCAACGACTTCAGGAAACTGAATGAGGTGTCTAAATTTGACGCCTACCCCATGCCACGGGTAGACGAACTTATTGAGAGACTGGGAGGGGCCCGGTACTTCACTACACTTGATCTCACTAAGGGATACTGGCAGGTACCCCTGACGGATAGTGCCAAAGAAAAAACTGCCTTTATCACTCCTGAGGGTCTTTTTCATTATCTTGTGTTACCGTTTCGGCTCCATGGGGCCCCAGCCACATTTCAACGGTTAATGGACATAGTTTTAAAACCTCATAGAAGATACGCCTCAGCATATCTGGATGATATCATCATTTTCAGCAATGACTGGGAGAGTCACTTGCCCAAGGTACAAGCTGTAGTGAATTCCTTAAGAGCAGCTGGCCTGACCGCTCACCCCAAGAAGTGTGCTTTGGGGATGGAAGAAACATGCTATTTAGGGTATGTGATCGGCTGTGGTATAATCAATCCCCAGGTTAACAAGGTCGATGCTATTCAGAAATGGCCTTGACCTGTGAGCACCAAACAAGTTAGGTCATTCCTGGGCATTTTTGGGTACTACAGACGCTTTATACCCAACTTTGCGATAGTATCTGCTCCCCTTACAGACCTTCTAAAGGGTAAAAAGTCCGTTATGGTGCAGTGGAATGACCAGGCCGAAAGTGCTTTTCAGGCATTAAAGGTGGCCTTGTGTGGATCTCCTGTCCTCATTACGCCCGACTTCAGCGAAGAGTTTGTGGTACAAACAGACGCATCAGATGTAGGGCTGGGAGCTGTCCTGTCTCAGGAGGTGAATGGAGAAGAGCATCCAGTTACCTACCTGAGCAGGAAACTAACACCAGCAGAGAAAAACTACAGCATAGTAGAGAAAGAGTGTCTGGCGATAAAATGGGCGCTAGAGGCCCTGAGGTACTACTTGCTGGGTAGGCAGTTCCGTCTAGTGACCGACCACTCACCCCTCACTTGGATGAGCAGATCCAAGGACAAGAATGCCAGGGTCACTAGGTGGTTCTTGTCCCTTCAAAATTTTAGTTTTTCGGTGGAGCACAGAGTCGGGAAACTGCAAGGCAATGCGGATGCCTTGTCCCGGACTCATTGTTTAATGTCTGGAGTTAGCCCCGAGGGGTCAGAACTGAGGGGGAGGGTATGTGAGAAAGTGAAGGGTGTGGTTTGGGAGAACAGGTATATTCCAGCCAGGCAGTTAAAGGGTGTGTGGTAGAAGCCCACAGCAGGGAGGTCAGCTGACTAATTAAGGCCTGATATAGGGGTGTGTCAGGACTAGGAGGTGTGGCACTACACTGAGGAAAAAGTGTGAGCTGTGTAGCTGAACCTGCATGAAGGTAAATCTGTGCCACCCGTTTAAAGTAACCAGAGCGAGAGTCTGGCAGCCAGGCTCTTGTATAGAGAGGGATTGCTTCCTTGTATTAGTTATTTCTCAGCCGAGAAGGTTTTGTTTTGTGTTTGTGCCTTTGTAAAGGCAAACCTGTTATTACCCTTGCAAGTGAATAAATTCTAAACTTGAGTGTGATCCAGTCTCTGTGTCCCTGTTTCCTGCACTGCTACCAAGCATCTACCTGAGCAGTTCCCCACAATATATATACACACACACATACACATACGTAGCAGCCCTTTCTAACTTGATAGCTAAAGAGTTAAGTAAACAGTTGCAGCCCTCTTTAACTTTATTTTTTCCAACTGCTTTCAATGGCTTTTGTTGTCAGCTTTCACACTGCAGCACAAAAGGGATACATTTGTATATACATAGTATTTATGTACACACTGACCCATATTTACTAAGCCTTGTACAGCATTTTAAGGCATAAAAACTTAAAATCTGCGTGTACATTTTCCCCAGGTGCAGAGCCTGGTGTAGGGTGCACCTCATTTATGAAGAAGAGTAATTGAAAATTATTTTTCCAATGACTTTTTCTTGGTTTTTGTCGTCTTCTGTGATAACATATCACACTGCAGCAGTTTAGCCAATTGGGATTAAGTTAACTCTGCTACATCTAATATATGTATACAGTGGGGAAAAAAAGTATTTAGTCAGCCACCAATTGTGCAAGTTCTCCCACTTAAAAAGATGAGGCCGGCCTGTAATTGACATCATAGGTAGACCTCAACTATGACAGACAAAATGAGAAAAGAAATCCAGAAAATCACATTGTCTGATTTTTTAAGAATTTATTTGCAAATTATGGTGAAAAATAAGTATTTGGTCACCTACAAACAAGCAAGATTTCTGGCTCTCACAGACCTGTAACTTCTTCTGTCCTCCACTCATTACCTTAGTAATGGCTCCTGTTTGACATTGTTATCAGTATAAAAGACACCTGTCCACAACCGCAAACAGTCACACTCCAAACTCCACTATGGTGAAGACCAAAGAGCTGTGGAAGGACACCAGAAACAAAATTGCAGACCTGCACCAGGCTGGAGCAATAATTAGAAAATGGAAGACATACAAGAACACTGATAATCTCCCTCGATCAGGGACTACACGCAAGATCTCACCCTGTGGGGTCAAAATGATCACAAGAACGGTGAGCAAAAATCCCAGAACCACATGGGGGACCTAGTGAATGACCTGCAGAAAGCTGGGACTAACGTGACACACTACGCCGCCAGGGACTCAGATCCTGCATTGCCAGACTTGTCCCCCTGCTTAAGCCAGTACATATCCGGGCCTGTCTGAAGTTTGCTAGAGAGCATTTGGATGTTCCAGAAGATTATTGGGAGAATGTCATATGGTCAGATGAAACCAAAGTAGAACTGTTTGTTAGAAACACAACTCGTCGTGTTCGGAGGAGAGTGAATGCTGAGTTGCATCCAAAGAACACCATACCTACTGTGAAGCATGGGGGTGGCAACATCATGCTTTGGGGCTGTTTCTCTGCAAAGAGACCAGGACGACTGATCCGTGTACATGAAAGAATGAATGGGGCCATGTACCATGGGATTTTGAGTGCAAACCTCCTTCCATCAGCAAGGGCATTGAAGATGAAACGTGGCTGGGTCTTTCAGCATGACAATGATCCCAAGCACACCGCCAGGGCAACGAAGGAGTGGCTTCATAAGAAGCATTTCAAGGTCCTGGAGTGGCCTAGCCAGTCTCCAGATCTCAACCCCATAGAAAAACTTTGGAGGGAGTTGAAAGTCCGTGTTGCCCAGCGACAGCCCCAAAACATCACTGCTCTAGAGGTGATCTACATGGCGGAATGGGCCAACATACCAGCAACAGTGTGTGCCAACCTTGTGAAGACTTACAGAAAATGTTTGACCTCTGCCATTGCCAACAAAGGATATATAACAAAGTATTGAGATGAACTTTTGTTATTGACCAAATACTTATTTTCCACCATAATTTGCAAATAAATTCTTTAAAAATCAGACAATGTGATTTTCTAGATATGTTTTCTCATTTTGTCTCTCAGAGTTGAGGTCTAACTATGATGTCAATTACAGGCCGGCCTCATCTTTTTAAGTGGGAGAACTTACACAATTGGTGGCTGACTAAATACTTTTTTTTCCCCACTGAATACAGTCATATGAAAAAGTTTGGGCACCCCTATTAATCTTAATCATTTTTAGTTCTAAATATTTGGGTGTTTGCAACAGCCATTTCAATTTGATATATCTAATAACTGATGGACACAGTAATATTTCAGGATTGAAATGAGGTTTATTGTACTAACAGAAAATGTGCAATATGCATTAAACCAAAATTTGACCGGTGCAAAAATGTGGGTACCCTTATCATTTTATTGATTTGAATACTCCTAACTACTTTTTACTGACTTACTGAAGCACAAAATTGGTTTTGTAACCTCACTGAACTTTGAACTTCATAGCCAGGTGTATCCAATCATGAGAAAAGGTATTTAAGGTGGCCAATTGCAAGTTGTTCTCCTATTTGAATCTCCTCTGAAGAGTGGCATCATGGGCTCCTCAAAACAACTCTCAAATGATCTGAAAACAAAGATTGTTCAACATAGTTGTTCAGGGGAAGGATACAAAAAGTTGTCTCAGAGATTTAACCTGTCAGTTTCCACTGTGAGGAACATAGTAAGGAAATGGAAGACCACAGGGACAGTTCTTGTTAAGCCCAGAAGTGGCAGGCCAAGAAAAATATCAGAAAGGCAGAGAAGAAGAATGGTGAGAACAGTCAAGGACAATCCACAGACCACCTCCAAAGAGCTGCAGCATCATCTTGCTGCAGATGGTGTCACTGTGCATCGGTCAACAATACAGCACACTTTGCACAAGGAGAAGCTGTATGGGAGAGTGATGCGAAAGAAGCCATTTCTGAAAGCACACCACAAACAGAGTCACCTGAGGTATGCAAAAGCACATTTGGACAAGCCAGCTTCATTTTGCAAGAAGGTCCTGTGGACTGATGAAACAAAGATTGAGTTGTTTGGTCATACAAAAAGGCGTTATGCATGGCGTCAAAAAAACACAGCATTCCAAGAAAAACACTTGCTACCCACTGTAAAATTTGGTGGAGGTTCCATCATGCTTTGGGGCTGTGTGGCCAATGCTGGCACCGGGAAACTTGTTCAAGTTGAGGGTCGCATGGATTCAACTCAGTATCAGCAGATTCTTGAGAATAATGTACAAGAATCAGTGACGAATGTGAAGTTACGCCGGGGATGGATATTTCAGCAAGACAATGATCCAAAACACAGCTCCAAATCTACTCAGGCATTCATGCAGAGGAACAATTACAATGTTCTGGAATGGCCATCCCAGTCCCCAGACCTGAATATCATTGAACATCTGTGGGATAATTTGAAGCGGGCTGTCCATGCTCGGCGACCATCAAACTTAACTGAACTGGAATTGTTTTGTAAAGAGGAATGGTCAAAAATACCTTCATCCAGGATCCAGGAACTGATTAAAAGCTACAGGAAGCGACTAGAGGCTGTTATTTTTGCAAAAGGAGGATCTACTAAATATTAATGTCACTTTTCTGTTGAGGTGCCCATACTTTTGCACCGGTCAAATTTTGGTTTAATGCATATTGCACATTTTCTGTTAGTACAATAAACCTCATTTCAATCCTGAAATATTACTGTGTCCATCAGTTATTAGATATATCAAATTGAAATGGCTGTTGCAAACACCCAAATATTAAGAACTAAAAATGATTAAGATTAATAGGGGTGCCCAAACTTTTTCATATGACTGTATATATACAGTATGTGTAGGCTGAAGATGGTACTGCTAGCATAATAAGCTACGCAGAACTGATAGCGCCAGCTGGCAATGCAAGTCTAAAGATCATAAAGAAAATAACAAAAAATTGCATCTATAAAAACTATATAATTCAATAAATTACCCAATATCTGTATCATATGCTTATAACCAATCATCCTTGTCATCACTATTTCCAAATATATACCAAAAATACCTGTCTAGATATAGTCAAAAATAGCATGGCTGTTACAAAAACATAACACTAGGGGGGTGAGAATATATCCTTAGACATGGTGTTGGGTCACAGACATCAAGAGGTTGTCAACATGAGTTTCCTACATAAATGACTCCCCCCCAGAAGCACTCAGTCTTAAAATATAGGAACATTTATATCAATATTAAAAACCTACACATCTTTATAGCAATCCATTGGTGCATGTCAGTGTTGACTCAGAGCCATGTGGAAGGTCAGCCTGTAATACTATATTTGTCCTGAAGTGGCCATTGCCCAGGAAATATATTGCCACCTGCAACTTCCTGCTGATCGTCATGTCAACTTTAAGAAAGTGGTTACATCTCTAACTACTAAATGACCGCCTAAACTTCTGATCCAGGGCTAGAAGATGTGCCTCTCTGAATGTACATCAGCAACCTTAGCACACCATATAGACTGAGAGGGCTGACATGATGCTCCTTATTGCATTCAGAGCAATAAATCTCCAGGCCCCCTGCTCTGAAATCACTAAACTGTTATCTGTATTGACAAACATAATCGTATAGTATGGTAATATCCATATATTTTCTTCTCTATATATCATTTGTTAGAAGAGTGAATATACAAAAACCTAATGTTGTGAAATATCAGATACCTTCCAAGTCATGTATATGAGCAATGGTATGGTATATATAAAATCACATATGTTGGTGACTAACACAGATCCCAGGTTGGCAGTGTTTCAGTCGGAAGTTTTTACAGAAACAGTAGCTTCATTGCAAGAAAACATACGTTGTGAATCCTTTTTACCATTTAGCCTGTTTACTAGTGTTGGAATAAGAAAAGATTCAGTATTTACATGGAATCCTCTATCTTAGAAATACATACATGGAAGGCACCGCAGTACAAAGATGTACACTTACAGTTCTTATAGTACAGAGATAAACAATTACAGTTCTTATAGTACAGCGATAAACAATTACAGTCCTTATAGTACAGAGATAAACAATTACAGTCCTTATAGTACAGAGATAAACTATTACAGTCCTTATAGTACAGAGATAAACAATATTGCCAAAATAACCCCAAGATGGTTTACTGGTCAGAGGCAGACATGCCATTGGTGCATCCTGTTCAGCTGCAGAGGGGCCGAGTAAGGCAGGGGTCTTATAGACAGCTGCGTTCTACTGTCTAATAGATTGTCGGTAAAAGCCTAAATAACTGTCCTGTTACTGGAGAAGTGAGCACACCCAAAAGGTTAACCAATGTCAGGAACAAGCATGGTCAAAATCTAGCAATGGTGCAACAGGTCCCAGAATGGAAGGCAAAGAGTCCAAAGTCAAAAACATTTTTGGACATATTTACCAATACTATGTAAAAGCTAGATAGTGCAAACTTAGACAAGACAGTCTTAAAGCACCAGATTTATGAAAATGTCTGATGCTTATTAGTTGGCTTAAAAGTATTTGGCACATTTTTGGCACAGAAAATCACAACTTAGGCCATGCCTCTTTCATGTGAGGCCATGCCTTTTTCGATCAAGTCGCAGAAGTGTCTGACACTTGATAAATGTGGCGCATGGTCTGATAGACAGGATTTTGTTGCATATTACACCAGAATTGCAGAAATCTGGTGCACTTTGCTTAATAAGTCTCCTGCACTATGTACATCAGAGGGGTTAATCCAATGGTGTGGTTAAAGTCAATGGTCAGATTCACATTGTCCAGATATTAACTGTCGCAAAGCCAGTGCCATTGAGTGGGTCCACTGACTGGGACCTCTGATTGGCCAGTCAGAAAGCCAGTCAGCTGATTGGCTGAGTGGCCGTGCCTTCAACCTAGCCAGATGGCTGTGATCTACAGTACTGTGCAAATGTCACACCACAAAGTAAGCAGTTGTTATGCTGCAGCATAAGAATGTTTTCAAAAATGGAAGTTTTAATAGTTTATTTTTGCCTAGTTAACAAAATAAAGTGAATGAACAGAAGAGAAATCTAAATCGCATGAATATTTGGTGTGACCGCCCTTTGGAGAAACCCCATCATGGCCCCACAGAGCCCTGATCTCATCATCATCCAGTCTGTCTGGGATTACATGAAGAGACAGAAGGATTGGAGCAAGCCTACATCCTCAGAAGATCTGTGCTTAGTTCTCCAAGATGGCAGGAACAACCTCCTTGCCGAGTTCCTTCAAAAACCGCCTGCAAGTACCGAGAATTGATGGAAGCCAAAGGGTAAAGGTCGCACCAAATTTTGATGGGATATCTGTTTTGCTCTTTCGATTTGCATTTTGTTAATTTCTATTTTTGAAGAAAAAAATTTGCAGCATTTTTACCAAACCTGCCTAAAAATTTTTGCACAGTACTGTATATCTTGCTATATGGTGACACTATCACAACCTGGGGCTATATAGTGTCCAACATGACAGTCTGGTTACCGAGGCATCCATATACTGCATAAAGGTTTTCCTAAAGAACTCTACATAAGCAGCTTTGGGGGTCATATAGTTGCCAAAGAAACCAAACCGTGATGTTTGATGTTACCTTACCTGCTGCCTATTGCAAATCTCAGAGATGCACCTAGTCGATGGTGACAGTGTCACGATAAATAAAATAAAATAAAATATGACAACTGGTTCCTCCCTAGATGTGAAGAAATCCCATTAATGTTATTATTGACCTCTCTGTAAATGCACGTTGTCAGATTTTCTTTTATAGGCTGTATATTTTCATATATGGAAGGATTTAACATATATCCATACAGTCACTGCTTCGACTAAATATATATCATCCCCCAGCTATTTCCAGCTTGTTGACAGCCTTCATCATTTTCTCATAGGAAGCTATTAACCCTTGTCTACTTGTCCTCACTGAAGCAGAAACCTCGAAGAGATATCGATAAAATGGCTGTAAAGCTGCTGGAATATTCCCTGTAACAGCTGAAAAAACTAATGTGTTAATTTTGTGCTCAAATCTTCTTTCTGCCTTGTTTCTTAATTACAGTTCTCCAGGCCAAAATCTGCCAGCTGCCTCCTCTGCCAGGGATAAGCAAATCAACTGTATAAGGCACTTATCAAGATGTATTCAGAGCATTAAATGAACTCTAAAAATAGAAATTGTATTAGGCAGAAAGTTAGTGCCTTACTGCTCAGGGAAATTCTCCATTCACCCTCCATTCACACTGAAGCTATTTTGTGCTCATTACACCTTACCAATACAGATTGATGGGTTACGACGAGTGGTTAGAATTTTCATTGTAATTTATCATTTCCTGTAATTACACCCGAATAGGCGAATATTACGGAAACGAAATAATCCGGCAATGAGGCCAGTCAAGTCAATTGAAAAGAAATTATGTACACCTCTGACTGACAAAGCTCCAGACATTGCACACCTCCACCCTACCGGCACATATCTTCATTCATGCCGGATGGAAATGTTATTTCACATTGAATTTTTTAAATGTTTTTTTTCTGCTTAAAGTGGACCTGGCAATTCGACTTACCTGTACAATTTTTAGATTCAGCATAAAATTCTGGAGTATTTTTTCCTGGAACTCTGCATTGTATATTTCCTCTGTTAAAACTTGTAGAAATGTTTGATTAACCCCTTCCCCTCTGAGGCATTTCTCAATTTTTGTTTTTTTTCGCCTTCCAAATCCCATAACTTGATTTTTCCGTTCACAGAGTCATATGAGGGATTAATGTTTGTGGAACAAATTGTTCTCCATGATGATTTATTATTCTGTACAATGTACTGGAAAGCTGGAAAAAAATTCTGAATGAGGTGGAATTGGAGAAAAAGTGGATTTGTGCAAATTTCTTACGGGCTTCGTATTTACAGTGTTCAGTCTGCAGTCAAAATGACATGTCAGCTGTATTCTATGTTTCAATATGATTCTGGGATACAAAATTTATATAGTTTTATTGTAGCCGCTTAACAAAAATCTAAAACAAAATAAAAACAATTTTTTTTCCTAAAGTTGCCATATTTTGACACCCATAACTGTTTTATGTTTCCGTGTACAGGGATGCATAGGGTGTCTTTTTTGTGTGGTCAAGTGTACTTTTTAGTTATAGCATGTTGGTGAATATATATTGCGAAACAGTAAAAAAATGGCAGTTTGGCACTTTTGTTTTTTGTTTTTTTTTCCGCTATGGCATTCACCGTACAGTAAAATAATTTTATAAGTTTTTGGACACAGAATACCTAATGCATATGTGTTTCAGAGTAATTTTCTACTTTTATATGTGTTCTGTGTGTAGGGAACTGCCATTTCTACTAGTATATAATGTATCTGGCTTCTTTGCCCCTGCAGTTTGGCTTCAGAGACCCCAGACATTTAGTGCAAGTTTTGTTTTGTAAATACAGTGAGTCAGACACATGTGAGGCAGAGCTGCTGGGGGGAGAGATGTGAGCAGAGCTGCTGAGACAGACATGTTATGTCTGGGGGAGTCTAAGAGCCACTTGTTCCTCTTTACTTCACAGTATATAGTTAGGTATGTGTTACCCCCTATATACTCACAGGACCTAGCTAGTAACCGTAGTTAGGGATCCATATATATATATAGTTCAGGGCAGTGATAGGTTAGGCTTCCGAAGGCCAACTAGCTAGTTAGAGGCCCGGTGGCACTAGTAGTTTAGCTGGCAGGTTAAGGACTCAGTGTTAGGGTAGTCAGGCCTGCATCTACTGCCGTCACCGTCGCCCTGTTTGCTGCCTGTGAAGAATCTCACCATCATCATCATCATCTCCTGATCAGCTGTCTGTCATCTCCTGGAAGAATCCGAGGATCCACAGTCATCCACAGGGGCCCCTGCATCTCTTCTGTTGCCTGGAGGTATTGTGCACTGGACTCTTGCTATATATCTATATATATACCCGGGTATATAACCTAAGACGGTTGAGGACTTGCTGGTTGTTGTAGTATTGCTGTGTTCTGAGTATATTTTATGTATGTATTATTACCCTGTTGATTCTTATAAAGCTACTGTTATAACCTTATGTGGTATCTGTATGTATTCTTCAGACTGTGAGATTAGTACAGTGATCCTTGTTAAGGCTACTAACTGTACTTCATGGGTAAGTCCCAGGAAGAGATCCTCCCTGTAATACAGAGGCTCTATCCTGGGTGGAGGCACTGATATATTTCATATATGTTCGCACTCTTCCCTTCAGCGAAGGCTTCAGGTCCCATTATACACACAGGTCAGCGCCAGAGTCTGTTGCGGGAGGGATAATACTCATACCCCCCCCCCAAATAGGGCTACATTTGGAGGCACTGCTGAGATTTAGAAGTGGGAATAGTCATTGATATGGAGAAGCGATATAGCTCAGAGGGGAACCTCCCACTAGCTACTACATGGGATTACCGACCTCCTGTTCCTCCCCTGGTTCAGGTAAAGGAAGAACCCCGCTCAGCCAGTTACCCCCCCAGTATGGCCGTCGCTAGCAGTTCCTCTAGTGACAGTGCTATTAGCACTTTAGCCAGGCTGACTGAAATGTTAGCTCAGGGCCTGCAGGCCACTCACTACAAGAAACTAAAAGTATTCTCTGGTAATGTCCCAGTACCACAAGGGGAGGAAAACTTTGAGATATGGAAAGAACATACTCTCCAATGCCTGAAGGAATGGTCTTGCTCTGAAGAAGGCAAGCGGCAGCGTATCAGTGAAAGTTTGCGGTCTCCTGCTGCAGAATTGATCCGCTTGTACAGAGACTCTCATGAAGGAGTGAGTGCATTGGACTATATACAAGTACTGTCTGATCACTTTGAGCCATACTATGACCTTGCTCAAATGGTTGCTGATTACCGAATGGTTCGTCAAAAAGAAGGGGAAAATGTCTCTACTTTTATTAACCGTTTACAGCTACTTCTTTCACGTCTGGTGTACCACGCAGCTATATCTACTTCAGAGGTAGACACTATGAGAACCAGTCAGTTGGTGAGAGGGTTACAACCTCATCATCCTCTTGCTCAAGTACTCAAGGTCTTACTATCTGATAGAGTCCTTCCATTTCCTGACTTAATGAAGTTAGTGAAGAAACAAGAAGCTGACATTAGTTTTAGTACCCCTAAGAAAGCGAAAAGCATCTCTAAAGAAGATGTTGTTCCTAATTCAAACAAGGACAAACCAGCGGAGCGGTCAGAACTTAGACAGTCCGCCACTCCACCCACTGCCACTCAATGGAGGAAGGATGCTAGAACCTGTTATAAATGTGGTCAGACGGGCCATACTGCCAGACAGTGTACGGAGGACAGTGAGGGATTGAGACACAGTGCTGTCTTCTCTATTCAGAATCAAAGACACCGAAGGAAGGCGGGCCGAGTAAATACCAGAGGCGCTATCGCGGGCTCCAGGTCCGTTGTCAAAGTCACTGTCAATGGTCATGCCGCTCCTGCCCTGTTTGATACAGGATCTCAAGTGACCCTGATTTATCGCTCGTTCTACCAAAAGTATCTGAGGGATATACCTCTTCAGTCTACAGGACAAATGAAATTGTGGGGGCTTAATTCAGGATCATATCCTGTAGATGGCAGCCTACAAGTAGTTATAGCTGTCCCTGAATTAGAAGATCAGAGTGTCGCTCCCATGAAGATTACGGCTCTTGTCTGTCCTGATACAGGGGATTCTTGTGCAGCTCCTGTGATACTTGGCACTAATTGTCCCGCAGTGCATTATGCTTTTCAGAAGTTTCTTGGAAGAGATTGGAACCCTGCAGCTCAGCCGGTGAATATATCTTCTGATCTTAGAGAACTCTGTGATGCCCTGTCTACTGGCTATCGACATGGAATGGTATATCATATCGGTGAGAGAACCGTGGAAGTTCCTGCCGGCGGGGAGAGAATTCTGAGAGTAGCCTCCAGCATTGCTCCCGATTTGCTTGAAGGGGGGAGTTATGTCCTTATGGAAACCCCTGAAGAAATGATTAACCAGAATGGCTGGATGGTGATCCCAGAGAGAAAGGACTGGAGAAATAAAGTGGAGTTATCTACCTGTGTGACAGTGAGGAACTGTTCACCGCATCCGATTGTAATTGGACCATACCAGAATGTGGCCCACTGCTACCCTGTGCTTGGAGTAAATCCATACGCTGAAGTGTGCAGGATTCAAATCCGAGATGCAATCCCTAATCTCAATCTTGACTTGAGTGATCCACATTTACCAGAGGCCTGGAATCAGCGACTGACACAGAAGTTGTCTGAATTATCGGAAGTGTTCTCCATGGATGATATGGATGTAGGTTGTGCTAAAAGTGCTCAACACACTTTCCGATTGACCGATTCTACTCCCTTCCGGGAGCGACCACGGAGAGTTGCTCCAAAGGATGTTGATGAGTTAAGACAGACTCTACAGCAAATGAAAGGTCAGGGGATCATTGTGGACAGTAAGAGCCCCTATGCCTCACCTATTGTGGTGGTAAGAAAAAAATCTGGAGCAATTCGCCTATGTGTGGATTACAGAACTCTGAACCGGAGAACCTTACCTGATCAGTATACACTGCCGAGAATTGAAGAAGCTCTGGAAGCTCTGAATGGAAACTGTTGGTTCACAGTGCTGGACCTAAGATCGGGATACTATCAAGTCCCAATGGCACCTGAGGATCAGGAAAAGACAGCCTTCATATGCCCCTTGGGTTTCTTTCAGTTCACTCGTATGCCGCAAGGTACAAAAGGTGCGCCAGCAACGTTCCAAAGGTTGATGGAAAGAGTGTTAGGTGATTTAGTGCCCCGGGAATGCCTTGTATATCTTGATGACATTATTGTGTTTGGAAAGACGCTGGAAGAACATGAAGAACGACTCATGAGAGTACTCCATCGCTTAAAAGAAGAGGGACTGAAGTTGTCGGCTGACAAATGCAAATTTTGTAGATCTTCGGTCACTTATGTAGGTCATATTGTTTCTGCTGAAGGAGTTGCTACCGATCCTGGTAAGATTGAAGCTGTGGTGAATTGGCCCCGACCGCAAAATATTACGGAGTTGCAATCTTTCTTGGGGTTTTGTGGATTCTATCGACGATTTGTGGAAGGATATTCAAAAATTGCTCGAGCCCTCCTCGACCTGTTGAAGAGTGATGCAGGAGATCCGGGAAAGAAGAAAGGGTCTTCCAAAAGCCTTTTTGGCGATAGGTGGACTGCGGATTGTGAAGAAGCATTTAAGTTGTTGAAGAAGAAATTGACAGAAGCTCCCGTTCTGGCTTATGCTGATGCACAGAAGCCATATGTGCTACATGTAGATGCCAGCTTTGAAGGATTAGGTGGCGTGCTGCACCAAGAATACCCGGCCGGGTTACGGCCCATAGCTTTCATAAGTCGAAGTCTTTCTCCCAGCGAGAAAAATTATCCAGTACATAAATTGGAGTTTTTGGCGCTCAAGTGGGCCATTGTTGATAAATTACATGACTATTTATACGGAGCCACGTTTGAAGTAAGAACAGACAACAATCCACTGACATACGTTTTGTCAACCGCTAAACTCGATGCTACAGGACATCGCTGGTTGGCAGCTTTATCCAACTACCAATTCACACTCAAGTATAAATCGGGGCCTAAGAACATTGGGGCAGATGCTCTATCAAGACGGCCTGGATTACCTAGTCCGGAAGTAGTGGATGAATGGGAAGAAGTGCCAAGTCCTGGAGTAGGAGCTTTGTGTGCCATGGCTGCTGTAGTTGAAGACCGAGTAGCCTTTTCTGAAACTCGGCTTATTGACTCTATTGGGGGAGGTCCCGAAGCTGTACCAGACATGTTTGCCTACCCTGCCGCTTTAGGATCCTTTGAGAGTTGTTCTATATCTTCAAAGCGAATGATCTGGAGTCAAAAGACTGATCCTTTAATTGGACCTCTTTATCAAGCAGTGAGTTCTCAAGACAGAGAAATGTTAAAGACATCCCTACCCTCTGAATGCAGTCAACTTCTACGAGATTGGGAGAAGTTTGAAATAGACAATGGCCTACTTTATCGTGTGGTGCTGTATCATGATCACCCTGGAAGGCGCCAACTAGTTATTCCAAGCTGCTTTCAGAAGATGATTTTCCGAAGTCTGCATGATTATCATGGTCATTTGGGACCTGAGAAGACTTATGGCCTAATACAAGACCGATTCTACTGGCCCAAAATGAGAGATACCGTGACTCGTCTGTGTAGGTGCTGTCGCAGATGTTTGCAGAGGAAGACTGTCCCGGTTCGAGCGGCCTTCATGGGACACTTGAAGAGTTCGGGCCCCATGGATCTTGTCTGCATAGACTTCCTTTGTATTGACAACGACTCCAGAGGATTTGGAAATGTATTGGTGGTGACTGATCACTTCACACGATATGCTCAAGCCTTTCCGACTAAGGATCAAAAAGCAGTCACTGTTGCAAGAGTGCTTTGGGAAAAGTATTTTATCCATTATGGCTTACCACACCGGTTGCATTCTGATCAAGGCCGGGATTTTGAGAGTAACCTGATCAAAGAGTTACTTCAGTTGTTGAACATCCGCAAAAGTCGGACGACGCCTTACCATCCAGAGGGAGATGCCCTTCCTGAAAGATTTAACAGGACTTTACTTGATATGCTTGGTACCTTACGAATTGAGGATAAGCGATCCTGGAGTAGAAAAGTGGAGGCTATGGTGCATGCCTATAATAGTACAAGGCACGAGAGCACAGGATATTCACCATACTTTCTGATGTTTGGAAGAGAGCCTAGGCTACCTATTGACATCTTGTTGGGAGTCTCTACCGATGGTATCAGTCATCGAGATCATTACCGATACGTGGCACGTTTGAAAGAAACGCTTAAGAGTGCTTATCAGCTGGCTGAGGAAAATGCGGCCAAAGTGAATGAAGGAAATAAAAGGAGATTTGATCTTCGAGTAAGATACCGAGAATTGAACCCTGGGGACCATGTTCTGCTACGGAATTTGGGAGCATCTGCAAAACATAAGCTGGCTGATCGATGGCGGAGTGAACTCTTTACAGTGGTAGATCGGTTGCCTGGAATACCAGTCTACAAGATAAAAGGACGGGACGGGAGGATCAGGACTTGGCATAGAAATCATTTGTTGCCTGTACCTCAGATTGATGGTATGGATATCTCCAATGATGGCTCGGCCTGCGATTCTCCACAGTCCTTAGCCGATATTCCACCTGACCTTCCTGAAACTCCTGAGAGTGATTGGACTGTGGCTCCTGAAGTTCCTAGATCACCAGTATCTTCTCCTTCAGGGAGACCTATGAACCCTCAAACTCCAGAATTCGTACCTAGATCTGTGTCTACAGATGAGCAGGGATCTAGCTCTCCTACGCCACCAGCACCATCCCCTCCCATGGCAGACAACACTAGTTTAGGGCTTGGACATGCTAGTTTACCTCAGAGAGAGGTACGGAGAGGAGATAGAATTAGACACCCTCCACCTGTGCTGACATATGATAGTTTGGGGGAACCCAGATTTACTACTCAGCCTCATTTATACCATGCTTGGGTGGGTGCAGTGTCCACTTTGGTCAATATGTTACCAATTTTCGCTCCTGCTGGCATGTATACCTATTAACCTGTTGTGACTCTGTAAATGCAAAAGCAACCATATTGATATTGTCATTGGTAATGTTGACTGTATACTATGACTTTGTATGTCTTTGACGTGACGTAAAGATTTCACCAGAGGGAGAGTGTAGGGAACTGCCATTTCTACTAGTATATAATGTATCTGGCTTCTTTGCCCCTGCAGTTTGGCTTCAGAGACCCCAGACATTTAGTGCAAGTTTTGTTTTGTAAATACAGTGAGTCAGACACATGTGAGGCAGAGCTGCTGGGGGGAGAGATGTGAGCAGAGCTGCTGAGACAGACATGTTATGTCTGGGGGAGTCTAAGAGCCACTTGTTCCTCTTTACTTCACAGTATATAGTTAGGTATGTGTTACCCCCTATATACTCACAGGACCTAGCTAGTAACCGTAGTTAGGGATCCATATATATATATAGTTCAGGGCAGTGATAGGTTAGGCTTCCGAAGGCCAACTAGCTAGTTAGAGGCCCGGTGGCACTAGTAGTTTAGCTGGCAGGTTAAGGACTCAGTGTTAGGGTAGTCAGGCCTGCATCTACTGCCGTCACCGTCGCCCTGTTTGCTGCCTGTGAAGAATCTCACCATCATCATCATCATCTCCTGATCAGCTGTCTGTCATCTCCTGGAAGAATCCGAGGATCCACAGTCATCCACAGGGGCCCCTGCATCTCTTCTGTTGCCTGGAGGTATTGTGCACTGGACTCTTGCTATATATTTATATATATACCCGGGTATATAACCTAAGACAGTTGAGGACTTGCTGGTTGTTGTAGTACTGCTGTGTTCTGAGTATATTGTATGTATGTATTATTACCCTGTTGATTCTTATAAAGCTACTGTTATAACCTTATGTGGTATCTGTATGTATTCTTCAGACTGTGAGATTAGTACAGTGATCCTTGTTAAGGCTACTAACTGTACTTCATGGGTAAGTCCCAGGAAGAGATCCTCCCTGTAATACAGAGGCTCTATCCTGGGTGGAGGCACTGATATATTTCATATATGTTCCCACTCTTCCCTTCAGCGAAGGCTTCAGGTCCCATTATACACACAGGTCAGCGCCAGAGTCTGTTGCGGGAGGGATAATACTCATACCCCCCCCCCCCAAATAGGGCTACATGTGGAAAAGGGGGTGATTTGAATTTTTAATATTATATATATATATGTATATATATATATATATATATATATATATAAAACTACTGTAATTATTAGGCCCCCTAGTGGTCTTGAACCCCAGGGGTTATAATCAGTAATGCAATGCATTACAATGCTAATGCATTGCAACGTATTGCAAAATGTTGGTATTTGTATGACTAGCTGCATAAAGCTGTCTGTCATATGAATGAATGGCAGACAAGGCTGGGAGCTTTCAATAGGGTCATTGCCACAGATCTTGTTCTGGGTGCTGGCGATCCTCGGCAATATGGTGGCATCCATGCGCCGCCTGCAAAATGGTGCCTTGGTCGGCTTTCACTGAGGTACCGAGTACCTTAAGGCCAGAAATCAGTGCCCGCACTGTATAATACAGCAGCGACCTGTTGGCTGAGTGTCCGCCATATTTAAATACCCAACATCCGCAGTACTATTACAGCAGATGTGGGGAAGGGGTTAAAGGACAAATGGGTGATATCATTTTCTTTGTCAAAAAGGTGTGTCCTTGTACAATCCAAGACCTCATTCACATGTGTGCCTCCGCAGACACCTAAGGTCTGTGCCATTCATCAACCACGGACAACAGACTATGGACAGCAGGGTAGGGTGCTGTCAGTGGTTGATCCACTTTTCACAACATTTTTTATTTCATTGTCTTTTTTTTTGTCTATGGTTCCATGAAAAATGGATGACACATTGATGTCATCTGTTTTTTTTCTCTCAAACTCATAGACTTTCATTGGTGTGATGAATCCGTGATGCTTCAGCATCAGTAAAAAAAAAAAAAAAGGATGTGCTCCGTTTTGCTACAGTCCGCAAAAAACATTGACATTTGACTATATACATTGAAGTGAATGGTTACGTATGTCGTCCGCGAAAAATGCAGATGCCATGCGTATGTGATATGCAGATGTGTGAATAAGGACTTACACTGGTAGCACAGATTGGACAAATGTGAATGTGTAACACACCACCAGTTTATACCAACCAGCTATCAATTTATTTGTAAATTTCTAATCGGAATTACAGGAATGGCGCAGCACAAAGTCCTAAAATAAACGCTTTAGAATTTTTTAATGGGGAAAACAATTATTGACTAAAGCAGAAGCGTCAGGAGAGTCAGCAGGTCCTCCTTATAGGGGTTTACCAACCTAATATATTCACCATCTATACACATAACAGTTCATAAATGTCTAATCTCTTACAGGGAGTCTGTCACCAAAACCCAGTATATCAAACCCAGCCCTGCATATACAGTCATATGAAAAAGTTTGGGCACCCCTATTAATCTTAATCATTTTTAGTTCTAAATATTTGGGTGTTTGCAACAGCCATTTCAATTTGATATATCTAATAACTGATGGACACAGTAATATTTCAGGATTGAAATGAGGTTTATTGTACTAACAGAAAATGTGCAATATGCATTAAACCAAAATTTGACCGGTGCAAAAGTATGGACACCTCAACAGAAAAGTGACATTAATATTTAGTAGATCCTCCTTTTGCAAAAATAACAGCCTCTAGTCGCTTCCTGTAGCTTTTAATCAGTTCCTGGATCCTGGATGAAGGTATTTTTGACCATTCCTCTTTACAAAACAATTCCAGTTCAGTTAAGTTTGATGGTCGCCGAGCATGGACAGCCCGCTTCACATTATCCCACAGATGTTCAATGATATTCAGGTCTGGGGAATGGGATGGCCATTCCAGAACATTGTAATTGTTCCTCTGCATGAATGCCTGAGTAGATTTGGAGCTGTGTTTTGGATCATTGTCTTGCTGAAATATCCATCCCCGGCGTAACTTCAAATTCGTCACTGATTCTTGTACATCATTCTCAAGAATCTGCTGATACTGAGTTGAATCCATGCGACCCTCAACTTTAACAAGATTCCCGGTGCCGGCATTGGCCACACAGCCCCAAAGCATGATGGAACCTCCACCAAATTTTACAGTGGGTAGCAAGTGTTTTTCTTGGAATGCTGTGTTTTTTTGACGCCATGCATAACGCCTTTTTGTATGACCAAACAACTCAATCTTTGTTTCATCAGTCCACAGGACCTTCTTCCAAAATGAAGCTGGCTTGTCCAAATGTGCTTTTGCATACCTCAGGCGACTCTGTTTGTGGCGTGCTTTCAGAAACGGCTTCTTTCGCATCACTCTCCCATACAGCTTCTCCTTGTGCAAAGTGTGCTGTATTGTTGACCGATGCACAGTGACACCATCTGCAGCAAGATGATGCTGCAGCTCTTTGGAGGTGGTCTGTGGATTGTCCTTGACTGTTCTCACCATTCTTCTTCTCTGCCTTTCTGATATTTTTCTTGGCCTGCCACTTCTGGGCTTAACAAGAACTGTCCCTGTGGTCTTCCATTTCCTTACTATGTTCCTCACATTGGAAACTGACAGGTTAAATCTCTGAGACAACTTTTTGTATCCTTCCCCTGAACAACTAT
Source organism: Leptodactylus fallax (assembly GCA_947044405.1). Lineage (NCBI taxonomy): Eukaryota > Metazoa > Chordata > Amphibia > Anura > Leptodactylidae > Leptodactylus > Leptodactylus fallax. The sequence continues at coordinate 750,734 of CAMRHE010000057.1, forward strand.
GTTGAACAATCTTTGTTTTCAGATCATTTGAGAGTTGTTTTGAGGAGCCCATGATGCCACTCTTCAGAGGAGATTCAAATAGGAGAACACCTTGCAATTGGCCACCTTAAATACCTTTTCTCATGATTGGATACACCTGGCTATGAAGTTCAAAGCTCAGTGAGGTTACAAAACCAATTTTGTGCTTCAGTAAGTCAGTAAAAAGTAGTTAGGAGTATTCAAATCAATAAAATGATAAGGGTACCCAAATTTTTGCACCGGTCACATTTTGGTTTAATGCATATTGCACATTTTCTGTTAGTACAATAAACCTCATTTCAATCCTGAAATATTACTGTGTCCATCAGTTATTAGATATATCAAATTGAAATGGCTGTTGCAAACACCCAAATATTTAGAACTAAAAATGATTAAGATTAATAGGGGTGCTGTGATGAACCGACCCTCAGTTTTATATCTTTCTTGGAAGTGTGTTTTACTTGCTTAGGTCAGTCCTTCCCCCACTTGAAATGCGGTGCTTTAGAGGAGTCCACATTGCTGGACGATAGGCTTCACTGGTTTTATGTGTGTTCATTGGAGATGGCTTGCTATAGCCAGGCACTTTTATTATCCCTGGCCAGATGGGATGGGGGATAGCAAGCCTTAACTTCACCCATCTCTCCGAGGGTTCTGCAAAGGTGGGAGAAGGGGGGCTGCCTGGGTGCAAGGGGTGGGTGGAGCACTAGCCATATGCTGTGGGCAGACCTGGATTCTGGGGTCATTGAGCAAAGAGGCAGTAAGGAACTCTGATCTGGGAGAAGAGGAGAGAGCTTGCCCTACTGAGGAATGCATTGAGGGCCTAGCAGTGAGGCCTAAAGCCTTTCACTTGTTCTGGACAACATGTAGAAGGATTGTTTTATGCAACTTGCTTAAGCTTGCGCCCTAGGCCCAAAACTCTGCTGTGGCCTAGAGAAACGGACTACGAGCCTATGCCGGTATTTTCTCTATCTTTTAATTCCCCTGTTTATTTTTGTGTATTGTATCATCGCTCTTTTGCTTGTATGTTTATGCTTGATCATATTAATATTGTATATTTCTGTATATGCTATTAATTCATACCGACCCACTTGGGTTATTAAACATATAAAATTTATATCGCTCGTTTCGTTTTTTATCCTATGACCCGGTCTACTCACGGTGTGTGAGTGGGAGGTTAAGAAAGAAGTTTGATCGCAGGCGTGCCAGGCGGCTGGGCGAGGCGATATTCTTCACAGTGGTGGCAGCGTTGTGGGATCTTAGGATAACAGTGTGTGGGTGTGGTATCACGCAGACACTGGGGATTGCGGCAATCCTATGGAATGAGCGCGGTATGAGATCAAGCTTAAAATATGGTGAAAGTTTGGTACAGTACTGTTCCCTCCCCTTCTTCTTTTTTCTGTCCTATCTTTTATTTGGCAACGGCTTCCAGTGGATGGCTGGTGGGACCAGAAGCATAACCAAACGTCTGCAGGTTTTGGTTGCTGCTGAACTCCAGGAGATGGCGGATATGGAAGCTACCATAGCCATGCAGGAGGCGGAGCAAAGTCCTGAGAGGCTGGCACCAGAAAACATCACCATGCCAGACGGTTCCGCAGGTGCTCGGACCCCAGAGGTAACTGTGCCTGGAGGGACCAGTAACCCCAGTTCTGTGGGGGTAACGGACTTATACTTGCAAATGGCCTTACAGCAGATAGACGCCAGTGACTATAGCGCCCGTCTGCAGGTGATTCACCAGTACCAAGCTGCTGCAGAGCGCCGGGCGGAGAGAGAAGCTTCAGAGCGCCGGGCGGAGAGAGAGGCCGCCGCTGCAGAGCGCCGGGCGGAAAGAGAGGCCGCTGCTGCAGAGCGTCGGGCGGAGATGGAGCATCAGCTTGAGCTAAAAAAGCTGGAACTTTGCCAGCATGCGCAACCTTCCCCTGCACCAACTCCAGGAGCCCGAGCACTAAAGATCCAATCCGAGGACTTTCCAATCTTGGAAGATAACGGGGACTTGGACTCGTTCTTGCGGGGATTTGAGAGGGTGTGTAAGCAGCATCATATTCCCCAGGCAGAATGGGCCCGTTACCTGTCTCCCCGGCTGAAGGGAAAAGGCCTGGATGTTTCCACGAGCTTACCAGTGGACGCGGACTATGAGACCATCAAAGTGGCGCTGATCCGGAGATACCGGCTCACACCGGAGGTGTACCGCAAAAAGTTCCGGAATATCCAGCGGGGTCCCACAGAGAGCTATGCGGATGTTCTGCACCACTTACAGGTTACATTCTGGCAGTGGATCAAAGGACTTACTGTCACCACGTTTGAGGGAATTGGGGATCTTATGATAAAGGAACAATTTCTCCAGGTGTGCCCTCTGGAGGTCCGCCAGTTTGTGTGTGATCGGAAACCCACAACAGCAGACAATGCTGCAGAGATTGCTGACGACTATGTGTCCACCAGGGAGCAAGGGATCAAGAGAGGAGCCATACTGCAGAGACCCCCAAGCGGGAAGGAGGGGCAAAGTTGGAGTTCACCACAGCCTGCGGTCTCCAAGTGGGGTAAGACAAACTCTGTCCCGAGTGCCCCCTCTACTTCCCCTGTCCCAAGAACTCTGGGTGCCCCAGGGACCACCTCTAAATCCCAAGGAGAGGTCCGGCGGTGTCATGCCTGTAACCAGTCAGGACATTTCAAGGCGGAGTGCCCCAACCGCTCTAAGAACCCCCCTGTGTCCCCAGCCACGGCAGCTGGCCCATCTGTATACTTGGTGGGGAGGGAGGGGTTGCAATCCGATGCCAACAGTCAACAGGTCATTGTGGGGGGTAAGGTGGTCATGGGATTTTGGGACACTGGGGTGCAGATTACTCTGGTGCAACCTGACTTGGTCCCTGCGGACAGTATTATCCCTGGAAAAACTCTGACCCTGAAGGGTATTGGACAAGAACGCGTAACTGTGCCCATGGCTTGCGTCCATTTGGACTGGGGTGCGGGAAAAGGGATGCGTGATGTGGGGCTAGTGTCTGATCTGCCTGCCAATGTACTATTGGGAAGAGATTTGGGGCCCTTGGTGTCCCAATATGGGGTGGGAGTAGCCCCACCTCGCTGTGACAAAATGTCTGTACTGAAGGATGATTTTAATGAGGTGTTGAAGCCTGTCACACAGGCAGAGGCAGGGGGAGGGGTCAGCCTTTTGTCTCCCCTTGTTGTGTGTCCAGCTAAAGTAATCAGTGAGCATGTGAATGAGACATTGTGGAATGCTGACCTGGCTGTAGCCCTGCCCACATCTGCGGGTGATGATGGCCCCTTCAGTGTGACCCTGGCTCAGCCATTCACCCATGCAGTTCACTGTGAATCAATGAATGAATGCAATGTCAATGTAATTGCTAATTCTTGCCTTGCAGGTTTACAGGGTAGCTCTTCTGAGATGCTGGGGGCAACCCCAACTGAGGACAATGTGCCAGGTGGTCAGGTGGGTCACGGGGATCTCAGGGCCGATCCGGATGAGGAACGGACTGCTGGAGTTGCGGTGGTAACCCGCAGCCAGAGTGCTAGAGGGGTGGAAGGCGCTCTGACCCCTGAGCCGTTCCCTCTGTCACCCGGAGATGGCACTGAGGCCACCGTGACTAGCCTCCCCACCCTGGAGCCGGAGGAGCCCGGCGGGTATGTGACATGCACATCTCTTCTGTCTGGTTCCAGTCAGGAGTTCAAGGACGCTGTCCAAGCTGACCTCAGTCTGGGCGCATTGAAGGAGCGTGCCGATCAACCTCCCTTGGAGTTGGACAAGGACCGCGTGTACTGGGAGCAAGGGAGATTGTACCGGGAAACGATCCCCACAAAGGGAAAAGAAAGTCGGCTCAGGGAGAAACATTTGGTGGTACCCCAACCCTACCGGGTGGAGTTGTTGCGGATTGCTCATGATATTCCACTGGCAGGCCACCTGGGGATCGCTAAGACCAAGGCTCGCCTCAGCCACTTATTCTACTGGCCTAAGATGGGGACAGATGTAGCTAAATACTGCCGTTCATGTGACACTTGTCAGAGGATGGGCAAGGCGGGGCAATGCTCCAAAGCACCAATGATACCTATGCCCATCATAACCGAACCTTTCCAGCGGGTGGCTGTGGATCTCATTGGACCCCTGTCCATTCCCAGTCGCACCGGGAAACGTTTCATATTAACGGTAGTAGACTACGCTACTAGGTACCCAGAAGCTGTCGCGCTGTCTTCCACCCGGGCTGATGTAGTGGCCAAGGCTCTGGTAGGCATCTTCTCCCGTGTTGGATTTCCCAGAGAGATGCTCACAGACCAAGGTACCCAGTTCATGTCTGCCTTGATGCAAGGCCTGTGTAAGGTAACAGAGGTGCAACATCTGGTGTCCAGCCCGTATCACCCACAGACCAATGGCCTGTGTGAACGGTTCAATGGCACCCTGGAGCAGATGCTCAGGATGTTAGTCGAGTCCCACGGGTGCGACTAGGAGCCTTATCTCCCGCACCTGCTGTTCGCTTACCGGGAGGTGCCGCAAGCCTCAACGGGGTTCTTCCCCTTTGAGCTCTTGTACGGGAGACGTGTACGTGGGCCCCTAACTCTTGTGAAAGAGTCCTGGGGAAAGAGAAACAGCCATCCAAGGTGTGCCAGTCGTGCCCATGGCCCAAGTGCAGACGGCATGGGGTGCTGGTGGTGGGACCCAAGAAGGGGGTGTGTCAAATGTATTACCTGTCAATGTATTGTGGAGGGATGGTTTGGGGAAGCATAATCTCAGTCATTTGCCCAAGGTATCACCGTCACCCACCCAAGTACAGGAGGAACAGGGTGTATGCCCAAAGGGGCAAGGCGTCTGGGAGGGAGGACAGGGTCCAAACATATCTGTGCCAGAACGAGAGGTGCCCCTAGGTTTGGAAGCAAAGGGGGAGGTGCAGAATCCCCTAGAACTCTCCCAACTAGTGGCTAGTGTGGGAGAGACCCTGAGAGACTGCCGGGAAGGGGTCTCTAAACTGGTATCACAAGGGCCTGGGGTTGCGAGTGTGGATCTGCGGGATGCCAGCACTCAGCACGAGGTCCCAGTGCAGGCCGGGGGTAGCCAGGTGGGCGGAGACTGCCGGGATGGGGTCTCAGCACCGGTACCACAAGGGCCTGGGGTTGTGAGTGTGGGTCTGAGGGACGCCAGCACTCGGGGGAGGGACCCAGAGCAAACAGGAGGTAGCCAGGTCTACTTAATTCAGAGCCTGAACCTTAGAAAAGTCTCCATTCAGACAGGAGAGGAAGAGGGTATCAGTACGCCAGGAATATGGTCAGGGACCAGCGCAGGTCCCGGCGGGGTGAAGCCGCCAAGGTGTCCGTGGAAGGCGATCTTAGGATCGTCCTTCCTCCCGACACGCTCTAAAAGGGGGAGGTGTGATGAACCGACCCTCAGTTTTATATCTTTCTTGGAAGTGTGTTTTACTTGCTTAGGTCAGTCCTTCCCCCACTTGAAATGCGGTGCTTTAGTGGAGTCCACATTGCTGGACGATAGGCTTCACTGGTTTTATGTGTGTTCATTGGAGATGGCTTGCTATAGCCAGGCACTTTTATTATCCCTGGCCAGATGGGATGGGGGATAGCAAGCCTTAACTTCACCCATCTCTCCGAGGGTTCTGCAAAGGTGGGAGAAGGGGGGCTGCCTGGGTGCAAGGGGTGGGTGGAGCACTAGCCATATGCTGTGGGCAGACCTGGATTCTGGGGTCATTGAGCAAAGAGGCAGTAAGGAACTCTGATCTGGGAGAAGAGGAGAGAGCTTGCCCTACTGAGGAATGCATTGAGGGCCTAGCAGTGAGGCCTGAAGCCTTTCACTTGTTCTGGACAACATGTAGAAGGATTGTTTTATGCAACTTGCTTAAGCTTGCGCCCTAGGCCCAAAACTCTGCTGTGGCCTAGAGAAACAGACTACGAGCCTATGCCGGTATTTTCTCTATCTTTTAATTCCCCTGTTTATTTTTGTGTATTGTATCATCGCTTGTATGTTTATGCTTGATCATATTAATATTGTATATTTCTGTATATGCTATTAATTCATACCGACCCACTTGGGTTATTAAACATATAAAATTTATATCGCTCGTTTCGTTTTTATCCTATGACCCGGTCTACTCACGGTGTGTGAGTGGGAGGTTAAGAAAGAAGTTTGATCACAGGCGTGCCAGGCGGCTGGGCGAGGCGATATTCTTCACAGGTGCCCAAACTTTTTCATATGACTGTAGATAGGTTAAGGTCACCTGAATTAGATGGTGTTTTCCCCTTGTGATTCAATGTCTCTGCTGAAGAGATTTTTTTTGTTGATATGCAAATGACCTCTTTGGAGCAACAAGGGTGTTGCCATTGCTCCAAAGATGTAAGCGAGAACATCCTCATTGCTCCAAACAGTTAATTTGCATGTGACAAATACTTGGCAAAAGTCACCAATTCACATAGGAAGAATGTCCTGGCCTTTCCTAGCCTATCTACGGGGATGGATTGTGCAAAATTTCCACTAATTTGTTCAACTTTACTGATAAAAAAAAAAAAAAACTACCTCCATTGTTTTCATTCAGATTGCCTTTTCGGGTGCTAGTTATAGTATTTTCCTGGGACCTCTAGCTCCCATTTTAGTCCCCATGAGTGCTTTTTCCTAGATCTTTCTTCCTCCTTCTTCTTCTTCTTCTTCTTCTTCTTCTTCTTCGAGTCTCCTTGGTTACTGTTCTGTAGATAGATCTGACAATGCCCTTGTCTCTTGATTTGGCGCCCGATCATTCCAATGTAACCAAACTATTGTCCCATATCAGACTACTCCTCTACTAGATTTCATTATGGCCAGTTCAGCAGTGCACAGTAACTAGGCATTCTTTCTCTTTGGGCAAAGGTTTTACGCTTTATGCCCTAGTCCTGTATCCAAATGTTGTGGCCACGTCAAAGTGGCTTGACAGGAGCCTCACAATATCCAGCACCCTGGGAATAATGCCTTGTTACCACCATCCTAGCTACGCCCTTGGCGAGTCAAGGTCCCAACTTGTACATCGCTAGTATCTTACCTGTTGCTACTAAAAGATTACCTACTCTGATTAGTTTGAAGTTTTGATTTGGTCCTATTAAGACTGGAAATTCAGGACAAAAAACTTGTCAAGGTGTCTGTGAGTAATAATGAACTAAACATCATGATCCACAGGTTTGACCTTATCTGGAGTCATGACAGCTGCCTGTTGGTCCATACTATGTCTATTATGAAGATGAATACATTTTGACATCTACTATGAAGTAACAACCAAGAGAATGTATCTGTAAAAAAATCCATGAATTATGCAAAATATTCCTATAATCAAATATTTTTGCATACTGTTATTATCTCCATCAATGTTCTCTCGCAACACTTGAAAATAAAACTTCACTGATTTTCATTGACAGACTATGTAAATGTCCTCTATGACTATATGATATCAACTTGAAGGAATTTCACTTTCTGAAAATTGTTACTTGTATTGATAAGAAAGTGAAACCTTAAAGGGGTTGTCCAGGCAAATTTGTTATATTTTAAATAGGCCGAGGGAGGTGAAAAAAATTTTAAAAATCCGGTCCGCCCCGTCTGCTGGGCTTTCTCAAAGTGAAACTGCTCGCCGGCTGTGATGTCCCAGGTAGTGACATCATTCACTGAGACTGCTGATTGGCCTCAGTGGTCACATGTGGCGGACCAGGACTGGACCTGACTGCATTGGAAGGCACTGGAGCACCGAGGAAAGGCAAGTATGATTTTTTTTTTTATTTTTTTCACCACCCCTGGGCGATTTAAAAAATTATTTATTGGTCGATTTTTGCAAATTGTTTGGTTCAGCCTAAATCGGATTTCAAAGTCTAAGGCTAAGGCCCCACGTTGCAGAAACACAGCAGAAAAAAATCTAAGGCCCCACAAAGTGAGCTGCATCAAAAAAGTGCTGCGGGAAAAACCACAGCTGAAACACATTGCGGTTTTTCCCTAAGCACTTTTCACAGAAAGTCCGCAGAGTTTTACTCTGCAGACATTCTGCTTTAATTATACCTATATAGAAAACGCCAGCATTTTTGTAGGTAAAATTGACATGCTGAGATTTACAAAAATGCAACGGTTTTTGAAATCGCTCCATTTCCGCTGCTGATTTATTTTCTGCAATGTGTGGATGGGATTAGCCAGAATCCCATCCACTTTGCAAGGGCTGTAAAATATTGCGGCAAAATGACGGTGTTTACACTACGTGGCGCCCCGGCCTTTTACAGTACCAGCAAAATGAATGAGATTCTGGCTAATCCCATTCACAAATTACTAAAAAAATGCTGCAGAAAAGCTGCATTTTCAAAAATGCATGCACTTTTGAAAAACGCAGCATGTCAATTTTACCTGTGGAAACGCTCATGTTTTCCCTATACATTTAAAAAAAGAAAGATGTAGCAAAAAACGCAATAAAAAATGCTGCACAACAAAACGCGATGCATTTTTGCAATGTTTTTTTCAGCTGCGTTTTTTTAGCTGTGACTTGCAATGTGGGTCCTTTGCCTAAGGGATTTCCTGCTTTTCATCCTTAATTAGTTCCCGCCCTGTGACGTTCCTGCCTTGGAACCCGTGTGTCACTATAGCTGAAACGGCTGTGATCAGTGAAAACTCACGGCAGTTTAACCCCGTAGATGCTACCATCAATAATGATGGTGGCATCTAAGGGATCTCTTTGGGTTTGCCCTATTGCGGTAAGCATTGCATTGCCAATGTGACGGGGGGGGGGGGTATACATCACTCATTTTCCATCAAATTTTTTTTTTTTTTTACAGAAAAATGTAAAAAAGAAATAGCCATATGTGGTATTGATGTATTAGTAACAAACCATAGTTTAAAATAAAACATAATTTATCCCACATGTGGTGCCACTAACATATTATTTTTGGCAAATAAGTGATTAAGCCTCAACAGTGACCTGGGCACACCAAGTATCATGATGACCTGATGCTCATGTGACTGCTGGTGGTCCAATCACAAGCCTCGGTGGCCCCAGGGCCAATGACATCACAGAGGAGCTCAGGACATCACGAGGAAAGTGCTGGATGCTATGAGGAGGCCCAAAACAGTTGAGGGAAGGAGATGAATTTTTTTTTTATTATTTACACCTCCCTGAGGCATCCATCTATTATTCTCTGGGGACTATAGTGTGTTTAAATGGGGCATTATACTATATAGGGGCAAGAAAAGGGGGCGATATGTCACATGGGGGTGGGGGGCTCAAGTCAAAAGTTTGCTAGTTACTCCCTTTCTTATATGTCAACATTAAAGTGAAAAAGTTATGGCTTTTAGAATAAGACAATGAAAAAAGCAAACAAAGGACTGGTGCCCTCAAATATCCACCTAGGCCGCATCCTTAACCACCACAAGGGGATATGGACTTCACAGCAGGATGATCCACCAGACTAGTCACCTGTTGACAGCCAGGTGCAGAAGCAGTTGTGAAATAAGAAAATAGTCAGGGACAGAGCCTAGGGTCATCACTTGGAGGGCAAACAGGCAGTCTGGAGTCAGAGAGAAAGCCAATAGTTTGAGCCAGGAGGACTGAACTGGAACATGCACAGTAGATCCATTAGCCATGATACAGGTAGAAGGACTATACTGGAGCACGGCCATAAGGAGTAATGGACTTAAGCATGGTCATTAGTATGTATGTCAAACTGTATGTCAAAACCAGGAAGACTGGTTTCTGCACATATTCTGGTAGCAGCAGATTCTGCCCTGATTCAGCCTCCCGAAGCTTCACTTCGGCTTTTCGCCGTGGGAGTCTGGAGGGAAGGAAATGAAGAGTAATTGGAGGCAGATGGCCGTCTTAAATTACTCTTCATTTTCCACCATGTAAGCAGCCCCTGCAGTAGGAAAAGTTAAGAGCTACTATAGATACAGATCTGACTGACACCCGTGACAACCCCAATTCCAATGATTACACAAAACACATCAAAATTGATGGCTATGCTAATATACTAAAATAGACGGATAAAAGAGTGTAAGAACTGAACTAAAAATAAACTACATCTACATCTTTGTCTGTCTAGTGGAAAAGTCAACCGTTCTGCTTGCTTTGGCGTGACTGAAAGTCCTGATTTTTTTTGGAAACAGTTCTGCCTTAAATAACATTGAACTTTGATGTATTATTTGCTTGTGCCATTGCATGGGAAGTTTCTGCTAAAAGGGCCTGACAGTCGGAGCTGTGTACTCTACATTCCAGTTAATTAGTGAGGACGCAGGAAATAATGTGCCCACTCCGCAGACAATACGGTGCGGCAATATTGTTCTATATATGATTAATTAAACTTGGAGGCAGTCAGCCCCTAGACAGCAAAGGTCCATGTTATAGTAAGGGAAAATGTTATACGTTCTCCTACAACAGCCTTATAGTACGTAATTAAAGTAATCATGTTTCATTAATGTCACATTGTGAAGGAATAATAATATAGTCTAGCCATAAAAGATGACAGTGTGAAGCAAAATGTACAGAGTACACTACGGTGCAATGCTGGAATAAAGCGGCCTGCATCCTTCATTAATTTAGAACATAAATCTTGGCTATGTTGCGATTCCTTAATGGCAATATTACAAAAAATATTAAATAGTGGAAGAATGAAGAAATCAGGCGATACCTTTTAGAGGCTAACTGAGTATATTTGATAAGTAAGCTTTCGAGAGTACTAGCTCTCTTCTTCAGACATGGTGTAATACTAGAAACTGAATTTTATTACACCATGTCTGAAGAAGAGAGCTAGCACTCTCGAAAGTTTACTTATCAAATATACTCAGTTAGCCTCTAAAAGGTATCGCCTGATTTCTTCACTCTTCCACTACTTTCTATGGCTAACACGGTACAACATTATACTACTAAAAAATATTAAAAAACACTCAAATACAAAAGACTAAATCACATGCACTGGATTTACCCTGCTGGAACCCAAATCCACTACTCTAGGGATCAGGTTGGAACTTGTCTTCTAAGGACAGGAGTTATTGGAGTGTGACGGCATCTATAGAACCTTGAGGGTCAGCAAACTGAGGCTTTAAGGATGTCTGGAACCCTAAGATCAGAACCAACCATGTGGTTTCAGAATCAGTGAGATCACAATAGAGTTCACATTCAACTATAATGGTGAGCTTGCTCGAACCTTTTTCTACCTTATAATAGTGAATGTGTTAGGCCCTAATGTGACTTGGGGCAGCACAAACCCTTGTGTTCATGTGCTGGTGCTGATATAATAATTTTATAATTATTTATCTAGAGTGTCGTTGGTGTTTTTATAGTGTTGTGTGCCTATGTAGGCGGTTTTAGTGAATGTGAGTAAAGTTATGTTTTATATTAATCTCCCATGCTGGTATTGGTGTTATCTGGACTACTGGACCACTCTTTGACTTGCTGCCTTTGGGTACTACTCTAGCTAGTAAACTCCTAATAGCCATCCAGTAAGGAACCCTATTCTGGCAGAACATTATGTCAGTTGTCACCAACCAATAATCTACCTCTAACACTCCTTCTTATATGTGTTGGTGACTTGTAACCTCCAATAATCAGTGAAGCTCTAGTGAGAATGAACAACAACCTCATAGAGATAACATAGCACAGTGAGCCCCATACACTTTGAATAGAGTAGGTTCAGGCATGTTTCCGTTCAGAGGGGGATACAGGATCCCCATTGTCGTGATCGGTGGGGCCTCAGTGATCGGCCCCCGAGTGATCATACAGTCTTTGAATCAGTGATTAATGTTCTTTGTGAGCCATCCCCTTTACATACTTCAGCAATGATGTGGAATATCTTGTCTGCCTTCCCAGTCCATTCAGTAGTAAAAAGCACCAGCTGAACCCATGGCTAGTATTATAGACTACCACTTCCCCATAGGAGTTAGAATAAAGGTGTTCACCCACCTTCAATAACACATGAACACTCGCAGTTTGGCCAGGTGTATCATGGGGAATAAACTACTGCCAGACACCTCTGACGGCAGCTTATCTCTTTTGGGGACCAAAGGATCAAGCATGACCAGTCAAGCTGACCCTTGGGGGCAGGGCCCAGCGCTGATCTTCTCCTCCTCCAATACTAATTCACTTCTTTTTCCTGTAGGTGATGTCACTCCAATGCAGCTCTTCATAAAGATGGCCATAATTTACGTTATTTTTAATAAATTGGCCCGATGGTGTTCAGAATGAGCACCATCAAAATCAGTAGTGGATCATAAAGTTAGGATACCTAGGAACCATGGTTTTGAAAGGATTGTATAGACCTTCATTTGTCATCCATTGGCCAAAGTAGCTATGGCCAAAATGGCGAGGAATTGAAACAAATTATATTGGAAAACTGCAGAAATTTGCCTAAAACTGGAAATCCCCTTTAAAAAATTGCCATGACCAATAATATTTTAAGCATGAATAATGTGTATTATAACTGTTAGTAGCAAAAGTCAAAGGAAACACACAATCCTCTGTTTGATGTATTTTGGCGGATCGGTAGGAAAGGCTTGGGAATGTTTTTGCTGTGTAATAAATGAAGTACTTTGTTCAGGTTATGAAAGAGCTAAGCACTCATTTTTGGGTCAGTAGCAATGAGACGAGGATGTTCACAAAGAAAGCTATTGATATGAAATATATCACTGTGAAGCTCCGCAGCTCCAGTGTACCGTGGCCAGAAACAACCCTACTGTTTTTTAGATTCTGATACCAAATATGTAACTCAATAGAATTGCATACTTTTAATTAAAATATTTGTTACGGTGGTAAGTGGTGATACTTAGATCATGTTTTCTCTTTGGCATGACTTTCTTGGTATCGAGTTCGCTATGAAAACAAGATATGTTTACATGGGACATATATACATTGCTGATTTTCCATCACAGCATATCTACCTGAAATTCTCATCGGCAAACAATGCACCTAGTAGTGTATTTTTTTTTATGAACGTTGTGCGGAATTGCTGTAGCCTTTCTGCAGATTTATCTAGTGCATTGCAAAGGATTGGCATGATGTGGATTTACAATAAAAATCAAAACCACAGGAAAATACCTGCAATTATCCCCCATGTGCACAACCCAGGCATACTGGACAGACACTGGTATCAATATCCAACCAGGAGGTGTAAACAAGTATTATTTTTTTTGTAAAGCATTGCTGGATGAAGCAGTTACAGAGCTGCACTTCTGCTTCTAGGTATGTCACATGGCCTGTTTGCAGCTCATCCCCATTCATTGGAATGGACCTATACCACGCATAAATGCTATTCGAGGCACGGTGCAGTGTTTTGTCAGCAGTTAAAGAGGCTATAAAACATGTCCAAAAATGGAAGCCTCTTTAAAGACCTGATCGTTCAATTATTAATAACCTATTCTAAGTATTGGCCATCAACATTAAAGACCCAGAAAACCCAATTAAAGATGGCGTTCCTGCCATTCAGACCAGCAGGTTTGTGCCTCAACCAGGAATCATTTTGCTTTAGAACCAAGTAAGCAACCACTAAGATCTGTGGATCATCTGAGAGTAAAGACTTGTCTATCCAGCTGCAATTTTTTGTGCCAACAAATATTCTATCAATCAACCATTCTTCTCCGAAAAATAATTCTTCCAAAAGCCACTTCTTACCAAGAAGGACAAACTGACATGCCCCAGACTACAGAGGACTGGGGTAAAATTAATTTCTCTGATAAAGCCCAATCACAACCATGAGTCCTGTGCCAACAGTAAAGCATCCTAACAGCATTGAGGTGTGGGGTGGATTCACATACATACGTATGTTCAAGTATTTTTAGAGTTAATATTATTACCCTCCCCTTGTGGGAGTTTCCCTGTAACCATGGATTGTATATAAATGCTGTAAGTTCATAGAATGAATATAGGCTTGAAAAAGGCAGTTGATCATTGCCGAAACGCGTTGCCTTGATCTTTTACTTGTACTACTTTTTTAATAAATTACCAAATTTTTTTTTATCACGGTAGCACTTTTTTTTAAAGTCCTTTTCTTTGCAAAAAAATTTTCTGTTTCAACTAATGGTTTTTCTGGATCAAATTACCAAGGACTAAAGCTGCAGCTATTTCCGACCATGAGGGAAGATTGACTTCATGCAACAGAACAGATGATGAATTACTCTGAATAGGCGAGATCTGTCCTACCCTGTGTGTTATTCATCCACCATCTGTACAGATTTCACTAGGGAGAGCCCCTCCCTTTCCTTTTTTGTATTATACATATACTGCCAGGGAAGGTTTATTGCTTTACAACTTTTTGGCCCCCTTTAGAAGCAGTCAGGCATAAGAAGGGGAGTTGTGACTGGACAGCGACCTCAGCCAACTGTAGGGTATTCATCTTTTGAAGGTGCGATGAAATCAGTAATTTGCCAGCTTTCTAAGATGTGATAAGGGAGAGGAAGGGGGAACCCTGGTAGGAGGCGTGACTAAGCACAAGCTAGAGTTTTGTATTACAAAAGACTGGGAATACTTTGGAACTTTGTCACAACTTTGGAAGACATTGAATAAGCCGGGTGTTGGCCATCCCATATGAGAGATCCTCCAAGCTTCTTGGAAATGAAAGGACTTTAAATTACCAGGTTTATTCTGTTTTTTTTTGTTTTGTTTCCATTTATTTTAAAAACTGTGTTGCTTGTCTTGTCATATTTAATTTGTCTTTCTCATATATAGCACTGAACCCTTTAGTTATTAAATTGTTCAATTTAATGGTATTTTAATGTATGTTTGCTCTATGAACCCATTACCTTTTTAAAGTGTGTTTGAGACTGACTGTTAGAGAGATGTGTGCATGTGTGAGTTAGGTTTCTGTTGAGCCTGGGAAGTCGAAAATGGTGGCATCATGTATTTGGAGTGTGTGGACTGTGTTGGGGTATGAGTCACACTCAGTTTGCCGCCTGAGTTAAGAGTGAGTGCAAGATGTAGTGAGTGGAGTGAATTGACCCCTGACAGCTGCACCCATGTCACATGCTAGGATCGTCCATCATTATTACTTCATAGTAAATGCTCTAAAAAAAGATCCCATAAAAATATGGCACCATTAGGAACTACGGTTTGGCCCACAAAAAACAAGCCCTCATAGGGCTTTTGGAAAATGGGGATAAAATAAAACACAAAAATAGAAATGGTTGCAGTGAGAAGGGGTGAAAAACAATTAAAATGTGCCATAAAAAAATTAAAAATATCTTTTGAGGTTATCATTTCTAATATATCAGTATTATATAGATGATCAATAAAAAAAAAAAAATGTTAGTCAGTGTAGCTAAAGATGACTCACACAATTTGCCAAATGCCTAACAACCTAACAAGATTCCTTTAACCTTTAAAAATGCTCAGATTCTTGACTTTTCTTCTCACTATAGTTTGTCATTGGCTTTAAGGAAAATGTTAAAGAGATTTAAATGTCCACTTCAGTTTTAAAGGTCACTCGTCCAAACTGGTATTTGATCGTTTTTTTGTTTTTTGTTTTTTTTTGTTCAGAGGAAAATAAAATGTCTAGTTCTCTTCTATAGAACATTTTGCAAACTTTTGTTTAGCTCTTCAGTCAATCATGGTTCACCTTTTATATTACAGGGTCTTTAGGTTTCTAAGAGGCACCTTCTATTACGTAGAGAAGTTGAACTTAGACAATAGCAAGGATACATTTTATCATTTTAAAAGTAATGCTATTTGTACATTCAAGGCATTATGGGAAAGGAGCTCCCATAATGCCTTGTGATATGTAGATGCTTAGTAGAGGGCGAAAGGCAATCCAAAACTTTACACACCTTCACTGGTGCTCTCCTCAAGGAGAGATGTTCCTATCCCTGTACATTCAAGGGCATAAAAATTGATGTCCTGTTCTTAGGATAGGTCATCAATATTAGATTGGTGGGGGTCCAACTCTTGGTACCCCCACCAATAAGCTGTTTGAAGGGACTGCAGTACTTCATCCCATTTAAGTTAGGACTCTAATTTTTTAGACAGTTTAGTCTCTTCTAATAGAACATGTGATTCTGGACAAAAAAATTAATGCACTTTATTTAAAAATGTTGCTGTTCTCTGCCTGAAAAGCACTCTAAAGCTGCTACCACTAAGTGTCTCCCTTGTAGCTAGCTTGCTGTTCACTTCCTGTTATTAGGGAAGTTCCATCCATAGATTTACTTTGTACTTATATACACTGACAAGCAAAAGAGCAATGTTTTGAACTTGTGACCTTCAGGCTTCATATCTCACCATCCACTACATCTTTGAACATGAGACTCGAATCTAGAAATTGAAGGAACTGTCAAGTTTGGTGGAGGAAGACTGATGACATGGTGTTGTTTCACAGCCAAAGGCATGTATACAGTGGGGAAAAAAAGTATTTAGTCAGCCACCAATTGTGCAAGTTCTCCCACTTAAAAAGATGAGGCCGGCCTGTAATTGTCATCATAGGTAGACCTCAACTATGAGAGACAAAATGAGAAAACAAATCCAGATAATCACATTGTCTGATTTTTAAAGACTTTATATTGCAAATTATGGTGGAAAATAAGTATTTGGTCAATAACAAAAGTTCATCTCAATACTTTGTTATATATCCTTTGTTGGCAATGACAGAGGTCAAATGTTTTCTGTAAGTCTTCACAAGGTTGGCACACACTGTTGCTGGTATGTTGGCCCATTCCTCCATGCAGATCTCCTCTAGAGCAGTGATGTTTTGGGGCTGTCGCTGGGCAACACGGACTTTCAACTCCCTCCAAATGTTTTCTATGGGGTTGAGATCTGGAGACTGGCTAGGCCACTCCAGGACCTTGAAATGCTTCTTACGAAGCCACTCCTTCATTGCCCTGGCGGTGTGCTTGGGATCATTGTCATGCTGAAAGACCCAGCCACGTTTCATCTTCAATGCCCTTGCTGATGGAAGGAGGTTTGCACTCAAAATCTCATGATACATGGCCCCATTCATTCTTTCATGTACACGGATCAGTCGTCCTGATCCCTTTGCAGAGAAACAGCCCCAAAGCATGATGTTGCCACCCCCTTGCTTCACAGTAGGTATGGTGTTCTTTGGATGCAACTCAGCATTCCCTCTCCTCCAAACACGACGAGTTGTGTTTCTACCAAACAGTTCTACTTTGGTTTCATCTGACCATATGACATTCTCCTAATACTCTTCTGGAACATCCAAATGCTCTCTAGCAAACTTCAGACGGGCCCCGATATGTACTGACTTAAGCAGGGGGACACGTCTGGCACTGCAGGATCTGAGTCCCTGGTGGCGTAGTGTGTTACTGACGGTAGCCGTTGTTACGTTAGTCCCAGCTTTCTGCAGGTCATTCACTAGGTCCCCCCGTGTGGTTCTGGGATTTTTGCTCACCGTTCTTGTCATCATTTTGACCCCACGGGGTGAGATCTTGCGTGGAGCCCCTGATCGAGGGAGATAATTTTCTAATTATTGCTCCCACAGTTGATTTCTTCACACCAAGCTGCTTGTCTATTGCAGATTCAGTCTTCCCAGCCTGGTGCAGGTCTACAATTTTGCTTCTGGTGTCCTTCCACAGCTCTTTGGTCTTCACCATAGTGGAGTTTGGAGTGTGACTGTTTGAGGTTGTGGACAGGGGTCTTTTATACTGATAACAATGTCAAACAGGAGCCATTACTACAGGTAATGAGTGGAGGACAGAGGAGCCTCTTAAAGAAGAAGTTACAGGTCTGTGAGAGACAGAAATCTTGCTTGTTTATAGGCGACCAAATACTTATTTTCCACCATAATTTGCAAATAAATTCTTTAAAAATCAGACAATGTGATTTTCTGGATTTGTTTTCTCATTTTGTCTCTCATAGTTGAGGTCTACCTATGATGACAATTACAGGCCGGCCTCATCTTTTTAAGTGGGAGAAATTGCACAATTGGTGGCTGACTAAATACTTTTTGTCCCCACTGTACTTGACCAGGATTGATGGTGTCTCAATGCTGAGATATATGTGAGTATCCTACAAGACTTTTTCTGATATACATATATATATATATATATATATATATATATATATATGTCTCTCTATTTATCATTTAGAAAGATTTCAGAAATCACACCCACTCTAATTTATTATATATAGCCGTACACCCATATACATTTTTTTTTTCTATCAATTATGAATTTGTATTATATATATATATATATATATATACTGTATATATATATATATATATATATATATATATATATACTGTATATATATAATATATTCATTTATTTATTGCCATTCTTACCCATTTAATTATTTATACATTTATTTACTCATCTACTCACTTATTCATTCAGCCGCTCATCCTAGTCCACTTAATTATGTGATGCATTTATAACTTCTTTTGTTTATTTATCTATTTATTTAATTACCTTATTTATTTTTTGGACTATAAGACGCACCTAGGTTTTAGAGGAGGAAAATAGGGGAAAAAATTTTGAAGCAACAAAATGTGGTAAAATATTTAATATATGGCAGTTGTAGTTTTGCAACAGCTGCAGGGCTATATTGACAGGTGACCCTGCAGCTGTACAGGGAAGCATAGGGCATCTTTTTTTGTGGGGCTAGATGTACTTTTTAGTTATACCATTTTGGGGAATGTCTATTGCTTTGATCACTATTTATTCAAATCAGAGGTGAAACAGTGAAAAAAACAGCGGTCCAGCACTTTTGATTTTTTTGCCTGCTATGACGTTCACCCTACAGGAAAAATATTTTTATATAAGTTTGTAGACCGGGCATTTTTGGACACAGATATCTAATATGTATGTGTTTCACAGTAATTTTCTACTTTTATATGTATTCTAGGGAAAGGGGTTGATTTAGAACTTTTATTTTTATTTTTTTTTACTATTTTATTAGCCACCCTAGGGAGCTTGAACCTGCAATCATTTGATTGCAAGTCCCATAGACTGCAATACACGTGTATTGCAGTCTATAGGAGATTCTGTACATTATTATTGCGGCTGGTCATCGACCACTATGGCGACCACTCTGCGGCAGAGTGACCGCCATCATCTTCACAGACCCGGCATCCGCCGTAACAGCACAGTGCCAGGACACCCTCTCAGCCCAAGGCCCACAGCATGGCCCCACTCCTCCCGCTCTAGGAAGCCAGCGGCGGCAGGAGTGGGGCGATGCTGCGACTCCGCTCCTCCCCCCCCCCGCCAAGACACCCCCCACATTCGGACTATAAGACATACCCCCATTTGCCTCCCAAATTTAGGTGAAAAAATTGTCTTATAGTCCGAAAAATCTGGTATCTATTTATTTTGTTTCTGTTGATTCTTATTTTTGTTAATTATGCATTATAGGTGATATGTTTTTATGATCCTTATATATCTTTATATTTTTTATCTTTATTATTGTCAGTATGATTATTTCTATTTTTTACATGCGTATGCATCTATTGTATTTGTTCACTGTATGTATTCCATGTTCTATCATATACAGGCGCATCTCAATAAATTAGAATATTTTTGAAACGTTCATTCATTTCAGTAATTCAGTAATACAATTCATAATCAGCGTCTTCCATGATTATGTGTCCTACTGAACCAGACTGAGGGACCATTTAAAGGCTTAGGAAACCTTGGCAGGTGACACTGAATTTACAATACTGAACTTTTTTACAATATTCTAACTTTCTTAGATTTTTTTTTTTCATTACCTGTAATCCATAATCAACATTTACAGAAATAAAACACTTGAAATAGAACACTCTGTGTGTAAGGAATCTAGAAAATATAGGTCACTTTTTTAATTTAATTACTGAAAGAAAGAAATGTTTAAAAGATATTCTAATTTATTGAGCTGCACCTGTATTTTTTATGCAGCTGGCCTGATGAAGATGCTAGTTGGACGTCGAAACACGTTGCCATTTTACCTTATCTAATAAAGGACCCAATTTTGTTACACGTGCTCAGCAGCGCAGAATCATTCATCCCGCAATTTTTCTTTCCTATTATTTAGCCCTATCCTACAAGACGAGCTACTTTGTACACTCGAGTACTATGGGTATGAAAAGGACAACATAGTGTTCCACCAGGACAACGACCCAAAGTATACATCAAGATTAGCGAAGAAATGGTTCAATGACAATGAAGTAGAGTTGCTGGATTAATCCCCACAGTCCCCATTCCTCAACCCAATCGAACACTTCTGGGTAGAGTTGAAGAAAAAACTGTATTCGTACCCAAGTGAGTCAGCCAGTATGCACCAACATTGGGAACGTGTAGAAGAGACCTGGGATCAGATTTTGGTCAAGACATGCTTGAATCTGATTGAGAGCATGCGCAGTGGAAATTTTAGTTTAGGCTTTTAGGAACAAAACAGTAACAATGCAGTTACATGACAAGAATCTGCATAGCTAACCATGTGCTAAATAGTTACAAGTCAAATTTATGTATGAGATAGCCAAGATGATTGTCAATATGATGGTAGTCTCATGTTGGAAGCTGTAGTGGATGGTGAGATATGGAGCCTGAAAGTCAAAAGTTCAAAACATTGTTTCCCTTTTGCTTGTCAGTATATACTACTGACTAGCTGTTTGTGTTATTGGGAAGCTTAACATGCACATTTTTAAAAATTTTGATGCACCAAAAATAAGCACCAAAATCCACACAAATTTGGTGCAGATTTGCCACTGCGTTTTGTAAATTGTTGGGGAAAATTTCTCTGGGTCTCACAAACCACTCTGCCAGCGGCTCTATTCTTCTATTGACAAGACGTGAATCTGCATTCTATATTTCTGTGACAATGCACCATGTGGCAGCAACTAGATGGTAGTAAGTGGAAGAGTAGGGCTTGTCAATTGGCGCACCACCCTGGAAAGAGTAGCACAGAATAGGCACACTAATCAACATCAGTGAACATTGATGTGAGAGTGGACACTTGGAACGTAATCCCCAAGTGGAGTATCAAGACATTCCATCCATAGGGCCAATAATCCAGGTAAGCACTAACCCCTTACATACATCATAAAAACTGTAAGGAAATAATTCAAAATGTATACTTAAAAATCCATAACTTGGCATTGGTGACCAGGAGCTACAAGTTATGCCTCTAGAGAGCTAATGGAGTTTAGATACTTAAAAGTTGTCTATTCGAAGTCTATTTTACAACGCCTGCAGCTCTAAACACAGAGCACTTCAAGTGTATTTATATTTGTGGAGTCAGGTTCTAGGAATATTTGTCAGACAGTGAATCACTACCTCCAAATAAATAAGATGATAGCATACACAATGGCCATGTCCTGGAAATAACTTTCTAAAATGTCTGAGTGACAGGTCCATTCTAAAAAGACATATATTCCCTTATCTATTGGAAACGCTGTACTATAAATGTAATATAAAGTGAAAGACACTCATCCATCCAATAAGTGTGTTTTATTCTTACTGTATATTAACTTTCTGCTTCTGGAAAAATCGCCCCAGGCTCAGTGAATGATGAACACTTATCAAGGGTGGAAAACCCTGCAAAATTCTGAATGAATTCGTCATACGGTACAAGTGAAACATTAGAGCTGATGCTGTAATGACCACCATTTATACTAGTTATCTATATAGCTAAACCGTGGGAAAACTAGAACTGTTGCCCTGACAACTAATCGCACTTGTGTTTCTGCTCCACTATATAAAATACCATTAGCTATGTAGTGATCTAACTATATTTATTTAACCTCTTAAAGACCAAGCCAGTTTTAGTTTTTGTGTATCTGTTTTTCCTCCCCACCTTCCAAGAGCCTTAATTTTTTATTTCAGTCCACAGAGTCACATGGTGGCTTATTGATTGCGGGACAAATTGTACTTTGTAATGGCACCATTCAATATATTGTACAATGTACTGGGAAACTGGAAAACATTCAGAATTTAGTGGAATTGGAAAAAAACACATGTGCGCCAATTTCATATGGGTTTAATTTTCACAGCGTTCACTGTGTGGTAAAAATGACTTGTTACCTGTATTTTGTGGGTCAGTACGATCAAAGCGATACCAAATTTATATAGCATTTGTAATGTTTTGATACCTTTTAAAAAATGAAAATCTTTGCAAAATAGAAAAAAAAAATTTGTGTCACCATGTTCTGACACCTGTAAGTTTTTCATATTTACAAGTATGGAGCTGGATATAGCGTCTTTTTATGCGGGACAAGATAACATTTTCATTGATACCATTTGCGGGAAGGTCTGATGGTTTGATCATTTTTTATTCAATTTTTTTAGGAGGCAAAGTGTTGAAAAAAATTGCCATTTGCTTATTTTGATTTTTTTCCCTGCTACGCCTATGCTTCACCGAATGGGATAAATATTTTAACCATGTTTAACCATGGCATCTAAAGTGTCTAAAAGCATCTAAAGTCAGCACCGACCCCGGCTGTATTATACAGCTTACATCAGCCGTGTATGGAGAAAACTCAGCTCATAGACCCCATAGTATAATAGGTGGAGGTCCAGGGGAGGTGAAGTAAAGTAACAAACACTTATACTCACCTTGCCTCCGCTCTCCTGGGCATCCAGGTCCCTCTGCTTCCTCTTCCAGCCTCTGTCTGACATTACACGCCCAATCAAAGGCCTCAGCAGTGACCCCTGAGTGCGTGACGTCACCTGGATGTTGGAAGAGGCCTGAAGAGTACGCAGAGGAACCAGTGGATGTCCAGGAGAGGTGAGGCAAGGTGAGTATAAGTGTTTATTACTTTCCTTCACCTCCCTGGCCTCCAACTATTGTACTCTGTGATGTGAGGAGACCGAAGAGTATAATAGTTTTTGTAGATGACGAACCCCAAATGTTTTATTTTTGGATGAACCCAAACTTTTCGAAACTAATCTTTTTGTCCATCCATAATCTCCACAATATGAGTCATTTATGGTATGTGCTGTGAAAATAAATATCACAGATGGAAATAAACCTATAAAGTGCACATTTTAACTTCTTAGGATGTGATATTATTGCTTTCTTAACGGTGATTATAATTTACGTATTCCAAAGACATTAAAACGGGCTCTAAATGCTCAACAAAACATGCAAAGTATTCAGTGTAAGGACGCGCAGTGTTTTTATGACATCAATAAGAATAAAACTCGAGCATTTATTGGTTTGTGAACTGGAAAATCACATCTAAACAGTGTGGATAAATCTTCTGCTCACAATTGCCCCATAGCTCTGACATATTTTAGAAACCAGATTTAGAAAGCAAAAAACTTTGCTTAAATCTTCTGTGCGGAATAGTCAGAAATATCTTCAGTGCGGCAGGATGAAAATATGTCAGCATGAATCACAAATCTATCAATTAGACAGTGAGAAGGCTAATGAAGGAACCTACGCATGTCCCTTCAGGGTTCTAGTTAAAAATAGATGAAAATGTCCTAGTAAAAAGGAGAAACATAATCAATACCATGATTAATGGCAACGAATTCTCACAAACATCTGGGCAATTAAGTCTACTCTTTAGGACATTTCCAGCCGTGGAATTTAGGGTGTTTTTGTGCTTCACAGACTATCTATAATTTTTATAGCAAAAGTAAGTACTTAGAGAAGAAACTAAAATACTTCAATACAAAACTAAAATGTCAAACTGTATAGGAATAGAAAAAAAAAACCTCTAACTAAAGTTTTGGGCCAAAAATGAGATAATACCACTCCAAAGTATTAGTTTCTGGTAAGTAAGAGATTTTAGGCGTTGTTCCAGGTGTGGACCTATAGCCTCCGTAGCTGCACAGAGGAGTGGGGGTCTCATTTTGAAGAACCTTATTAATAAAAAGGGTTAGACTGACAATTTACCGCCTATTCTTTGGATAGGGGGTAACTTGCTGATCAGTGGATGTCCCACCTCTGGGACCCCACCGATCTCAAGAACTGGGGTGTTTTGCATCCCAGTTTCGACCAGGGCGCCTGGTCGTATAGTGCAGATGGCTCCTTTCATATGACTGGGGGTCTTCGAAAATAGCCAAGTAAGCATTTTGCTATCTCTAGATGATCTCATTCAAATGAATGGAGTGGCGCACACTGTACCACCAGGCACTCTGGTCGAAACTGAAGTGCAAAACATCCCAGTTCTCAACATCGGTGGGGGTCCCAAAGGATGAGGGTAAATTGTTCTAATGGGAATACCCCTTTAACAGATATGGGCAGGATTTCACATCTATCCAGAATTTTGCTTGATGGAGGACCACTTGGGATGTAGTAAACATTTGCAGTGTAAATGAGGAGTGCGAGTCTATTATGTGTGGTATTATTTGTGCAGTGTATCAGCACAGACACAACCACTGCTCCATCCAAATGGGGGACACAGGACCACCATTTTCATGATAGTTGGAGGTCTTGGGGGTTGGAATCCCACCAATTTGACACTTATCTCCTATTCTGTGGATTAGGAATAAGTCTTGTTAGTGGAAAGTACTCCTGTAGTCTGGAGACGCACACAGATGACACACTAGTGAATTTCCATCAGTGATATTCAGCAATATGTCTTTCTGAAAGTTGCCACTGCAAAACCACCCAAAATTGTTGGCAGCTCACCTGTATGAACTGTTTTAACACATTGTTGGGCCCTGTGCAAAGGTTTCGTAAGTGGGCCCCCCATCACCACCACTTAGAAATACTTTGAGCTGCACAAATTACAATGCCCCCTCAATGGTCCCCACATAGTATAATGCCCCTTAGTGGCTCTCACACAGTATAATGCTTCCCTAGTGGCCCCATACAATATAATGCCCCTCATAATGTCCCCTTCCATGTTGACCTCACATTTTCATGTCCCCCTCCAGGTTACCACTCCCCCAGATTCATGTCCCTCACCCCCCTGGTTGCTCCCTCAGTGTCATGTGTCTCTCCCAAGCCCCCCCCCCACTATCATGTCCCCCTCAGGTTGCCCCCACAGTATCATGTCCTCCCCAGGTTTCCCCCACAGTATCATGTACCCCCACACTGTCATGTCCCCCTGAGGTTGCCTCCACAGTGTCATATGCCCCCCAGGTTGCTCCTACATTATCATGTCCCTCCACCCCCACCGTTGCCCCCATAGTGTCAAGTCCCCCCCAGGTTGCCCCACAGTGTCATGCCCTCCCCAGGTTTCCCCCACAGTTTCATGTTCCCATCAAGTTGCTCCCTCAGTGTCATGTTCCCCCCACAGGTTGCCCCCACATTTTCATGTCCCCCTCCAGGTTACCCTCCCAATTAATTTCCCCCTACCCCCCTGGTTGCCCCCACAGTGTCATGTATCCCCCCAGGTCACCCTCACAGTATCATTTCCCCTCACCCCTCAGGTTGCCCTCACAGTATCATGTCCCCCACCCCACAGGTTGCCCCCACAGTTTCATGTCCCCAACTGTATATATCAAAGAGAAAAATAAACCTTAATACTCACCTTTCCCCGTTCCCCCGTTCTCTGGTCACAGAGTCTTTAAGGAGTAACAGGCATGATGTAAGTGACGTCACTACATCGTGCCTCCTGCTCCCAGGACACCGGGAGCGAAGACAGCGGTAGGGTGGTGAAGTAGGGAGCAGACGGCTCCCTACTTCATCACTGGCTTCAACTCATCAGTGTCCTCTGGACTCCGATGAGTTGATGCAGCAAGGATCCACTGCCCTGGACAACGGGACAGCAAATTCACGACTGTCCCGCTGTCCAAAAGGGGCCCCTGCTACCATAGGGTCCGGTGCAAGTGCACCATTGACCCTATGGTTGAAGCAGCCCTGATGATGGGGTCTCATCCTTCATGACCCCTGAGGTCCAATCAGAGTCCTCAGTGGGCCCCTGGTGCTGCTGATGTCATTCAGGGGGTCAGAAAAGGCCAAAAGACAATAGGGACCTGCAAATGACACTGCAAATATTCCCAGGAGAGGTGAGTAACTGTTATGTCTACGCACTTCCCCTGGGCCCAGAGTGCTACTGCTTTAAGTGTTTGTCTTTTGTGCCTATGGGTTAAGTTGCTATGTCCTGTCCTCTGTGTTCTGTGTTCTATGTACATTGTTTGTAGCTTATACGTTGTTGTTTTTTCTGTAATTCTCCCCTGTATTTCAAACCTTTCCCTTGGTACAGCCCTGGCCAATCACAGGCCAAATGGCTGGGTTGTAGGAGACTTTGTCTCCTTAACAACTGTTGAAGTCTCAGACCAGTTCCTGTCTAGTGTGAGGTGCAATTTGCAGAGGAGTGTCAGAGCCAGTACTGAGACTGTGCTTCACCGGCCATCCATACAGTCCGTAGGAGGATCATACTGCCCTAGGCTTATCCAGAGACAGCCCTGAGAAGGTAGTTTTGGCTGTCAGCACTTTGGACTCTGTGCCAGGGGGAGCAGTAGAGGATACTAACAGGAGGAATTGACACGGGCCTTAACAAAAGGTAACCAGATCCCTGTCAGGACTCCCTGCCTCATTATTCCCAGTATCCATAGCTGGGAGTGGCACATGAGTGGAGTTGTAGTTGGAGAAAAGCTATCCTTAGAGCCTTTATCATCCCTGGGCACCCTCCTAAGCCCAAGGCTGCGGAGTTGGACACTGAGGTACTATTACCTCCATTTGGAAGCTGCTTGTTGTACCTTCTTCAGTTGCTGAAGTAAAGAGT
This sequence comes from Leptodactylus fallax, assembly GCA_947044405.1. Taxonomy (NCBI): domain Eukaryota; kingdom Metazoa; phylum Chordata; class Amphibia; order Anura; family Leptodactylidae; genus Leptodactylus; species Leptodactylus fallax. The sequence goes on from CAMRHE010000057.1 coordinate 777,278, forward strand.
TATCGTGTTTCACTGCACTACTGGCTGTCTGAGTCGTTTCTGCTGTAACATCAGGGCCCTTCTGAACACCATCACACCCGCTCAGAATAGAGAGCTCCCCTCTCCAACTGGAAGTGCCCCGGGCGAAACTACTACCACCAATATCAGGTAGTGCTGCAGGACACCCCTCAGCGGTGTTCGGCCCAGGAGCGGGGCTGGGGTGCGTGGTTGAGTGTGCTCGGCCTAGCTGGTGGCACGTCATCCGCCACTACTACTCCCATCCTCCGGTTCCCTCCATCTGGGTTGCGGCAAGAGTGTAATATTGGTTCTTGAGTGGCGACCCTTACTCAGTAGAAACCAGTTTCCTCATCCCTACTGATAATTATGGAACATCTAGCCTGCTGCAGTTATGTCTAGTGTGTCCCCAGCCTTAAAGAGGACCTTTCACCACATCCAACACGTCCGGCTCTTTACATCATTTAATAGTTGCTTCTCCTCTCCATCCAGCACAGTTGGAATTTTTTCTCTAGTCTCCACCATTCCCAAATAGTCAATGCTGCCTCTAATTGGAGCTGTGAATCATGTTCCCTGCCTGACACTGCCCTTCTGACATTACAGAGCTTAAATAGCACATCAGGCACCAAAACTAACTGCGCTTGTTACTCAGGAATGATGGGGGCTAGAGAGAATATTCCAAATGTGCTGGAATCCATGGCACAGAACCTATTCACATATGCTAAGAATATGAATGGGTGGAGGTCGTGAAAGGTCCTCTTTAAGTGTCCCAAGTCCCCAGCCTTGTATGTGGTGGGCTGTATTCAGTTCTTTCCCAAGGGTCTTCTGCTCTCTGTGTCAACCTCTGGATTATTCCCAAACGCTACCTCCTTGTCGTGAACCTTCTGGTTATCTGTATAAACAACACAGACTATCCTATACTATTAAAAGGCCTCATTCTCACAAGTATACAAGTATTCACATATGTATACAAGTAAATATGGGTTTTCTGGCCATACTCTCCTCATAGAAATCATCGGGCTTGTAAAAATTATGGCACATCTATATTTTGTATCCATATATTTGTCTTCATTTATTATGTGTATTGCCTTCTGTATAAGAGACAATACATAAAGAAATACCTGATGTCACTATGGCCTCTGGTTATAATATTTCCAAATTTGGCAGTCCAGATCTGTGACACCCTGGCAAACATAGGGAGCAATAAAACATGTCTTACCGCACTGAAGAACGGCGCTACCAGATAGCCAATCCGTGGTTATCCAGGGGCATGTGATGTACACCAGTGATCATTGCAATATGGACTATATAGGGTGTTATGAACCTATTAACTTGCTGCTGAGAGAACTATAAGAGAATAGCGCATGGTAAGTGCATGTATGCTGTGCTCCTCTGTAGTCTTCCAGTTAGTATGTTTCAGCCTAGTTATAGTGTCTAGAGCTGTTTCTGAATTCTAGCAGTTTCCCAAAAGATATTGGTTCCCTGTCCAGTTGCTTATTTTCAGTTCTGTGTAGTTTAACCCTTTAAAGACCGAGCCAATTTTCGCTTTTGCATGTCTGTTTTTCCTCCCCACCTCCCAAGAGCCATAATTTTTTTTTCTTGGTCCACAGAGTCACATGATGGCTTGTTGTTTGCAGGACAAATTGTACTTTGTAATGGCACCATTCAATAACCTGTGCAATGTACTGGGAAGCTGAAAATAAATTCAGAATGAGGTGGAATTGGAAAAAAAACGCATTTGTGCCAATTTCATATGGGTTTAATTTTTACGGTGTTCACTGTGTTGTAAAAATAGCATTTTACCTGTATTCTGTGGGTCAATACGATCACGGCGATACCAAATTTATATAGTATTAGTAATGTTTTGAAACTTTGCAAAATAGAAAAAATAATTTATTTTGCCATATTGTGATACCTGTAACTTTTTCATATTTACAAGTTTGGAGCTGGGTATGGCATATTTTTATGCGGGACAAGATCTGATGGTTTGATCACCTTTTATTAAATTTTAGGAGACCATTTCGTTATTTTGATTTTTTTTCCTCGCTATGCCGTTCACCTTATGGGATAAATATTGTAATATTTTATTAGTTCAGACATTTTGGAGTGCGGGGACACATAAAGTGTTTATGTTTACTTTTGTTTATTTATTTTTATATGCGATTAAGGGAAAGGGGGCGACTTGAACTTTTGTGTGTTTTTTTTTTTAAAAACCTTTTTTTTTTTCTCTAATTTTAATTTTATGATCAGACCCCCTAGGGACCTTGAACCCTAGTGGGTCTGATCGCTCATACTATTCACTGCAATATTAATGTAAATAGTAAAATCCCTTGACTTCTATTAGAACTCATTTAATGGGTTCCTGGCTGTCATGGCAACCAATCATCACCCTCCGATCGGTAAAAGATGGCTGCGCCCGTGGCACCTGTGCACTTTAGATGCCACGGTCACGTTTGTCAGTGCCGATCGCAGCTGTTGGCAGTGGGTGCTGGCTGTATTATACAGCCAGCGTCCGTCGTGTATTGAGAGAGCTCAGCTCCTGAGCCCTCTCCATACAGCCCCATACAACCTAGGATGTACTATTACATCCTTGGTCATTAAGGGGTTAATATTTCTTGTGCTCTTCTGTTGTGTTAGGGGACAGGGTCAGATTCAAGACTGGAGTTTTCTATGCCGCTCTTGGTTTTCCCTGCGCCAGCAGAGGATGCACTTAATGTATCACGAGACACACGCCTGATCATAAATTAAGTGTATCCTCTTGCAGTCCGTGCACCTAATCTAAAATTTATGCCAACTTCTAGCTGGTGTAGATTTTAGTCATCATTTACCCCAGATAACTGCACAACCTCACTATTACCCTATTTTGGACATCTGTCTAAAGGACATTGTTTTAGAAGTCTTGTGGTTCAGAGGGGTTATCCAGCTTCCAAAAATGATCTGCAAATACATCCACAGCAGTGCTAAATCCACACTGTTCTCTTGTGCAGCCTTTTCTTGGCTTTATTTTACTTGCTGCTCCTTCTATCACTGTTATTTACATGCAGTGAATATGTGGACAAACTACATTTCCCATGATTCTTCTGCCTGCTCTCACTCTCTGTGTTTGCTGCTCATGGGGGGAGTGAGCTTGAAAAGCAACACATCACAGCATCATGTGACCTCAGATGTGGGAGTAATTTATTAATTGTGATTTCATTTCAGGGAAGAGCAGAGAAGGGAGGGGTACACAGAGAGTGAGAGCAGGCAGATGAATCATGGGAAATGTAGTTTGTCCACAGATTCACTGCATGCAAATAACAGTGATAGAAGGAGCAGCAAGTAAAATAAAGCCAAGCAAAGGCTGCACAAGGTAACAGTGAGTATTTAGCACTTCTGTGGATGTATTTGCAGATAATTTTTGGAAGCTGGATAACCCCTTTAAATCTTGCTGCCATGTTTGTTTTATAGGGAAAAGGCTTTCTACTGGCAACCCTCATACTTATTCAGTTTTTATAATCTTAGATTTATGCTAAAACGATAATCAACTTTTAATCTGTATGCAAATTAGCTGTTCTTTCGGTGCACTTGGGGTCTGTGTGCATCTGTGGTTGTCACACATTGAAACCTCTGATACTGTAAGCGATGGGCAGTGACCACAGGCAAAAATGGCTGCCCCAACAATAGCAGCCATGCCCTGGGTGCACCAAACGGCTCATTTGCATACAGATTAAACATTGATTTTCTCTACGGGAAGATGCACAAAAATAGTTCACTGTGTCACTAACAGCCCCTACGACAGCATATACTGTAAGCGATTTGGAAGAGATTTCAGTGCTGGTAGACTCCAGTAAATGAATGGTCTTTGGACAATGAGCACTTTGCATGCATACTGTATTTCTTTCCACTTTTATCCGGCAACAACATACAGACATCAGAAAGTATTTTGCATCTATTTTTTCACGTGTCTAGCCAGACATTGTGTAACAGTAATAAATGATCAATTATTGATACGTGGTTTACTTATCACTCTGCTATACACATTATAAAGTAAGTCATTCACAATGTGGGTTGGAAAATGAGCACTTTATGTACATAGTTTGTGTGTTGGGAAAGGTAAAAGTCAGCACTTAATTCCAGATACGGTCCTTATGAAGGACTAAGCACCTACATGCAGACACCTGGTATTGATTCTCTTAGTTGGTGTAGATACAGATATTCATCAGTGTTACAATATGAGGAATATACGATGACCTGCAGATGTGTTTGAGATGTTCTTCTCATGCACCATTTGTAATGCTTCGTACCGTCGCTTGTAGAGATATTCCACTTCATTGCAGGAATACTTCTATATGATGAAGTCCAAGGCAGCGGAGACATCAATAAAACATTTATTCATCTCAACCTTAAAAAGTAGCACCATGTTTCACCCACATATAGCCGGTATAAAGCACCTTCATAAACACTTCTGCAATCTTACTATTTCTAAAGGAGGTTTCCAGGATTATGACATTGATAACTTATCTGTAGGTAAAGCTGGGTTCACATCTGCATCATTGTCTGTTTTAGCAGTCCATGTGTCTGTTGTTCTGGCCCTCTGAGGGACCACGACAAAGTACACTGAAATCCAAATGTGAACATAGAGTTAGCAATATCAGATTGGTGGAGGTTCAAAACAAGGCACCCTGACCGATCAGCTGTTAAAAAAGTTTTAGCATTTGGGCAAGTTCTGTGGCCTTTTGACTGCTTATCAAACACAGATCTGTACTGTGCATTGTATAGAACCTGTGCTTGGTATTGATACTCTACGAAGTTGACTTGAATGAGACTGAGCTGCAAACAGGCCATGCAACCAATGAATGTGATGTTAATGGCCTGTGAAGCGAAGCTCTCACTTCAAACAGCAGATTGGTGAGGGTGCTCGGTGTTGTACCACAACCAATCTGATATTGCTAAACTATCGTATAGGCCATCAATAATTAAAGAGACACTCCAATAAACAATGCCCCCCTGAATAACTTACAGCTTTAGTGTAAGGTTACGTGCTCCCCTCCTAGGCACTGATCTCCCCTCTTCTGGGTGGCAAAAAAAAAAGCAATTTTGGCACTGTTTTTATTTCATTTAATGTTGTTCACCATAAAGGTTAAATAATTTGTTTTAATCTACATAGTAAAGCATTCTTAATAAGGAAATAAGATTTTTGTGTCTTTTTTTCTTTTTTATATTTTTAAACAAAAAAAAATATTTTAGACTACTGTATTAGGCCCGGTTCACATCTGTGTTCGGGTTTCCATTCAGGGAATCTGCTTGGGGACCCCCCGAACGGAAACCTATACGCATAAAAAAAACGGTTTACTTGGGAAACCCACGAGCCCCATAGACTATAATGGGGTCCATGTGGTTTCCGCTCGGGCCTAACAGTATATTATACTGTACAGTATATGTCAATATTACACTCGTAGGCTGCTTATTTGACCCAGCCTCCAAAGATAGCCTTTGCCATTCTTAGGCCCCTGGCTGCCATGCCATCAGAACCCACTGGCACGCCATGATTTTGCTGTGGGTGGCCGATTGGGGTGACAACTCTACTGTCCAACCCTTTCAATGCCATGATGGCTATTGACTGATAAGGGGCGAAAGCTGGTCACTCATGTTCTCATCCTGCTTACTACCCACTACTGTGTCTACACTTGTGTAGGAGAGGCAATTAGAAGGTGAAAATGGTGCAGTGACAGCAAACGCTTGAGAATACCATATAATAAACCAGTGTTAGTATTAGTATGTCCCCTATTGTGGATTAAAATGGGCCAGAAAAAAGGTGCAAATACAGTAAACTGATAAATGTGGCCCTCTGACTGCAAGTTTACCACTAAAACTGTGAATGACTGGCATCACTATAGGGGCAGCAGCTGCAACAGGGCCCAGAGGCCAAGGGGGCCCACAGAACACCCTCAACATACTAGGCACGGATAAACTTATCTGATCTCCTTTCCTGATTTCCTTCCTGAATGGCTGGCAGTCTGTGCATTGTAAATTTATCACTCCTGCCCACTGGTGAGCTGGAGGAAGAAGATTTATGATACACAGCTGTCCACAGGAGAAAATTAACCCTTTCATGGTATAAAAAGCAGTTGGTGATGGGAACGATGGGAAGCATGTGTGCTCAGACATGTTGTGTCCAAGTCTTCATAGCGGTCTGGTCCCAGATAGAGAAGGAAAGGGAAATGTAAAGACTGCTATTATGTATGGATGGGATGTCGCTGATGGTTCTAGAGGGGCTTTTGTACCAGGACCCCTGAGCCTTTAGTTATGCCCCTTCTCTCAAAGGTTTTTGCCTGTAATTAAATACATTTTTAGAATCTATTATACTGAAGAATAAATTTAGGTTTATAAAATATTTCAGATATGAAGAACTCTCCATCCTGAACTGTTTGGAAAATCTATTTAAGGTTTCCTGGAAACTTCTGACTCCATTTCCTATCTAACACGAATAAACATTTTCTGTCATTTCATTTATCCTGTGCAATATGCAATGCTAATAGCTGCACCTCATCTGAAATATTTACCCAAGAAAATAAATATTATCCGTCCCACCTACTCATTTGTGAGAGTCCCAAAAGTGACAAAGAACACACAGAGGATTGGCATGTGCTGAAGTCTCAGCAGTCTAACAGATGCCATGGGAATACGTTGTACTAGACATTGGCAGATTTATTCCTATATTCTATTCTTTAGAGAGTGGAACAGTAACTTTTATAAAAGAAATGTCTTCTTTAATATATGCATTTTGTGGTTTTGCATTCTGAGCACACAATAGAGCTACTGTACAATGTACGATTCTGGACTTTTACATATAGTACACTGTCAATCGTACAGCCAAAGGTGGTATGTTAGTCCTAAAAGTTGTGCAGACCAGAAGATATTTTTTTACTTGAGTTAAACATGATCCAGTGGTCTGTCTCATATGATTTCATAAAGACCAATTTCATTAAAGTCTATGTATAATAGCCTTCTATAAAATGTCACCTATCAAAACTTTGTCCCTTGACCACCCTTGTTGAACAGGATTTCATATAAATTTATAAAGACCCTTTAGCAAGGTCTAGCAGAGGACAGGAGGAAGTCATAGCAGGGTAAGGGACTTAAAACTATAAACCTAGTCTATTGCTTTCCTCTTCCAAGAACTGATGCCTTCCTCGATTGTACTCAATGCAAGGGAGCAACTTACTAGAGGACTGTGCAGATGATGTCCTGTTGCAAAGCTCCAACCCAAGCAATACTCTGCAGAATAGACTGCCACGACCTGTTGAGGAAGTAGCTATTTCTTGGAGAAAAAGAAGTTAGCCATGCTGGGTAGAATGAGAATGAGAAGCATAGGGAAGCCGGGAACTGAGAAGCTGAAAGAGTCATCTTTAATGATGGGCAAACCGCTTCGTCACAAGCTGGGTTAGACTTGAATATCCCAAATTGTTCGGTTTCCTAAGAAACCGAACAATTGGGGAATCATCTTGGATGAACTAAAACGGCCACTGTGACATGATGTTTTTTTTTTTAATAGGCCGTTACCTGCTGGTAACCGGCTCTATTTACTTACCGATCCCCGCTCCTGTTCACGGCCGTCTGCGCTTCACCTTCTGCTGTAAGCAGGAGCGGGGATCAGTAAGTAAGGCCTGCGGGCCATGAACCCCACAAACACTGCTATCATTATACTCTGGGGTCTTTTCAGCAGACTTCGGACCTCCTTGGTGACTTCCCAGACGTCGGTGGTCCAGTCCAACCTCATTATGAGTCGAGATGCATGCCTGGCTCAGGTGACATCTGGTCCAACATTGAAGAGGTAGCAGGGAGTGCGCATAATACTATATGAAGGGGCCACTATGATACTGTGTGCAGGGGCCACTATGGGGCAGAATACTGTGTGCAAGGGCCACTATGGGGCCTAATAGTGTGTGCAGGGGCCACTATGGGGCATAATAGTGTGTAGGAATGCAGTGTGTGTTGGGGGGGCGGTTGCCGGGGGGGTGTCCCATGTCAAATGTTCGCCTTGGGGCTCAGCCATTCCTAGTTACGCCACTGAGTCCAGTATAGGTACAGTCGATTTATGGCTGTGTTGTTATGGATACCTGGTAAATTAAATGTGAACTTATATTGGCTGATACACGTGATATGACTGAATATTTAAGGACCTGCGAACTGCTATTGACTCATATAGGTCATAAATAGCTTGGAAACCTGTGTGCCTGAGGAGAGTAAGCGCCTGCGAGCTGTTATTGGCTGATAAGGGACATGTGACAGTGTGTATGGCAGTTGGAATATAAGTGAAAGACTTGCAGGCTTGTAATAGCTAATGCTGGTCATTTTTTGGGAATACTGTATCTCAGGAATGGTACGTCCAAGAGAGCCCAGTCTAAAATATTCCCGGACACCTGATGTACATGTGTGCCAAATTTGATGAGGATCGGTTCAGTCGTTTGGTCATGCATAAAGAACAGACAGACAGACAGACAGAAAGACAGACAGAAACACATTTTTATACAGTATATATAAGAGATGGGTACTACAAGTTGTGTGTGAAGGTAAAAATACAAGAAAGATAAAGCTACACAACACAAAAATAGTGCACATCCCGTATGTAACAATTACATATCTTTATTAAAAACACTAATTCAGTAGAGACCTAAAAACATTAAAAACTCATCAATTATACACACACCACCCCAAAAATATATGAGTGGTCCAAACACTGTAGCTGGACCTGATAAGTCCCAAAGTCAATCAAATCCATACCAACAATACATAAAACCTCTGATGAAGTTTCTGTGGTGATATGCGTAAGGTCTCTGTTTCCTGAGGGTCTTCATTGACATACCTCATACATTGTGCGCTTTTTTTAAATGTGTTTATGAGATGTCAGTAGTATTAATTAGAAGTGGGTATATTTATAATGTAATTTCTAGGGTATACACACGTGGACAAAATTGTTGGTACCCCTCTTTTAATGAAAGAAAGACCCACAATGGTCACAGAAATAACTTGAATCTGACAGACTGGAATTTGCCAAACTACATGTTGATAAGCCACAAAGTTTCTGGGAGAATGTCCTATGGACAGATAAGACAAAAATCGAAATTTTTGGCAAGGTACATCAGCTCTATGTTCACAAACGGAAAAATGAAGCACATCTTGAAAAGAACACTGTCCCTAGTGTGAAACATGGAGGAGGCTCTGTTATGTTCTGGGCCTCCTTTGCTGCATCTGGCACAGGGTGCCTTGAATCTTTGCAGGGTACAATGAAATCTCAAGACTATCAAGGGATTCTAGAGAGAAATGTGCTGCCCAGTGTCAGAAAGCTTGGTCTCAGTCGCAGGTCATGGGTCTTGCAACAGGATAATGACCCAAAACACACAGCTAAAAACACCCAAGAATGGCTAAGAGGAAAACATTGGACTATTCTGAAGTGGCCTTCTATGAGCCCTGACCTAAATCCTATTGAGCATCTTTGGAAGGAGCTGAAACATGCCGTCTGGAAAAGGCACCCTTCATACCCGAGACAACTGGAGCAGTTTGCTCATGAGGAGTGGCCAAAATACCTGTTGAGAGGTGCAGAAGTCTCATTGACAGTTACAGGAATCGTTTGATTGCAGTGTTTGCCTCAAAAGGTTGTGCAACAAAATATTAAGTTAAGGGAACCATCATTTCTGTCCAGGCCTGTTTCAGTTTTTCTTTTTTAAAAAATTCTGTTGAAGCATGGTTGAAAAGCAATGTCTGACTTTCATTTGTTCATTTTCATAGAATTTTTATATATTATTACTTTTGTCAGATTCAAGTTATTTCTGTGACCATTGTGGGTTTTTCTTTCATTAATGGAGGGTTACCAACAATTTTGTCCACGTGTGTATATATTTTTCTATGCACTGTGCTATTTATAGGTGATGTAGTTTTCTGTGTTATTTATTGGGGATGGATTGTTTTATGTATTCACTATGTATTGTTGGTATGGACTTGATTAACTTCAGGACTTATGGGGTCTGGCTACAGGGTTTAGACCACTCATATATTTTGGGGTGGTCTGTGTATAATTGATGTGTTTTTAGGTCTCTACTGAATTTGTGTTTCCAATAAAGATATGTAATTGTTGCTTATGGGGTGTGCACTATTTTTTTTGTAGTGTAATTATCTTTCTTGTATTACAGTAATGAAAACAGAGGTTGGATATTAAGTTTACATATAAGTTACAGGACTAAGTGCAGGGTAGGACAAGTAATAGGGAATTAATGAAATATTTCTTAATATAGTACTACCTGTGATATAAAGCTGTGTCATTGTAGACATGATGTTGAAGTGGTTCATCATTTTGTGTGTTTACTTGTTTATTGTATATTCTATATACTTACTGCATTAAACACTAGCCAGCATTATATACCTTATTCTTCAAGAGGATGAGACCAGTTTTTGGGCAGTCACTGTATATTTTTTTATGTTAAAGAGGACCTTTCACTGTCGGCTTTCCCGTTATGTACCCCATTGCTGGAGATATCGGTGTCGTTAGTTTCAGCACTGATTTCTGCCCATTGTCAGAAGGGCATTCCTGACAGTCTAGCTGGGCTGTGAGAAACAACCCCTTGACTGTACTCATTCATAGACTTGTACTGGGGGCGGCGTTCCTCACAGCTGAGTGTCATCGCTGGGCGGTAAGGAACGCTCCTTCTGACAGTAAAGGGGTTTTGGACGAGTACTGTCAGAGGGGGGCGTTCCTCACAGCCCAGCTAGACTGTCAGGAACGCCCTTCTGACAGTGGGGAGAGAACGGTGCCGAAACTAACGGCACTGATATCTCCAGCCCCGGGGCACATAACGGGAAAGCCGACATGTGCCTGAGGACATGAAGGGTCCTCTTTAAGGACACTATTGTCTAAAATATGAGTGACACTGTATTTACCACTTTTGGACTGGGCCACTTTCTCTGGTTCAGGACCAGCCACATTTTTATTTTTTTCTACATGCGCTTTTGAGGGCTATTACTTTTTTTGTTCAGATTATTATTTCTTGATCTTTATCCGGTGATACATGGGGTGTTATTTTTATGTTACTTTTTTTTTTTATAAATTCTTTATTTATATCAAAAATAGAAACACAAACAACAAACCATGTAAAAGTGGCCTCCACATAAATGGGGCTGAGAACAAACTGCAAAAGAAAAACCACTGACAATCCGCTGACCAAGGAATGATATCACATAAGGGAGAAAGGGAAAGGCAGAAGAGTAGAAAGGGGAGAGCAGAAGTGAGAAAGTTAAAGGAGAGATGAAGGAGAGGATGGGAGAGAGTGGAGAGAGGAGGAATAGGAAAGGAGAGGAGAGAAAAAAAAAGTGGGGGAGAAAATGTTACTTTTTTCATGTTTTTTTAATGTAAACAAAAAGGAGAGACTTGTCTATTTTTCACATTTTTATAAATACCTTCAAGTGCTACAAAAAAATGTAAATTTTCTGTTACAGTAATTGTGATACAGGTGACACATAGTGTTGGGTCATGAAGAGTGGGACTAGAACCTGTGATGTACACATGGTATTGTTTTTTTTTTTTTACTTTATTTTTTATTATTTATTTATTTATTATTTATTTACACATTGTGTCTCCAATAAGGTCATACTGTAATAGACTTTTAGGGGATATTTTCACATAATTTTCTTTGCTGATTTTCCCTGTAACTGGGGTTAATGCATTAGTCCCAGTTATAGGAGAAGTGAAGCCTCCTTTGCTATACTGGAGAGCTGATCTTGGTCCTATAGGACCCAGAAAGTCTTATAACCCCAGGACCCTGTTGGATCACATTGGAAGGTAAATATATGGAATCTATGGTGGCCCAAGGATCCACTGTACCAACCTGCGCTCTTGGGAAATAACCCCCGGTCACAGATGATGATAGAAGGAATTCACATTTATTAGGGTGATAAGCACAACGCGTTTCGGAGCACCAAGCTCCTTTATCAAGTGCATAAAAACAATCTGATGTGATGTTCCCAGTAAAGGTTTTTGTGAGAGTAGCACTGTTGGATCACATGACCGCTGAACTGGAAGGAGAGCCGCATCATGGTGGCTCCCATGGCTGAGTACTCTGCGCTCAATGAGTGCTGTATATACGGCAAGCGGGAAGGCAGAGAAGGTAAAAAATCATCCCTGCCTTCTATCTGGAATATCCCCGGTTCTGCAGCTGCCGACCATGTCCTTGCAGGGTTGGATGCCAACTGCCCAGACATATATAATGAATAAGCTGTTGACAACTGGTTAAAGAACCTATTTCTAGGGAACCTTTTGATAACCATCTGCACCAGTTTAGTTGTTTATGTTGATCGTAGGATTGTTCATACCACCGATCCTACCATTGGCCACATCATAGCCCATTTTATCTTACGTCTATGGCTAGCCTTTGCACGAACCTACAAAAATCCCATATGCTTCCACAAAGGCTCCATGGCGAAGGCTTTGTCATGTGCCACAACATCAAACGTTTTCAATGCAGGAGAGATTAGCAATATGCAAATAAGAAAGTAATAGTAAAAACAAGTGCGTAGAAAACGATATCGTCTGCTATTTATTTGCAGCTTTATTTGTCTTTTAATTACAACACAATAAAACAATGGTAATTACAGAAGATGCAATAGTATAAAAGCCAATGATCCCTTCCCTTAAGACACTTACAGCAGACAACCTGCCCTATCCCCAAACAGCCCTCCGTAAGAGAAACGTAAAATAAATAGTAATAAATAGAAATGAATCACTGCACAGCCTTTACCACTTTGACTGACATGGAGAACGCTTGCTTGAAAGCACAGAGGCTCGCAATCTGTCCAAGCTGCCCGACGTCCGTGCTACCAGTTGTTAGAACGATGCAGTCACAGTGATAAAGCTTTGTAAACATATTTTTTCCTTGGAAAACAAAATTTGCCGTGTTATGGAATACAATACATTAAAATAAAATTAATAATATTAATAATAAAACAGTTATTGACCCATGTATCTTAGATGATGCAATATGGGGCATCACATAACTTTTTTATTTTTTTCAATTTTTAAATAAATTTTAATTTTGACTTTATTTTCTGTGCAATGACTTTAGGTATTAAAATACGACTTATGCAAATAACATACTGTTTATGCATTTTATTTCCAATAACCCATGTAAATATCAGTCGAAGCACTACAGACGTTTGCCCGGTTACATCTCACAGTCTCGATACACGTTAGCACCAGTTTTTCAGCTTCGCATTTGCACACAAATGAGCTTTGTGTTTGTCATTAAAAGTAAAATAGATTATTTCATCTACCAGACCCTAAGTGAAAAAAAAAAATCATATTTCATACAGGTAATCTAATCTGGTGACATTTTATTACACCATAAACAACACAGTGGAACTTTCCAATTCATTTTCCACCATGTTTACAATGTCAACTTTTTATTAATATTACACACTGACCCTTACGGGATGTAGATCATTTAATGTAAAAGAGTAAAAATACTGACTTTCTACTTAGCTCTGTAATTATATTTTTTTAACTTTATTTATAATATTATCTGTATTATACAGAATCTGTCACCAGACCCCAGCACATAAACCCAGATCGAAAGGTTAAAGTTACCTGAATCTGGCAGTATTTTCCCTTTGCAAATCACTGCCTCTGTTGCTGAGATATTGCCGTTTTTGCCAATATGCAAATAAACTCTTTGAAGCAACAAGGGCGTTGCCATTGCTCCAAAGAGCTCATTTGCATATTGACAGAAATGGCTGTATTTCGGTAATGGAAGCACCGATTCACAAGGAGAAAGCACTTTTTGATTCAACTGACCCCAACCTATCTTTTTGCCAGGCTAGGTTCTGGTGACAGACCCCCTTTAAATATTTTTTAAACAGACTCAAAATGGGTTAAAAACATAAAAGAAGTGGAACTTGCCTCATCAACCCCAACCCTCTCCCAATCTAACACTGTGTGGGTCCCTCTTTGGTCTATACTTCCAGGTCCCTCACGATAAACAGGAAGAGACCACTTAGCCAATCAGTGGCTGCAGCAGTGACCCGCCTTAACCTGTGATTGGATGAGTGGGCATTTCCTAATTGTTGAGAAAGAACCATAAGTAGAAGAAGTTGGACCAGTAGGGACCTGGTAAGTATCAGAATTGATGAATTGGAGATTGTTGAAGTAAGTACTGCTTATTTTAGGTTTTTAATCCATTCTGATGCTAGGTTTACATCTGTGCTTGGTGACCGTTCAGGGATTCTGTCCCCCATTTCAATTGCAAGCAGGACTTTTCTGTCCACATTTTTTGGCGGAAACCAGGCGGAAACTCAGTGGACCCCATTATAGTCTATGGGGTCCGTGGGCTTCTGCTGGTAACCGCTTTTTAAGTGGATTGGGTTTCCAAGCATACCCGAAGAGCGTAAACCCCAACACAGGTGTGAACCTAGCCAGTGTTAGTTTTTAAAAATGTTTACCACCGAACAACGGTTTAATAAAATAGAAAAGTAAAATGAATTTATTGAATCTGATAATTCAGATCACTTATTATCAATTGATTCTTTACTCACATGTGAACCTAAAGATTCACATGTGCTGCAGATAACCCCAAAATCTCACTCCATACCCCCATATCATACTCTTAGAGGTTGTATAGACTAAATAGTAGTATTCACCAGTCTTTACGTATAACTTTAGTCAGGTAAGGAAGAGCAATAGTAAAATTGACAATACTAGGTTTTCTTTTACCTGGGGCAAAGATGAATTTGGTGCCCCTTTCTCACAAAGTACCCTGTATTTATAATAAAATGGCCCAAATATCAACTTTACCAACTGAACCACAGCTGGGTAGCGGTCCACTCTTCACCACCACCAGTGACTCTGTTGCCATATGTAATTTTATTTTTTTTTTTTACAGTTAAATTCGAAAATCTTGATGCTTGAGCCAATGGCACCCTATTCACACTAGGAACCTAAGTCAGCAGACTGGGGTCAAATCATGTTTATGATGTAGGTTTAACATGTTCAATGTTAAGCTTCCAACATACTGTAGATACTACACATAGCTATAGAATTATCTAGCCAGATGAAGAGCCTTCTGGTTGGTATATGTTAGTATACCCCCAAAATGGTATGGAATGCAGTGGTATGGATCAACACCCCTTATCTCAATCCCCTAGACTCTTATGAGTTTGACATGGGGTAGTAAGATACTGGCACTACTCTGTGGTGTTAAACTCTACAATAAGATATCATTTTCAATACAATCTGATATAAGAAGGTGATGCTATATAACCATGAAAAACTCGAAACCCATGATTTTCAGGTTACGTACACCATGACTTTGTAACACTTGTATAGCTATCAATTGTCACTGTAGAGCCATACCCAAGGATTGCAAGTTGGTATCTTGGTTCTTCAAAGACCCTTTAAAAAATATATCTTAGGGGGCAATTGTGCCCATAGGACTCCCAATATAGGAACTACTATAACAACTGTCTTTCTGATATTACTATCACACAGTAACTTTATTTTATATACATCTATCTCTGTCATGACAATATTCCAAAATATTTTATCATAAACTGTACTTTTTTTTTAATAGGTAAGATCTGAGCAAAGTAGAAAGTGCCATGTTAAATCGCATACTGTGCAAATATGACACTGCTTTTACCAACACTTTACTATAATGGATCATAGTAATACGTTTTTGCCCCCACAAAAAGGCATACCTAAGACAGACAGAAATCTAAATATTAAATAACCGTACGGAATTCCTATGTAAAGTCAAATATGCATGGGCATTGTAAAGGGGTTTTCTGCCACCTATACTGATAGCACTGGCACAGTTCGGTACTGTGTAGAACGCCAACATGGCCAGTTACAAGAATAGGCTACACAGCATACAATTGGACAGCTGCTTGATCAATATGCCTCTAATATTTGTGGCAGTAAAACCTCTTTCATTAAACTGTGGTTTCTTATAGACATAACAAAACATTAAAGAGGTTGTTTTAAAGGGAATTTAAAGGGATCCTGTTACCAGAACCCAGCATATCAGCCAGGCCCTGCAGATAGATAGCAATAAAGAAGTGTGTTCCCCTAATAAAGAGACCTTTATTCATAAAAGTAACCTAAGAACTTCCTTCACAAGAGCGCAGACAGTCCATATCTTGGGGAACACACACCCCCTTCTTTATTGCATACCTTAACATCCGGTTCTCCGGCGACGCTAGACGGTGTCTGCTGCCACCCTCACCACCCACAAGATCTTATGCGTTATTTGTGATACACTCACAATACTTAAAGGTGAGGGGCCATCTTGGTCACTTATTTTTGTTTTCTTATTATCACATTTGGATCATAGCCGGATCTACACTATTCTTGGCCGCTCGGTGTCTCCTTTTGTTTTTGTGAGCATCTGTAGATAGATAAGTTAGGCTTCTCCCCTTGTGAATCGTTGCCTCAGTTGCCGAGATATTGCTGTTTTTGTCAACATACAAATGAGCTCTTTGGAACAATGAGGGATGCTCTTGTTGCTCCAAAGAGCTCATTTGCATACTGACAAAAATAGTGATATCTCTTGGCAACCAAGGCAACGATTCACAAGGGGAAAACACCATTTGAATCAGGTGAGCCTAACCTATCTATCTGCTGGGCTGGGTTGATATGCTGGGTCTGGTCACTGACTCCCTTTAAGAAAAAAAAATTCTAAAAGCATGGACTACTTATCAATTAAAAATGAAAATACTCAACTACTTAACCACTGTCGCTTCAGCACGGCCACACTTGTTGACTTTTCTTGCAATGATCAGGTGCTGTACATGCACACGACCACTACAGCCAATCACTGGTTTGCATCAGACTGCTGAGGCCAGTGATTGGCTGTGGTGGTCACTTATGCAGGACAAGTCAACAAGACTTCTTAAAGGGAGTCTACCTCCTCCCTCAAACATATTCAACTATCACCACCATGTTGCAGAGCACATTACAATGATAACCAACATACCTTTGTTATGTAGGTCAGTTTTGGAGAAAACAACTTTAAAGTCTTATGCAAATTAGGCAATTGGTGCACTGGGGGTGGCCCTGGAAGCAATTCTCTTGATGCTCAAGAAGGATGGGTGATGGAAGTGGGAGGATCAACTTTCACTATAGAGGGTGGTACAGGCAGGAGAGGTCTAAGTGGTAAAAGCAGTGCTCCAGAGAGCTAAAAGCCCACCTCCAGTGCACCAACTGCCTCATTTGCATAACACTTCAAAGTTGTTTTTGTTCAACTCTACAAAAATGACATATATAAAAGAGGTAAGTTATTTACCACTGTAATGTGCTCTGTAACAAGGTGGTGGCTGTTGGATATGCTTAGGGAGGGGATAGATTCCCTTAAATCCTGAAAAACTTTAAAGAATAAATAATAATGGAGTTCTAAACCAAAATATTTATAATAAGCTACGGCTTTGCTAACATATTGTTGCACAGAAGTAATTGTTCATACACGTTGTGGGACAGTAAAGGGGTCTGTCAGAACCCCTAAAATAAGTATGTTTGTTATTATTGTACTTATCCAGAATATTTCACTATGAAATATGTGTAATGCGGTTCTCCAAAAGTTGGAAAGATAACGGTGTGTATTTTACGGTGTAAGCAAAAAAATGGAGCCGCAAGAATGCCGTAAGCAGTAACATTGCAGGGATGAGGCAGCAATACAATGTGCTATATACTGTATGCCCACATAGACATTTGTGTGCAAATTATTCCACCTAGTCATAAACATATTTTCTTTAAAAATTCAAGTACTCTTGAATAAAAAAAATATGCTATATTGAAATGCGAGTATATGCGCACACCCTATGTGTTATAAATTTACTAGACAAACTTAATTTATAAATGGTCATTCATTTACAACTTGCATTCGCCATACACCTTAAGTATAAGTTTCTCTTGTTTAACATACGCTAAAGTTCAGAGGGCACAAAGAGCGAGAACGGTGCTCTGTTTTACACAGCAAGCTTTCTATAAAACGACAAAGTCATGACAGTCAACAGGACACAATTTTGGATAAAGGCATACTGTTTCAACAGAACACTCAGTTTCCTACATGCTGACTTTAAGATAAAGCCAGCTGACCGCATTGCAACTGCATTCACTATACCCTCTAATAAGTGTTTACAGCATAGTGCTTGTAAAAGTATAATACTGCAAAAAGCAGTTGTAATATCTTCCATAGAGACGTCACTCACTGACTTTCCTCTAGGAATGCCAAAAAAATAAAAAAAAAGGACCTAACGCTGGAGATCAGATGGAAAGATGAATGCCATACGTCTCACAAGAAGAAAATGCTTTGGTGCTCCTTCTATTCTGGTATGCCTCTGCTGAGGTGCCATCACCTCCTCGCCCTTTGAGAACTATAGTAGACATGCAATTCAAGGACGAATTCATTGGATGGTCAAAGTATTCAGATTTCCCCCTAGTACAGACAGTACTTGTGCCCAGATGGAATCCTATAAGACAATACAGACTTCTGTTCAACAATTCTGTTCCACAGGCTCGTCTTTCCTACCACTGTCTTTCATAGCTATTACAACTCCATCTCCCTTTATATACCCTTCTTTATATCTCTACAATAAAATACAATTTGGAATCTGTTCAGAGCTGAAATAAATTCATCAAAATACTGAGTCCCGTATATTTTTAGTTAACTCTACTTCTCGTGCACATTTATATCGCCGACACGTCAGGCAAGCCTAGTCCAATGGAATCTGAGAACC
Source organism: Leptodactylus fallax (assembly GCA_947044405.1). NCBI lineage: Eukaryota > Metazoa > Chordata > Amphibia > Anura > Leptodactylidae > Leptodactylus > Leptodactylus fallax. The sequence goes on from CAMRHE010000057.1 coordinate 796,025, forward strand.
GATACAATAGTGCTCAAAGGGTTACAGAGCTGTAATACTTGTTGCAATTTCATTCACGACAGGACTGCCATGTTGCCACAGCTCAAAGCAACGACTTCAGAGACTTTCTGCTTCCCGCCAAGGTTCCAAATGATTGTTCCTGTCAGACCTAATAAGTGCCCTAGGCAGTCGATCTAATATCGTTATGCAAAAAGAAAATTAAAAAAACTAAAGCGAAAAAGTTTTTTTTTTTTAGTATATTAATGACTAAAAATGTGTTCAAAACATTTTGGACAAAGCTCAGAAAAAGTTGTATAAAACACAAAATGAATGTATCATTAAGGCTGTTACTGTATTGCAGATAATTTGGCCCCTTGTTTGTTGGAAAAAAAAGTCTGTCCAAACAGTCTCAAGGTCCCACATCACGTTGTTCTCCCACAAGATCAGTTGTGGGCATCTAGCCATAGCAGACAGAGAATCAATCCTCTTTGGAAACAAAGCTGTTTTGGGTCTTCACTTTCTCTCTCTCTCAGGTTCGTTTTGGGTGATTCTTGTTCGATGCTTGCAAATTGCAGCATACAACTTTTCAAAGAGGATCTGCTGTATTGAAAACTAGAGAAATTCGAAAGCAAAATTATTTCAGGATTTATTCTACCTCCTCATGGTTACGTCTGGACACAAAGTCTGCCTCCAGAGTGCAGAGGAAAGGCCTAAAACTGAATGACAAAGAAATACAAAAACTGGAGGAACGGCAGAAACTGTATTTCATGGAAGCTCCCCAGATGATTGAATCCCCACTCAAGTGCAGGACACAAAACCTCTTGGATTTTAAAGATCAGCCATATGACCCTGGCCCACAGATGCCTGTGTTTAGCTAGGGAACAGCATAATAGCTCTGATGTTGAATCTCAAGTAACCTCAAATTTCTACAATAAGAATCCCTACATCACACCCACTCTTGCATAGAGCGTTTACAGTACAGTATGTGGCGGGGTGTTCCTTTCCTTTTGAATTGAAAGACGGTGTAAACCAAGACAAGGAGGCACAGGGCCAGGATACAGGGGATTACAATAGCTATGGCTTTCACAGTGCTGGCTGTGTTGTCTAGCTTCATGACAATGTCTACATCATCTTGAGTGCTGGTTCGATCTTTATCTCGGTCAACAGAAGTCTCACATCCCATGTAGTCCTTAAGAATTGATCGTGGGTATCCGGGTTCGACTTTCAGTCTCTGGTTGTGAAATTTCCAGTATTCTTTGCCTTTATAGAAGTAAGTGAAGCCTGAAAAGATATTAAAAATTATACTTTAGAATAAATTTATATACTGTATACTCAGTATTGTACCAATGTACAGCATGTCTGCATTGACACTTGTCCACCATAACACAAGCCAAATGCAGCTGAAAAAGCAAAGTGAAAAACTAGCAGATGATGCATGATTTATATGTAATACCTCTCCAAAACCGAGATCTAGCATAAAGTACTACCCTTTAATGCAATTTGGTCTAAGACAGAGAGGTGAGCCTCCTGTTGTACAGGTGTGATACTAGTCTAGTGAATGAGGTTGCTTTATAAAGCATATTGACTCACACACGAACTCAGAGAATCTGTCTTCAGTGGCAGTCAACTATACACCTTGGTGCTCTATGCACTATTCCCTCGGAATTACTTCATTGGAGCTATCCAGGAATCCTGGTGCCTTGAACTGTGTTGAGGATACTTTGTCGCTGGCCTGGTTATTAATTGGGAGAGGGCATGTGTTCAGGACTGCCACAGGTTGGTCCACAGTCTGCTCAAAGATTATTCCATAATGAATAGTCTAGATGACAAAGATGAAGAATACTGACACCCCTTTCCTTCCCCGTCTTCATTTAGGTTGTGTTGTCTTTCAATAAAACTTTGGGTCTGTGATTAGACTACACTAGCCAGTTTTTTTTAGAGAAGACACAAAAAGCATTTGTAGTGTCTCTCAGTTTGTTCCAACCAGCTAAGCTTTGATATAATGAACGTTCTTTAAGTGCTTGTACCTTTTCTTCCATCAAATCAGTAGAAGTGAACCAGCTTATCAAGGCCTACAGTGATGTACATGGATCTATTCTACTTAATGTGAACCCTTTGGGCAGATTTATGAAGACTGGTGTTATAATGATGCCAGTCTTCATAGCCCCTGAGCCGGCAGAGTGTGAACCTCATGTATGAAGAGGCTCGTAGCTGGCGGACATTTCCCTTGACATGTAAGCAAGATTTGTAGATTTCTTTCTTCTCAAATTTGGTGGAGCTGATGGCCCCATCACCTACACAACCTCAAGAAAGTGGTGAGGCAGCACAGCAATTAAAAAAGTCAATGTTTTTGCATAAAAATCCTATTAAAATAGCAACTTTTTATAATCTGGCCCATTATATTTAGCCATTCCTGTGAGATGTAATCATCAGTAATATGGTGATGTATACGTGACGCACAATATATCTACAATGGTAGTTGTACATACCATTCTCCTTGTCAACGAAAGCCCCTTCAGGTGATTCGGGTATCCCTTTCCATATTGTAATTGATTTGGGGTAACCAGGATCCATGACTCGCATTTCTTCATTGTATCTCCAATACCTGAAACAAAGTAACACCAGTTAGTACATCCTTTCTTTCGTATAATATCAGTAGAGGGTCAGAGATTTAAAAGAAATTGTCTTCTCAAATGCTGACACAATGTAGATGGTGCCGATCACTAGGTCATGCAAAATATTTTTTGGGCAATTATATTTTATTTGCATGTCTTATATGTTATTTTGAATGCACCTTTTGTTGCAGAATTTCTGTGAATTTCACCCTTTTCAGAGAAAATGGTGATCACAGCAATCGCAGCAATTCTACAAATTCAGCTAATACACAACCAAATATGAAAATCTGCAAAACAGACATATGGATTTCAGCAAATTTGTGTGGGGAGTAAAATTACAAATCCACCCATATGTACCTCATGCAAAATTTGCTGCAAAAAATGTCACAAATTCAGAGTTCACAACGGTGAACGCACACCAAATGTGTGAGGATTGTGGCCCCTATTTTCAGGTAAGTCTATTTTTTTAACTTTGATATTTTTTTTTTATAATAGTAATCTGATCTAAATTTGCTAATTTTGTGGATTTTGACTTGGTGGAAATCGGAAAAAAAATTTACGACCGATCCACAAAATGTATAAACATGCTGCAAAATTAAAAATCTATACCACAGGTCAATTTACATGACAATGACAAATATTTGTAATGCACTGTAAGGGACTCAAAGCACAGAGAGTCAATTGTCAAGTCAGCAGCTGCCGTACAGACGTTCAGCCACAACAACAAGGGTCAGTTGTTTTAAGGGAAGACAACTTACCTATTAGTATATTTTTTGCAACATGGCAGAACCCAGAGGAAACCCACACATACACGGGGAGAACATACAAACTCCATGCAGGATCCCAGTTCCGCAAGGCAAACAGTGCTAACCACTGAGACACCATACACATGGACATGCTGTGCAGTGCATGGATAAGATTTGTTAAAATCACAGCTTGGTTGCTATATTGGCTTTATGATGTTGAATTGATTTTTAATGACCACAGCAGGATCACCTCAGTCATACTGCAGCCAACATAGCATTCCACTAAGGAGTGAAAAACAATAAAACGATTTATACAGATGTGGCCTTCTTCACCTTTTCATCTGGCTCAACATATCCTGAAATGTGTGGCATGTTGTGAACAGCTTTTTAAAAATCTACATTTTTGTGATACTCTGTCACAAGATATTTATTCTATTTGTGTAGCCGCCCAGTGATTGTGTTGGGTATTGCAGCCTAAGAATTTTTTTTGCAAGCCCATTGCAATATTAAATTTAAATAAGTGCTTAGCCAAACTGGAGTTGGGGTTAGAGTGGACAAACTTTAGCTACTGCATTTGAGAAGGAGGGTAAAGGCCCTACACTTCAAACATTTCAATGGCGTTTTGCTTCAATATTATATAAGAGACTGGAAGTAAGCTAACATTCTGAACAGATCCATCATTCCTGCAAACTGGGACACTGATGAGTTGAAGTGTTGAAGTGTTTTTGAAGCCTCCTGTGATCCCACACACTATTTTTGGAAAGCGCGTGATTGCTGAGTATGATAATTACAACTAAAGAATGATTATCTCCACCATAATGACTCTTCAGAATGAATCAACAACTACATAGATAGCTACTTCATATGCCAATAAATGCTTATTACTTTAGACAGAAATTAAATCACGGCATCTGGGTAATGCATGGAACAACTTGATTTAATGAAGAGATTTAATATTATCTTGTCCCATATGTCTTTCTTGGATTGCCGCATGAAATGCCATACCCCACACAGATTATATCGGTTTGGGAATTATCTGTAAATAAAGCATTAATGGTGTATAAACTGTAGAAATATTCAGATAATGATTTACTATATAAAATGGGCTGTAAGTGAACGATTGTGCCACGTTATAATGTTAATCTTGTTATTAACTCAATGGAACCGTTTCCTGTGATGTGTACTCAATAATATCAAGTCTCCAAATTCATTATACCCCCATTTCACCAAAGAATTTTTTCTATTATGTTAGGCCTGGTTCACATCTGCGTTCGGGTTTCCGTTTGTGGAGTCCGCTCGGGGATTATAGTCTATGGGGTCCGCGGGTTTCCCAGGTAAACCGCTTTTTTATGCGTATAGGTTTCCATTCGGGGGGTACCCAAGCGGACTCCGTGAACGGAAACCCGGACGCAGATGTGAACCGGGCTTTGTATAACATTTTTAACACACGCACACATATCTATATATATATATATATATATATTTTTATTATTATTTTTTAATTATATTTAATTGATATTTAGAATTTTGATCATTATGTATATGATTATCCTTTGTCCTCTTTTACTGATATTATTGCTTATCGATGTGAAATTAGTTACCAATGGAATTTCATCCCCATCTCCAAAATTAAGACTGGGATCCTCATCTCTAAAATGTTTGGCACCATAGAAGTGAATGGAGCACCGTTCATGCAACTGGGTTGGCGCTACATTCACAAGGAGACGTTAGGGGGACTTTTGGTCCCCATCCTCCTGCGCACTGGGGGACCCAACAATTGGACACATCCCTTGTTCTGTGAATAGGGGATAAGTGTCCATAATGGCATAACCTCTTTAAGAGCTTGCTTCGAAGATTTTGTTGCAGTTTTTTGAGCCAAAGCCAGAAGTGGATTGAGCAGAAGGTAGAAGTATAAGAACTTCCTATATATTTCCCATTCCCTTTGTAGCCACTCTTGGCTTTGGCTCAAAAAAACGCAACAAAATCTGCAACAAAAAAGCTGTTTTTCCGCAACGTGGGGCCTCAGCCTAAAACAGTATTATAATCTGCACTTACAACACTATAATAAGAACAATCCCACCCATTACTATTTTTGCTTGGCATCTATACCCCACAGAATATATTTTTCCAACTGCTGTAAAACAATGAGTGTTTTTAGCTGTGGGTGAATATATATATATATATATATATATATATATATATATATTGTATAGCTGACCTAACCCCCTATTGTGCTGGTAAAGATATTTCTTGTTGCTTATTTAGTCTCTGTGTTTTTCTTTAATACCTTTTTCTAAAGAGGATCTAGATATAATTCATTCACACCATAATTTACTCTGCTCAGTTTTGAAAGGATTGGCAATATGAAAGAACATGGACTATTTTGGAACATAATGAAAAATGTCCCTTGCGGGTGTAAAATAATCACATTGCTGAATAACATTAATGCTTTCCAAATACCAGAATATATTAACGACAGCAAGAATTTGCTGAGCAACATCTTTAAATCTAGCGAAGGCTCCCATTTTTTAATTTCTAATACTTCTGCTCCGAACCAGAGGATCTTGCTCAATTTTTTGCAAGAAGGAAATTATATAATATTTTATTCTGACATAGTTAATAGATTAAATGTTCAATTTTTTTTTCCAAAAGTACAAAACTCTCCTGTGCCTGTCAAATTGCCTTCCAATGCGTTCCCTTAATTTAAATCACTTTCTATCAGCAGCTGCCCGCTACCATATAAGCTCTATTGCCTCAGGCAAAATACATGACAAATTCTTTTTCCAGCATTAAAATCTCATTGGCAAAATGTAATGGCTGAAAATATTGCAATGGGTCCTCTTTGGGTCTATCATATTACATTAAAACATACGTAGGCTCCAACTTGTTGGCTTGGCTTGATTATTTTGCAGATAAATTGCCCTTCTTCCTATTTTAACAAACCTGTCGCCTTTGAAAAAATAGGTCTTCCCGACATCTTCCCACCAAACAGCTGTGTCGATCCCGTGAGGTGGAATACCGTGTCCCAAATGTATCAAGTCGTGAGGATAACCAGGTTGTAAAGTTGTATCTTTGAACACCCAATATTTGTTACCTATAAAATAAAAACACAACTATGAAATACTCAAAAAGATCTTAACTATGACCAAACAGCCTTGCTCTATAAAAATATAATAATTTCACATTGCTGAAGAGGACCTTTCGCCACCTCCACCAACTCAACCTCTTCGTATCCTTCAATAGGTGCCCTCCACTGACTCCAGTACAGTTGGAATTATTTCTCTGCCCCCACTCTTCCTGAGCAATTGGTGCTGTTACACCAAAGAACAAGTCAGAGCTGGTGGAGGTGGTGAAAAGTCCTCTTTAGGCTAAGACCCCACGTTGCGTAAACGCAGCTTTTTTTGTTGCAGATTTTGCAGCTTTTTTTGAGCCAAAGTCAGGTGTGGCTTGAAAGGGAATTAAAAATATAAAGGAAGCTCTTAGACATTTTCTTTTTGTTAAATCAACTCCTGACTTTGGCTTAAAAAACTACAGCAAAAACTGCAACAAAAAAATGTTGCGTTTCCGCAACATGGAACACAATGTGTATTCGCTGCATTTTTTTTTCACAGCGTTTTTTTAGCTGCATTCCGCAATGTGGTGCCTTAGCCTTAGTTTAATGCCCCACGTTACAGAATAGCTTCCGATTTTGCTACTTTTTTTGGGCCAACACCAGGTGTGGCTACGAAAGGAATGGAACATATAAAGGAAGCTCTTATATTTCCCCCTTCTGCTCAATCCACACCTGGATTTAATTTAAAAAAAAATCATCAAAATCTACAACAAAAAAAGAAACAGCCTTAAACATTTTCTCATATAAGCCATTACTGAACTTTGCACAACGTTTTATGTCACTGATGGAGTTTTTCTTTAGGTTAGGTTTATGGTCTCCTACGAGTGCTGGACTTTTAAAAAATCAAAAGCACAAAAAATGAGATTTTAGCACTAGACATTCATCTCAAGTTCTCAACCTATTGTTGGATGGTTCTGCAAACAGTGTTATATTCTCATGAGGAATATAGTTATTAATCATGGATCCACTCATATTACAGCACTGAGTACAGAGGAAAAGGAGGTATTACTCAGAGATTTGTGATGAGAGTATTTAGCAGCTGTTTTCATGATGGTTCCAATAAAACATTATATATGGAAAATATGTTTAATTGCCTTCTATTCTTTAGTTGTTAGTAGATTTAATCTGATTATATTTCTTATAATAAACCAGCTTGAAGTTTGCACGTCCATGTGGTCATGTGTGGTTAGGCGCACACTCTCCAGGCTGTGTCTCCTGCCCCCCTTTAAACTTCAGGTGGTAGATGCAGCTAACACCATCATTGGAAGAATACTTTGGGGGAAAATTATCAAAGGCTTGCAAATTATTGAGCATGCCATATTTACCAATAATTTGCAATTTTTTTTAAACCTCTTGCCACATTTCGAAAGTGACAATAACAGTAGGCTGGTCATAGTGGGAGAAGGGCGAGGCCTCCCATGGGATGACAGATGTACCTTAAATTTGGTACATATCACAACGCAAATCTACTCCTATTCATAGCAGGGCTAGATTTTCATTTGTGGTGCAAGTTCAGCCAAATGTGCACCAAATAGATCAAAGGCCTTGCAAATCGTAAGTTTGGCACATTGCACTCCAGCAAACTTCAGTTTAATACACTATAAATTCCTCCCCTAGAAGTGATATGAGTAAATAGGTAGTGAGGCTATGGCTTGGGATCATCAGGCCATACAGCTGATTTATTACTTAGAACTTTCGGAATTTTTACTAAGTTAGGTAGAAAGATATATTAAAAGGGATCATCCCAGCATTTATCACCTTTCAAGTGGTCAGACCCTCCACGATCAAACATTTATCATCTATTCTGTTATAAATGTTTTTCAAAGAAATTATAAGTCAAGAAAATTTAAGTCAGGGGCATAGATAGCAGTGGATTGGTGGAGCATGTTCCTTGATGTTGGGTGCCAAGGGGAAGCACCAAAAAGTCATTCTGCCATAGCCAAGTTACGCAAATGGCATTTCCATGCTCAAGAGGGAAACTGCAGCTGACTTAGCGCTCGTTCACATATATCTGGCCATCTGAAACACTAAACGGATTACAGTGGTCTGCCAAATTACAATATTAATTGGTTCCGGGATGGCCATTGTAAGTTGACCATCGTAGACCATTCAAGACCAAAACTCTATGAAGAATTAGTAATTGATTCCAGAAAAGACCATCGTATGCTGAAAATATTGTATCCTGAGGCCATTGTAACTTAAGGGGCCACTGTACATGTCAGAACTGATCCCATTCTTTTCTATGACATGCTTGATACCATTTGGCATACCATTTGTAATGCCGAATGTCTACATGTGCTAGACACAAAAAAAACACGTGTGTATGGACTTCAGCACAGCGCACAAAGTGCACAAAAATGTCATCAGGCAACTGGTACGACACAAGTAATATATGTGATCCCAGCCCAAGAGGTATTCATTGACAGACAAAAAGAAAATGTTTCCATCTTGCTGACAACTTCTGTATCCAAATATTGTATTTCGTGTTTTGCTATTTACAGCCCTTCAGCTTGGCACCCTCTGTAACACACAATGCATTTCTTAACCCATCATGTGTAATGAGTCCTAGCAAAGGTAGTATTCTAAATGTCAAGCTGCTGCATGGCACAATACATAAATGTGACACCCAGGTACATTCACCTCACTTTTGTATTTCCGGAAAAATAGACGATTATTTTTTACATAGCTTACCAATGGTAATACATATTCATTTTCTGCTGGAAATGACAATGTGCATGATGACATGTTATACAATTTTACAACACTTTACCAAGAGAGTTGAGAGGAAAAACGGAATCCAGGCAATTGCCCTGATGGCTGGAGTTGTTCTAAATTGCTGCTTTCATAAGGCTTTTCCTTTTCGCTAGCACGCTTGAAGAACAGACTTACACACTGCAGCCTTGAAATTTTCCAATTTAGTTCAATTCAGTTAGCCAATACAGATATCACTAGCAGTTCAATTTTCTCCTTAGATTAGAGGTCTATCGTATGACGGCTGATGTTTTTGTGATACACATTTGCTTCTGGCATTGACTAGATGAAAGAAAGGAGCTGATGGTTGGGGAGGCAGAGATGTCACTCGAATGCGCTGTGATGGCCAGTAAAACATACAAGCAGGAAAAACAGATCAGCTCTCGTAATTCGGAATTTTTCTAATTAGTAATAAGCAGCGAGCCAAGAGAGTCCGATCAATGGAAACAGTGGTTACAATGTAACAGAATGAATCACAGAGTCACTATGTTTTGTTCTATTAAAAAAATCTGAAAATATAGAATTTAACTCAGTCGGTGTTGGACGATTGGATTGATATCTAGGAAAACTATTCTAGAGAAATTATGGGCAGTATCAAACGACTGCAATCCTAATCCATGCAGGTACAGTGGTCTTTCAGATCTTTGTTGAGAGATTAAGTTTTATTTATTTATTTATTTATTTTATTTCCCCTCTCTGGCCATATTGATGGGTTGGTGGGGGGGGGTTTGGAGATTGATAATTCTCACTTATAATCAATGCCAAGTTCCTATGTGTGAACATACCCTTAGGGTTATGGCACACATACCGGCGGTTCTGCATCAACCATATACAGCTAAAACCCTGCCCACCCACAACAGTTCTATGTCAACACAATGATATGGGTGAAACAGGTATTAACAGCAATGTCACAGAGCCATTGGGCTGTCACAGGTGGTTAGTTTTGGCCATATGGGGATGGTCAATGATGGTCACTATGTATTGCAGCATCCTAGTGGTTATATTGTCTTTTATGTTATTATGTTATGTGCCATTGGCTATATATATATATATATATATATATATATATATATATATATATATATATATATATATATATATATATATATATATATATATATATATATATATATTTATTTTATGTTTTGGTATGTATTTTCAGCTTCTCTTTTGTGCCATCCCCATTGTATTTCCCCACTGTTGACTTCAACTCTGTCTTAGAGGGTGTGGTACAGCCCTGGCCAATCACAAGCCACTGGGCAGGGCTTGGAGACTGTTAAAGTTTGTTAGTTGCAATGTGTGCTGGCATTGGAACATGAACTCTGCATGTGTTCTCAGCAGCCCCTGAGATAGAGGTGGAGACCAGCCAAGATTCACAGAAGACAGCCTTCATACAGGGAAGATGCAACTGTCATTTCAGAAGAGACTGGGTGTCAGCCTAGGAGGAAGACAGGAGTTGTGCTTCTTTAGAAGCTGTGTTCCAGGGCCCATTTGGCATTCAGGTATTTGGGACCTGGGACTTTATAGTGTTTAGCCCCCATGTCTCTAAACACTAGGAGAGGCAAACTATATTATTTATTTGGAGTGGAGTAAAGGCACCCATCACCATCATAGTCTGGGCATCCCTCATTCCAAGTCTGGGTGTAGCCAAACAGCTGGAGACTACTACCCCTACCGTGAAGCTGACAAGTTGTGTGTTCTGAGTTTTAAGAGTAAAGTTTCAATTTGGTTCAACGGCCTCTGCCTCCTGAGTCATTCCTGCGACTTCCGAACAACACCACATGGCTCAGGATGAGAGTGGACCCCTCTCTAGCTCCCCTTGTCAGTTTCCGGCCTCAGAGGTGGGATGGTGGAGTTTGGTTAAATGTACTCGGCCTACCCTCTGACATCACCACCATCACTACTACTCCCATCCTCTGGTTCCCTCCATTGGGTTGCGGCAGTATCATCATCCCAACACACTTTGTTCTTCACTTCTTCACCATTTTTTACGGCTTGCTGTCAGTGTGTGAGAAAACTCATGTTTACAATATATGGAAATATGGCAGATCTGACTATAATAATAGGGCAGCATTTATTGGTGACAGATGCCCCACTGTGTCAGCACGACATGATCGGAACAAGATTTTTGCCTTTAGATGTAAACATGAGAGTTCCCATTCATTGACAAGAAGCTAAGATCCTGAAAATTCTGAGGATGTCTAATAGAAACTTGCAGAAATTTTTATTTTGAACTGAATACACTTTAGTTACATAAACCTGGCACCTTCCTGTGAAACGCTCTGAGCACTGAGCATCCCTTATTTTGTTAATGGCAGAAAGAACACTGCTCTGATTCTACAATGTGCTAGGGCTTATGCATGCCTGCCTGGAGTTTGCTACTGCAAATGTTGCCTACACTTGCCAAGTACGGCAATATGTAATTTGGAAAGCTGAGACGAACAGGAAAATGTTATTTTTATTTCACAAGTGAGTGGATTTAATAAATAGCGCAATCTGCTTTACAAGTTTGATTCTGCTTGGCTACGACTAAGGTGACATAAAACTCATTTCTTCTATCCTGAATCTGAGGACGGTATCTAATCTATAATATTAGGATAACATATTTATTTAGATCACTGCTTTACAAACATCTCAGGCTCGAGATCCACCAATTAAAGTGTCCTTGCGTTTAGTAGTAATGAAAACAACATGTACGATACATCTACCAAAAATATTCGAAGTTTCCTAAATGGGATAAATATTGTTTTGCATAGTTATAAATGGAACAAAGCTGGCAATTTTAAGGTAAATTTATTCTAATAAAGCTAAATAAAGCTACATTCACATTTGTGTCGGAGGCGCCATTAGTATCCTCCGTCTGATGTTCCACTAAAAAATCTGGACAAGATAGCGCAGCATGTAAGATATCTACAGTACATATGGCTGTAGAGACCATGGATGGGGAATGGCAAGAACCTGAAAGCAATGGACTGTAAGAATGGTTGAATAGTTATTCACCCCTTCCTAAGGTCCACCATAATAGTATGACAGATGTTGGACGCCTGCTCAGGATGATTGGAGGCATTCTTACCTTCAGATGCCTCAGTAAAATACATAAGACATATGAAGACTGGGCACCACCATGTTTAGTAGAATCCTGGAGTGAGATCCCAGGGGGACAATCTATTACCATGACAATGATCCATTACTATGACAAAGGCCTACTCTTCCTATGCCTCTATTACAGGCTGCCATAGGCAATGGATTTTACAACATAATGCAATACATTAGCTGGACTTGGCAGTGGTGGTGAAAGGTCCTCTTTAATATTGGCAATGCTATCTACCACTAGAAAGCTGAATTCAGTGCACTGACAACTTTGCCGGTATGTGCCCCGATTGCAGTGATATTGGTGCTGTTAGTTTCAGCATTGATACCACTGTACAGTCAGATGGGCCGGCCTTACAGCTCAGCGTCATCGCTGGATGGTGTGGAGCGCCTCCCTGACAGTACAAGGCTATGGACCAGTACTATCAATGGGGCGTTCATGACAGCCCAGTGATGATGCTGAGCTGTACAGCGTAGATCAACGGTATCGGTTTATAGTGCACTGAATTCAGCTTTCTAGTGGTATATACCACCACTAATGCCAGAGGACATGAAAGATCCCCTTTAAGTGGAAAACATCCTTTATTCTGAACTTATTATATTATTCTTTTAGTGTCTTCATATAAGATGGTGATAAATTAAATGTGTCTCACCTTTAAAGAAGACAAAATTTCCTTCACTATTTTCATAGACAGCATCAATACTTGGCGGCAGTCCTCTCCAGAAGACACTTATCTGCATAGGATATCCATCCATGACTTTATTTTTTCTAACTCTCCAGAACCATTGATCCTGTAAAATGAGATGCACAAAGTTTAGAAATATATTAAATCAGAAACTAATATTGTATTTACTATAGTTATCCCACATCTAAAGTAAACTTTACCATTCTATGAAGTTTGTTAAAGGGGTATTCTCCTTTAAACAAGTTACTCCCTATCCAGCGGACAAGTGATAACTGAGAGATTGGAAGGGTCCAATTGTAGGAACCGCCAACGATCGGCAGAATGGGAGTTTCTCCCCAGCCAGAAGGAGGTGAATGAAGCAAGAATCAAGAATTTACCCGATCACTCCTTTCCAAATCTATGGCACTGACGAAGATAGCTGAGCTACAGAGCTTCATAAAGATGGAATAGAGGAGCGGTGCCCCCAAAGATTTATGTAGTTTTCACTTCTCAACTGGATAGCTGGGAACTTAGAAGTGGAAAACCATTCAAAAAATGCCAATATCTCACTATACAAATTCAGTACATTCTTGGGTTGTGGTGGCAAAACATCAATAGGATGTTATTCATCTCACAACCATTAGGCGGCCTCATATTGTATACTGTAGACACGTACAATATTACATAAAGAACTACCGACAAGGTTAGGCAAGGTCATGTTTTCCCAAACTTGGTCTCTTGGGGTGCACACCCTTGTCATAATGTTTCTATGCTTAGAAGGAGGAATTGAGTCCTAACACTTATTAACCGCCTCCCCTCTATGACTGTGCATAAATAGATTGCTGTCAATCATGGATAGGACCGCCCACTGGACTCCTTCTAAGCATAAAAAGAACAGAGAAATGAATGGCTAAATAACAGGTTATACAGAATCTTTTCCCACAAAACTATATATCAATATATTCAGCTCCTTCTGCTCTATAACATGACTACCCAGCATTTTCCTGGTGACAGGTTCCCTTTAAGGTTCCTTTAGGATAATAGAACAGAAATTCCCATGATCTCATTGTGATAAGGCTGTCAGAAGTATTATGGTAAATTAGTCAATGTTATATCACATTTTATTGATTATATGTCTGTGTGACCTACCACTAGGACATGTGTAGGGCTTGACATTGACATTTGGTTAAAATATTGAATTTGCACTCTAGTAATATTATCATGGAAGTCAAGTCAACTGCTATTGTAAACCTATCAGCTGGGTACACTGATTATAATCTATAGCCTGGAGGAAAAGAGCAGAAGGACACTTTTCCTGTTTTATAAACTGCGGGAATGAAAAGGTCATGTATTCAACAATTAAAGGAAGTGTTACGTGGGAGAGACAAACATACCTAATGACATCCTTGCTTTGGATACGCGGCACACATGTAACAAGCGGCAGCTTTTCTATAGCACTAACTGAACACGGAGCTGAATAGTAAATACAATATACTGTAGTGTAAGAAAAGGGTCTAATAACTACAAGGTCAGGAAGGGCAAACACAAAGATGACAACATGAAGAAAACCTTTGCAATCCACTTAATTATTTTTGCCCACTAGTAAATGAGACGACTATGAATACAGAACAGCGTCAGGCTGGAAGCAGGCATTACACGGTGGTCACATCTGTGGGAAATTTCCAACCACCAAAACTATCTTTTTTTTTCTGTAAATTTTATGGTGTTAGGAGAAAATAGAAATTGTCCAAAAGAGGCTTCTCTTATTAGGACAAATTATCACCTACTTGCAGGATACATGATAAGTGTGTGATCACTGTGGGTCTGACTTCTGAGACCCCCTCCTATCACTAGAAAGGAGGTCCGTGTCCTGCATTTCAAAGGTATGATATTTACATATGTGTGCTGCCACTCCATGCAATCTCTACTGACATACATATGTAGCCATCTTCAACCTTTCCCTGGTGCTCCGATGTCTCCCAGCGTGGTCTGGTCCTGCCATTCCTTTGTTGTCTCCAAGCGTGACCGCTGAGCCCAATCATTGGCCTCAGCAAAGGGCATGTGACATCACTACCTGTGACATCCTGGGGTCTCTTCCTAGCGCCGCTGAGGCATCAGACCGCTGAGGTCACATGACCGCTGTGGCCAATCAGCGACTTCAGCAGAAGTGATCCAGGACATCACAGCCAGCGAGGAGTTTCACATCGAGAAGACAGCCCAGCAGAAGGACCAGACCACACTGGGAGGACACTGAAGCACCAGGGATAGGTGAGTATGAGTTTTTGTTTTTTTTTCACCTCCCCTGACCTATTTTAAAAATATTTTTTTTGCCCTCTATAACAACTAGTTACTAATGCATCAAAAGTCATGTTAAACTTGACTTAATCTCTAAGTAGACAAATAGCATGTTCAACTATCTTTGGCAGCCCTATAGGCTATGAATCGAGCAGTAGCGTACAAGAGTGACCACTGCTTGTGACGTTATTTCAAGCAGGGGAAACAAGACCCCCATTCTTGTAATGGGTGGAAGTTCCAGTGATGGAACCTCCATCAATGAGATACTTGTCATTAATACTATAGATAATTGATAAGATAAAGGGATTTTCTGGACTAAAAATATTGATGACCTTTCCTAAGAACAGGTCATCAATATTAGATCAGTGGGGTCTGACACCCAACACCTCCACTGATCAGCAGGCAGAGAAAAGAGCAGGAAACAGACAGCTCCCTCCTCAGTGTAGTGGCTGAACTGAGTCATTGCACTTTAGCTCCCATTCAAATCAATCGGAGCTGAACTGCAATAACAATGTAAGACTACTAAACAAAGCAAGGGAGCTGTCTGCTACCTGCTCCGTTCTCTGTGTATACACAAGTGCACAAATGCTTCCGAGCTTGGGTTACAGTGACCATGTATAGGGGTTATTTACTCAGTTATGTAAAGATCTGATATCACCCCTTGGTCTACTCTTCTCCAGGGTTAGTATGTTTTTTTATACAGTTTTGACAACCTTACACCCTTTGCTTGCCCTCCTACGAACTTCCCTTAGCTCAGACACAATTTTTATGAGACAGCATATTTAGGATGTGGTCACACTAGTGCTTTTTATAGGCATAAGTAATGTCTAACCGAATACAAGTCAGTTTATTGTTAGGACATTGAGTACTATCATTTTTTAGGACTGTGATGCTAATATCCACTTCCTATTCTCAGACCAGAGACATCTATTGGTCACCCGGCCATGCTGCAGCTCAGTCCCATTCAAATGAATGGGGCTGAGCTCCAAGATCAATCCCAAACACTGTACAATATACAATGCTATATTTAGTAAGTAGTAAAGAGGCCGCAGTCATTAATATCAATGTCCCAGACAATCCCTTTAAGTCTATTGTCAATAATTATACCCTAATCCTTCTCCATTATACACTTGCCCAATAGTGAACCATTTAGGGTATCAATAGCATGCAGGGGTTTTGTTCCAAAATGTATAAATCACACTTGTCAACATTAAACTTTGTAGTAGTCATAAAACTGGCAGAATGTGCTCTGTATCACATAAACAGGTGCCAAAATGATATTTTCTGGCCATTGATCCTGAAAGTCTTATAATTCACTTTTTGGATCACAGAGCAGATTTAATTGAGTTACTGTACAGAGTATTTCTTAGCAATATAACCTACCTGAACATGAATTCATGGTGTATATTAAGAAACTGCCTAAAAACCAATTTAATATAGTGTAGTAGGTAGGTGCAACTGCTTTTGTTACCAAAATAGAGCAGGAGTACTCCAACATATAGCCTATCAAGTGAATTTAGTATAAAGACACTGCTATAACTACAGGGGTCGCAGTGGTCGCAGATGCAACTGAGCCGAGAAGCCAGAGAGGGACACAGGTCACCCTTAACACCCTAGGACGGGTTAAACCTTCTGATCTCCTTTGATGGCTGGCAGTCTGTGCATTGTAAATGTAGTACCACTATTCTCTAGTTCTCTGGAGTGAGAAGATGTATGATACACAGCCTTCCACTGCCAGAAAGGAGGGCATTAATCCATCAATGGCAGCTGGACAGAATACAGTCAAGAAAGGATTCTATGGAGATAGACTGTGGAATAAAGGGGAGACAATTACTGTGGGGGAACACTGACAAAAGTCTGGGAGTGATGGGAAGCTTGTGTGCACCGACACATTGCGAGCAACCCTTCACAGTGATCTGAGCCCAGATAGAGAAGGAAAGGGAAATGTAAATGCTGTTCAGATAATACATGTTTAACAGTTAGGAGGGGAAGTTGCACTGGGGGGCCCAAGCTAAGCTTTTGCACTGGGGCCCAGGAGCCTTTATTCGTGCCACTGTTTTAAAAACATAAATCGAATACTCATGGAAACTTAGAGGAGCTCATCTAAAATCCCCAAAAGCTAATACTGACATATTATAGATTTACTATTTGATGGGGTTGTTTGAAATTTAAAAAAAAAAAAAGTCTAAGAATATTAAAGCTGATAAAATATAAAAAATAATAGTAAAAAAATAAAAAACAATATTCTCCTGCTCAATGCTATGCCACTCCAGAACCAATGCTACGGTTGTCCCCGCTTGTCCTGCACTGATGACATCACAGGCATCCAAGTGGCGGATGTCTCAGCAATCTTGTGTCATACATGCCAGCATCTCTTCTGAGGCCAGTGATTGGCTGCAGTGGTCAAAGCCTATGTGACATGTCATCGCTGAAGGGGAGTACATAAAAAATGGTGGGGACTCTAGGACTGGCAGTGATAGAGTGGCCGGGGACTGAACAGGTATCCATTTGTTTTCCATTTTATCAACTTTTTTGTAAAATCCCTTCTTGGCTGAGGCCCCACTTTGCGGAAAAGCAGCTTTTTTTGTTGCCGCTTTTGCTGCCATTGTTCCCAAGAATGGCTACAAAAGGAATGGGAAATATATAGGAAGCTCTTATACTTCTACCATCTGCTCAATCCACTCCTGGCTTTGGCTCAAAAAACAGCAACAAAATGTGCAACAAAAAAAGCTGCGTTTCCGCAACGTGGGGCCTAAGCCTTAAGCTACTACCTAAAATTCCAAAGGTTAGAAGTGCCATGAAAGCTGCACAGCCTTATGTGGTCATGTTGGATGCTTTTTGGATGTGCGCTTTACTGCATGAACTAATCTACATAGTTCGCTGACCAGCATGAAACTCTATAAATAATATGGGCAGTAAATACACAAATGTGTCAGAGCAATTGCAGTGACATTTGAATGTAGAACAAGCTATTTATGGCTAGTATAAAATGTTATAGCATCCCGCTATGTAATTCCATCATGATAGATTTTTCCCATTTAGCAATCAGACATCAATTGAATAAGCGACATTCACAGTCATTTGGTCCGGGCTACTGAAAACAGCGGCACATTTTACGGTTAATGTTAAAATGGTCAGTGAACCAAGCACCACAAATGGGTGCTAATCTGGACTGTTTGGGTTTTATCTTCTTATTTACCTTTCTTTTTTTGCTTTTTTTTTTGTTTCATGGGTAATTTTGATCCATTTTACAAATTACTGCTATTTTGTGTTCCGCTGTAAAATGCTAATTCTATTAGAGATACATTTCTTCCTGCAATATAAAACTAGCTATAAGTTAGTAAATCAGAAGTTTAGGGAAGATTTTTTTCTATTTGACTGCAGCTGACATTTAGGCATAAGTGACAACTGGATGTGCTACCATATCGGTCCCTTTTGCACTCGGGTCTCAGCAACTGACAGACTGTCACTCTGTTATGGACTATTCATGCTGAGAACGTGGTATTTTGCTGTCAGATGCTAAAAAAAAAAAATCCAACCTTTGTATTGGGACGAATTGCTCTTTAATAAAGTGACAGTTCTGCCATAGAAATGGTGGGTGAGTGCTCCTTAGATGCACACGGTTCCTCTGAGAGCCACATTATTGGGAGCGCCAAAAGGACAATTGCTCAGGGGACTCCACCACTAAAGTGACTTCCATTGTGAAATTTTCTTGCCTGCCTGCATTTCTATCTGTGGGCAGTATGGTATAGAGCAGCGGTTCTCAAACTGAGGTACGTGTACCCCAAGGGGTACGTCAAGCAGGCTCGGGGG
Source organism: Leptodactylus fallax (assembly GCA_947044405.1). NCBI lineage: Eukaryota > Metazoa > Chordata > Amphibia > Anura > Leptodactylidae > Leptodactylus > Leptodactylus fallax. Next base: position 815,091 of record CAMRHE010000057.1, read on the forward strand.
TACATTTAGTGAGTGCTTAGGTTCTGTCCTGCTGGGGGGCTAGTGCTGCCCACCATCTTCTAAGCCTAAGGCACAGTGGCTGCCAAGCAGAACCAGACATCAAGCCTCAGTGAATCTGTAGATAAACTACATTTCCCACGATTCATCTGCCTGCTCTCACTCTCAGCGTACTCCTCCCTTTTCCAGGTGTAATAAATCACTCCTAGGTAATAAATCACATCCGAAGTCACATGTTGCTTTGATGTTTTGTTTGCTGGCTGAACTGCTCACAGGGAGAGGTAGTGAGCTTGCAAATGAAACATCACAGCTGAGGTCAATGACCTGACAATAAATAAGATAAACAGTGCTGAATTTAAACAGGATATATATTAGGAAGTTCCAAATGTAAGCAAAAATGAAGCAGGGGAGCGCTGGTCCAGAATAAGTAATGTCTTCCAAGTAGATAAAACACACAACGCGTTTCGGGACAAGGAAGTGTTTTGTATTGATGCATACTGTTATTTGGCCCATATTTTTTAAAATCTGGATAATCCATTGAAATATTCTATCTATCTTACTATCTATCATCTATCTACCTTTCCTAATATCTATCTATCTATCTATCTATCTATCTATCTATCTATCTATCTATCTTTCTATCATGTATCTATCTATCTATCTGTCATCTATACATCTATTGTCTATCTATCTATCTATCTATCTATCTATCTTTCTATCATGTATCTATCTATCTGTCATCTATACATCTATTGTCTATCTATCTATCTATCTATCTATCTATCTATTCATCTATCTATCTATCTGTCTGTCTGTCTGTCTGTCTGTCTATCTATCTCTTCCTATCTCCATTAACCCTTCCTATAAAATATACAAGGTCTCTTACACACAAGCTGCCATAGACCAGACAGATCTATATGCCGGGAGAGCTCATTTTAAACCACAAAGTGTGAATTTACATAAATCTCCATTTTATTATTTATAGAATAGGGCACATTCGGTTTCGAGGAACATAAAAAGCCACTAGGAAAATGAAATGGCGTCTAAGTAAAGCTTTACTACATTGCAAATTTAGTAGTGAAACTTTAATGCACAGACCCAGAGCTCCGCATCAATATTCTTAATTAATGTAAAATATTGCAACCATAAGTAATTGAATATTGATCTGCAAAATGCAGTGTGTTTTATCCACATCTAGGACACCTCTGCGCACCAATAAATTAATACAGGGATATTACTAAAGGTCCTGGACTGTTATGAATTATTATAGGAGTTATAGAGGTTCAATACTCCTGCAATATAAAATACTGATGTAGAGACGAGATCTCTACCTCTGTATATAAATCTTGCCCAGATAGTGTCAGGCTTCAGGTTGTCCTGTCATGTCCAGGTAGGACTGGTACAGTGAAATTGCCTGCTATGGAAAAGGCTCTTCTGTGTTCAATGAAGTAAAGAGCCAAGGTACGTTTTTAGGAATGATCCGTTGCTAAATTTTGTCTGCTTGCCTCTACCACAAGGGGGAGTTTATTGCATGTGAAGCGATCCGATACTGAGTTCAATGTGCTGATGTGTCCTTACTTATCTCTAGTTTGCTTAAGGATCTTTATTTCCTCCAAAACCAATTCAACACAATAATGTGAAAAGCTAATAAAAGTCGTGCAAGGCTGCTATTCACCTTTTCCATTGGGTGGTCACATATAGACACATATAGGGTAATGGGCATAAAACTTGTCACAAAAGCATGTGGAGTTTAGAAAAGCCGCTTAAGTTGTGATATACTGTGTGTATATATATATATATATATACAGTACAGACCAAAAGTTTGGACACACCTTCTCATTCCAAGAGTTTTCTGTATTTTCATGACTATAAAAATTGTACATTCACACTGAAGACATCAAAACTATGAATTAACACATGTGGAATTATATACTTAACAAAAAAGTGTGAAACAACTGAAAATATGTCTTATATTCTAGGTTCTTCAAAGTAGCCACCTTTTGCTTTGATTACTGCTTTGCACACTCTTGGCATTCTCTTGATGAGCTTCAAGAGGTAGTCACCTGAAATGGTTTTCACTTCACAGGTGTGCCCTGTCAGGTTTAATAAGTGGGATTTCTTGCCTTATAAATGGGATTGGGACCATCAGTTGTGTTGTTCAGAAGTCAGGTGGATACACAGCTGATAGTCCTACTGAATGGAGTGTTAGAATTTGTATTATGGCAAGAAAAAAGCAGCTAAGTAAAGAAAAACGAGTGGCCATCATTACTTTAAGAAATGAAGGTCAGTCAGTCCGAAAAATTGGGAAAACTTTGAAAGTGTCCCCAAGTGCAGTGGCCAAAATCATCAAGCGCTACAAAGAAACTGGCTCACATGAGGACCGCCCCAGGAAAGGAAGACCAAGAGTCACCTCTGCTGCGGAGGATAAGTTCATCCGAGTCACCAGCCTCAGAAATCGCAGGTTAACAGCAGCTCAGATTAGAGACCAGGTCAATGCCACACAGAGTTCTAGCAGCAGACACATCTCTACAACAACTGTTAAGAGGAGACTGTGTGCAGCAGGCCTTCATGGTAAAATAGCTGCTAGGAAACCACTGCTAAGGACAGGCAACAAGCAGAGGAGACTTGTTTGGGCTAAAGAACACAAGGAATGGACATTAGACCTGTGGAAATCTGTGCTTTGGTCTGATGAGTCCAAATTTGAGATCTTTGGTTCCAACCACCGTGTCTTTGTGCGACGCAGAAAAGGTGAACAAATGGACTCTACATGCCTGGTTCCCACCGTGAAGCATGGAGGAGGAGGTGTGATGGTGTGGGGGTGCTTTGCTGGTGACACTGTTGGGGATTTATTCAAAATTGAAGGAATACTGAACCAGCATGGTTACCACAGCATCTTGCAGCGGCATGCTATTCCATCCGGTTTGCATTTAGTTGGACCATCATTTACTTTTCAACAGGACAATGACCCCAAACACACCTCCAGACTGTGTAAGGGCTATTTGACCAAGAAGGAGAGTGATGGGGTGCTACGCAAGATGACCTGGCCTCCACAGTCACCAGACCTGAACCCAATCGAGATGGTTTGGGGTGAGCTGGACCGCAGAGTGAAGGCAAAAGGGCCAACAAGTGCTAAACATCTCTGGGAACTCCTTCAAGACTGTTGGAAGACCATTTCAGGTGACTACCTCTTGAAGCTCATCAAGAGAATGCCAAGAGTGTGCAAAGCAGTAATCAAAGCAAAAGGTGGCTACTTTGAAGAACCTAGAATATAAGACATATTTTCAGTTGTTTCACACTTTTTTGTTAAGTATATAATTCCACATGTGTTAATTCATAGTTTTGATGCCTTCAGTGTGAATCTACAATTTTTATAGTCATGAAAATACAGAAAACTCTTGGAATGAGAAGGTGTGTCCAAACTTTTGGTCTGTACTGTATATATACAGTATATAAACACACACGTGGACAAAATTGTTGGTACCCTTCGTTTAATGAAAGAAAAATCCACAATGGTCACAGAAATAACTTGAATCTGACAAAAGTAATAATATATAAAAATTCTATGAAAATGAACAAATGAAAGTCAGACATTGCTTTTCAACCATGCTTCAACAGAATTTTTTACAAAAGAAAACTCATGAAACAGGCCTGGACAGAAATGATGGTTCCCTTAACTTAATATTTTGTTGCACAACTTTTTGAGGCAAACACTGCAATCAAACGATTCCTGTAACTGTCAATGAGACTTCTGCACCTCTCAACAGGTATTTTGGCCACTCCTCATGAGCAAACTGCTCCAGTTGTCTCGGGTATGAAGGGTGCCTTTTCCAGACGGCATGTTTCAGCTCCTTCCAAAGATGCTCAATAGGATTTAGGTCAGGGCTCATAGAAGGCCACTTCAGAATAGTCCAATGTTTTCCACTTAGCCATTCTTGGGTGTTTTTAGCTGTGTGTTTTGGGTCATTATCCTGTTGCAAGACCCATGACCTGCGACTGAGACCAAGCTTTCTGACACTGGGCAGCACATTTCTCTCTAGAATCCCTTGATAGTCTTGAGATTTCATTGTACCCTGCACAGATTCAAGACACCCTGTGTCAGAGGCAGCAAAGCAGCCCCAGAACATAACAGAGCCTCCTCCATGTTTCACAGTAGGGACAGTGTTCTTTTCAAGATATGCTTCATTTTTCCGTCTGTGAACATAGAGCTGATCTGTCCATAGGACATTCTCCCAGAAGCTTTGTGGCTTGTCAACATGTAGTTTGGCAAATTCCACTCTGTCAGATTCAAGTTATTTCTGTGACCATTGTGGGTTTTTCTTTCATTAAACGAGGGGTACCAACAATTTTGTCCACGTCTGTATATATATGACCGTCCATCCATGAGGACAGGTAAGGGATGACGCATCTGTATACATGTATTTTCAATAGTCTCCCTCTAGTGGTAGTTGCAAGAAACTACTGGTTAATTACAATATGAGCAATATTAAGCCTTGGGAGGATACTGGCTGATCTGCTTCGGTGCCTGTCATCAGATGTGTCTATATAATAATAGTCTAGGTAGTTAGTTAAATAATCAGGCCAAATAATTGTATGGCTGTATATTCTGGTTGAGCTGCTATACCCTGCTTACTGTATATAGTACTGTGTCTGTACCATGCAGGATATATATGCACTTCTATATAAGTGATACTGCTCAGGCAAGGAGAGATGGCCCTTAAAAAGCCTGGGGAACTTGAGCATTAACTGAAGCAATTTGTGGGTGCAGTCCCCTTAATGGGGTTTTTTGAGAGTTAACTATTGATGATTTATTCATAGGATAGCTCATCAATATCTGATCAGTGGGGGGACTTGCACCCGAGACCCCCACAGATCAGTTTTTCGAAGCAGCAGCAGTGCTTGGGTTAGAGTCGATTTAATTTCACAGACCATTGATGTCACGTACATTCATCTCCTGTTTGTTTGCAGCTCAGTCCCATTCAAGTGAATGAGGCTGAGCTGCAATACCCAATATAGACTCTATGCAATTTATTTATTTATTTATTTATTATGCTTACTTATATAGCGCCATCATATTCCACAGCGCTCTACAGACATTTACAGTCACTGGCTCATATAGGGCTCACAATCTACATTCCCTATCAGTATGCAATCTACAGTTCTATGCTTGGTATTCAGTGAAGAGGCCGTAGTGCTCACCCAAATGGTGAAGTCTCTTCAATTAGGGTCTCAAATGTTGACCCCCATTGATGAGATACTGATTACCCATCCTAGGTCATTTATAGCTAACTCTTGGCAGTGAAACAGTCAAGTTCCAGCATATTAATTATCAAAAAAATTCAATTAACTCTATGTAATAAACCTTATAGCACTATACTGTATAGTAATATAGAAAGCTGATATAGAGACTACAATAGAAGTATGCGTGAGATAAGGCAATTTTTAGTAAAAAATAAGTAAAGTAATTTCATTAGCTACCTTGTGGCATATACCTTAGATGAAATGCTTCTATATTCTATTAAGTTAGCTATCTGTAGCCTTATGCTCTGTGCTGCTGCAGATGCCATATTTTAAATATTTTTATCCGGGGCTTGTGGATATTGCTAGTGTTAATTCACTCCCTTAAGGGGTGAACCGCATTGTATCTGGAATCTCACACAGAGCATTGCATGCCATAGGGAAGAAGCCTAGTGCTGAGAACATCATAATGTAAAACAACATCTCCAGAAAAAATACCCCCAAGACTGTTTACCCTTCACACAAAGACTGTTAGATTCTCCAAAAAATAGAAAGTACTACAAAAACAAACACTAGACACTCAACGAAAAAAGATCCGCGCCCCATTGTTTAGTCTTTCAGATAAATAGGGTAGATAGATACTGTAGATAGACAGACAGATAAATAGATGGATAGTGTATATACAGCGCTGGCCAAAAGTATTGGCACCCCTGCAATTCTGTCAGATAATACTCAATTTCTTCCAGAAAATGATTGCAATCACAAATGCTTTGGTAATAATATCTTCATTTAATTTGTCATCAATGGTAAACCACAAAAAGAATTGTCAAAAAGCCAAATTGGATATAATTCCACACCAAACATAAAAAAGGGGGTGGACAAAAGTATTGACACCCTTTGAAAAATCATGTGATGCTTCTCTAATTTGTGTAATTAACAGCACCTGTTACTTACCTGTGGCACATAACAGGTGGTGGCAATAACTAAATCGCACTTGCAGCCAGTTGAAATGGATTAAAGTTGACTCAACCTCTGTCCTGTGTCCTTGTGTGTACCACATTGAGCATGGAGAAAAGAAAGAAGACCAAAGAACTGTCTGAGGACTTGAGAAGCAAAATTGTGAGGAAGCATGAGCAATCTCAAGGCTACAAGTCCATCTCCAAAGACCTGAATGTTCCTGTGTCTATCATGCGCAGTGTCATCAAGAAGTTTAAAGCCCATGGCACTGTGGCTAACCTCCCTAGATGTGGACGGAAAAGAAAAATTGACGAGAGATTTCAACGAAAGATTGTGCAGATGGTGGCTAAAGAACCTCGACTAACATCCAAACAAGTTCTAGCTGCCCTGCAGTCCGAGGGTACAACAGTGTCAACCCGTACTATCCGTCGGCGTCTGAATGAAAAGGGACTCTATGGTAGGATACCCAGGAAGACCCCACTTCTGACCCAGAGACATAAAAAAGCCAGGCTGGAGTTTGCCAAAACTTACCTGAGAAAGCCAAAAACTTTTTGGAAGAATGTTCTCTGGTCAGATGAGACAAAAGTAGAGCTTTTTGGGAAAAGGCATCAACATAGAGTTTACAGGAAAAAAAAAGAGGCCTTCAAAGAAAAGAACACGGTCCCTACAGTCAAACATGGCGGAGGTTCCCTGATGTTTTGGGGTTGCTTTGCTGCCTCTGGCACTGGACTGCTTGACCGTGTGCATGGCATTATGAAGTCTGAAGACTACCAACAAATTTTGCAGCATAATGTAGGGCCCAGTGTGAGAAAGCTGGGTCTCCCTCAGAGGTCATGGGTCTTCCAGCAGGACAATGATCCAAAACACACTTCAAAAAGCACTAGAAAATGGTTTGAGAGAAAGCACTGGAGACTTCTAAAGTGGCCAGCAATGAGTCCAGACCTGAATCCCATAGAACACCTGTGGAGAGATCTCAAAATGGCAGTTTGGAGAAGGCACCCTTCAAATCTCAGGGACCTGGAGAAATTTGCCAAAGAAGAATGGTCTAAAATTCCAGCAGAGCATTGTAAGAAACTCATTGATGGTTACCGGAAGCGGTTGTTCGCAGTTATTTTGTCTAAAGGTTGTGCTACCAAGTATTAGGCTGAGGGTGCCAATACTTTTGTCCGGCCCATTTTTGGAGTTTTGTGTAAAATGATCAATGATTTGACTTTTTTTTCCATTCTCTTTTGTGTTTTTTCATTGCAAGCAAAATAAATGAAGATATTATTACCAAAGCATTTGTGATTGCAATCATTTTCTGGAAGAAATTGAGTATTATCTGACAGAATTGCAGGGGTGCCAATACTTTTGGCCAGCACTGTAGATAGATAGATAGATAGATAGATAGATAGATATGAGATAGATAGATAGATAGATAGATAGATAGATAGTGTAGATAGATAGATAGATAGATAGATAGATAGATAGTGTAGATAGATAGATAGATAGATAGATAGATAGACTAATAATAATGGGTAATTTTTAGATAGTAAGCTCACATGACTAGGGCTTTCCTTCAAAACGCAACTTCTCAGACTGCACCAAAGTAAGCAATGTGTAGACAGAGAGAGAGCCAGCAGGGAATACTGAGATATTTTAACTTTGAAGCCAGCAGATTTGTAAATTCAGCTCTGGAGTATAACATGAGCTGTAAGCCAGGATCAAGAATACTAATGCAATGTATTCACAAGTCTAGTCAACTAGATACGACAGAAAAACAGAGAGGGGTGACAGAGGGCATGGAAAATAGTGAGACTAAGGTAGTGTTCAAAGGTGAAAACACGTCTTACTCATGTACACTCTTTGACAAAAAAAACAGAACACCCAAATGTTGGATTGTTGCAGATCTCGGCATTCAGTTATGGTAGAAATGTAAATGACTACACAAGTGGTCTGACTAGACTCTGCTTCTTGCCACAAGAGGGCGTAAAAGTGCTCCCTATAAAAAGGCTCTCAGAAGCAACTTTTGGGTAGTGTACCACTTGGTGAGAGATTGCTGACCACTAGACATGCATCAATAATGCACTTGCAGACATTCTGACCAGTTGACAGACTTTGAGAGGGGACACATCATGGGTGAGCCTCATATGGAACCTGTATACCTCCATGTCCAAGTGTATTTCTTCTTGTATCCAGACTAGAGGTGACCCAACAGGATCCTAGAGCTTCCTCTCAATTGTACAGTTTTCCCCAATAAACTTCTCCTTTCTCTCTAATATTGTAATCTCTATATATATCATCCTTACAGTCACACATAGAAAGCTTCATTCCATTCCAACAACTACTTATTGGTGCATTATTTTTTTTCAATGAGTCTTGCAAACATTATCTGTACAGTCCCATCTGTTCAAAATTCTATCCACACATATTTATATCTACGGTTTTGTAGACCCCTGGCTGAACCTGGCTCCCACATTTCTTCACACACACAGCAAGTAAAGATATGTAAGCCTAAGGCTCGATATGCCTTAATCTTACCTTAAAGACAAACATTTCCCTCCGCAATATAGCCAGGGTGTTGAAATTGCCATCACAGATATTAGGCTTTACTCCTGGATAAGATGGCCGGTCTCCTCCATTTGGAGGCCTGGGAGGTCGAGGTTGTCTGTCATTCTTACGAGGATCTGCTGGTGGGTTAGGCCGATGTGGTGGCACTGTAGGAAGAGGTTTTGTTGGTGTAGGGATCTTTTCTGGTGGACCTAAGAATAAATACAGAGAAACATCAATATGACGCAAGGGGTATATATAGGGAGTCAATAAAAGTAAGAAAATGATGAGTGAAAGTTTACATTTATTTTAGTATAGTAGCCCAATATATGATGAACCAGAACATTATTATTAAAATGATCACACAATTATGGAAAGAACTATACAGAATATGAATCTAAGGAGCTGAAGCCAATATACCATAGATATATGTTTATGTATTATATACATGAGGTTCAACCACTAGGACTCTCAGTAGGGATCTTGGCATGATACCTTCTCCTGCAATTCCATCAGTTTGATGTGGCACATATTGGGGGCTCCATGTACCTACTACCAAAAAGGAGTCCCTGTTCTTGGGGTTACTCCTGGAGTCAAGTCACGATAAGGCTGGGCGATCTATCGAATAATAACCAAAACCAAACATTAACCAGGATAACCAGCGTGATTTGGTTCACATCGGTCATTTGGTCCAGTTTTTATAATATTTGCGAGGTTCTAACTTGTCTGAATTGGAACTGCTATTATTATACTCTGGGGTAAAATGCACCTGCTACAGTAGTACAATGAGTGCCTCTATCAGTTTGCTGGCAGTGCACCATGCAGGAGGCTTGTGGAGCAAGCTGTTAAGAATATATTGACACCGCTCACTCCCTGGGTGCAAGTGCATGAGTGCAGGGACTCCTCCTTTTACTGAAGGAGTCCTTGCACTTAGGGTTTTTCAGAGTAACCCCTGCTACAGTAGCGCAATGAGCTCTTCCTTCAGTTTAATAGAAACATTCATTGCAGGAGACCTAGGGAGTAGGTGATAAAGAATACATGCACACTGTTTGCTGTTCGTTCCCTGGGCACAGAAGGGGGCATGCCTGGGAGAGGGCATAGAGGTGGGCATTATACTATAGGGAGCATAGTACCATTATACTATAGGAGGCATGGGGCATATACATTACTGTATATTGTATTAGTATAAGTGTTACTGGTAGTCATCAGCTGATGAACGTTTCTAGTGCAGGGACTCCTGCTTTCCTGCATCAGTGAATACAGTAGCGGTCAGTCCCCTAGATTACTTACTCTTAGTAACAAGGGCAATGTGAGGCAAATCGTGTGGTCCTCATTTTTAGAAATACTGACTAGTGTCTGCTGCTAGCCTTCTCCTCATGTCTTCCCCCTGCACCGCTGCTATTCAAAGAACTGGTGCCTGCGCTGGGGAGACTGGGAGGCCAAACAAAAGGCAAGGAGCGAGTTTTGCCAATTTTTCTGGTGATGGCTACATCTGTAAGGATTAGGGTCTTTGACAGGGCTGGAAAACAAGGTATGCATAAGTCATATTTATCGCCCATGACTGAATTGGACTCGTAGCATCATAGTGATTTATGATGGAGTGTTTCATCCCGACGGAAGGTCTACTACCCTGTACTCCGTTGTTGCTGTGAATGGGACAGTAGGACCATGATATGGAAAGTATTCTAGTCTAAACAAGTCTGAATAAAATGGCTTTTAGCTTAATGCAATAAATGGAATCCTGCCAATGATATTCTGCAGGTTAGCAAATTCTAGTTTCATTGGATTCGAATAGACTATAGTCTGGTGTGTGCTATATAGTGTATGATGTGAAATCTACTTTTATTCTACATCATACCCCTCAGTAAAAAGGGGGACATCACATCAAATTTGCAAATAAAACCTATCCCTGTCCCCATGAAAATTGATCTAACTATCCAAATTACATTTGTTTATTCCTCTTATATGGATGAAAATTTCTAATTTGTAATATTCCTACACATTACAAATCTCAGGATCAGCTCTATTCTTGCCAATGAGCCAATCACTGATACTAATACCAATGCACCATCTCCTGGTCCTGGAAACAGTAGTATATTCTTAGGCGTAAGTGACCTGTCAGCAGAAATAGATGACAGCAGCCATTTTTTCTCCAAGTGTACAGATGCCAACCTTTTAAAAATGACTCTCATGAATGTGAATCTCACGAAATCCACTGGCTCATCAAAAAGTAACTGGAAAAGAATGCTGAGTTTTCTACAAAAAGCAAGGTAAGTTATGATAATGGAGGATATTAATAAGAGGCAATGTGTTTTCAGCAAATCTTCATCACACATCTATTAAGCAAAGTACATTTCATTCCCTTGCACACCCATGGCCCTGGCCAATCTAAAAGCACATCCAGCTGTGTCCCAAGGGACGGCATTACAGCTCTGTGGCCGGGGTAGTGTTTCCCCTGAAAATTGGTCAACAAACAGAGCATCAATGACCCTCAGTGGTCCAGTTCTAGGAAGTGCAGCATTAGCATGTAGCACGGGGGCGATATGTCCCATATAATACAGAGTATCACTATGTTGTAACAGACCATAATTCATCAACACTTGAGAAAATTATTTTTAGTCTGAGAGTCCGGTTGGCTTATTTAGACACAGGATACACAGTTTGCTGGAAATGTTATATATTTTACTGGGAAATAAAGAGTGGACAAAATGACCAATAATCCAGGACTATCTGTACTGGATGATATCAACAGCCATGACTCCCAAAAGAACAAACCAGTATGTTTTTCCAGTGGAGGAAACTCACACATAGAACGGACGTAGCAGAGGTAAATTTGTGATCTACACTAACTCTTTCAGTCTGACAATTCTCTGAGTTAAAGGAGTTTTCCAGGCAGGGCTGTGAAGTCTGAGTCAGAGGCATCGAGTAGGAGTCGGAGTCGGAGCCAGTTTTGGGTGGAATCAGATTCAGACTCTGACTCCTGCTTCAAAATAAAATGATTATTTTTAATTATATTGTATAGTTATTGATATTGTATAATTAATTATATGTATAGTTTGTTACATATTTACTTATATTGTAGAATTATTGATATTGTATAATTATATGTATAGTTTGTTACATATTTACTTATATTCTCTAATTATTAATATTGTATAATTAATTATATGTATAGTTTGTTACATATTTACTGATATTCTAGAATTATTAATATTGTATAATTAATTATATGTATAGTTTGTTACATATTTACTGACATTCTCTAATTATAAATATTTTATAATTAATTATATGTATAGTTAGTTACATATTTACTGATATTCTATAATTAGTGATATTGTATAATTAATTGTTATACCTTACTTTCATAGGGATTCAATCATTGGTTCTTCTTGAGCCTGGATTGTTGCTTATCCCACTGACTCCACAGACCTGTTTCCACTGTTTTTGTTACAGACCCTTCAGACACTTGATCTAACGGACATAAAGAACTATCGTCTTGTCATGTCTTGCTTGCTAAATATGATCCATCCCTGTTTTAATTCATGTTTTCTCTGCTACAGTATTGTTTGACTCCTGACTGACCTTGATCCTCCTGACCTCGGCTGTTCCTGAATATCTCTTCTATCTTGCCTCTTGGACTGTCTGTCTGGTACCTATTGTTCTACTCCTGTTCTGACCATACTTGACTACACTTCCATCACATCCTCTAGCTCTCTCACAGATCTCCTGGTGAAAACTCTCAGCTCTGTACCAGACCACACTACTTCTCTATCAGCGCTACCATAGCCAATCCGTGACCACTCTGGGGGCTGAAATCTGGGAATCTCCCTGCAGCAAAGTCTACACCTTCTTGAGAGGGTTAATAGTGAAAATCAGGGAATTCTTTAGATTTTCCAAGCCAGTTTAGCCAGCGAGAATTGGACCATGTTTTACAGAAACCATATTCTGGTACAAGACAATAAGACAGTTCCTTGATAGAGTCAGAGTCCTCCACAATATACTATGCTGGGTTGACCATTACTGGTCTGTACATAAAACAAAATACAATAATTCCAAAAATAATATAAAAAGTCATTTTAAACATTTACACAAGCCCTCCAGTCTTGGGTCTACTTTTGTCTGAATGCCCCATGTGCGGTATCTCAAGTCCATTATATGCATTAGTTTGTACAGACAATGTAACTACAACACTGTATATAGATAATATATAGCATTCGGCCTTACCATATATTTTCTGAATTCCCTGTAAATCATCAGTAGGTAGCTTGAAGTTGTCGGTTTCCATGTACTGGTAAAAAGGGGCCATGATTGCAGTGGGGTCATTGGAGTGTTCCAATCCTAAAGCGTGACCCAGTTCATGTACTGCGACCAGAAATAGGTCATTTCCTGTGGAACAAAATAAATGAGAACATTTTAGTCGAAGATTGTAGTCAATAATGTAATTACACCCTCATAAACAATGCAGATAATACTTCATTAGTCGAGGAAACAGCGGGGAAGAAATCATTTCTGCAGTAATTGTACAACAGGTGTGCAGGGGTTAACGATCGATTGGTTACATTGTTACTAATTGTTTATATTAATAGGAAAACAGACAAAAAAAAAATTACGATCGGGTCTGTCTAGCATCATGTATGATGGACACATGACGCAACGCAATTGACTACCTGACAGGAAATGCACATTAACCATGTAAGTTATTATACGGCTAAGATGGACAGATTTGATCTATGACAGTTTAGTAGTAAAACAAGCGATACAGCAAGTGAGTCATTGATTCTTCTGTACTACAAGCAGCCATGTTTCCTTCACTTTCACCAACCTGACTCACTTTATTTCAGTGTTCACCGATACCACTATGTGTTCATGGTTATAAAATTATCATGATTTTTATAGTCAGGGTCAAATACATGTGCAGCTTTACCTGTATGTTTATAGCCAACTAACGTGCCAAATAATACATACAGTACCAAGATCAGTAGTCATTCAATGCCCAAATAACTGTAGTGGGTCAAAAGATTGAGGATTTGTTACATCCAATAGAGGGCGCTTGAGCTTCTCAGCTCCTTTTCCCATAATGCCTTGTGATATGCAAATAACTGTGTCATATATACTAATAATACTCCCAGATAATGTCCACAATACAGCCATATAGTAACATAATATAACTGCAATATACAGTTTTAGGCAGGTGCAGATAAACTACGGCAAAGTAAGAAAGCTTTATTTTTGTCAGTTAATAAAAGGAAGTGAATGAACAAGAGAGAAATCTAAAATCCCATCAATATTTGGTGTGAGCGCCCTTTGGAGGAGGAGTCCTGGAATTGTGATCAGAGTCCTGATCTCAATATCATCCAGTCTGTCTGGGAATACATAAGAGACATAAGGAATGGAGCAAGTGTACATTCACAGAAGATCTGTGCTTAGTTCTCCAAGATGGCAGGAACAACAATATACAGGATGAGAGCAAGACGGGAGTGAATGAGACCCCCAGTCTCCATGCCATTCTACTTGCCTTACTACGACCTCACTGTGAAGGCTGTCATCTGTGGTCAGGCTTTATAGAAACAGCGTAACACTGAACTATGCGGTTTCTGAAACCCCCACAGAAGTGAATGGGTGTTACGGAAACAGCGTAGAATTGTAAGAATATCGGACTTACTGTATAAATTGTAAGTATGGCCAAATGTGTATCTCCAACATATGACATTGTATAGACTGACAGAACTGTACAGTGGTATATATTGTCAATTGACTCCTATGCTACAAAAAAGAATACTGCACTGGGTTTTTTTTTGTTTTTGACGGAAGCCTTTACATAGTCAACTATGCTTTTATAGACACTAAAAAAAGAGGAAGGTCAAAAGGACTCTGGCATGGCCTCCATCTGGTGAATGGGACTTCTGGAACCTAAATGCCAAATATAAGACTCTATTATGATGGTTGTCCCATTGAAGGATCTAACAGCAATAGTTAACCTACTTGTTGACAGTTTTCAGCACAGCTGCTACATCAGTATGTGTTTTACATTGATTGTTTATGTATATGATTTACGTTGAAGTATTATCCCCATATGAGAGCGAAATGTAAAACCACTGTAAGTAATTCACTACATGTACAATAGTGCTACATTACTTCAGAGGTATGTACACTATATATATCCAGAGGACTCTTTTATACACTAGTATATAATGTATTCCTCAATTGGATGATACATTTAATGACCAATAGAACAGAATTCAGAACATTTACAGTATATCTGACATTTGGTCTGATTGGCCTAAGGCCTGTATGTTATATTCCGTTCATGAAGGGAAATTCCATCTTAGGCTTCGTTCACACCTACATCGGAGTCCCCCTAGACTCGCGGAGAGAAACGTCCTCAACAAAGGACTTTTCTCTCCGCCGGTTTCAGTATAAAACTGGCAGAAACCAGGCGGATCCAATTATAGTCTATAGGGTCCGTAGGTAAACACTTTTTTTTACCAAACGGGCTCTCCGTCATTCGAGTCCCTTGCATGCAGACCGTGTAGGACTTTTCTCTCCACAGATTTAGGGCGGAATCTGCGGCAGAGTATTCTACGGAGACTCTAATGCAGATGTGAACCTAGCCTTATTTAAAGTGACCCCGCTTTGGCAATTGTTATATCTGTACATACTGGCATTACAGGAAGAATATGGGACATATTGCCCTAACAATACTTAGTTGTGTTACTAG
The DNA here is from genome assembly GCA_947044405.1 of Leptodactylus fallax. Taxonomy (NCBI): domain Eukaryota; kingdom Metazoa; phylum Chordata; class Amphibia; order Anura; family Leptodactylidae; genus Leptodactylus; species Leptodactylus fallax. The sequence continues at coordinate 830,530 of CAMRHE010000057.1, forward strand.
GGAGAACTTTAGAACTTGCTTTCTGCTAAAATAAAGTACAATAGGTTAATAAAGTACATTAAAAAAGGTTAATCAAAGCCATCCCTACACAATAGCAAAATAAAAAGCGACACTTGCATGAGAAAGTAACTATGGTCCAGGATATATGACCAATGCTCCAATACTAATTTTCCTGGAAATTCTAATAAAATAGGATACAGGGCAGAAGTCATGGAAATGGGTCCTGCTTCCTCCAGGTGCTATTGTATATATACTTCTTATAAGAAAAGAATTGTGGGATTCCTTCAGGAAGGAAGTCCTTGCCCAGACTCTTCTAGCAGTACTTGGCGTTGGCCAGATAAAACCTATTAATAGAGACTTGTATTCATCCATGTTAAAGTTATTCTTATATGTAGGGATTCAGTGTAGTTATAGGTAACGTATATCATGTCATGGAAAACTAGCACGTACAAAACATGCACAGTTCTTGTCTCATTGCTATGTCTGAAAGAGCTAACAAGTCCCAGAAACTGACACCAGAAGCCATTGGAATTCATATATAAACTACCGACTGACCACACATTACTGATACAATGGGATTTACATGACCTTAAAAGGCAGAGCTGGCAACCAGGACCAACAAAATCCTGTGAACTAGAAGTGGTTAAAATAGCAACTTGAAGATGTAACAAACTATTCATTTTTATTTCATGGAATAGACTAAACTATATGGTCGAGCATACTGTACATAATATACAGAAGTGAAGACTGTCATCCTGCACTTGTTTAAAAGGAAATAAATCCAATGGAATTAAAAGCCGCAGGGTTTCGGGGGAGGGAGGATGGAATCAAAAGTCTGTGTTTCAAACATATTATATGTTCTTACTCATAGATTTCCCTCTGTACTCCTGTGATCTTATACAGTATATACAGTTAATCAATCCATAGGCACTTAAAGGGAATCTGTCAGGGTAATTTGGGACACTAAACCACCCATATGTCCATATGGACCTGTTATAAGGCAAACCATGGCCGCATTAAAAATAAAAAAGCTTTATACTCCCCCTGCCGCTGTACACCCCGCGCCTGCGCAGTTCTTCAATGAAGCCAGAGGAGTACACCTCAGCTTCAGTGCGCATGTCCCATACCTCCGGCAATTACGTAGTGAAGCCGGGGTGTCTATCTTTGGCTTCACTGAAGAACAGCGCAGGCGCTGGGAGGCGTGCCAACGAAGAATCTCATGAATAAGCCAGACTGTTCTCGTCGAACAGGATTGATCGGACCCTTCTCTAGATAATGCGGATTGCATTACAACAGGGAGATCTGGGACACTAAACCCCAGGTCTATAAGGACCTGTGGGTGGTTTAGTGACCCAGATCGACCTGACAGATTCCCTTTAATCACACCAATGTGAGACAACCATAGAATGGAAATGTTTGTAACTTAAACCTAAACTTGAATCTAAACACTCTCTAACTCTCACAGATGGAGGGCTAAATAATTTATGTAATATATTGAAAGGAATAATATATTAATATAAACCAACAGAAAAGACAGAAAACATGAATAAATAAGCTCATGTTGTACAGCGGGATGATGCTAATATTTCATGGTACATCTGCAATAACCGTATTATTCTGTGTTTAATCTTTAAAGGGGCTGTGCCTTTATAGACATCCCCTATGCACAGGACAGGGGATAAGTGTCCGATCGCTGATCATCGTCAATCGCCGGGTCCCCCAGTAACCAGGAGGGCAGGGGAACGGAAGTCCCCCTTTGGCCTCCTTATGAATGGAGCACCACTGCGCTTATTTGACCGAAGCTCCAATCACTTCTATGGGGCTGCTGGGACTGTAATCTCTGGCAGTGCCCGCAGCCCTATAGAAGTGAATGGGGCACTGGTCACACAAGCACACTGGATCTCCCTTAACAAGAAGGCCTTAGGATGACTTTCAGTCTCCCATCCTCCTGATCCGGGACCCGGCGATTGGGCCTCAGTGATCGGACACTTATCCCCGTCCTGTGAATAGGAGATAAGTGTCCATAACAGCACAACCCCTTTATAGGGGTTTTCCAGATAAATGATATTGATGACCTATGCAATGCCAAGGTTGAAAACTAAGGTCAGACACCCAACTGAAAGCTGCTTTGTATGTGGTGGACATCCCACAGCAGGCTCAGCACGTGGAGCCTTAGCCTAAAGGGGATGGTCAAACTAGGCAACTGTTAGACTGAATCTACCCTGTGAGCAGCAGATGCTTAAAGGGGTTATCCACTTTTTAATACAGTTGGTCTATCCTTAGATGGCTTATTAGACGGACGGTCTATTAGATATGGAGGGGTCTGATACCCAGGACCCTGAAAATCATCTGCTCCAGTACAGTACGGCTCCCAGTTATGTTCACATGATGGGAGCCATGCTGTTCACTTTACATACAATGTACAGAGGCAACTGTAGGTACTGCAGCACTGCCCCAAAGACTTCCATGGGATAGCTGCAGTACCAAAAGCTGCCACTACAAATCGTACGACGAGTGAGCAGCGCAGCTCCAAGCATGTAGATATTACCTGAACAGCTGACCTATTTATAGCAATTTATTTTCTTCAGATTTTGTAGCGTGTAAAGAACATTGTTCTTTAGCTTTATATTTAGGGGAGTTGGGAGTATCTAGACATTGGACTTCATGTCTTTAAGGGGTTATCCACTTTCTAATACTGATGTCCTATCCTTATATTAGATCTGTAAGGGTCCAACACTCAGGACCCATGCAGATCAGCAGTTCTGGTAAGGTTTACATATCATGAGCCACGCAGTTCACTTAGTGTACAATTTGTAGTGGCTGCAGTGCTGCCCCATTGAGGTCTATGGAGCAACGCTGCAGTACCTAAAGTCACCACCACAGTTTGCACAGTGAGTGAGTAGTGCTGGTCATGGTAAACATTACCGGGAGCCATACTGTCTCAAAACAGCTGATCTGCAGGGTCCTCACAGATCTAATATAAGGATAGGACATCAGTATTAGAAAGTGGATAACTCCTTTAAGGTTAAGGCAACATTTTTTTTTTCCGCAGCGTTTTCACAGAAAGTCTGCAGAGTTGTCCTCTGTGGAATTTCTGCCTCTATTATACCTATACGGAAACTGCCAGCATTTCCGTAGGTATAAATGACATGCTGCGCTTTTCAAAAATGTGAGCATTTTTGAAATCGCAGCGTTTTCGCTGCAAATTTTTTTTTTGCAATGTGTGGATGGGATTATCCAGAATCCCATCCACTTTGCAGGTAATATAAAATGGAGCATTTTTTACCGCACCGTTTCTTCCACATGGGGCCCTGGCCTTAAGATGCAACCCCTGATGTCAAGATATTCCCTACTCCCTAAAATATAAAGCTAAAGAACAACCTGGTTTACAAGCTATAAAATCTGGAGAAAATAAAATGCTATAAATGACTTTGCTCACACTGTGATGTCTCCTGGATTCCTTTCATACTCACACGAAGGTTTTAAAATTGGTAGTCATGTATATTGTGTCCCTTTAAGGCTTCTTTGACCATATGGCAGATTGTGAGGATATTTCGTTCCCCGTCGGTAAGAAATTAACTTTGACGTACAGGGAGAAAATAAGCTGAACGCGAAATTGGTAGTTGAAGTAGAGAGATAGGCACTTATGCCCAGGTGAATGAACTGAAGTGCTTGTAATCAAAAAAACTGTCCTGAAAACCTCGGGGTAATTACCAGTTTTCAGATGATTGGCAATCAAGTAATTAAAGCGTACTCGCCATGTTTCATCAACAGAAAATGTGCTCGTTGTTAAGGAAAAAATGATTTTGAGTATTCATTCTACTGGGAGCAAAAGTTGTCAGCACATCATAGGAGTGAAGCAATTAAAATGCATTAGACTGTAACCAGCCATGAAACTGTGACATCAAGAGGCAAATATTTTGCTCAAAGTGAGCGAATTACAGTGACAAAGAGCAATGGACTTTAGAAAAGCATCGAAATGGAGGACTTTGTTGTGAAATGGTTTACTACATAACATGTAGCTACAGTAGCTCAAATTTGGTTAAAGGCTCCAATATTTCATGAAACCTATTTAATACAATATTGCAACATGTTAACAGAAACCTTGAAAGGCTGCAATTCACAACATAACCACTAGGTGGCCATACATAGGCATATATAGCATATCACTTTGTGATACAATATCACAAAACAATATTGTTTTGAAAATTTACATTTCTGTCTTGTGACACATATTTCTGGACATTTCTAACAAAGAGGAATGGTAAAGAAGGTCATATACATATAAATTGGACAGTGACCACAATGGAAAATACTCTGTAACATCCTTACTGTCTTTTGATAGTAGGACACAACCATGTATAGTATATAGATAACTACCATTTCCTAGGTAACGCATGCTAACCCTATGTTCACATCTGCACTGTCCTATCCATGTTTCTGGTCCTGGGAACGGAAAAACCGACAGCAATGGATGCTAGAAATGATGGACACGAAAGGATCTTGAGGGATCATCTGTACTATAATGGGGCCCATTGGGTGTTCTTTTTTTTTTTTTTTTACTGATACACACATCGATGTAAACTGCAAACGGAGACTCAGATACAGATGTGAATGTAGCCTAAGTCAAATCTCCCTATGCTGATGAAGTACTGTTTGTCTCCGCACCCCATTTCTTAGAGGAGAGATACAAGTGCATCTCAATAAATTTGAATATCATCAAAAAGTTATTTTTTTTAGTAATTCAATTGAAAAAGTGAAACACATATATTATATTTACTCATTAAAAACAGAGTGAGCTTTTACAAGTGTTTATTTCTGTTAATGTTGATGATTATGGCTTACAGCCAAGGAAAACCCAAAAGTCATTATCTCAGAAAATTAGAATAATTAACCCAAAACAGCTGCAAAGGCTTCCTAAGCGTTAAAAAGGTCCCTTAGTCTGGTTCAGTAGGCGACACAATCATGGGGATGACTGCTGATTTGACAGATGTCCAGAAGGCAGTCATTGACACAATCCACAAGGAGGGTAATTCTGATTATATTCTAATTTATTGAGATGCACTAGTAGATGGTATCACACTCCATTCCCCTTTGTGGTGTCGGCAGAAAGAAGACGTCCTGTACTAGTTCACATTACCCACTGACAAGGTAGAATGCTTATTGTGGCCGGGCTATCTTCTCGTGCATGAAGATAACCTTATCACTACAACGAAAACAAGACTGGGTTGCTGAGAAGTCCCAGACCAGAAAAAGTTCCTGCATTCATGGTCTTATCCTTTAGCAACTGATCAAGACAAAAGATTGTCACCACTAAGGCTAGGTTCACATCAGCGTCTGATCTCCACTCGGGGATTGCGTTCCCCATTCCGCTTTAAAAATGAGGAGAGAAAAGTTCTGCAAGAACTTTTCCGCATTTTTCAGGTGGCAATCAGGCAGAAACCTGATGGACCCCATTATAGTCTATGGCATCTGTGGGTTTCTGTGGATTAGGTCTCGTTCGTTGGGTCTCCAAGCGGACCCCACGAGTGGAAATCGGAAATCTTTAAAACTCTGCAACATTTTTATTTATATTTGCAAAAATATTGAATTTTTAATTGTCTACAAATTTATATATGTTCATGTCTATTCGACAACCCCTTTAAGCACTGCCCTTGGTTTAGCCCCACCTCTTTATTTATCCCCTCTCCTTAGTCATTCTCAAAATAAAGAAGGAGTTGATCAGCAGGAGAATAACACGTATCATCTCTGCTGGATTTCTACACAACTGTGTGTGTGTTAGGAGCACGTAGAAAATGGTGCAGAATGAGTCCAACTAAAAATCTTGTTTATTTTTATAATTTTTTTTTAGGTTTAGCGTTCCTTTAAGTAATTTCCCCATGCCCCTCAGCTCCATCTTCTGAGTGTCTTAAACCCACCACCCATTGCTTACATAGTCAACATTTAGAAGAATCCCTTTTACTTTTATTGTGAAAACAATTGCACAAGAGTTTAAAACAGTAGCTATTATTTCTGGCTCTGGCATCATTTCCTGCACATTTGCTACTATCTATCAAAGGAAGCATTGAAGTAAACATCTTAGATTCAATGCCAAGTATTTTTGCCTGTAGAAATTAGACAAAGAGTCATTTATGCATGCAAAAAATAGATTTTCACTTGTCAGCTTTCAAGATCTGTCGGCAGCAAAATATAAGCTGGCAAACATTTTTAGATCTTTATTGTAACTTGTTTATGTAGGTTTTTCATGTATTACATCAGTTCAAGACCAATCAAATGGGTAGAGGCAATGGGATAAAGAGACAAAAGCAAGCTTCAGATCTTCTAAGTATTCAAACATTAGACTAAGATAAAGGAACAACGCAAGGATGGCCATTACCATAATAAAATGGCATCTTCAGCCCCCTACATTGGTAGAGAAATGAGGACATAGAGTGTTTTTTTAAAGGAGATAGCTAAGGAAAATAAAAGTTTCCTGCCGGCAGGGGCAGTCATAACAAAAAAATGCAGCTATACTCACCCCTTTTTGCCCTTCTTTTGTAGAGCGGTGGCTCCGGTTCTCCTTGCTGGCCCAAATACATTTTCAACTAACCTCAGGCCTTAGTGATTAGGAGAATCAGTAGTCAGTGACATCAGGGGCGGACGTATCATTGGTGCATCCTGCACAAGGCCCCAGGAGGTAAGGGCGCCCTATCACCTTAATAACAGCTTTCTTCTGTCTGATTGTTAGAGGAAGTACTTATGCGGGGGGGGATCTGTACTAAGATACTGAAAAACGGGCCCATGGCTGTCTAGGTCCGTCTCTGAGTGGACACAGACAGCTGAGTTGCCGACAAGAGCCAGAGTGAAGAAGGGTGTGTACAGCAACAATGTTTGTCACAACTGCGCCTGACACCAGGGCACTTTTATTTTTCGTGGCTAAGCCCTTTACGCCATGCTTTCTCTGAGCAGCTGATTGGCCAGGGGTCCCGGGCGTTAGACCTTTGCAGATCTAATGTTGATGGCCTGTCCTAAGGATAAGCCATCAGTATTAGAAAGTGGATAACCCCTTTAAAAGGATTATAAGGCATTTTTTTACAAAAGAGCTCAGCATTGGTTTTGCCATTTCTATCCAATGCTTCCCAGCTGGTCTCTACTTTACGGTCCCTCTCAACAAACGTAAAATTCCATTCAGCTAGTCATTGGGTGAGGTGGGTCACAGCTGCAGACAGTGAATGGATAAGTGGTCATTTCTTGTCATGAGGGACAAGATGGGGCATTGGTGAGGTGTGCTGCCCATCTGATTTTTTAAAAACTTTCTGGACACTTTGTAAAATTTCTTTGTCCACCAGCCAACCCCTCACGATAAAAATAAGAAAATATCTGCAGACTGCAAGTAACTTTTTAAATTTTGTTTTTGTCCACAAAAGGCCACCATGATTTCAATAATATGAAATCCAACTTCTTCAGTACGCAGAAGATAACTACTTGAGATAAAGTTGTGGATCTATCAGACTTGCTATACTAATCTGAGGGCTGCAGATGATAAAAGAAGATGGTTGAGCACTGGCGAATATATATTTTATTCATGCCCATCACTAGCTCTGTGTATGGGTGGGAGGCAGAGGCATAATTTGAACCTAGAGGCAATAACATAGCATAGCTTGAACATTACATAGCTTAGGCCCCAATATAACCTCAACCCCCCTCACATTTATTAGATATCTATAAAATGCACTTAAGGGATAGCCACTTGGATAAGTGCAAAAAGCCTAATACAATTTCACACTCTAAATTTTGTGAGCTACTTCTCATCCTATTCTTCATCTTCACACATAATAAAATTTAACTAAACTTTTATTTTTTATTCTTAAATCCATAGTGCAGGCTAAGATAACAAACTTTGTAATACACTTTATTAAAGAAAAAGGTCTGTTTCTTCATGTATTTGCCTCCTTCTGATCAACTCTATACAACGCAAGTCTATGGAATGGGGAAGGAGGGAGGGAGAGGAAAGCTCCTAAAAGCAGAGAGACCTCTGCACTGCAGAGAGACTGTTTTCTTTCACAGCTGAGATATCAGGAATGACTACCCAGCCTTCTCCTGACAGAAATGACTCATTTAATTCTGCAGGTGGCCTCATATCTCTGTCTCTCTCCTGCTCCCCCTCCCCCCTGCCCTCTCCATAGACTTCACTGTAAACTGACACTGCTGGCATACAAAGTACGGACCACAATCTCTCAGATAAGTATTAACAAGAAAGGAGTTATAGGTAAAGACACAGGCAATTTTCTTTAGTGAAGTATATTGCAATGTTTGTTCCCTTCACCTGCACTACTGATTTATGAGAGAAAAAAAATAAGGAAAGATTTACTTATGCTTTAAAGTAAAAAATTCCAACATGTTTGAAAATGTTCAATTTCTGGTTGCAATTGTCTAAAGAATAGAATGGAGCCATAACTTACTTAAATGGGTTTCCCAACCTTCTGAAACCTGTACCAATGGTATAAAATCACAAATCACAAACGGAGTAATACTAGACAATACCTTACCAATCTTGTGCTGATGCTTCCACGGTCCTTGGGCTACAACAATTACATCTTGACTTGACGTGACCACTACAGTCAATCACTGGCCGCAGCAGGGGACTGACACATCAGCACTACAGCTAGCTATGGCCGCAGTGGTCATGTCAACACACCGTATCACAGCTGGATCTTGCTAAACAGAGACCAGTAGGGGATCAAGGAAGCATCATCCTGGGATTGGAAGAGAATTGTTGAGGTATTACTCCTTCTATTTTATACTGTAAAATTGGTTTGAAAAAAAATCATAAAGTTGGGAAACCCCTAAAAAAAAAAGACAACGCCCCCCCAAAGGAAAGCCACACAATTCCCTTGCACTGTTACCCTTCACATGAAGGGATGACCATGTAATAGATCCTTGGATGCTGCTCTTTCTAGAAGTTATACACCCTGTACAATAGAAGGGGGTTCTGGGTGAAGGACCTTCTCTCATAGCACAAACCCTTTAAAGGGGTTGTCCAGGAAGTGACGATTTTTGATACTGATGACCAATCCACAGGATCCATCAGATCAGTCGGAATCTGACAACTGTACCCCAAATTGTTCAGGTGATGCAGGCGGTGGAAGCCAATTACTAAGTAAACATCCATAAGCAGCCCTGCTCCTGTTCAAGTGAATGGGAGCGAGGTTGCAGTTCAAGGCACCACCACTAGAGTGAACAGAGTTCTGTACACCGTCGAAGCTTCCAGTCTGTACAGTGTAACAGTGGCACCTGGAACTGCAGCCCACATTCCCATTCACTTCTGATCGTATGCTTAATATATGGTTTCCGGCAGCTGCATCAGCTGAACAGTTCGGGGTTTGGGTGTCTGACCCTGACCGATAAGATACTGATAACCTAACCTGTAGACAGGCCATAAAAAATCCAGGTCCTGGACAACCCCTTTAAGTATGTTTTGAAGTATGTACCCATATCTCTCTGCCTGTTAAATCCCCCCCCCCCCTCCTCTGCTACGTCCTATCTGTCTGTCTGCTATTAATGTAATGCCTCTCACCTTGGAACATTCCTGTACATGTTGTATTTGTATTTGTATCTGCTTATCTTATCTTTGCTGCTGTAACACACTGAATTTCCCCATTGTGGGACTATTAAAGGACTATTATTATGAAACCCCAAGACTGCTAGTAAATACAACTTTTTCAGGAGGCTTTACCAGAGACTCAAAAAGAAGTATTAAAATTATGTTCCGGATCTTGGTCAGTATTTCACGCCATATAACAGAACAATGTGACATTGTGTGGGGTTAGAGTAAGAGCAACAATATATCAAAAATAACAAAACAGCAGTGTAGGAAATACCATCTCGCACGCTGTATACTCTTTGTATTATCTCAAACAATTCCGATGTTGGATGATTTATTGAACAGGAAAGTTCCAATCTAACATATGTCATTTCATCTCAACATGCCGCCTGACAGATGCTTCAGAAAAATTGAAAACAATATTATACAGTGTTCCATTTTTATTCTTTCTCGGAAAATAAGAAAATTAAGTGCCAATCTTTCCTGCCGTTCCTTATGAATTTTTGTAACCAGTCAACATTCTTACAATTCCATTTACATAGGTGGATTTGGTGTAATTATTTGTCAGGACAAATATTACGATGTTACCCGGACCACCAGAAGACACAAGTGTTGGACTCTTCTTAGAGAAAACCAGCTAGAAGAAGGTATGGAGACTTCACATAATATCCCTTGGGGAATGAAAAAAAAGCAAAAGCATTTTCCTCCAGAAGAAAACTCTCTCTAAAGAGCTGTTTACATGGCAGTCATGTCTTAAGTCTCCGTCTATAGTGAGACATTGACTTACAAGGTAGGAATGTAAATGGCACTTCAGAGACAGTTTTATTTCTTCTGGATAAGAACTATTTTTTTTATCTTCTCCATCATACTAGTATGTTTTCTTGTAAAGTTGGTATCGACTTGAATTTTTGACAAAATTTTTCTTTAAATTCACCAACAAATTTCATTGTTTAAATTTCAATAATACATTTTAATAAAATTGTTTAATAAAACATGTATAAAGTAAAAACAAATGTAATAGTAACCAATCTTACCATCATGATTGGGGTTTCCTAAAGTCCATGGTTCATCCGAGTCAAAATGTGTATCTCCTCCTATTCCAGGTCCTGGGAAATAAGCATGAGCCAAAAATCCCCCCTCTCCGTCAAATGGGGAGCTATCTCCATGGAAACCTGATGCAAAGATGATGGTAATGTCCACTTCCCGCTTGCCATTTTCTAACTCATTGTATGGAATTTCTTCAAATGTCAATGGAGTTACATTCTGCCAAACATCAAAGGCACGGCGAATGGCTTTACGCGTTTCTGTGTCGCCCACTTTTGGAGTGACGTTCTTTATACTACAATATAAAGAAATAAAAAAATCATTATGTACTGATCACAAACATTCAATAGACTTCCATACCCGGCATTTATTTCTTTATTATGGTATGTAATGTCAGAAACAGCTATCTGTGGATGGGACCCTCTTCCATTTAGAAGCATTAGATTGGCTTTCATGAAACACCATGCATTAATCTATAGGTTGCTAATTTCCAAAAGTGCCGATCGGGGCAAGCTCTTCTTTTCCACCAAGTAGATCTTATTTGCATATGCCTTACCTGGTATATACTGATACTGATACTGATGTAGCAAAGCCAAATTGGTTTACTATAAATTCAATATATTATCTGTAGATTTGCAATTGTTACCGTCATATTAGAGATCACATTGCAGAGATAAATAACATACCTTTGTTACGTATATCACTTTTGTAGATATGGAGAACCACATCTTTGAAGTCTTATGCAAAGGAGTCAGTTGGTGCACTGGGGGCGGGCCTTCAGCTCCCTGGAGCATTGCTTTTGCCACCCAGACCCCTACCATTTCCTGCCTGTGCCAGCCCCATGCAGTTAGAGTTGATCCTCCCACTGCTATGACATCACCCAACCCTACTTTAGCATCAAGAACAATGCACAAGGAAGCTGAAGGCCCGCCCCCAGTGCACCAACTTCTTCATTTGCATAAGACCTCAATGTTTTTTTTTCTCAAAATCTATAAATGGGACATATAGAACAAAGGTTTGATGTTTATCACTATAATGTGCTCTGTAACATGGTGGTACCATCTGGATATGCTTGGAGGAGGTGGTAGACTGCCTTTAAAGAAGACAATTTATAAGGCTGTGTTTTGTAAAATTTTCTTATGCATCCTATGTACTGAGTATCTACTAGTTTTGCATACAAAGTTATAGTTTGAGCGTACTTTAAGGTAAAACAGATTGGATAGCTTTAGGCGTTTTATATAAGTCATTATATAAATCTGTAGGAAGCTACGAAAACTAAAGAATAAATTGGATGTCAGTGTTGGCAACTTTATACCTCTGCTCCATCAGTGCAGAATTATGTTCACTGACTACAGATTAGCTGCATAGTGTCACAGAAATCTGAGTTATACTCCAGGCCACTTCCTGCCTCTGTCCCTCCCGTACGCTTTGTACTGCAGCTCCGTCTATTCAGATTAGCTTCTGTGTATAAGCACAAGCCCAGCAGAGGCTCACCAGGCAGTGAGTATATTGAAAGCAAAGCAAACTACAAGCAACTAAACTATCAATGAATAAATGGAGATAAAAAATAATCTAACGTAGACAGAGGCAAAGAAGCCTCATTAAACGGGATGTCCCAATGGAAAAAAAAATCTATTATATTTAAAATGTGGAAAAAATGTACTTACTAATATACTTTATTTATCCACGCTGTATCCTTGACCTAGGTCAGCACCCCTCTTCTACTCCATAAACGGCTGTGATTTACCCAATATGTCATATTCTGGAATAAATCCACTGGTGTTGTGATATATACCTTGTGTACTCCTTCCCTTCTTGGATTTTTGGACTGTTTGGGACTTTTCTGGGCCAGGCCCGTGGAATAGCATGTAAAACCTTTAGTATTTGACCAGGTGTTGTGTCCTCACTATCCACTAAGATAAGTTTAACGTCACATGCACAACCTCTGTGTCGTATAGAGCCATATTATGACACATAGGGGTTTATAAGATAATGCCGAACCAATTTATTTATGTATGTTTTTTTAGTCAGCAAAAAAATTAAGGTAAGCACCTTCTGCCTGCCATATTATGGAAATACAGATGAGTCTACAATAACTCAAGTTATTAGCAAATGTTAATAGGCGCTGATCCACTGACTCCAGCACAGTTGGAATTTTGTCTCTAGCCTCCACCATTTCTGAGCAATAAGTGCAGTTACTTTTGGTGCCTGATGCAAATTAGGCTCTCTACTGTCAGGTGGGCAGGGTCAGGTCTGAGTTTCAATCAGAGTTGGACAGTGTCAGAGCTCAGAATCACACCACTTGCCTGCTCCTGCCTGACACCACCCACATGACAGTAGAAAGGCTAAGTAGCATATCAGGCACCAAAACAAACTGCACTTATTGCTCGGGAATGGTGGGGGATAGAGAGAAAACTGCACCAGAATCAGTGGAGCAGTGCCTATTAAATGATGTAAAGGGCTGTATTTTGAAAAGGTTGTCTGTAACTGATCTTCAGTTTAGTGAAGGACTCCCAGTTTGAAATCAATTCACAATATGTTAAGCCTTGAGAGGCAGCAATTCCCCCTCCCCCTCTGGTGGTCACACCTAGATACAAATAGGATAGTTAGCATATCACTTTGTAATAACTAGAGACAGGCAACCTCTGAAGATTAATTTTGTTTCACGTTCAGGTGGTCTGGCCCAAAGATTTGTTTCAGGTCAAATAAGTTCTTCACAAATCAAAAGTGAAATTATTATACTCTGGGGACTATCCATAACTATCCATAACTCAGAGTATGATAAACAGTTCTATCCACCTCCCTGAACCCAATCGAGATGGTTTGGGGTGAGCTGGACCACAGAGTGAAGGCAAAAGGGCCAACAAGTGCTAAGCATCTCTGGGAACTCCTTCAAGACTACTGGAAGACCATTTCAGGTGACTACCTCTTGAAGCTCATCAAGAGAATGCCAAGAGTGTGCAAAGCAGTAATCAAAGCAAAAGGTGGCTACTTTGAAGAACCTAGAATATAAGACATATTTTCAGATGTTTCACACTTTTTTGTTAAGTATATAATTCCACATGTGTTAATTCATAGTTGTGATGCCTTCAGTGTGAATCTACAATTTTTCGAGTCATGAAAATACAGAAAACTCTTGGAATGAGAAGGTGTGTCCAAACTTTTGGTCTGTACTGTATCTGGACATATCAAGTGAAGAGAAAATGTAAGAGAGGCACCTCTGTATGCCCCCTAGAATGTTATAGGGTTAGAACATCTCCATAATACGGTAGGATACAGCGGCACCATATGGCAGCACCTGGAATATACATGGCTTTATACTGTAGAGCTATAGGGACTCTGTGTGCTGCTGTACAGAGTGCATACAAATTTGTCACATGTGAGCTATGAAGCAAATTATATTAATGAAGGCTATTTATGTAGAAATCTTTATATTGTAATTAGGATTTTGCTCGCTCTGTAATACTGCACCGCTGTAATATTGATTTTACATTTTGGAAAATTACAAAACAGAGGCACAATAAATGTCTCGTTTCCAAGCAGAAATTTTCCTCTGTTTTATGCCTCTCCACAAAATATTGGATCTTGTTATCTGGCATGATCAATCTCATCAACCTGCAAGGATCAATGAATGGTCTGTCTGACAGTGGTTTGCTCTGCCCATTCATCTCAAAGGATCTCATATCCTTTGTGTGTCAGTCCCGGTGAGGGTGATGAGGATGTGTCTCCAGCGTAATGTTCTGCCAACGTCTGTCAAACTCTCCTTTTCACATCAGAGAACTGAGTCACGGTAAAAGTAAATACACAAAGAATTCGTATGGGTGCTGAAAATATGGAATTTGTTCACTTGAGATTGTAATCTGAAATCAAAGTCGGTGAATAGCTGGTCTGACAACCAGGACAGAAACTCAGCATCAACAAATAGACTATTGGTGGCAAAGTCATTGGAGTTATTTATAGTAAATGTAAAAATGCAGCTACAATTACAGTATTTCTCTAGGGCAAAACTTCTCAATGCTCTTAGAGCTTCATGTACAGAACCTTAGAAAAGTGTTGCCCAAATAAAAAAACAAAAAAAAATCATCTGCTTGTCAGCAGCTACTTCCTCCTTATTCACAAAGTTGTTATTGCATGCTTCTTAAGAGATACAGTATAGCTGCAGCCCGGTCACAGTCACTGCTAACTCACATTTAGGAAATAAAGGAAAATCTGTGTGACGTGAAATAAAGTTGCATTATCCAATCTGAGTTACTCATGCTGCGTCTTACTGAAGTTTCTGTGTCTGTTTTTTCCCAAGTTTTTTGGTTGCGTCCTCAAGAAAATACTTGTGCTTTGACGGCTCAGCAGACTGCTTTCCTATAAAGTGGGCCACCTAACAAAATCATATGGTGCATGATATACAATTTTTTGTCAGGAAATACTTCTGACATATATCTTGGATAAATACACTAAATTTGATGTAAACAGAGCCCTATGAAGCTTCCTTAGTAACTAATTTATTTCAAGATTATTATTTTTGTGGGCCGGTTAATGGACGCCATTGTTCCTAATACCATGGGTTATCTCATCGCTGTAGCAGTAAAAGCCTATTCTATATTTATTAAAATGTATAAACCAATTGACAATGAGATGTATCCCTTGTCAATGAGATGTATCCCTAAAAAATATTTCACTGTCCTATCAGTTCAGGGAACATCTCCGTGTGTAGGGATACACCCTACTGACAATAGGAATGGTAATACCCCAACTTCTTCCAGGAAGAAGGAATAACAGAATAATGGCATAATGCCAAGTTGTAAGAAAACGTCCTCTTTAAAGGGTTATTCCCATCTCAGATATTTATGGGATAACTACAGGATGGGCCATACAAATCTGTTGGTCAGACTTCTGGGACCTGAGACTATCTCTAGAAAGGGTGTCCCCCAATCCCATCCCTTCTGAATAAGGTGAACCAGAGATTGTCGGGATGAAACACATGGAAACAGCTGAGCTGGCTGTGCTACCCATTTCTGTAACTCCCATAGAATTGAAGGGGATTTACAGAAACGTTAAAGCACAGCACGCTACACTGTTTCCATAACTCAGGAGCTAAAAATGTCTGACCCTTTAAATTAAAGGGGTTTTCCCATGAACATACCCATCTTTATATCTGTAGACAATTAAAGGTTAAACAATTTTGAAGCCATAAATGATCTTATAATTAATTTCTCTTGATAGGATGTTAATATATATGACCGTGAATATAAGAACTTTCTATGGTACAGGACTTATTAGAAGCCCAGCCATGATGTCCTTATTGTGGACCGGTTATCAGGCAGGGACACTACATGTATGAGAAGATAACTCGGTCACAATAAGGAAATCATGGCTGGGTTTCTGACCATACAAAGTTCCTGCTTTCATGGTCATATCCATTGGTAACCAATCAAGACAACAGATGTCACCACTAAGATGGTTACAAAAAATCTTTAAAACTCTACAAATTTTTTTAAATTATTTATATTTGCAAACTTTTACTAGTTTGCAAATTTAAATATGGTTATATTCAAGGGAAAACCCTTTAAACTTGGACATAATATTTGAAGAGTAGACACAATATTGACATCTCCGGTTATAAATGTCTCCATCTTGCCTGGGTATAAATGATTCTATATCAATCATGGATGGAATTGTTACACCTTTACATTCCACATCGCCTTCGATAACTCCAGTGTTGATGATCTTTCTCACTTAATAACTTATTTTCACTGGAGACTTTCCTTATTTGCATTTTTGCAGGATCATGATAAGCTGGAGTTGGTAGTGTCACTCCTCCTAGTAAATCACTCTAGTAAAGATGTCTCGATGCCTGCTAGAAATTCACAGTGACAACATTTGCATGTCATCCTTCGACAACGCAGAGAAGAGCAGCGGGGAGATTAGAAGCCGTAGTATTGATATACATGGATGTGCTGAGGAGTTTAATGCAATCTTCCGAGCTCCGCGTTTCTCCGAAACGCATTGAGAAGCAGGTAAACAGCCGCTATCCTAATCAGTTAATTAGGGTATACCACATAATTTGTCAGGGTCTCATAAAAATAAAAGGCTTACAATTCTCTATGATTTGTTACACCTGAATCTTTTCATTCCTGCTGGCATCAATCAAAGCTTCGCTGAAATCAGGCTTTTTTGCTGGGGTTTTCTGGCTCACAGTATGGCTTATTGAAATAAATGAATTGCTTCTAGTCAAATATAGATTTCATTTTCTGCTCCTCTTTTTATCTTCAGACACTTCCCATTGGGTTATTTAATCTTTTTGCTGTTTGCCTGCTTTCCACATGTGGCTTGTTAATCCCAAACCTTAGAACAATACAGATCCTATACGTGAATTAGAAGTCAATAAAACTGAATTATTTATTTGGTCAATAAATCTAAATTATTATTATTCCTTAAGCATAACTGATCTTATATTAAATGTCCAGTCAACAAACTTTTAGTATATCTCTGGTATGCACATACAAATTTAATGGGGTTGTTTAGAAAATCCATATTCATATACCCTACTAGTACAGAGGGTCCCCTGTTCTGGATTCCCATCTCTTGGCCGGAGTATGGAGCAGGTACAAGACTGTCTTTCCCTATGGAGGACCTCTCCTGTTCATTGATTTGAATTGCAGCTGTGTAATGCTTAATTTCTAATGTGGTGGTGCTGCAGGAAAGCAGAACACTTACTGTCAGATTCACCCATAGATCAAAGTTAATCACTGGTTGTCCAAGCAGGGATATATAAAGGGGCAAGAGTCAGGAAGACCGGCTTATTGTACTCTGGTTTTGATATCCCCTGTGCCAGCACAGGGAACACTTAATTCATGATGAGGCTCCATCCTTCTGAGGTCTTTGTGCCTAGGTGCAAGTCTACAACAGCCCCAAGACTGCCTTAGATTTTGCTTTCATTTATAATATGGCACTGGTGGTGGCCATACTCATGCCTGCCCACTTTCGAAAAAGCAGCAATAAGTAAAAATGCCACAGTTACAATGAATTTCCCCCTTTGTGATAATATTCCTCATACATTCTGTAGGGATGCACTTCAGTAGCCAAATAAGTAACTCATACATCCTTACTACTAAAGGCTCTAGCTCAGCCCACATTAGTTTGAATCTTGGCTTTAAAGAGGACCTCATGTCCTTGGAGATCGGCTATATTATATACTGCTAGAAAGCTGATAGTGCAATGAATTCAGTACACTGTCAGCTTTCTAGTGGGATATAATACCGCCCATCCCCAAGGACATGAATGGTCCTCTTTAAGACAAGATCTAGATTGTCGCTCTAGCTGTGATGTTACCCAAGTTAGAGAAGGTTGGATTTGGAGATGCATAGACTACATTGCTTACTTAGTCAAGAGATTGCACCAGGGTGCACTATGGGAAAAGGCAAGCCAGTGGAAGCAGTATGATGCTCTGAGAAATGTTCTGCTGGGAAATCTTGACATGTACCACCTACCCAAACCCTTCATGGTAACAGTATTCCCTAATGGCAGCGGCCTTTTTAGCAGGATAACGTCAAACCGGAAAAAATGTTCAGGAACGGTTTGAAGAATGTAACAAAAAGTTCAAGGTTTTGGCTTTGCCTCCAAATTCTTTAAGTCTCATCTCCGAGCCTTTGTGTTGAATCCAAAGAAGCCCCACCTTACAATTTACATAGAGGATCTCTTGTTAACATCTTCAAAGGACACCTTTAGGCTGAGGCTCCACGTAGGGAGCAGCTTTTTTGTTGCAGATTTTGCTGTGTTTTTTTAAGCCAAAGCCAGGAGTGGATTGAGCAGATGGTATAAGAACTTCCAATATATTTTCCATTCCTATAGTAGCCATTCTTGGCTTTGGCCCCAAAAAACGCAGCAAAATCTGCAACAAAAAAAGCTGCAATTCTGCAACGTGGGGCCTTAGTCTTAGAGTTCTTGTGTGGTCCATTTCTGGACAGGTCAGAGCTGTATTGGTGGCACAAGGCACAACTCTTAGGCAGGTTGTTTTGATAGGTGTATCTTGCAGATCATAATTCACTCCTGCATGTGCATAAGAGAACTCTAGGTGACTGTTACTTCTGCCATAGGATCTTCTAATTACCAATACTCATCACCATAATTGTCATAGTAATGGTTATTGTTCAGGATTATTAATTATTCGCTGGAATAACAGATGACTTTATGAGCTTTTGTAAGTATCATCTGTCAGGAAAATCTTCCAAAATAGTGAAGCAAATTGTCATAGAGATGTTGGTTGAAAATGTCATTTCCAGGATTTGTCATTGCATTGAGCCTCCACGTGTATTCCTCTGTGGGATGTCTGTACAGATAGACGTATAATCGCTACATCGGCTGTAACACATGCTCTTTAAGTTGATAAGTGAACGGTATTTATTTTAATCTCCCTGGAAAACAAGGCTCTGCTGGCAGGACCACATGAAAATGTGTGCAAAAGTAGATACATAATAATTCCTTCTTATTAATCTATAATACAGGCTTTCTCTAGAGTATTGCTCACTCCAGACATAGTTTCCATTATCTTCAATTTCTCAGGCTATAAAATTCATACAACTCACATTAGTGAGTCAGTCCTGCAACCAAAACCCCCAAGAATCTTGATAATGAATGTCTCCTAGGCCTAAGGAGCGGGGTAGGCTTCCATAATACCAATTTTTTGCAAGAATGATTGTGTATGTATGTTCATTTCTTTACTACAATGGAGGACCAGTTCTAGTGAAAGGTCTACTCATCTCTGAGATTATGGTAGTGCCGCTAGACCCCATCAAACTTATTACTACAGATGAGTCCTTCCTTATCATTCCATTTGGTCCAACATAATCTGAGATGAGTAGTGCAAAATAACCAGCTTTGTAAAATACACTAGTATAGCGCCATCATATTCTACTGGTTAGCAAAGGTAATATGATTATTCACATACCTATATATACATATGATTTATATAGGATTGGTTTCATGAGAACTTGGAGTCCTTATAGAGGACCTTTCACGTCCTCTGGCACTGGCAGTTTTATATACTGAATGGTACGCATAAGGGTGCCGGGGATATCGGTGCCGTTAGTTTCAGCATCGATATCCATTCACCATCAGAAGGGATAGCGTCATTGCTAGGCAGTAAGGATTGCCCCCTCTGACAGTATAAGGCTATGGAAGAGTACTGTCGAGGGGGCAGCGCAATGTTCACAGCCCAACGAGGACGCAAGACGTTAAGGCCTCTGTTGGAAATGTTTTGTGTTACATTATATCAATAAATATGTTGTAGTGATTGATATTAAGGATTAGAATGAGACAGTAATGAATCAGTCTGACGGGATGGGAGACTCCCCTCATCTCTGTATACTTAGTTGTGTGATTTATATATATTGAACACATAGTTACTGTGTATGGAGATAAGAGTTAGATCTCATTAAAAATGTTTTATGGCACTTTCAAGATTCTCTGCCCAGATGAGCTCATGCTCATTAACAGATGCTTATTAAAATCCAAGATGGTGGATACTGGAAAGTGTACGTGCTAGTCATGCAGAACACCTATTTATTTTTAACCAATTGTATTTCATGTTTTATATATGATGACAGCATATGTTTTTGTATATTGTTAAAAGGCCAACCCATAAAATCATGTGACTAGTAATGGTATAAAAATCGGTGTCTATTGGAAGCCTGTAGGCAGACACACTATAACTTGTATGCTGTGTGTGTTCCTATTTGTTAACAAATAAAATTAATCTTTTTTTTTTTTTTTTTCAGACGATCAGTGTTGTCATGATTTGATAAGGATTTAGAATTTTCCCCACAGCCACCCTTCTTATGGCCGTAAGTATCACCGATATCTCTGGAACCTGGGCGCATACACAAATTTAAGGGAAGACACATTTGTAGGACACAGTTAAAGAGTTTGTGTCAAGTATTAAACTTGACATTAAACAAGTATTAAATGTACAGTCATGGCCAAAAGTTTTGAGAATGATACAAATATTAATTTTTACAAAGTCTACTGCTTCAGTTTTTCTAATGGCAATTTGCATATACTCCAGAATGTTATAAAGAGTGATCAGCTTAACAGCAATTACTTGCAAAGTCAATATTTGCCTAGAAAATGAACTTTATCCCCCAAAACACATTTCAACATCATTGCAGTCCTGCCTTAAAAGGACCACCTAACATCGTTTCAGTGATTGCTCCATTAACACAGGTGTGGGTGTTGATGAGGACAGGGCTGGAGATCAATCTGTCATGATTAAGTAAGAATGACACCACTGGACACTTTAAAAGGAGGCTGGTGCTTGCCATCATTGTTTCTCTTCTGTTAACCATGGTTATCTCTAAAGAAACACGTGCAGTCATCATTGCACTGCACAAAAATGGCCTAACTGGGAAGAGTATTGCAGCTAGAAAGATTGCACCTCAGTCAACAATCTATCGCATCATCAAGAACTTCAAGGAGAGAGGTTCCATTGGTGCCAAAAAGGCTCCAGGGCGCCCAAGAAAGACCAGCAAGCATGCCAACTGTAAAGCATCCTGAAACCATTCATGTGTGGGGTTGCTTCTCAGCCAAGGGAATCGGCTCTCTCACAGTCTTGCCTAAAAACACAGCCATAAAGAATGGTACCAGAATGTCCTCCAAGAGCAACTTCTCCCAACCGTCCAAGAGCAGTTTGGCGCTCAACAATGCCTTTTCCAGCATGATGGAGCACCTTGCCATAAAGCAAAGGTGATAACTAAATGGCTCAGGGAACAAAACATAGAGATTTTGGGTCCATGGCCTGGAAACTCCCCAGATCTTAATCCCATTGAGAACTTGTGGTCAATCATCAAGAGCCGGGTGGACAAACAAAAACCAACAAATTCAGACAAAATTAAAGCATTGATTTTGCAAGAATGGACTGCTATCAGTCAGGATTTGGTCCAGAAGTTGATTGAGAGCATGCCAGGGAGAATTGCAGAGGTCCTGAAGAAGAAGGGTCAACACTGCAAATATTGACTTGCTGCATTAACTCATTCTAACTGTCAATATAAGCTTCTGTTACTCATAATATGAATGCAATTATATTTCTGTATGTGATAAAAACATCTGACAAACACACATAAAAACCAGAGGGCAGCAGATCATGTGAAAATATAATATTTGTGTCATTCTCAAAACTTTTGGCCATGACTGTAGGGTAAGGGACAACTGGAACGGTCAATGATCATAAAAATTCGAGTCCAATGTCCCTCTTATGAAAAGAGCTGGGGTTAAGCGTGCGCTTTGCTGGTCCATTCATCTCTATGGTACCGATGGGAGAAGCCCAGCTCTTTCATTACTTTGGAGCTAGATAAAGCAGCTCCATTCATAAAGAGAGACTTAAACCTTGTGATCAGCAGCGGCCCCAGCCATTGTTCCTCTCACTGATCAGGCATTTATCACCAGTTTAAAGGGGATATCCATTTTCCAGTAGTGATGACCTGTCCTCAGGAAAGGTCATTAATATTAGATCATACATTGGAGTGCTGCCTCTTTTCTAGATTGATCTAATCTATATCTATCTATCTATCTATCTATCTATCTATCTATCTATCTATCTATCTAAATATCTATCATTCCATCTATCTATCTATCTATCTATCTATCTCATATCTATCTAATATCTATATATATCATCTTTCTGTCTATCTATCATCCTATCTATCTATCTATCTATCTATCTATCTATCTATTATCTTTCTGTCTAGCTATATAATATATATCATCCTATCTATCTATCATCCTATCTATCTATCATTCTATCTATCTATCTATCTATCTAATATCTATCTATCATCTTTCTGTCTATCTATCTATCATCCTATCAATCTATCTACAGGTGCCTCTCAATAAATTAGAATATTTTTTAAACGTTCATTCATTTCAGTAATTCAGTAATACAATCCATAACCAGCGTCTTCCATGATTGTGTGTCCTACTGAACCAGACTGAGGGACCATTAGAAGGCTTAGGAAACCTTGGCAGGTGACACTGAATTTACAATACTGAACTTTTTTACAATATTCTAATTTTCTTATATTTGGGTTTCCATTACCTGTAATCCATAATCAACATTTAAAGAAATAAAACACTTGAAATAGAACACTCTGTGTGTAAAGAATCTAGAAAACATAGGTCATTTTTTAAGTTTAATTACTGAAAGAAATAAATGTTTCAAAGATATTCTAATTTATTGAGATACACCTGTATCTATCTATCTATCTATCTATCATCTTTCTATCTATATGTCTATCTATCTAACTATCATCTTTCTGTCTATCTATCTATATATCTAACATCCTATCTATCTATCTATCTATCTATCTATCATCTTTCTGTCTATCTGTCTATATAATTAACATCCTATCTATCTATCTATCTATCTATCTATCAATCATCTTTCTATCTATATGTCTATCTATCTATCTATCTATCTATCAATCATCTATCTATCTATCTATCTATCTCTTATCTATCATCTTTCTGTCTATCTATCTATCTATCTAGCTACCATATTTTAGTTTCTTGCCAAGGTCTGAGCACTTGCAGACTGTTGTGTTACCAGATAATTATTCTGAGCTTTACCTTCTTACGAGCTTATCATCTAAGAACAGCCAAACAATTGCCTCTGCGATATCTTCCTCATGAAATGTCTATGTAGCTTTAGTTAACTCAATGTAATTAACTTAAAAGCCTTCCTCATTTTTTTCAAGAGTCCGACTTTACCAAGTTCACACCAGAGCTATAAAAATCTCATTATAGTAATCTGTAAATGAGAATGACAGAAGGTAAAACATAACCTTAAAGCCTGCAAGCAACTTCTAAAATAACAATTAACATATCTAGCACGTCTTCCTAGACTGTTCCTTTAGTAAAACCTCATCTACAGACCTAAGGTTTTCTTACCTAACGGTTTCACAAAGTTGTAAAGATACGATTGTCATATGTGATGGATTTTATTATAATAAATTACTTTTCCCTTATGGCTCTGTTCACACCACATTTTTCAGCAACATTCAAGAATATTTCAAGACACATATTTACCTTATATTGTCAAAAGATTTTACTTTTGCTATCCACCAATACGGTAAATGTTGGTATACCTTTTTCATTTCTTTGTCCCCTGTATTTTTTACAATGTATACCTCTACCGGAAGGCTCCGACAGGATACTGTTCAATGATAATGTTCAATGCCTCTTTATAGGAAAGCTTAGCTTGCCAGGTAGATACCAAAAAGACACTTTCTTGGCATTGGTTGGATACATTATGCCCTGAGGGTTAGGTCCATCATAATCTTTCTGCAAATTTGGTTAAAGAGAACCTGTCAGGTCAATTTGGGATACAACACCACCGACAGGTCCTTATAGACTGGGGGTTTAGTGTCCCAAATCGCCCTGTTATAAATCCATCCATGCCCGCATTTAAAAAAAAAAATAAACCTTTATACTTACCTAGAGATGAGTCCGATGAGTCTCATATCTAACGATCCCGGCACCTGCACAGTTCTTCAGTGACGCCGAGGACGTACACTCCGGCCTCACTGCGCAAGTGCATGAGGTACTGAGCATGCGCACTGCAGCCAAGGTGTACTGCTCTGACTTCAGTGAAAAACTGCGCCAGTTCAGGGAGTACAGCGGCAGGGGGAGTACAAAGCTTTTTTTAATTTTATTGTGGGCACGAATGGCTTTATAAAAGGGCGATTTGGGACAGCTCAGCCCCTTTCATTTGAATGGAACTGAGCTGCAGCTGTACCATGTGACCAATGAACATTATGTCACTGACCTGAGGAAAGCAAGTGGAGCACAATATCACAATCCTAGTCAACCCCTTTAAAGGGCTTTTCTCATGATGGTAACTATTATTCAGATGTCCTCTTATGTTCCAACTTGGCACCCCTCACTATAAGCCAGAGCAGAGAGCTGCTAAGAAAGAATGACACCCGCTCCAGTGTATTGGGCAAGACACGTGTCCCATGGTTACCTATTCATTTACAGGGGATGTCCAGGGCTTATACAATGATGACCTAACCTTAGGCTAGGTCATCAGTATGTGATCGATGAGGATCTGATACCAGGATGAAGAGGCCTCAGTGCTTGGGTGAGTGCTGCAGTCTCTCCACTGAACACCAAGCATTTTGTTTTGCTCTCTTCAGAGAAGGTGTTTTCTTGTAGGACAAGCCCTTAAAATGTTCTGAATTACAGAATAAACCATATGGAGCTGTATATGAAACCTATACAGTCCCATTTACCTGTATGTGATATGCTTGTGATTCCACTTCTGCCCAGTTAAGGCGTAACGTTTTCGGCGGACGTTAAATCTAGAGATACCACTTTTCTGGTCAGGCACACCACATCGTGGTTTCTTCATCCAGCTACAATAAATAAGTAGAAATGTTACTGAACATGGCAACCACCTCATTCCAGGCCTCAGACGAGACTGTGTAACAGATATGTAGGACAGAAGGTAGTAATAAATAATACATGAGTGAGATCAGAATAGATGTTCTAAAGAAACCACACAGCTCAGTGGGTATAGGTCTAACCAAATACACAAGGCGGACATATAAGCCGTCTACATTTATTATATTAACATCTAAATCCACATAAACATGAACAGCATTGAACAAACAGTATCCAAACCCCAACCCAAGCTCACAGGGGTTCAGGAAACTGAGATTTACAGTATGTTCTTTTATGGTGGGCATACTGGAGAGCTTCATACTTGCCCCTGCCTATGACGTAATGGGGAATTTCTTTGCCTTTATAAGCACCTCAAAATAGATATTTGACACATTAAAACTACAACATTTTGTTCCACCGTGTTCCCTGTAAAACATACTACACCCTTCAGACTGGGCTTCTTGACCTCTTTATGCAAGGTTCACATCTGTGCCGGGCTCTCCGTTGTTCAGTTCCGCCATGTGTCCATCGTTTTCAAACTGAAAGCGGCGGAGAGAGTCCTCCGTGCAGGAATTTTCTCTCTGCTGATTTTTGGTGGTTTCTGCAACAAAGTCTCCAATGGAGACTCCGGCGCAGATATGAACTTAGCCTTAGCATATTGTTTTAGCTCTATTCTTTCCAAATTGCTCAGTTTAGAGGGAACATTGTCAGTGAAAGGAAACCAGTGCGTATTTAGATGAGATAATTTTGTCAATATGCAAATTAGCTCTTTGGAGCAATGAGGGCGTTGCCGCCTACCTCTTTGGAGCAATGGAAGCCATCTTGTTGCTCCAAAGCGCTCATTTGTACATTGATGAAAACAGTGACATCTTAGCACAGTGATTCACAAGAGGGAAACACAGTCTTAGGGTAGCAGCACACAACTGTGTTTCACCAGTGAAACTCAGTCCATGTGTTAGCCAGATTTACCGGCTTGAACGTCGTGCTGGGAGTGGGACTCCTAGAAGTATAGTTATCTATGATGTTTGGAGTCCCTGTCTCCAAGCAACATACTGTCCCGTATCAAGTACAGTACAGGACAGTATGTCACTGGGAGGCAGGGACTCCTAGTATCATAGATAATTATACTGCAAGGAGTCCCGCACCCAGCATGAAGTTCAAGCCGGTAAATCTGGCTAACACACGGATCGAATTTCACGGGTGAAACACAGTCGTGTGCTGCTACCTTTATTCAGGTGAGCCGAACCTATCTATCTGTGGGCTGGGTTAATATTCTGGGTTCTGGTGACAAACTCCCTTTAAAAATGTCTGCCCATTACATCAGGGCTATACACTTTAGACATTACAAATCCCACAGCTATCTATAGGAAACCACACAAAAGTTAGTTGCCTGCAGCAATTTCTTTGGACAGCAATTTTTTTGGATTTGTTAAAAAATGAATCTGAAGACATTGGACAAGCTCATTTCATCTGTTAAGTGAATATTAAAGCGCACCCACAGTTACAAAACAGCTTTACATAAATGAATAGTACATGAGAATATAAGAAACTCTGTTACATAGCATTTAAAAAAATCTTTTTCCTTCTTCACTTATTAGACTCCTCTCCTTATCTCCATTCAGACTGTTTGTTTACATAGAGATCCCTCTCCTTATTTGCCTCACAGTCAGAACTCTATGGAGAAGGAAGGGTGGAGGAGGAGACTGCTGCAAGCTAGTTAATTGATTTATTGCCTCAGCCCGTGGAGAGATAAAGTCTTATTTTGAAGATTCAGCATAGTCTGAAAGACTCCCAGTTGTGGCAGAGAGTAGCAGCATCAATAATTTATATGTGTGTTCCAACAGACTCCTCCTCCCCCTCTCCTCTCCTCCATAGACTAAAATGTAAAAAGTAACTCAGTCTGATAAGTGGAGAGGGAAACATATTCCTTTAATAAGACATATTACAAAGTTTATTATATTCACCTGTACTATTCATTTATGAAATGTTGTTTTATAACGAGATACCACTTTAACTGAAGAGTAGGTGCAACATTTACACCTCAGTATGAGTCAATGAGGGTTTACTGCCTGTCAGATAAAGAACAGTCACAGATACTGACATGCATAACACTAGTAATGTACTGTATTAGGAGTTCTCACCTCATTGTGATTTGACTACATCAAAGGATGAAGCAGAGGGAAAAAACAAAACAACACTATTACGCTCCATTAGAACAGCTTCTTGTGGTATATTAGTGGTTAACATAAGGAACACATTCAGCATGCAGGTGACATAGTAGAATTTCATTACTAATAGGTTATAACATTGTAGATTGTGCAGAATGAACATTACCTGCGTATATGAACTAATTTTATATAAGGATCAAAGGGATAATGTCTCTCATTAGGGAGAGACAGTGGCACAGGGACTTATTAGACTATGCATGTCCTGCTTAATAGGCATTCACACTACCGTTGGTGACCGTCAGTAGGGTTCGTTGCTATTGTCCGTTACAAGATTTTAGCATCGGACACTAGCTGAACCATCAGAAATCCATAAAAATTTCCATTCATTTCAATGGGTTTTTATATTGTGTCCATTTGTGTCCGTTTACACCCAATCCGTCAGAAGTCCATTTTTTTCTGCGGACAAAAAAACCTACATACAGGACTTTTTTGTCCGTTTGGAAAACGGATTCTTGACGGACAGCAAGTGTCCGTTATTTTTTTAACATTGAAGTCTATGGGTAACGGACTTATAACGAACAGTAACTGATAGCCATCAGTTACTGTCCGTTATTTTATGTCCGTTTTTTTTCTGCGCATGCTCAGAAAGCAGAAACAAAAAAAAACAAAAAACAGACAGTGTTGAAAAACGGACTCTAACTGATGCTAATGTGTCCGTTTTTTTTAACTGATCCATTATTTGGATCAGTTAAAAAAAAACTGACACATTAACATCAATCAGTGTCCGTTAATGTCTGTTATGATAGGTGCCCGTTTTTTTTTTTAACGGACACCTTCATAACAGAATCCAAGGGTAGTGTGAACCCTGTTTACGAATTCTGAGTACAGAATATGCAAATAAGACCTCATTGATGAAATAAGAGGAATTTGCTCCTAGAGCCACCTATTTCTCAAAGAAACCTAAGGGTATAATCTATGAATAATAGCCAAGCCAGAATAACTCATCCAAAAGGATCCACAGACAGCTGTTCCGAGGACTTATTTCATCCTTGGCTCTATTGCAAATTAACCAGGGGTTTCTAGGCTGGTTCTGATCCCAAGTCACATGAGTGGAACCAGCGCCCGGGAGTGGGCCATCAATATCTTATCAGAAGGAGACGAATCAGCTGGTCAGGACTGCTGCTAGGCCTGGAACTACACAGTGTATAGAGCTAGAAGCAGATGACTCATAACACTGTACAGTGGTCATGTGGCGTTACTGCAGCTCTGCTCTCACTGAATTGAATAGAAGCTGAGCAGTAATAGTTGGGCTCAGCCACTATATAGTGTACAGAGCCCTCTCCTTCCAGTTCTGTACACTGTATAGCACCAGCCAGCATAAACACCTGAACAGCTGATCAGTGTGGGGTCTGGCTGACAGATGAATCGGCAAGCCATCAAAAAACCCATTGAAACCCTGTCCAGTATTGGGATCCTCATCTTTTATCATAACCAAACAATCTAAAGATATATTGAAGACAGTATGGCATAAATGGGCCACTAAACATACCATAAAACTGGATATACTGCGTATGATAAGTTCATAGCATTAAAATAACAAAACTATTACCACCATGAATATTTTTATTTGGAAACACATCTATATAACTGTGATATCTGGTAAGGCCTATGTGTCACAGATAAATAAATCCAGCCGTGTCATCTGTATTTGGATTTTGACTTTTTGCAATGTAACATGACAATTATCACTTCCAATGCATTGAATATGTCTCTCTGCAGAGCCTGACAGTTATCTACGACTTCCTGACAGACTGTGAAATCCTCTGCAATCTCTTCATTAATCAACTTTCTACATTTTTTATTTAATTTGTCTAATCTGCGCTATTTTTATCAGAAGCAGAAACTTGAAATGATAGTTATCGGAAAAATACTGACCTGCCTGTGCCCGCGTGTTGTGCCCAACCAAAAGGTTTAACTATGGTTATACAGTATATAAAGTAGATTTATTATTTAATCATTTGTTGCTAGCTAAAGTGGGTGTCTTGATGACACAAAGGGCACATAGACTTCACAGAATGGGGTCTAACACTTTGGACCAATGCAATCGTTTTTGTAATCGCAGCATTTCCGCTGCTGATTTTTTTCTGCAATGTGTGGATGGGATTAGCCAGAATCCCATCCACTTTGAAGTTTATGTAAAACGCAACGTGTTTTTTTTTCTGTGTCGTTTCCACCGTGTCCAAAACCATGCGTGTTTGTAACGTGGGGCCCCGGCCTTAATGGGAAATGTCAAAAGGTTCTCTAAACTATCTTATTTTTTGCATACGGGGCGTTATGATTTCTTTAGAAATCCATTTACTCAGCAAAGATTACTATGTACAATCCCGCTTGCTTCTAGGCTACTTCTCTCTGGCACAGGAAGGCTCATTAAATATTACAAATAGAACTTCCTGTCTCCGATTTCAGCACCTTTTGGCCATATACATTTCAGTTGAGTTGAGCAGACTAGCCAACCATCTAATGAGTATGGTGGCGTCCCGTTAATCCACAGTGGTAGATGCTGGGGAACAGAAGGGTTGGACATGTTGAATTTCAATATGGCTGATCTTTTTTTTTTCTTAGAGGAAATCTGTTACTAGGGGTATCTGGCAGCAGCTTACTCTTCACTTCCCATTGAAAACATATTCTGAGTCAATTGTATGTGTTTAACATGAACAATTCCTTCATATGGCCAACCTTACAATACACTCAGTCCCAAGCAGATGTTTCTTTGTTTGCCTCTGCAGGGCTACAGAGCTACACATATCCCTTTTTCCTGGGATATCATGGATTCATTCAAATAAATTTAGGTTTTTTTCAGCCAAAACTGGGAAATGGATCCAATGAAATGGAGATTCAAAATAAAATTTTGCATTTCTCCTACCTGTGTGAACTGGCCCTTAGAGTCTAAAGTCTGGCTTTACATGTACAAGCTTTGTGGCTTTTATTCTGCAGAGAAATTTGCTACAAAAGAAGCCAAGACACATGAAGATTCCTACAACACTTTGAAATTAAGAATTCACATTTTTGGGGGGCCATGTTCCAGTTCAGCATGTTAAGACCGGATGTTTTTACGTATTTCTTACCCATTGACTTCAAAACATGGCATGCAAACATTAAATACTGCCCTTTGTTCTAAATGCTTATGTGCCAGTTAGGCTGGATTAACACCTGCGCCCAGTGTCCTTTTGGGGATTCCGTTTCCCATTTTACTTGAAAAATGCAAGCAGGACTTCTCTCCACATTTTTCAGCGTGAAACCGGGCAGAAACCCGACAGACCCCATTATAGTCTATGGGGTCAGCGGGGTTCCACGGGTAACCGCTTTTTAAGCGGATTGGGTTTCTGTTTTTCGGGTCCCCAAGCATACCCAAAGAACGGAAATCCAAGTGCAAGTGTGAATCTAGCCTTACAAGTAATGTGTACATGTAATATGCGGAGATAAGCTGTAGGTAAGTGGTTGAAGTCTACACAGATAGTGCCAACACCTGTATTTCCTAGTTATCTGCAACTACAAGTCTCAAGATGGTGCTTGTATGTAGAAATTATGGTACAATCACGTATCCAGTATAACTCTTTGGCCTATCTCGGAGTGAACAAAAGGTGTGACAGGGAAAGAAATATCTACATGAACAACAGTACAATGGACCACATTATTAAAGCTCACACACATAAGCAGGTGGATAATACAAGCTGGTGTAACAGTATGGACGAAGGCAAATAAACCTCAAAAAGTCTGATAGGACATTTATAAATTCATCAGATGGATATGTAATTGAAAGCTTTATGGAAGTCATCGCAGCAATATAGGAAGGCTACGTAATACACTGCATACAAATGTACAATATGTAAAATGTACTTACTCAATTGTATATCTGTCAACTGTTTGTGTAACATTAATGCCATAGAATTGCTGCATAGCAGCTATAGCAGATTGCATGGCTTCTGCAGAGCGCAATACCGACATTCTGGGGTCTGTTGGTGGAAGGTAGCCGTATTTTTGCAGCCAACCCTGAAAATAATAATAATAAAAAAAATTAATATCTGTTAAAAGATTTATAAAAGACAGAAAATAATGTTATATTGTTAAATAACCATCTCCAGTGCTGTAAGTTGTAAATTATGATGTACTTTTCATATAATACACAGACATAAAATACAAAATATTAAGCCAAATTCAGTGTCAGAGTTCTCAGTGATACAGTACATGTCAGCACTTAGGGCTTTATCAGGCAGTCACGTTTTCCTTTTTAACGTCAGTGGTCTCATTAAAATCTGTAACGTCCTATAAGTAAGGACATGCATCATTTTGACAAGCAAGTGAGCAGGCAGTTCTGTCGATCCAGAATTTGGGCTGTACAGAAAACTCTGTGAAACTTAAAGGAACCAAAAATGATTAATGCTAGCAGAACTGCATGTGCAAAAGTACGGAACTGTGCACAAAATGCTGCAAAGCAAGATTACTCTCAAAAATAGAAGTGGAAATAGTTTATTTTTATCCATTAATAAAATTAAGTGAATGGACAAAAAAGAAATCTAAATTCCATCAAATCAATATTTGGTGTGACATTTGCCCTTTGCCTTCCATCAATTCTTCTAGGTACACTTGCAGACAGGTTTTGAAGGAACTCGGCAGGGAGGTTGTTCCCGCCATCTTGGAGAACTAAGCACAGATCTTCCGTGCATGTAGGTTTGCTCCAATCCTTCTGTCTCTTCATGTAATCCCAGACAGACTGGATGACGATGAGATCAGGGCTCTGCGGGGGCCAAATCATCACTTCCAGGACTCCTCCTCTAAAGAGCAGTCAATAATTAACAATTCTATTTTTGAAAGCATTCTTACTTTGCAGAATTTTTTCCACACCAGCCTAAAACTTTTGTACAGTACTGTCTATATACAGTATATATCTTACAAATATCAGGGCAGATTACATGTTACAATTGCCCAAGGACCTCCCCCAATAGGAGCCTCCACCACCCAGGTCCCTTCACTCACATCCCTGCTATAGTAATATATATACTGCAGTTTAAAAAGATTTATAGTACACCTCCAACAAAGACAACATTTTTGGCAGAAGAGGTAACTAAGCATAACACATATATTACTAAGGATATGATGCATCAAATATATATTACTAAGGATGTGATGCATAACATATATATATATATATATATATATATATATATATAAAACTAAGGATATGATGCATAACATATATATATATATATATATATATATATATATATATATCCAAGGATAAAATGCATAACATGTATATATAACTAAGGATATGATGCATAAATATATATATATATATATATATATATATATATATATATATAATATATATAAGGATGTGATGCATAAAATATATAGTACTAAGGATATGATGCATAACATATATATTACTATGGATATGAGGTTTGTTCGTCTTCCATGAAGCTTCATGCCCCATTTGCCTGCACTGTGAATCTAGTAGACAAGTGTACATTTTTAATGCTATAGGGGACAATAAACTTGAACAACCCCTTTCAAATATACAACAGGTCCATTTAGCATACTGTATGGTCTATTTAAAAATATATATTGGTAGGTATAGAGATAGATAGATAGACAGACAGACAGACAGATAGACCTCAACAGGTTGTAACAATAAGCTTCTGCTGGCCCACCTGATCTCTTATAATTACAACAAGCCCTTCACTTCCCATACAAGAGCTGCTGTATATACTATAACTATTTGCATGCCATATGATCCCGCTAACAAAGTCCAATGTCCATCCTTTACTTTTGAGGCTGCCTAATGTAAGAATAATAGGAAATGAAACCTTGCCCCCAGGGCTAATTTCCCACTTTTGTCTAGCCTCAATGGGCCACATGCAAAAAATCTGTGCACACCAAAAAGTGCCCATAGTAACCAGTTTTTCCATGTTACTAAAGCTACAAAAAATGAAAAAAAAATGCTGAAATTGGCTTCTATGGGTCCCTGTTCCATTTTTTTTTTACCTTTACTGAGTGCACTGAGGCAGGTGTGTGCGCTTCATGTATCACTAGGATAATGTTTCTGACTCAATTTCACAGATAAACTTTACTGACAGTGGGGTTTATGAATATCTTGACAGGTCTGGTTGCCCAATATATATCACTAAAATATCACTGAGTATTAAGCAAGAGCATGTAAAGGGCAGTATCTCTCCTCTGCTGGCTGGCTGTCGGCTTCTGACTATTATAAATGAGAGCGGTAATTTACAGACTGATTCGTAGCCTTGAACAATACTACAGTAGGAGTAATAAATCTTATTTAGCACTTGCGTTCCTCTACTGCACTGACCCAACAACTATGTTATTTCTGGAGGCTCTGCTCAGTTTTTAACAATTATTTATTACTCTTATTTAACTGATCACTTGAAATTCTACTCAAAAGGAACATTTACATTTGTACAAACCATAATGGATGTTTCAGAGAAAGCAATTACTCTTCCCACAATGTTAAAATGATTTTAAAGGAACTTTCTGGCAAAACTGATACATTGGGGGAGATTTATTAATATCGTTCTAAAGTTAAAATTACATCAAACTTTTATACAGTGGTGCACAACATATAATAAATTTGGTGCAACTAGCTAGATATAATAGACTACATTTCTTACACCAATTCTTGGCTACTTTACACTAAAATTGTGCGTCAAAATAATTGCGAGTTACATAAACAAATCCAGGGGGTGGAGTCACAGATGGAATTGTAGACAATTTTGGGCGGAGTTTAAGTCAGAAAAAAAAGTTACTGACTTGGGGTCGGGGACTGGTTACAATCACGTGACCTGGGTTTTGGAACCATGCCGAAACCCAATGGGTCTGCCATGTAAAATATACAGAGAATGCTCCCTATACTCCCTCACCGCTCTCCTGACTACGTCTGTCAGTCTTGTGTATAAAAGGTCATGTTTTTCCCATATGTCTGTTGTATATCTACAGCTTCTCATGGGTACAGTCTACTTATTAGAATCTGCATTTAATTAATGTGACCTTGACTATTCTCAGGGTTAAACAAACCCCTCAAAACACATTTTCAGAAGATTCAATTCTTTCTATTGGTTACATATTACATATAGCAGAGCTAACAAGATGTTAAAAGCATAAGATAGTCGCCTGCCAAAAATCTATTGGACTGTGCATACAACTAGCAACTTCTAAACCTGGACATCTACTTATGATTTATTTCCCATGACTTATTGTATATAGCGCCAGCATAATCTACTGTCTGGACAATGTGAGATACAGATGTGTCCCTCCTTACCTTTTCCCTTGGATGGATATGTAAAGTTACAATATGTGTCATTAGATGAACAGCCTTTTGCGATGTGATATTACAAACATATGCTTTTAGGAACAGATATACTGTCTATGTTGTATGTGTCTATGTGTGGCTGCTCAGTGGTTATGCTGTGAATTGCAGCTTTTCAAAGGTTTTGCTAGCAATTCGCAATATTGTATTGCAATGATTTTGATGACAAATTGAAGTACTTAACCAAATTAGAGCTAACACTAGGTTCACACTAGTATTCGGGGAAACCATCCCCCATTCCACTTAAAATAGGTGGAATTTCTCTCCGCTGATTTTATACTGAAATCGGCAGACCCCATAGACTATTTAAGCAGTGTGATCTTAGCATAAGTTATGGGTGTATTGCCATAAATTTGTATCCCCAACCACTACTGTAAGGTCTTTGACACAAGGCAGTATGGTATCTAGCCCAGAAATGAATGGGCTTATTATAGTAAAACGTTCCTTTCCACCCCTCAGTGGAGCCTCATAAACAGTTTGAAGCATATAGACTCCCCCAAACTTGGTCGAAACACTTATTACTTGGGTTCTACTTTTACATCTTGTGTTCCCCATTTGAGTTTGGTGGGTGCAAATATAACAAAAATCTTACATTTCTTGAAGCATCTTAAAGATGACTTTATACATAGGAATCCATCTGTCCTACAGATGAGTTCTTCCTTACCTTTCGACTGGACATGTTCAACGTCCGATATTTGTTTCTAAGATAGCTTTTCTAGACAATACTGTTTTATAATATTTTGTCACAAAGTACTATCCTGTTTGTGTTGATGTGCGTCCACCCATTAGTCATGTTGTGAACTGCAGCCTTTCAAGGGTTTCTTTAACATATCGCAATAATGTATGGAATTTTTGGAGGGTTTTATGAGAAATTGGAATCCTTTAAAAAAAATAATTGGCCCAGATTTACTAATAGATAGTGCAAATTTAGGCAGGATGATAAATGTGGTATATCTTTAGACTATCTTTAGACTTTCTAGCTTATACTACCTTCTAGTTGGATTACTTTGAGCCAGAATTTTTTGACACTTTTTTTGTCACATTTTTGTCACATTTTAGAATATTTAAGCCATGCCACCTATTTCTGAGGATCCCCATCCACATGCCTAGCATATCGAAAAATTTAAGCCCAAACCAGATGTGTCAAAGACGCTCCAAATGACGTAAAAATGTGACGCCTTATGACAAAGATGCGCCATGTTTACACAGTAATATCTAGTCATAATGACAGTATGTCTGGACCACTGTGTAATAATATGCACTTGTGGAAAACTGGACTGTTGGCAAGCTATCAGACATACTGACTCAAACAGCGATTGGTAATTTGCGAGATGACTAATAAAAAGATTCAGCAGAGTTTCATTTACTGTGCTAATCCTTGTTACGATACATGCAGATTTATGTACGTTCATGAATTTGGCCAACATAAAACCAAGTCAAAGCATGTTCTTCATATTCCCATGAAAGTTTTCTTCTTCTGCGTTATTAACACATCTGACGGAATGAAATCCTGCTGAAGAGCTACAAACCCAAGCCGAGATTGAAAACACAAACAAGTTATTAGGTGAAATATGAGCGCGCTCTACTATAAACATCAGCTCCGCAGAAAAAAGGAACGCCAGATGTCACGATTAAAAGTAAAACTTCAGCATTTTGACGTGTGTAACGCAATTCACATCCAACTCGGAACTGCATTGTCTGCCAATGTAAATGATTCCCTGACTCAACAAACAGTTAGTTAATCTTTAAAATAATACAGTGCAGATTTCTGACTTGCGTTTTCTAAGGTGCACGATGATAAAGTGTCTCATCAAGATATCCAGTTTATACAATTGAGTGCATGGCATATTTATAAAGATAAATGACTCTCGCGTGTTATTTATTTATGCCAGACAGGCTGTTTTCTTGGGTTATTCCAGGACAATGTTTAGTAGGAAAAAAAAAAATGAAATGAAATTCATATGGGAAAAAAAGAGAAGGGAAATGAGTGGATGTTTTCTAATGCAGAAATCCAGTAACATATTGTAGGTCTATGATGCACTGTAACGTGATCACACCACCAAAAACTAGGCCAAACTCACTCTTCATTAAGGGGGGTTTCTAACAAATTACTTTCATGTCATTTCCACTGGATAAACCATTCATGTCTGATCAGTGGAGGTTCAACTACTCAAGCCCACCTTGAGTGCTGGTCCCCATTTTTGGAGGAAAAGAAACATAAGCAGAAACTTCTACATTGGACACTGCCTACTAAATTTTTGGGGTCGATGGGGTTAAGCGGGAGTGTGACTACTAGGATTTCCACTGATCCAAAGAACGGAGGTGCACAGTCTCGTTCTTGGAGTAGAAGTAAGCACTTGTGTTGGAATTCCTCTTTATAGACAATTACAGAGAGAGTAACCTCTGTATTGGGGACTCAAGCCAACACTCAATGGTTATTACCAATGGAGATCCATTTGCTGCTACCCCCAACAATCTCAAGGATGATCCCACCACTCCTAATAGTGAGTCCAATATCCCGTTGACTTTTATAGCACACACAATGGATTAGTACACGAGGGTCAGCAATGAAACCAAGAACAGGGATCTATAGTCCCTATATTTGCAGAAAAAGCAACCACTCGGGCATGGTCAAGCTCCATATTATAACATGCTCAGAAACTTCTGTGTTGGAGATTCAGTTCTCCATTCTTAGTAATCGAATATTTGTCCAATATTCTCCAACAATCTTAAGAACTACCTGACTTTTATGGCATATCCTCTAAATATTTCACAAATGTCTGATCAGTGGAGCTTCAACTCAATAATGCACTGTCACTCTTTCTTAAGGATTATTAGAAACATGCATAGAAACTTTGCATTGGAGGTTGACAATTTTATTCCTAAGACCAATGGAGATCCAATCACTGACGCATGTACCAAAGATGTTCCCACCCAGATGTCTTTTAAGACATATCCGCTTGATATGCCACAAACGTTGGATCTGTTGATGTTTGATCACTGGGATGGTCACTGATTCTGACTCTTTTAGACATATGAAAACATAGAGAGAATCTTTTAGGTTTAAGCACCCTGTTTTCAATTCCCACTGACCCAAGAAAACAAAGAGTTCCCGCCTACATGGAGAACTAGAGGTAGGTAATATACAATCTTTCAGGGGCCGTAACTTTGGAATGGGTGGACGGAATTTAAAAAAGAAAAACACCAAATTGTTCAGGGGAACATCAAGAATCAAATGATGTATTTTATTTAGCATTTTCTACTTGGTGACAGGTCCTCTTTAAATCTCTGCTGTTTATGGGCTTAGAAGTCCAATGGGCAGTGCTAATCAATATGCAGGGAAAGTTGTCAATCAATGAGTCACTCCGCCCATTGGACTCCTAAGACCAGCATGGTTTTAGTCAATAATAGTATAAGTTATATACAATCTCTTCTCACAAAGATATATATCAATCTGCTCAGCTCTTCCTGCTCTATAACATGGCGCTAGTGTGTTTTCATAGTAACTGGTTCCCTTTAAAGCTAGTTTCAGATGCATTAAAAAATCTGTGCATGAACCCAGCACCCCCATTCCCCTGAGTTTCTTCTGACATTTCGCTCAGTAGAGCTGCAGGGGGTAACAATATGTGGCAGAACTGCATCCATCTTCAGTATTCCATATGCCATGTCTTATTTATATATTGCAGTGCCATCATTCATTTGGCACAATTTTATGAGAAATACTAGAAGCCATTAATATCTCTTGTAAAGGCTCAGGGCTGTGATACAGTGCGCGTGTTTGCTGGTTGTTTTCAGTTCTGTTACTATGTAATGCTTACATAAAATATATTAATGGATCAGAATGTCTGAACAGTCACATTCTGTTTTACATGTATTTAGTAATTATGGATAATACATATGTTAATATATGTAAAATAAAATAAAACCTATCCTGACACTGTTACTTAAGAGACGTCATCATTTCCCTTCTGTCCCCATGGCAATGCCTTCTTTGAATTCATTTCTGACTAATTTTCACTTTCACAGTTTTTAATCAAATTTGTGTATAGAAAAGTAATTTAGGACGTACAATATTGTCAGCAGATTGTCACTGGGGCTTCATGTTTGGGGCTAGAAGAAGGGAGTAAAATGCATTGATCATTGATAGTCTGTAAACTTCAAGATATGGAAATAACATGCATATAACCTGGAATGAATGAAGGCAAATGACTAACATGTCCGACCTATTTATAAATGTCAAGAAAATCTATTTACGGATTATATGTCAGTCGGGAAAAAGCTCCACTGCCGTAAAAAAAATAATATATTGTTATATCTGGATCAGGTATAAGAATAAGATCTTGGTTAATTTATACTATAACAAGACAGGACGTCCTCTACATTATCCTTGTAGGAGAGAAGGTTTCTATACCAACACAGAAGAGGATTCTTTACTGTACAAGCAGTAAATGGAATTCTAGGCCTGGGGAAACTGCTGACAGACTCCCGTTAAGAGCACCAATTTCTCATGAAAACAACAAATTGTACAGTGCTGCGGAATATGTTGGCGCTATATAAATAAAATGTATTATTATTATTATCCAATACTGTAATAAGCTATTAAAGAAGCAATTCGCAACACAGCCACTAGATGGCCAAACCTAGACACATATATCACACCATCTTTTGACATGGTCCTGCAAAATCATGTTGTTTTGTAATGCTGGTCATTTCATGACACATATCTGAACTGAGAAGAGGAAAGGTAAGGAAAGATACATCTACAATATCTGGATATCTGCAGCTACCACTAGAGGAAACTTAAGAGCTTACTGCATACAGTGTTCAATGTATATCAGTATGCAGTAAACAGATTTTCTGAGAGTTAACTATAAATATATATACAGGATATTAGATTGGTGATGGTCTGATCCCGGAATCCCCACATATCAGGTGACTGAAGAGATTGCAACGTTTGGTTGAGTGTTATGGTCTCGTTACTTAATACTAAGAATAGTTCTGCACATTTCATAGAGGCTGTGCTTAACATCTGCTGCTGTATATGATGACCAATGAATGTGATGTCATCGGCACAAGCAAAAGGCTGCATCGCTCATGAACAGATGATCTGTGGGAGTCCCGGGGGTGTTAGATTTCCACCTGTCTGATATTGATAACCTA
This sequence comes from Leptodactylus fallax, assembly GCA_947044405.1. Taxonomy (NCBI): domain Eukaryota; kingdom Metazoa; phylum Chordata; class Amphibia; order Anura; family Leptodactylidae; genus Leptodactylus; species Leptodactylus fallax. Next base: position 870,296 of record CAMRHE010000057.1, read on the forward strand.
TACCAAGTATAGGTAATCAACATTTTAGTCCCCTTTAAGCTCCCTCTACTGGTGGTGACAGGAAACCATTATAATATCTTTCAAATCTATGTCTATGCAAGGAAGTTGAAGTTCTGTATGAAACAACAAACTCCGTCTGCTTTAAGGTACCTCCATCAAGTTTTCATAATGAACAGTGAAAATAACTTGGTGATATATCTTATTAAGGAAATATGTTTCCTTCTCCACTTATCAGAGTTACTTTTTCCAGAGAAATTATTGGAAAGGGGAGGGTAGAGGAGGAAGGAGGCTGCTAGAAAAGACACAAAAATAGCTGCTGCACTGTGCTACATTCTGAGTCAGGAAGCATAGAAAGAGACAATAAAGCATAGAAAGAGACAATAAATCATTTCCCAGCCCCCTCTTCTTCCCTCTCCATAGACTTCAGTGTGCGAGATGAATATAGAGACAGACTCTATATAAATAAACAGTCTGAGTGAAGACTAAGAGGACAGAAACCGGATAAGTGGAGATGGAAATAGATTTCTTCACCTGTACTATTCATTAATGCGCTATTTAGTAAGTGGAGGTATGCTTTAAAATATAGTAAAAAAAAACCCCATAAAATTAGCACTTTAGTGTTGAACGATGGACTTTCCCTTTAAGAAAGTTCATAAAAACCAGAAAAGTCATCACCAGTCATCTTATTCAGTTAAGACGTATCATTATGTACCATATAAACATCAGTAGACAGGTGAAATAATGACCATGTGGCTACACTGCAGTGTGTACTATGTTATAATTGCCTTGTGTTACACAAGTGCGGAGTAAGGGGTGTCGTGCTACTTCTGCAGATTCACATCCAGCATTTTTTGAGTAATAACAGAGTTATTTTTTCCATTACATGTTGCCCTGCTGAAAAGTATCCTGAGGACCAGAACTTGTCAGCTGTCAGCAGTGTCCCTCTAATCTACAAGCTGTGCTCATAGTAAATTGTGATTAGGGGTGGCAGCTGTAATAACGGCGATTTCACCAGGGTCAGCACTGCACACAAATCACACTACTTAGTTTCATCTGGGTCAAAGATGTCCAGGCAATGAGTTGTCCTGGTGAGAGTGAACACTAGGCCAAATCAATTCTCATTTGGAAAATGGAAAACGTCTCCTTGTTACATCTCAGGCTGGGTTCACATCTGCATTGGAGTCTCCATAGGAGATTCCACCTAAATTTGGCAGAGAGAAAAGCTTTGCAAGGTGGATTTTTCTCTCCGCCGCTTTCAGGATGAACCCACTGGAAACCCGACGGACCCTATTATAGTCTGGGTAACCGCTTAAGCAGACAGGCTCTCCGTCTTTTGGGTCCTCATGTGGACCCAAACGATGGAGAGCCAAATGCTAGTATGAACCTAGCGTCAGCCACCATCCACATTGTACAGCTGGCTAGTGTAGCCACTGCCTAATTATCCAAAAATAATCCAGTCCATAATCTAGTCCAGAAAAATCAAGTTAAAGCAGCATAGCCATGTAGTCTAGAACGGTTCACCACCACTAATTCATTGATGAAACACTCAACCACCATCAAGCCTTCAATAGCTGCTGCTTCACTGATTCTCTAGTGCCCACCATTCCCAAGCAATCATTTCTGTAAGTTTCAGCACCCAGTATGCTAATTACATGATGTACAGTCAGGTGGGCGGTCCCTAACTGTCTGTTCCTGACCAGGACCATGGAACATGACGGTAGAGAGCCTAATTGCATATGGGGTGCTGAAACTAACGGAAATGATTTCTCAAGAACAGTAGGGGCTACAGAAAAAATTCCAACTGCACCGGAATCATTTACGTGGCGCCTATTGAAGGACAAAGAGTTGAAGTTGACAGAGGTTGTGAAAGGTCTGAAACATGGCATCTATTTTAGTAAATGCCTGTATACTGTATGATATATTAATTCTGGAGCCAATTTTCTCATAACTATATGGATTGTGTGCCTATTGCTGCTATTTTGGGGGATTTCAATCACCAATCGCAGCATCCCAATGGATACTGCTAGACTGTTATACTGTTATTGTACCACTGTGAGTGGAGAGAACTGAGCCTTTGGTAGAATCCAGCCAGCGTGTTATGGAAAGTGAGGGGAGACCGGGAGTATACTTCCAGCTTCCAAGGAGGAGGGTTGTGGAATGTAGAGCTGAGCCTACAACTATTGCACTGCAGCCCTGAGACAGGGAAGATAAGACTGCCTGTGACAGATAGTGAATCCTTGGAACCCCATTATCAGAGTCTGAGGATAAGTGGAGCAAGGGCCTTTGACCTTGTCTGAGGATAGACAGGGCACCCTTCTATATTGAGCAAGTAAGAGATTGGCACCTGTTGAAAGAGTAAGAGAAAGAAATACAAGCGCAGGCTGCTAGAACTACCATAGCCACAGCAGACCCCTGGAAGCTGTTTGTTGCCTTACTGCACCGTTTTGCAAGTCTAGCTATGTGTGTTTCCTGCAACTGCCACTGTCCTGAGTCTCATTCCTCCATCACCATCATGGGCACTCCTGACACCAACTGGCTCAGCAAGGCTAAAGACCATTAGGACATGCCCAGGGGAAGACTACCACCACCATCAGGTACACAGCAGGCCGCCTCAGCTCTGCACCAGTCCAGGAAAGGAACTGCAGGATTTGGTCACCTTGCAAGATTTAGTCACCATGAAAACTCTTGTTTAGCTACTACTCACAGCCTCTGGGTTCCCTCCAATGGGTTTCTGTACATCCATATCAGTGTTTACATATACAATAAACACACATGTAATCATCTGCTTTCAATCTAAGCACAAAATCTCTCTATATGTATATATATGGATGTGGATGACAAATTGCCAGCACTAGCACTAAAAAACGAAAGAGAACATGTATTAGAAGTAGAGCAGCCAAAGGTATACGGCCAGTATCTTCAAGCAATCATATCTAACCTAGGAATAGGATGCTAACTATTTTTTTCTTATGTATACTTTAGATCTTTTTTTTATAAATGTCTCCTTTAAGAAGGTTTAGCCATGTTCATATGAAGTGATAAAGCACTGCTTTTACGGATACATGAACTGGATCTGTTGATTTCCTACATCAACCTGTTTGTCAGCTCTGTTCTCTGTCTGTGCTATTAGTAACATTGGCTTTGATTCTCTTTTTCCAGCCAAGCCTCATTAGCTTTTCTTGTGGATGTGAAAGAAAACTGCTAGCAAGCACTTTTCAAACAGAATAAAGAAATATTCGAGACAACGTGTGCGAGAGACGTGAGCGGCAAATTCCCCTCTCAGGTGGTAAAGACCTTCTTTAAACAAGAACAGGTGGCTACGGAAAAAGATTTTTTTGCAGTCTCACTTGGATTATATTAATATGAAAAGGTTTTTTAAGATGACAGGAAAATATGAGCTTTTTATGGAAGCACATAGGGATCCTATGTTATATAAATGCCATCCATATAAGCAAGCACTAGAGCTCCACAATATACATTGGGTGTAATCCTGCACCAATATTAGGGCAATGTGATAATCATACATGTATATGATGCATACATATAGGAGTCTTCATGAGTGTAGAGGAGTATAATAATACTCCTTACCCCAGCTCAGATGCAGCCATGCTCCCCGAGATCAGTACTGTAACCCAAAATGTATGATATCACCCATATTTCTCAGGGACTGAAACAACAAGAGTAACATCTTCCCCTTTCTGGTTCGAAGGGAGGAGGAAGATGTTAAAATAACAGTACTACATAAAGAGTGAATGTAGGAAGCTAGCAGAACAGGAAGTTTGTGTGGTACAGTTTCAGCCAATAGCTGCAGAGCAGAAAGTGAGGTCAAAGAGGCGGATTGTTTTGGCATCTCCTGTACCATGCAGTAGACATCACTATGGCCTATGGTTTGTAATGATGACTATGGATATGTTGACACCTGTATTGTAGGCTCCATTAGGAGTCTCCAACATTGATTCAATCAAAAATTACAGACAAAATAGCAATCCTTGGTCCAGAAATATGACAGAGACCATAACTGAAGCCCAATGGACACCATTATCATCAATACGGTGGGTGCTGTTGGTATATGTCATATGACGGATCCCTCAATGCTATAAAAATTTTTTGCTTTTGTGTTCCTTTGATGGAACAGAAAAACAAAAACAAGCAGCAGAGATGTGAACTTAGCCTTATACTGTACACAGTACACGTGAAACTTACCTTAAATGCACTTCCTGTTCTCAGTCTAGTGACGTCACATTCATTGGTCACATGGCCATGCTGTAGCTCAAATGAATGGGGCTGAGTTGCAATACCAAGCACAGCCACTATATAATGTACAATGCTGTGTTTGGTAAATAGCAAAAAGCTGCAGCAATTAATATCATAGTTTTGGAAAAGCCCTTTAAGGCTTAGGCCTCACGTTGCGGAAATCAAAGCCAGGAGTGGATTGAGTAGAAGATAGAAGTATAAGAGCTTCCCATATATTTTCCATTTCATTTGTAGCCATTCTTGGCTTTGGCTCAAAAAACCGCAGCAAAATCTGCAACAACAAAAAAGCTGCGTTTCCACAATGTGAGATCTCAGCCTAAAGGAATTAAAGGTCCTGATATGTTTTATGATTATAGTAGGCATATTATACATATAAAAGTACCCTTTAGGAACCATCTAAAAATAAATGATTTCTATTTATCAGGAATTTCTCTTTATCTTAGTAGGAAGCTTTGTGATTGGCTCATATGTAGTATTTTTAATACTTTTAGTTCTTGTGTCAACTCATCTTCAGCAAAAATGCACAAATCCCTTTGATTTCTGAAATAAAAGATTATCCATAAAACCTGAAGGGTATTAAGCAGTAACATATACATATTGTAAGTCTCACATAATACTGCCAGAATGTTCCACATTGATATACTGAACCAGATCGTGTTTAGACACACTGAGCAGTACAGCAAGGAGAATATTAAGTACTGGAATAAGCTGGAACACCATTTATTACAGGGATATGTAACCCCTTATTCTGTAAGTACAACCATTGTAGATGTTACCTAATGAAGTGAATCCATAGTGAAGACAACAAAAACCATTGATTGGAACCATTGGAAAGTCATTGATAAATGCAGAAACTCTGCTACATCTGTATATCTGGACATATTTAGTAACATGTAATGTAAGGGAAGGACAAATCTGTAATGTAATATTAGTACAGTCAATCAAACAACATAAGGCTCTCATTATCTTAGAGTGATCCTCTCAACCATTCGGCCCATTTTGCTAACTTTCCCTTTATAGACAATGTTCGTTGATTCAGCAGCTCAATAAATGCAAATATATTGTAATTACCGGGTTCAAGAAAATTGCTGTTATAAAACTAGGCTATAAACCAAGTAACAAAATAGCAATCACTATCAATTAAGAATAATTAACAATAGCTATCTTGGTAGAAATAAATTAATTTGGTAATACAAGAAAATTAAATGCATATAAATAATGAAGCCATTTATAGAATTATAAAAAGAAAATTTCCTTTTCACTAAAGCTAAATAATATACAGTACATCTACATAGAAAGAATGAAAGGTAGATAAGGAGATAGATGGGTGGATAGATAGATAGATAGATAGATAGATAGATAGAGGATAGATAGATAGATAGATAGATAGATAGATAGATAGATAGGTGAATAGATAGATAGATATGGGATAGATAGATATGGGATAGATAGATAGATAGATATGGGATAGATAGATAGATGGATAGACAGATAGATAGATAGATAGATAGATAGATAGATAGATGGGTAAACAGATCGATAGATAGATAGATAGATAGATAGATAGATAGATAGATAGATCAATAGATAGATAGATAGATATCAATGAAAATTGTAATTTCTAAGCCCAGTAACAGAGAGAACTCATTTTACATACACAGAAAGACAAGAGAATAGTTACAGTCACCTGACTGATGCTTGTAACTGTGCTTGAACTTCTTGCTGGGAGAGAAGGAGAAGGAGCTGCTTCATCACAGAGCTATTAACATGACTACTGCAGACACCTTAAAGTCTGTCACCAGAACCCAGCATACTGACCATGCCCCGCAGATAGATAGGTTAGAGTCACCTGAATCAGTTTTTTCCTTTTGTGAATCCGTGCCTCAGTTAACAAGTCATCGCTGTTTTTGTCAATATGTAAATGAGTTCTTTGGAGCAATGGCAAAATCCTAGTTGCTCAAAAAAAGCTAATTTGTCTTTTGAGAAGAACAGCAATATCTCGGCAACAGAGGCAGCGAGGGGAAGACACATTTTGATTCAGGTGATCCTAACCTATCTATCTGCGGGGCTGGGTTGATATGCTGGGTTATGGGGACAGACTCCCTTTAACAGTAAATTGGTGAAAACTAAAAGAAAAAGTAAACCTTCCTTTATTTGACTTGATACAGAAGACCTCTGGGGGAGCGACAATAGGAGTAGGAGTAATAGGTGCTTTCCCCTACACTTACCCTGTGGCCCTAGAGAAATGACTCCCATCCTAATAAAGGTAGTCCCCAGTAATGGGCTAATAAACTCTTTGTAGGGTAAGAACTGGGGACCAGCCTTATTAGGGTGGGAGTCATTTCGCTGGGGCTATATAAAGTGTAGGGGAAAGTACCTATTACTCCCTTTCCACCAGAAAGAAGACTGTTCCTTAATATAGTCCCACCGAGTTGGTTGATTTATCTGTCTACTATGCTGGTATTGTATTGTGGGAGTCCTTTTGTTATTAAAGACCATTTATTGGTGCAGTTTTTTGAGGATTTGTAGACACCAATAGTTCCTGATATGTTTGGATTGATGATTTATGAACTCGGTGTTGTTTTTAATGGATTTAATACAAGTTATATTTTAGATTCATTATCGTATGACATGAAAAGCTGGAAAATTTTTCAATAAAAAATTTGGTTATAAATGCTATATTTATGACTTGATTTCCAATATTATTTCAAAGCAATTTTCATTTAGAAGCCATTGTCACCAATGAGAAGTATAACATTTGCTTATTATAATCCACTGATGACAAGTCAAGATGCCGGTCGACAGGAACTAAAGTTGATAATAGGTCAGAGAGATGGGTTGTGGGAGCCCCGAAGCGGCCTCATTTAATGATGATTACAGAGTGAGGCATTGCACCTGATTATAGCTCAGAAAGGTCGCCCATAGTCTCCATGTCTGCCTCCGCTACAACGTGTTTGTTAAGATAATTAAGGAGAAGAACATGCACATTTTAATGATGTGCAGAGGCTAATGTAAGAAGCCGAAGAACACACGGGCCCCTCTGACACCAAGCACTTCACACAATATAACGCGTATCAAAGATCCTGTAGGTTATATGAAGAATGACACACTGTTATTCCAATGTATCTCCACATTCTTATGATATCTTAAATAAAGCCTGAACTTCCTGCACTTTGAGACCAGTTGTGGTTTATCCATAGAGGAGCGCAAATCCTGGGACTCTATTGGGAACAGTTGTTCCAGCTATACACATTCTTATGATATTTACACACTAATTTATTGGACATAATATCCCTAATTATAAACATCTTAGACGCTAGAGTCTATACAACACGCTAGAGTCTATACAATGGCACACTGGGGGAAACTCATCAAGGACTCTTGTAGGCCACTCAGGATATCCTCTGCGCTGATGGAGGATGCACTTAATTTATGGCAAGGCGCACATCATGAATTAGGCGCATCATCGGGGAGTCAATGTCCTTGGCTGACATCTATGCCAGATCACAGCTGGCGTGGATTTCTGTCATTTAAGTCACTGTATTTCACTTTCCCGCTCTGGGACTCTTATGTTGAGTACTCCCTACTCTTGGACAGACTGTGCGCCAACAACCAAATGTGTGCCAAAATCCAGATTTTCAATCTCCCACGGCTCTACCTCCCACAGACTTCCATTTTTAATGGACTGTCCACAACATTAGGGCTACCTCCCTCTAGCACACGGGGGGGTTTGTGTTGTGCCCTACATTTCTACCACATAAGGCTACGTTCACATCTGCTTTGGAGTCTTCTAACAACAAATAGGCCAACACTTGTGTGAACCTAGTGTAAGAAGACATCACTATTGCAAATTACAGGGGGTAGTGTCACAGATTTTGCTGCAACTTAAAATTATGGATCTGAGCAGCAACTCAAAAGGTATTCAGGTCTTAAAGACCTAAAAATTGTTTCTGAGAAAGCCAGGCCTCAACACATGGCCACCATTACATTTCTAACAGGTGCTCCTTTCTCAAGCCAATTGTTTCCGCAGATATACTGTAGCACCATTGCATTGGGCTGTCTCTGTACACAGACAGGCAGAAATCTGAACCTCTATACTGCCATGGATATCTAAGGTTCAGGTTTGAGGTTCATGTGAACCCAGCCATAAATACTCCATCCCTGTGTAGAATACAATCTCTAAGGGTCTATGCACATGACCATGTGCTTTGTCAGCGTGCTAGCCATGTTTTCATGACTAGCACACTGATCGATTCATCTCTATGGCCCCATACACATCCCTGTGTATTATCACGGGCATGTGTATGCAGCAGTGAGCCCGGGGCAAATCTCAGGACAGGTCCTATATAGACACAGACAAACCCCTTCCCATTTTGGGATCAGGTGGCCCGAGTCCCTGATTTGTTTTGGGTCAAACAAGTTCGGATAGAACCAGAAGTGAAATTATTATTCTCTGTGGTCTCTTCAGACCCCAGTGTATAATAGGTGGAGGCCCAGGGAAGGTGTAAGAGAATAAAAAAAAATATTTATACTCACCTTCTGTCCCCTCTTTTGGGCCTCCTCACAGTGTACGGTGCTTTCCTTCAGTCTCCCCAGTGACATCATATGTCTGGGGTCAACAATTACAGGCCTCAGAGGTGACCCTTGGAGCATGACATCACCAGGAGTGCACCGGAGGCCCAAAAAAGTTAGGGAATGTCAGTACGGTTTTTTTTAATATTATATATAAAGAGATCCCACAATAATTTACCACAACAAATGTTGCAGTGGCCATATTAGTTAATCTGAGATGAAACCCCAATTATCCAATTTTAATAAAAACCAAACAATTTGGGAATTATTCGTGTTGAACCCAACCTGCAACGAAGCCCATCTCTAGTCCTATACCTGTCTGTTTTGTGGCTTGGGTTGACTGAATAGGGCCGTGGAGGCACAGGCGGCACATGGATGTCATCCTTGTGCTGTCTGCATCGGCTACGTGCACATGGTTGTCTGCATATACAGGTACATCTCAATAAATTAAATTATAAATTACATATCCATCTGATGAATTTATAAATGCTCTATCACACTTTTTGAGGTTTATTTGCCATCATCCTGCTTATGTGTGTGAGCTTTAATAATGTGGTCCATTGTACTGTTGTTCATGTAGATATTTCTTTCCGTGTAACACATTTTGTTCACTCCCAGATAGGCCAAAGAGTTACAGGGGCATCTCAATAAATTAGAATATCTTTGAAATGTTTATTTATTTCAGTAATTAAATTAAAAAAGTGACCTCCTATATTTTCTAGATTCTTTACACACAGAGTGTTCTATTTCAAGTGTTTTATTTCTGTAAATGTTGATTATGGATTATAGGTGATGAAAACCCAAATCTAAGAAAATTAGAATATTGTAAAAAAGTTCAGTATTGTAAATTCAGTGTGTCACCTGCCAAGGTTTCCTAAGCCTTCTAATGGTCCCTCAGCCTGGTTCAGTAGGACACACAATCATGTAAGACGCTGATTATGGATTGTATTACTGAATTATGGAAATGAATGAAAGTTCCAAAGATATTCTAATTTATTGAGATGCATCTGTAGCTTAAAACTGGTTCTATTATATAGGTTCAAACAAGAACAGATTATAAAAGACACTAGTAGAATAATACTGATATATTTTATGTTCTTCTTTCCTGTGTATTTGCAGCAATGCCGGTTAATAAGATAAGACACATATCTCCTCCCGCCACGCACTGACAGTACAGTAGCTTCAGTATGGTAAGACGTATAGATCCGACTTTCCCTAATTAGTTTATTTTGGGCTGCGTTTCCTCCAGGATGGGGATCATGAAATGGCTTACCTGATGACACAGTCAGAATGCTATGTTGTTTTACTAAGCAGTAGAGTAATTAAAGGAAGATCATTAATTTGTAGTGACCGGAGTCAATGAAAGAGATCAATATTGGGTTTTAAGTGCACTCTTATATTTCTAAAAGCAATCCTTAATTGGGAAACGCTTTTAATATCGCCGACAGAGCTTTACTGATAAATTGTCTGCTTTATAGAGGCAAAATCGGGAAAGATAAGAGGCTACGGCAAGTGATTTCTTAAGAATGTGCTGCCAAGCTCACCCAGGAACAATATCCATACAGTGATATAGAATATTCATATCCCCCCTCCTCCTAAATATTATCTGATGGTTATCTGTCATATTAAATGGTCTGTGAGATATATTAGTCAAAGGGAACACAATATCTATGTATTATCACTACATCCATTTACTGTACATTGAATGCAATAATTCTTCTAATACTACAGTGCCCCACCCATACATCTACGTGACCTGAAGAAGATTAGAAAGGAGAACACTATCTAGATTTTGTGCATGCACTGAGTTTTAACTTGTGCGTTGGATTTACTGGCCCGAACATTATGCCGGGAGTGGGACTCCTAGCATTATGTTGTCTATGCTGCTAGGGGGTCCCTTTCTCCCAGCGATATACTGTCCTGTACTATAACCACTATGAGACAGTAGGTGGCTGTGAGGCAGGGTCTCCTAGCATCATACATGACGAGGTAACGTCTAGTCCTTACGACTCTTCTGACGCCTCCACCACCTAAATAAAGACTCGACACCACTGCAATGGAATTGATTTGGCCACAGCAGCCATTTTATTAAACAACAATAAAGTTAACAAATAACAAATGTTAAATACTGCCTGAATTTATAAAACTACTAACTAAGGAGCTCCTCGGAGCCAACACCTATTAACCTTAGTTTAAATTACCTCCAGCCGTACACCCAGCTCGGAGGCACTAACTCACCAATAATAGGTGAAAGGGATCCATGAATAGAGATCCCCCCCATTCCCAGGATAGACCAAATTCATTCCGAGCCGTACCACTGTTTAGGGAGTCCAGAGACTTACAGCTCCCCCCGCAACCATACCACCAGGTATTTCCTCCCCAACTACGAGGACCCCCTACCATTAACGCGAAGACTTGACCCCTTGCGCCTTCGCGTCCCGCCACAGCCGCAAAGCCATGTCGATACCATCCTGGATACCTAAACACCAGAGGTCCGTCCCAACTGCGTTAACTATAATACTAGGAGTCCCTCTCCCGGCAAAAGGTTCGGGCCAGTAAATCCAACACACACACAGACCAAGTTTCACGGGTGTAAATCTATCCTTAAAGATAGTGTGTAAAGATAGGTTAGGGTCATGTGAATCAAACAGTGTTTCCCCCTTGTGAATCGCTGCCTCCATTGCCAAGATATCACTTTTATCAACATGCAGATGAGCAATTCGGAGAAATGAAGGGGTTGCCATTGGTCTAAAGAGGTAAGTGATGACTCCCTCATTGCTCCAAAGAGCTCATTTGCCTAATGACAAAAATTATCATATTTCTGCAATGAAAGCGCAGACTCACAGGGGAAAACCATTTCATTTAGATGACCCTAACCTCTATCTGCAGGCCTGGGCTGACATGTTGGGTTCTGGTGACAGACTCCCATTAAAATAGAGCAGTCAAACTGAGATTTACACCCAAATTTACGACCTAATCCTTCTTCCCATACATGTCACAGGCTGCAGCAAAGATAAACCATCTTATCTTTATTCGTTATTATGTCTGTCTATTCTTGTTGCCCATAGCCATGGTCTCTAGGGACAGTGATGTACAGTTAATGATCTAGATAATGATCTTTCTGCATTACCACTAAAGATGGCAGATTAATATGTAGTAAGGAGCAGGTACTCGATAGCATGTCAAAGGCAAGATATAATCCCTGTAGGATGTAGGCTGGGCTTTATTTCCATGAATTGTTGGGATTTGTACAGAGATTATAATATGTATATAGACCCAAAATAGCAGAACATTCATTTATAATACTAAAAATGGAACACAGACCTTTCCTTATCCCCCTCCTGCTAGTCTACATTGACACCTCCACCACCCCATATCTTAAAGAGGATTTGTCAGCTTAATGTCAGCCTTTTGACTTATATAAACTCTGGAATAATACACCAAACACATAGGCGTACATTTATCATGGCAGATGTACCTCGGAAGTGGCCAAAAACGTGTATCAACTTGGTGCATTTATGGCACATCTCAGGCTCTGTGTCCACTTTTTTAGTCAGTGGGCAACGGGGCGGGAATCTAAACGAGTCAGGAACACCCCAGTCCATCACATTTACTATAATTCATGCCAGAAAACTGGTGGGCGTTATACCACAAATCTACGCCAGTCCCCGACTGTCACAGATTTAAGATCAGGCACACTTACATGCGCCTGTCAAGGAATCCATTAAGACTGGCATAAGAATCACCAGTCTTAATAAATTCCCCCCCCATAGTTTATGAAACCATTGTATTTAAGAGGAGAACACTACCTGTCTCCCCCAACCCACCGCGTGGGGACTGACAGGCTGGTGTGTATGCATGTATGTATACAGGATACACTGGGCTCATAAACTATGGGGCAAATTTATTAAGACTGGCATATCATATGCCAGTCTTAATAAATGTCCAGAATGGTGCAGCCTCTTCATAAATGTGTCAGAGGTCCCAGGGCCAGATTACAAATCTACTCCAGGTAGTAACTGGCGTAGATTTCCATCCTAAATCACGCCAGGAAACTGGGCTGACTTTTAATAAATCAGCTGGGCCAAGGTGTTCCCGGTCTTGTGCCTTAGGCCCCTTGTAGACATCCGTGGCCATGGACAGTGTGCTATCCGTGTATTTCACAGATAGCACACTGACCCATTCTTTTCTATGGGCCACAACCGTGAATTACACACAACCGTGAATTACACGGTCCCGTGTGCAGGCCGACAATCCGGGCTGCAAAATTTAGAACAGGTCCTATTCCTGTCCTATTTTGCGGCCCTTGCTTCCGTGGCTCCTATTCATTTAATGAGAGGAGCCGCAGAAGCACAGCCCAAGCACGGGCGGCACACGGGGGGACATCCCCGTGTCCCCTATGTGCCGCCCATACTTTCAAACCTGGCCAGTTGCAACACGGTCGTCTGCAACCAGCCTTAATATCATCCTTCTAAGCCAGTTTCTGGCATAGCGAGAATGATGAGTTCCCCCCATGTGTCCAGTACATGTGTTCAGAGCTCCTATTAAACAAACAACACACATTTTTCGCACATTTTTGTGTTATTTAGGCTACTAGGAGTAAGATCAGGAGCATCTGTTACATAGAGCCGCATATTAAATTGACAGATCTGCTTTAATCCCCCTTTTCAGCAGGGACATAACATCTTGATAGAAGAACAGCTGCATCCGAACTTCCAGTGATTCAGAATTTCCAATAATGGTGCACATCACCCCTCCCCAGGATTCAGGATTATTGGTATCATTCTCTCTTTAACTCCCACTAAAATGCAGCTTTAGATACCATCTAATAAGTAGAAGGAAATTCTACATAATTTGTTCTTTCTGTGATATCAAGACTTTCATATCTTGGGAGACAAAACTTGTCTTAAATAAGCAAACTTTGCAAAAATGAATAATAAAGGTGATTATGAGAAATTTAGTAATACATCTTATCAGAGGGGAGTGTCTGTTTTTGCTCTTATCAGGGCCCCCGACCCTCTCCCATTGCCCAAATCACTTTGAATGTGAAAACCTCTGCTATACAGTATCCATCTCTAGAGTGAATGCAGGGTAGATTCTAGAATGGAGGGGTAAAATTAGGTCCTGCTTGGTATGCTGTGGATCCAGTAGGTGGCGCTGCCTCCTGTGACTATTAGTATGAGGCACCACCTGCTGTCTCCATGTCAAACTAGGCTGTTTATGGTTAGGGCTACATATAGGAGAGGCGTAGTTAGCCTCTACTTCAACATTGCAACAACCAAAGATGCCGAGGCTCTGGGTGTGTTAGCTGTGATGTGCTGGCAGCCACATTCTAGACTCAATCGTGACCGATGGTCACAAGACTCAGATGACTCACGTGTATAGAAGTCTATGGAGAGGGGAGGACGAGTGAGCAGGAAGTGCAGGAGATAAGAGAAGGAAGACAGAATTAGTCTGATACTCTCTCTTACATCTACATCTTTAGGTCCATGGAAGCCCTCGTCCCTGTTGCTAAAGCCCACCTACTTGAAGTGCAAAAGGCTGCAAATTATACCACAAATATGCAATAAAAGTAGCAAAAAGTCTTTGATAAATTTCCTTTCCAGATCAGGCCCTATAGTTATGACATATTTCATCTTTATAGACATATATAAGATATGTTCAGACGGCTGAATTTGATGCCTCAAAATCAGCTTCAAATTTCGCCTGAAATCTGCCTACCATTCATTTCAATAGGAGGCAGATACTGAATTTTTTTCCCTCTATCCAAAAAGGAGGCAGAAAAATTCCACCTGGTTGGTGTGGAATTTGGAAATTCTGCAACAGATTTTGTGCCAGATTCCACAGAGGAATTTGGTCAAGCAGAAAAATTTATCTTCAAATTGAATTTTTCAGCTTGTACATATTCCGCTGTGTGAACATACCCTTAGGTCTCATCGCAAACGTTTCAAAAAAATAAAAAGATGTCAGTTTTCCATCAATGTGTCATATATTTTTCATCCATTTTCTGTCCGACTATCCATTTTTAATGGCCATTTGTCATCCATTTTTAACTATCCATCAAAAAAAACAGATTCATTGACCTAGCCCACTGATCCGTTTAAAAGTCCATGAAATGAATACATTAGCCTAAAACTGAAGGCTAAAAATGGACCCATAGACTTGTATTGGACCCATCAGTTCGGAAAAATTTATTTCTTAATGGATGTTATTCGCAATCCACTCTAAATAGAATGAATACATACCCATTGGCTTCCATTGTTCTAAATACGGATATATGACCAATGTTTAAAAAAACCATCCTTTACACATCCATTTTTCATAAGGCCTTAAAGGGGTTTTCCGGGCAAAAAATCTTTTTTTTAAAAAAAGGTCTGCTAGTGCTATTAATGGGTTAATAAGTGCACCCAAATACATTTAGCAGTGTTTTGAGTGATTCCTGGGTTTCTCTGGGAGCTCCTGGCATCTTCCGCATTTGTTTACATGGTGTAGCTTTCCTGCTGTCTCAGTTCATGCAATGCATTATGGTAGCTGTAGGCTGACTCACACTACCTCCCTCTCACTCCCTCCCCCTCCCTCTCTCATACCCTCTCCCTAGATATCCCACTACTAGCCCTTCCCAACTAACTGCCCCCCCCCCACACCATCATACTTACCTGTCTTCCTGTCCAAACTTCCTTCTGCGGTGATGGCTCCTCCGCTTCTTTGACTCTGCCGGCGTGTGCACAATAGTCCCGACACTGCGCTGTGGCTGGAAATCCATCTCTACTGTACAGGCACCGGCAGTCGTCAAAGAAGAGGAGGAGCCGTCCCCACAGAGTTAAGTCTGGACAGGAAGACAGGTAAGTATCATAGGGTGGGGAGGGGGGGGTAGTACTGGTGACGTTCCATTTCCAGAAATGGGGAAACGAAACGTCACTGGATAATCATAAAATGTGCCCGGGGCGGTCATGATATGGGTAAATATACATTTTTGCTAAAGTATGTCATTTAGAAAGTAGCCGGGGGGGGGGGGGAGTTAGATTAGTCTAGGAATTCCATTTTATCCCGGACAACCCCTTTAAAGTAAGTTGATTTCTACAGAGTATGAAACAAACTGGAAAGCAATCTTATAACCTCAGGTTATTCTATTTCTTGTTTTCAGGAGTAAACACTTTAGTCTGTATTTTGAGAGCTGCTTGTATACCGCAATGTTATTGATGCTGTCAAACCTGCTTTAAAGCGCGCTCATCTGAGAGTATATAATCAATAGCTGTCCCATCTAGGATGCGCCTTGTCATTACAAATGTCTATCCCTTTCTTATCCCAATAAGTCTTTACAACAGTTTGCTGGAGCATCTAATATTGCAAATGAAAACACAATAAAACACTCCATAGATTGCAGTCGAGAATACGGCTAGTTTTATGCCTCGGCACTGAGCAGGATGAGATAACAACCTCCTAATCACTTCTGGCTCCTTGCAATGACTGCAGACACACAACATTTCCAACTACCACCTATAAATGTAGAGAGCTTTATGTCACACGGATGATTCTCGTGCAATTTTTACAAAAGATGCAGTTCAACAAGTCAACTTTAAACAGGGATATGGGGAGGCCTCCTGCGTGGTAGTGCAGCTTGCTGATGGTTACGACGGTTTATATTTTTATTTTCATCCACAATTTTATGCACTGCAGTAAGGTATTAGATATTCTTCTTGGAATCCGTATTAAACACTGTTCATGGTTACAATTTATAGCACTGTTCATGTTAAGGCTGAGGGCATAGCTTGAGGAAACACTGAATTTTTAGGCTAAGGTCCCACATAGCGAGCCGCAGCTGAAGTATGTTGCAGAAAAGACTGCGGCGGAAACGCATTGCGTTTTTTTTTCCACAGCGTTTTTCACAGAAAAGCCCCTTTTCTGCCCCTATTATACCTATACGGAAAACGGCAGCATTTCCGTAGGTAAAATTGCGATTTACTATAATGTGACGGTTTTTGAAATCACAGTATTTCCACTGCATAATTTTTTCTTCTATATGTGGAAGGGATTAGCCAGAAACCAATCCACTTAGCAGGTACTGTAATATGCGGCGGTCAAAACATTCGCAACGTGGGGCACGGGCCTTAGGGTAAGTTCACATGGAGGAATTTGCCGCGGATTCCACCCAGATTCTGCCTCCCATTGTTTTTCATGGGGGGCAGAGATCGCAGCAGGATGCTGAAAAAATAATCGTCCTGCTCGATCTCTGGGCTTAATCAGCAGCGGAAAGCCACGACAGAATGCTGATACCCACGGGCAGAAAACGGCAGCAGAAAATAAAGAGGAAAGCCTCTCTCTCTAGATATATATATATATATATATATATATTAGTGTTTCACAGCAGAAATTCATTTAAAAGTTTCACTCTACTTCTCCTTGATGTCTGAGACCATTAGTGAAGACATCACAACTGAGACCTGTGATTGGTTGCACACAGGACGTCCCTGCTGATGTCAGCCAAGGACCTGTACACACCCGCCACCCGCTGGAAATGGAGGAGGCGGAGCATCCAGGAAAGGTGAGTGCATGTTATTTATTTTCCTGGCCCCTCCTATAAATCTTTAAAAAGGAACTCGGACAAATCCTTAAGATATTTCAACTTAATCCAAAAACCACTTATGAAAACTGATGAGTATTCAAGGAAAAAAAAATAGTGAAAATGTTGACAAGGACACCTGATATACGCAGTACAGAACAGCTGCCATCTAATGAACATGTCTTTACAAGCTTCTAGCACATTAAAGTTAATGAGTATTCCTTCTAATTAGGGCCTGTGGCGCTCCCTCCTAGAGCAGGTAGACTATTGTCTATCCAGAGTTTTTGGGTCCATACATCTATATCTCTATAGCTATGTAAGGGCCTTGTGTATGTTCACTGAATTCCAGATTATTCACTACACATGACAGAAAACTACAAGTGACAGAAGGATTAACAGGCAATGGAAATACATGTGAGTATGACATATGTAATCGGATATTGACTACACCGTAGACTCTGCAAATCCATAAAGAAGAAGAATTACAGCTTTCTACCTGTCTGGGCTTCTCCAATATATTATAATATAATGCAATCCAAAGGCAGGAATGGGATTATGCATGAATCTAAAAGAATATACTATAAAGTGGTTTTATGTAATTTAGCAGAATATTGTGATGATGCAATATATATATATATATATATATATATATATATATATATATATATAGTGAGAGTGTGAACCTAGAGGGCGCTGGTGAGCGACCCAAAACCAGGGTCCTCAACCACACCCATAGGTAGGGCCCAACTCCAGAGGGAGTGTACGCAGCAGGAGAGCTGCTAGAGGCCTTCTTGGGACAGACCGCCTGTCTGTCTCCCACTGGTTCCACCATCTACCTGCTCCCTGCAGGTCTCTAGCAGCTCTCCTGCTGCGTACACTCCCTGTGTACTCCTGGGTGTGGTTGAGGACCTTTTCAACCCTGGTTTTGGGTCGCTCACCAGCGCCCTCTAAGTTCATACTCTCATTATATATATATATATATATATATATATATATATATATATTATTGTAACAATAATCACTGGCCTCAGTACTCTCATGCCCTTCATGAAGACAGTGATTGACTACGGCGGTCTTGTGTGTGTATGGCACATCCGTAAACAGAGACTGGTGAGGACCATTGGATTGGTGGTGCTGGAGTGGTGGGGGACTTAACAGATGAGTAAAGTTGTTTTCTTATTTTATATCAACTTCTGCCCAAATTCTTGTAAATCCTGGACAACACCTTTAAATTCTTTATTTTGTGTCTAAAATTCTATGCAAATTACGTCTTCATAGAAATGAGAACTCCAACAATCATACTTGCCAACGTTTACAGCAGGGCCTGTGGGAGACCGGTGTGTGCAGCGCATCACAAAATGTTCAGGTGAGGCTATGCCTCCTATAGGCAGGACCACACCCTCTTATCAGGCAAGACATGCACAATTTTTGTGATGGGCATGAAATTTGACCTGCACATAAAGTGCCCATGTCACGAACAAAGAGACTGCTAGCTTGGAGTACCCAGGAGAATTCTGTCAGTTGCAGGAGTCTTTCCTGCTCTTTCAGGAGTCCGGCAGCTCAGCCCTGTTTTCAGGAGTCTCCCGGACGTTCCGGGAGAGTAGCATATATGCCATAAACCCTGCCTCCAATACATAGTCCTAGCGTTAAATGATACAATTGGAGCTGTCTGTAACTGCCTCTAGGGGGAGTTTCCTGAAGTCAGAGTTATACAGCTTCCTTGGAACTCCATAATACATGGTATACAGCAAGCTCCTTATCTCCCCTAGTGGTGGCTGCTGGCAATCAGCATTTTATCATTTAACCCATTTATCCTTTTCACCCCTTATAATGATATTATGATGTGATAATATATGATATGATAATATTACAATCAGCAGAGAATTTACACCTAAAAACTAAATCCTTTAAGTCTCTGCAATAGTGCCATCTGTCTTTTACAGTAGTAAAAAAAAAAATCAATCTATGCTGCATTTTACTACTGCTGAGACAGTAATGTGAGTCCCTTATTAATGTGAGTCCCCTATTATAAGTGTAAGACGAAGTTCACACTATTGCTATTTTATTACAGTGAATGAAAGGTGCTCTGACTGCATCCGGCATTCTATTACTTTCTCAATTCTATGACGGATCAGAACAACGAAAAAAAAAAGTGCTAGTGTGAACCTAGCCTAAGATACCAGAGCATAATATTAATAATTGTCACTCCATAGGATCTAAAAAACTGAGTTTAGGATCATGAGAAATCCTTGTAGGAGACATTAAACCTATACAGCAGCTGAGCGGCCCCGTTTAACTGTTTATGATATTAATAAATAATACCGCTATATGCAAAATAATATATCCCAGGCTTTATTGAGTATTATGTAAGCCTTAATAGACACAATGGGACATTTAGCCTGCTAAACTCCTCATTTCATGCCCTGTGTAGAATCACTATACCCTGCACTAATTTCTTGAATCATTTCCGTATAGTTCTCGGCACAAAGACCTTTAAAATCTCATTTCATTGCCTTAAAAATCATTTTTTAAATTTTAAAACGGCAACCACTCGTTACTAGATTAAGATGACAATTTATAATGTGCGGGCACAAGGGGTCCCTGCTGGCACTTTAATGTGTCATTTTATAAGCATGCCTACTCCTTTATTCATGATAAGTAGTGTTCTTAGCCTTCTACACTTGTTCCATTTAATAAAAAGAATTTCATGCCTTCCACTCCCGACCTGAGCGAGATCTAAAATGTTCATTTATAATAATCTCATTTTATTAATTATTCATATAAAGCGCAATTCCATAATATAAGGGGCAGCTCAGCAAAACCAGCTCCAAGATTTCCTCCTCTACTAAGGTGTACGGTTTCCGCAGGTAGAATCCGCCATGAATTCATGACTAAAATTCAGCAATTAAAAAATAAATAGGCCGTGCACTAAAATGACAGGTTTGTTGCAAATGAATTAGTGCCAGGTCACTGACGTCACACTGCCGCCTGCTCAGTTACCCTGCTGGAGCCTGTTGCTATATTCTTCTTAACTGCTCCTAAATAATTCATGAGGGCACAGTGTTTAGTGCACAGCCCAAGCAGCAGGCGCTGGGCCAAAACCAAGGTCGCTATGGAGATTTACGTGCACCTTGAGACTTCATCCTCCTGCCTTGGATAAACAAAATGAAGCAACTGTGTTTAAGCTGATACAAAAATAGATATGCCATAGCCACGACTAAAAACTCAATTAGACCAGTGACATGCTATAGGTATATGAGATTGCAGGCATATTAAACAACTTTATGTCAGTAGACCTAAACCCGACTTCAGACACCATTGTGCAGCTCATATATAGAATGAATCCATATAAAAAGTTGCATAAGTTAATACATATGTTGCATTAGTTACTTGTACAGCCAGTTATGCTAGGTTCACACTGGCGTTTGGGTCTCTGACGTTTGGGTCCACATGGGGACCCAAAAATGGAGACCCTGTCTGCTTAAAAAGTGATTACCCACGGACCCCTACACTATAATGGGGTCCGTCGGGTTTCCGTCCAGTTTCAGACGGTTTTATACAGAAATCAAGTGCTCCTTGCAGGAATTTTCTCTCTGCCGATTTTAAGGGGAATCTATGTCGGAGTCTCCAATGCAGATGAGAATCCAGCTTTACAGAGCTGTAGTTAGAATTATTAAGTCGGTATACTACCCTCGCTAGGCAATGCCATCACTTTATGATCATTTGGAGTCTATTCTCTGGGATCTCCACCAATTCTGAGAGTAAGCAGCATTAATTCAGAGTTGTGGACCCTTCACAGGTTTTACACTGTTCTGGTGAATAGAATGTACATGAAACTGCATTCATGGGGGCAGATTTAAAAAGACTGGCGTTCACCCCATAATTGGCGCAAGCCTCCTCATAAATTAGGTACAACCTCCACAGGGCCATACACCTGAATGGAAATCTGTGCCTGCTATGAGTAAACTGGTATAAATTATTATAAATCTGGTGGGGTCTGTGACCCCATTCACGACAATATTCTCAGTTAAGTGGCGAGGGTGGCATAAAAAAAATAAAAAATTCAAGAATATTTTGGGCAAAAACCTGACTAGCACAAAAAAATCTGCAACTTTTTTATGGAAGGCATAGCAAGTCTTCCACATTCAATGAAATGCAGTGGTGTTGCAGTTCCTCTGCACAGTCACAAGGTAGGACACCACTGTGCAAAAGTGACTGTGAATGGGCTGGAACACTGTTTCAGTATCTACATGGGATCAGTGGGGGTCACAAAGATCAGACTCCTACCATTCAAAAAGTGATGGAAGATACAGTAAATCCTGGTGATAGGCCATCACTTTACAATACCTTTAAGAGCTAAATAATCCAGTATGAATTGGTGACTCAATACATGTAAAGATAAAATCCTGTTAAAGAGGACTTTTCACTACCTCCACCAATTTAAGTTCTTAGCAAATGTTAATTGGCTCTGCTCAACTGATTCCAGCACAGTAGGAATTTTCTCTGTAGCCCACACCATTCCTGAGCAACAAGTGCAGTTAGTTTTGGTGCTTGATCTGCTATTCAGCCTCTGTAATGTCAGGTGGGCAGAGTCAGACAGGAGCAGGATAGGGGGCATGATTCAAAGCTCCAATCAGAAGCAGCCAGTGTCAGAGTTCAGAATCACATCCCTTGTCTTCTCCTTGGGAATGGTGCGGGCTAGAGAAAAAATTCCAACTGAGTCAGAAACAAAGGAGCCGCACCTATAAATTGATGTAAAGAGCTGGACTTGTTGGAGGTGGTGAAAGATCCTATTTAATTCTTTAGTCTTTTTCTTTTATCAAAGCCAACCATCTTTTAATTCACAAAGGTTCATCCATCAGCTTTCCCAGATCTGCCCTACTACATTTGGTTATATTTGGAGCTGTACTAATGACCCTGCTAAACATTTTGTCAGAAAGCGACCACTCAGAAATTTAGATTTACATGGAATTTGGAAGAAAATGCTCTTTACATTTGGCCAGAAACCAACAGCCTCTCAGCTGAAAGTTAATATAATAAAATGCTGATATTAAGAGAACTAAAGGTAGCATAGAAGCATTTTACAGAGCGAAAAACATGGTTTGTGGTTGAGCATGGCCTTGATCCAAACACTAATGACCCAACCTCTAAATGTAAGAGGACATAACCAACCAGGTGTTCCTCAAACCAAAAATACCATGTGCATCTAAGAATGGGCGAGTCTCCAACCGTCTGTCTACTCATCTATCCTCATCTCTACACTCCAGTCCCTTATTACTAACTCTATTGACTGCCAGTAGGTCTAAACAGATAAAATCTCTTTCACCCGTGCTCTATTTCCTGCAGGAACTGTGTCCTGAATATATCATCTAACAAATCAGTTTATTATGTAAGAAATCAGATAACACTGAGCATTAAATATTGATTCCCTATGCCGGGCCGTGTGCGTTGTGGGACATTGCATGATTACATTATGGAGCAGAAGGAATATGAATTGATAGCAGCGGACCATGAATGTTACTGCGTTCCAGAAAGCAAAATGCTAAAGGTTAAACAACTCTTAGGATGACTACATTAGTGAACATTTAATGCTGTGTGGAATGGATCACAGCTTTCATTCCATTTTTGAAGTTTTAGTCCATGGCCAAATATTCAGGAAAGGTATAAACAAGAGTAGGACAACATTTTTGACCTACACTCAACTAGAGAGCTAAGACGTTCTATAGAAGATTTTCCACAATCAACATTTATCACCTACCCACAGGATAGGTGATGTTTGATCACACCGTTGGGACCTCCATGACCACCCGAACAAGGGTTCATAGCCCACCCACTCCTCTTCGGCAGGAACACACTTTGTATGGTGCAGCAGTAAATGTTGGAGATAGTGAAGCAGAAATATTGGCAGAAAAAGACCATTTGGTCCATCTACTCTGCTCTGATATTGTTACCATTTTGTCTTAGGATAGACATGTATTTATCCCAGGCTTACATTCACTTACTGTAGATTCCCCAACCACATCTGCTGGAAGCCTCAACTACTAATATTTCCTGATATTGCTCCTGAGTACAGGGCTCAGCTTTCCTCATCACTCCTATAGACTTTGAAGGGGTCTTACTTGACCACCACTTTGTTCTATTGATTGGTAAAAGTCCCAACATTTTTCGTCCCATGCAATATGCGTATGTTTATCACCTATCTTGTGCATATTCATGTCCATGCTTGACTGAACTGAAAATATGTGGTATAAAGTAGTGATAAATGTGGCGTAGAGCAATCTGCCTAGCAGGTAATCTATAATCCACACAGCCATCCAGGTGAAGCAGTAAAAATAATACTAGTAACATAAATTGAAGGCAGAAAACTGTTAGAAGCCAAGCCGTGTGTCACAGCAGGTTAGCCATCGGCAAAATAACTGGTGGATAACCCGTTTCAATATACAGTACCCATATAGTGGATGGAATTTAAATACATCCCATCTACACTGCAGAGAAAACCCGCAGCAGGTCAATTTCTTGCTCAGATTCAATGCAGTTTTTAACCTTTGCATTGCAGCCCAGCCACAGGGGTAAAACCTACAGAAAAAAACAGCTGATTTGGGAAAAATGTGCTAAACTTTGAATGCCCCGCCAAGGTCATGGTGTACATGCACGTGTCACTGCAGTGGTATGTGACAACAAACACAACAAGACCACGTCTGGTCTGAAAACAGAGGGGCAAAGAGCAGCCATTTTGCCTTCTCAATTTTTAATATACATTGGGCATCCCCTTAAATCAATTGATATGTATTGTAGGATACTGGCACACATAAGAAAAACATAAGAAGTAACATGTTGGAATATATAAGAAACAAAAGACTGAATGTGGTCATCTCCTGCCATAGCACCATAAACCATCTTTATCCAAAGAGATCTGTAGTACTGTCTTGCAAGGTATTCAGACCTCATCTAGCAGACCCACTGTATTCAGAAAAAGAAAAGTTATGTTGACTACTGGGTTAAAAATATTCAGTATTATCCTTGTAGAATCACTGGCATAAAGAAAAGCACAGGTTAACCATTTGTAATCTCCATGTTAGTTCTGAGGAAACTACTGATTCTAGGATGCGAAGATCCTGCCAAACATCACCCCAGATCTTCGCATCCTGCTCACATAATGATATGAGGAAGAGGATGGGACTTTATAATGGACTGCTTTTATCATTATATTTTAAGAAGAGCCAGATTTATAGGAAATTTGGGATTTTGAAGTTGCAGCAAAACTCACCTTATCAATCCCCTAATGCTCTGGTGCCAAGTCTTCCCTGCTCCCCTACTGGTCTCCTGCTTCAGCAGTGACTTATGACCACTGTAGTGGTGACATGTCGACACTGCTGAAGTCACAGCTGCAGCCAATTGTTGGCTACAGTGGTCCCATGTCACCATGTCATTACTGGAGGACAAAGGACAAAGTCCAGTGGGGGACCAAGGAGGTATCGGCACCAGAGCAGAAGGGAATTGATGAAGTGAATATTTCGCTACACTCATACCTGGATAATTGTTTCCATTCTTTTGATCAGAAGAACGGAACAGAAAAATTGTCCATCTAATGACAGCGACGGATCTCAAGGGACTTAATTGACAATAATAGAGTCGCTCTGGTGATCATCATTTTTTAACAGATATCACTGGATGAAAAAGTCATTTTTTTTTGTCGGTGATTTTTGGCGGACTCTGCACTGGAGACTAAACACAGATATGAACGCAGTCTTACTCATTTTTTGAATGAGTCTATACGGTAAGGTGCACTTTTTGAGATCTGCTCATATGGTGCTATGACCCAGAGCCTGGGAGCTTAACTTTACAGCAGTGGTGTTGCGGGGCTCCTGGGTCACTCTCCCTGTGGGCACTGTGTTGCGATGATGGTGGTTGCTCTGCAGCGCCACACCCAGTAGAGTAGGAACCCACCATACAGAGGTCGCTGTGAAGTGGCTTGTGGGCTAATGTATCAATATGTATAGTAAGAAACTTGTGTTCATGTGTAAATTTTGCTGAGAAACATAAGATCAATGTATAATATTGGAATGTGCGTTCCATGTCACTTGGAAATGTTGCTTATCCATTTTTGTTAATTTACACCATTGCAAACTAAGAAATATAAAGTTGGCCACAAAATTTGGACAAATGAACAACATTTTCTCTATGCTTCGCTGGAGGTGAGGAGAATAGGGCAGTATAGGATAGGATATGTTGGAAATATAATTTATGGATCATAGTTGACCCTTTAACCCCTTACTCATTTACTTTACACCATGTCATTATTTATGTCAACATTTTAAATACAGGGGAAAGATCAGATATAACTTGGCTATGACTGCTCATGTGCCAAGATGAAGATGCTATCCCAAGTTCCACAACTATGACCATGTCTTGTGAGAGTCTTCAGAACCTTCTCACAATTATGTGAATACAAAGTGTCGAGTAAATGACCCCACTGCACTTTGAAGTAGTGCTCGATCTGGGAATATGGCAATTATGTGGAGCATTTCCAGTATAACTATGCTCTAAAATGGGGTAATCAGTCCTAATATGCGCTGTACTCAGTGTCTAGGATGAATGCTGGTTACCCGGGAACTGTAAAACATGGAGGAGTGATAGAATGCCACATCAGAGCTCTATGCCACCCTGTGGAAAACCATGTCTGGGAATGGAGCCGAGCAGAAATCTCATCATCATAAATATCTCATTGTTTCCTTCTCTGGGATGAATTCTTGGTGATTATTTTACACATGCGGCATTAGTATCATTGGAAAAACAGCTCATTGCAATTTAATGTTAAATACTGTAAAGTAATAATTGCCCGCAGGCCGCAATATTTCAGGAGAATCCAGCCCATTGCACTAAACCTTAATTTCACAGATAAAATGAGGTTTGTGCTTCACATAAATGCGGATGCATCACAAGGCAGATGGGTGGCAGCCAGTTCTATGGCTTATTGTCCTGATGATGCCGCTCAGAATATCACCTTGCTCTTCCTGTTTTATGGAGGAACCATTTTAGGTGATCATCCGAGGAAAATTGCTGTACTGTACATAAAGTATATTTGTACATAGACTATATGTTTATTTCTTATTCTAAACTTTGCTGGTTGTCCTTGGAAACAGACAACAGTTAATCTCCACACTGTGGTCAGAGCTTCCACAATGCATGAATAACATGAGACAGAATTCATAATTTAGATAGACATGAATGGTGAGGCAAACATCATGTAATATACATACATTGTATATATAGGCTTAGATACAATAGCAAAGGTGTTGGAAACTCTTCTCTATATTACAATAATGTATATAAAATAGCAACAAAGATTAATGTGTAGAATAAGTAAAATAATATTCCAGCCAACACTATAAGTTTCTGCACTGAAGGTGCCTGCAAATGCTACACTACTGATAATGTCAGTGCTATACTGAATGCTCTTCATGTCACATGCCACAAGAATTGGTGTAATATAGGACAAACCTGCTGAATTCAGTGGGACTGGCCGGGCATCCAATGTCTATGAGGGTGTCCCAGATACCACTACAACAGCAGAAGCTCAGGAAACAAAGAATCGGCTCCTGGATTGCCCAATTCTCTCTGCCAATTTCGGGTAGAAACCAGGCGGACCCCATTGTAGTCTGGGTAACCGCTTTTTTAATTGAATAGGATTTCCGTTTTTTGGTTCCACAAACAGACCCAAAGTACAGAAACCCAAATGCTAGTGTGAACCTAGTGATAATCTGCTGCCAGAGGTGTCTGGCAGCGACTTATTCTCCTCTCTCAAACACATGCATACTCAGCCTAGCTGTGCATGCATGTACAGTCATATGAAAAAGTTTGGGCACCCCTATTAATCTTAATCATTTTTAGTTCTAAATATTTGGGTGTTTGCAACAGCCATTTCAATTTGATATATCTAATAACTGATGGACACAGTAATATTTCAGGATTGAAATGAGGTTTATTGTACTAACAGAAAATGTGCAATATGCATTAAACCAAAATTTGACCGGTGCAAAAGTATGGGCACCTCAACAGAAAAGTGACATTAATATTTAGTAGATCCTCCTTTTGCAAAAATAACAGCCTCTAGTCGCTTCCTGTAGCTTTTAATCAGTTCCTGGATCCTGGATGAAGGTATTTTTGACCATTCCTCTTTACAAAACAATTCCAGTTCAGTTAAGTTTGATGGTCGCCGAGCATGGACAGCCCGCTTCAAATTATCCCACAGATGTTCAATGATATTCAGGTCTGGGGACTGGGATGGCCATTCCAGAACATTGTAATTGTTCCTCTGCATGAATGCCTGAGTAGATTTGGAGCTGTGTTTTGGATCATTGTCTTGCTGAAATATCCATCCCCGGCGTAACTTCAAATTCATCACTGATTCTTGTACATTATTCTCAAGAATCTGCTGATACTGAGTTGAATCCATGCGACCCTCAACTTTAACAAGATTCCCGATGCCGGCATTGGCCACACAGCCCCAAAGCATGATGGAACTTCCACCAAATTTTACAGTGGGTAGCAAGTGTTTTTCTTGGAATGCTGTGTTTTTTGGACGCCATGCATAACGCCTTTTTGTATGACCAAACAACTCAATCTTTGTTTCATCAGTCCACAGGACCTTCTTCCAAAATGAAGCTGGCTTGTCCAAATGTGCTTTTGCATACCTCAGGCGACTCTGTTTGTGGCGTGCTTTCAGAAACGGCTTCTTTCGCATCACTCTCCCATACAGCTTCTCCTTGTGCAAAGTGTGCTGTATTGTTGACCGATGCACAGTGACACCATCTACAGCAAGATGATGCTGCAGCTCTTTGGAGGTGGTCTGTGGATTGTCCTTGACTGTTCTCACCATTCTTCTTCTCTGCCTTTCTGATATTTTTCTTGGCCTGCCACTTCTGGGCTTAACAAGAACTGTCCCTGTGGTCTTCCATTTCCTTACTATGTTCCTCACAGTGGAAACTGACAGGTTAAATCTCTGAGACAACTTTTTGTATCCTTCCCCTGAACAACTATGTTGAACAATCTTTGTTTTCAGATCATTTGAGAGTTGTTTTGAGGAGCCCATGATGCCACTCTTCAGAGGAGATTCAAATAGGAGAACAACTTGCAATTGGCCACCTTAAATACCTTTTCTCATGATTGGATACACCTGGCTATGAAGTTCAAAGCTCAGTGAGGTTACAAAACCAATTTTGTGCTTCAGTAAGTCAGTAAAAAGTAGTTAGGAGTATTCAAATCAATAAAATGATAAGGGTACCCAAATTTTTGCACCGGTCAAATTTTGGTTTAATGCATATTGCACATTTTCTGTTAGTACAATAAACCTCATTTCAATCCTGAAATATTACTGTGTCCATCAGTTATTAGATATATCAAATTGAAACGGCTGTTGCAAACACCCAAATATTTAGAACTAAAACTGATTAAGATTAATAGGGGTGCCCAAACTTTTTCATATGACTGTATATGGTGGAGTTTCTTGGAATAGCTGTAATCTAAAGTGTATGGCCAGCTTTACTATTCAGATACTTTACTGTTATATCTGAGATCACAAACAATGGTGGGTTGTCATGTCAACTCAGAACACTGTTACGGGAATTTATTAGGACAGGCTCCGGCCTCTTAATAAATCAAGCGCCCACCCGCAGACCAGAATGGAAATCTACGCCAGCCAGAAACTGATGTAGATTTCCTAGAAAACTCATGCCAGAAAGAAAGAAAGGCCAAAGAAATTTGCATAGATTGGTTGATAAAATACCCGGACAGATAGATATTACATTAGATAGATGATAGACAAATAGATAGCTAGTGGGATAGATAGATAGATAGATAGATAGATAGATAGATAGATAGATAGATAGATAATTAAATATATGTGTATGGATAGATATGAATATAGATGTGTTTAGATAGAGTAGATAAAGTAGATACATAAAAATTAGATAGATAGATACATAGATCGATGATAGTCGATAAATAAGATAGATATAAATAAATAAGAAAGAATTGATAAAGTAGATAAATTGATAAATTTGATATACATTAGATAGATGATAGCATAGATAAACTAGATAGATATACCTTAGATAGATGATAGAATAGATAAACTAGGTATAAATTAGATACAGAAAGAGAGCTGATAAATTAGATAGCTATAAATCACACAGATCTATATTATATTGCATTGTGATAAAAATATATGGCTCCAAATAACAATGTAAATCTTACGTATATAAAGTATAGGATTGGCCATTCCCTAATAACACTACGATCCACTCTAAGGAATGGAGTGCTTTCTCCTGTGACCTCTTCTATTTTGAAGGGTATGTTTAATTCTCATTCACTGGAGCCAATATTTATCCCATTGTGTTGATTCACTGGAGTGGAGAAAGGGTGTATATGTCAATTTTATTATGCCTTGGTGACAACCTGGTCTATTTCACAACACACTTTACTGCCCAGGCGTACTGGGACTGAATACTGAATGGATAACCCTCTAAACTGGAACATCAGGCACCCATTCATTACTAACATACAGGTTTCTCTATATATACCTTATAAGTATCGATATATCATAATTTCCACGTGAATTTCTTATCACAGATAAGTGGAAGGCAAAAGCGGAAACTATTCAGCGCTATAGTAAGTAATGAACTACCTGAGCATGATATGGCAATATATAAAACTACATTAAAAAAATGACAAAAATATAACAAAGGTTATTTTTAAAACCTTAAAATGTATATTTGAAGATAAATTTATGGATGTGCTGATACCAATTCTAGCCTTATATCATAGATTCTGGAATCTCCAGGGTTCCACCAAATGGGTCTCAGGGGTTCCCCAAGATGAAGATGAGTAATAGCAGACAAAGGGGAGACTTGGTGCCGGGTCTATCCTGGCAGTAGTAAGATCCACACTGGCGCCAGATCATTCTCCGCATTACTATTTGCTCCTGCATATAATGGGGGGGATTTACTAATACTGTGTAATATTTATTAGGATGACCAAAAGCCAAAATTTTTTGCTTTTTATTCTGCTTGCTATGACAATACTTCAAAGGCTATGCTCGTGTTGTCACTAGTCTACATTTTAGATGGCCTACTGTGCTGTAAGCGTGAACCAAAGCAAAAAATTCTTCCGACAAAGACTGCACCAATTGCTACTTCCTTATCTGAGTTCCTTAGCAGGGTCTTTATCTTTCGCTACCATTGCCCTATACATTACTTTCTCAGTCTATTATATGAATCTTAATGTGAAAACAGTTGCTTGGTTTTGTTTTATGGAGAAATTCACTGTGAAAGGGTAAAGTGGAATATTAAAGTTCCACAAATCAGGGCACATTTTTGGCTATCCATAAAAGACTGAATTTTATTTTACATACACCAATTTAGACTACATATAAAACACCAAATCGCACAGAAAATAGGCTTGAATTAGGCCATCAGAGTACCCTAGAATAGTCTGGAGGGCCCAGACTCTGACATAATAATGAGCATCAAATGTCCAGCAGAAGACAACCCCATTTGGAGTATCCAAGCACTTGCCACAAGGGTCTATATTGTGGGTTAATCCCATATTACCTATTAGACCTTGATACATCCTGATTGTGCAATGATAATGTTTATGATGCAATTTAAAGTGGATTTACAAATGTTCTGTGTAGATGGAAGTAGTTGGGTCCTCAGAATAATCTTCTCAGGTGGAGCCAAGCAGAGGCATAACATGAAGCTCCTATGCCCCAGTGCATAGTACTGGTCTCTTCATATTGGGAAGAGACACCTTTTGAGTCCTTAAGGCTCCTGGGTCAGATGCAGTGGCACCCTCTGTACGCCCTCAAGTTACATCTCTGTGCCCAAGGACCCCAGTCTGACCTATGGATTGAATACTATTACCTTGGATGGGTTGTCTATCAGAAATGGTGGCAAAGGGCTCAGAATGGGTTTTTTACCCACTTCCGTTCCATGTCCCTGCTGGTCTCTACTTACTAATCTAGTCTTGATACACACAAAATGCCAGAAAATCCCACTTCACCATGTGTCTTGTGGAATAGGTGTTTCCTGGCATTTCTTGTGTATCAAGATGGGACCAGGAAATAGACACCAGCAGGGACCTAGTAAGTGCTGGAGTGGCAGCCACATTGAGGTGAGCATCACTTCTTTAATTAATTTATTTTTTTAACCCATTCTAAGTTTTTTATATTTTTTTTTTTTACTTCTGGACAACCCCTTATACTTTATGTTTTGTCAGTCTTCTTTCCTTGTGTATCTTCACTTTAAGAGTGTAAAAAGTTCCAGTGGCTGTCTGGTGGCGTTCTGTCTGCCGAGGCGTACTGTATTTGTGATGAGTTACTGAACCTTTTCCCAGCTTGGCATCTGACACTCAGATCTCTCTTGACGGGAACATCAAACTGACTGTAGAAGCTGGCTGCCTTTTTCTTTCCCTTAACTGCTAGGATCATAGTAGTTGAACTCCTAACATCTTCCTCTCGTCATTCGGCTATCAAGTGGAAATCAAATAACGGCACAGCTGCATCTCTTCCTTCAGCAGAACCATTGTGTTCACTATATTCATTAAGAAATATAAGACCATGTAGAGTAAAGCCTGAGCCTGTCAGTCAAACCATCAGCGTGACAAATGGCACACCGGTGTTTTACATTGAAATAATAAATACAATTCACACTCATTAGAACTTTATTCCTGGCTCTCAGGATCTTCTGAAAGGGAAATACTACTATAAATAAAAAAAAATATTGTTATAATTTACTGTAATTTCATGCTCTATTGTGTATAGGAACTTTTGTAAATTGACCCCATGCAGGAGTTGAGCCTATGGGAACAACTGATATTGGGACAGGTGGCTATCTTCTAAACTAGAAAGCCAAAGGTGGCCACACACATTGGGTCTGGGCTACACAGCGACATGTGTTAAATGCCATGATCACAAAGATCACACATGTTGCATTGACAGATCGTATCTAATGATCATCTATGTGACCGAGACCATGAAACAACTGTTGTAAAAAATACCAAATCTGTTGGCCCTTTGTTCGCAGATTCAAGGCACATGCAAAATAGCCATCACAGAAGTTGCCGGCATAACACACAAATGTTTTTGGTTGTGAGCTTGTCTGGTGTGACCAAAACCTTTGGTTGGAATTTATTTAGACTGTAGTTTCATAATTTGGTCTTTATATCTATTCCCTGCTGGAGTCAGATG
This sequence comes from Leptodactylus fallax, assembly GCA_947044405.1. Classification (NCBI taxonomy): domain Eukaryota; kingdom Metazoa; phylum Chordata; class Amphibia; order Anura; family Leptodactylidae; genus Leptodactylus; species Leptodactylus fallax. Next base: position 902,929 of record CAMRHE010000057.1, read on the forward strand.
TGCCACAATTTTTAGGAGGCAAACACTACTTAATAATTGTGAAACAGTTTGGGCCATTCCATGCACCAGAAACTGAAACACCATCCAGAAGCCGGGGGAGATTTCACTTATTTTACACCAGTTTTAAAGCACACATTCTAATAAGGATGCAGAGCTCTGGCACCGCCCACTGTCTGCGAGGGTCTTCCCACTTTTGAATAAAAGAATTATTATTTTTTTAGAGCACAATTACTTCCATGGAGCTTTAGATATGAAAAGATTTTACAGAAATAATACCAAAGAAGTACAATAAACTAAATTATAATAAACCAACAGGTACAGCTATTGGGAGTAGAAGCTGTTCAGATGAGGGTGTAGTGGCAGCCAGTTTATTGAAAGTTGTAGGCTTTCTGAAAGAGGTGAGTCGTGATTGTGGGGGACAAGTATCTTGGTAGTAAGTTCCAGAGTATGGAGGATTCACAGGAAAAATCTTGGAGACAGTTGTGTGAAGAGCGGATAAGAGCACACCAAAGAAGGAGGTCTTGAGAAGATGGGGGAATTATGTGTGGGGAGGTAACAGGAGATTAGGTCAATGACAAGACATGTTGTGGATGGAATTGTATGTCAGTGTTAAAAGTCTAAGCCCTATTTGCTGGGCAACTGGTACCCAATTGAGAGGGAAGTAGATGAAAAATGAGGGAAGAGGTGGATTAACTAGGCAGCAGAGTTGAAGGTGTATTAGAAGGGAGCAAGAGCATTAAATGGGAAACCACAGAGAAAGATATTGCAGTAGTAAAGGTGGAAGATGATGAGGGCATGGAGTAGCATTTTTGTAGAATCTAAATTGAGGAAAGGGCGGGTTTGATAAACATCTATAACTTGAAGGCAGCCGGATGTGTTGAGGGTTTCAATGTGTAGTTTGGGGGACAGGGCAGAATCAAAGATTACCTTAAGATAGTGGGCTTGTGAGAATGGTATAGATGTGGAACCATTAACTTCAACCAGGAAGGGGGCTGGGTGAGGTGGTTTGAGACACATTAAAAAGGTGAAAAGTCATATTTTTAGTACAAACACCATGTGCACCAACAACTGTGACATAAAACCCTTCATAAATTTCCCCAAATGTGTAGCCCTTTACCAGTTCCAATAACTACTTAATTCAGCTCCTTAGACAAGATCATGTTAGTGGAGAAAATTCTGTCCTCTGATGGCTCATTGAGACATATCAAAAAGCTATTATCAGAGGCGGTATAGGCACTAAGACTCTTGTTGAGACTGTTGAGAACTTACAATTGACTTCTTGGCTTCACTGCATGTGATTTCTTTGGGGGGCACGTACATGGCAAAGTCACACTCATGAACCTTCCACAGAGGCACACAGAGAACATAACATAGGAAATATTCTTCAATGATGTTTTAAACTTTTATGGAAGTTTATAAGTATAACTCCCATTGTGAATCAATGCGACAAGCAAAGATTATAGTTATTATGAAACCTGAAAAAGTTCCCTTGTCCCTCTCACCATACAAACCAAGCAAAATCTAGCCAAGAGTTCTGGCTTTGAGATAGTCAAAGGTGATCACATCTATAATTTTACAGGATCAGAAAGGCTTTATACCCTGGATAACAACTACTAATTTCAGAAGATTATTTTTCAATACACATAATAAGCCGAAGGGCGGGGGGCCCCCACTTGATCCTGTCCTTAGATAAGGTAAAGCCATTTCACAGTGCGGAGTGGGCGTTTCTTGTAATATAAAAAATCAGGATTTCTGGAAAGCTTTATTGGATGGATTAAATTATTATGTAAAAAAACTATTGGCGATATTTCGATTAATGGCACCCTTGCTGTTTAAAGGGAATCTGTCGGGTCAATCTGGGACACTAAACCACCCACAGGTCCTTATAGACCTGGGGTTTAGTGTCCCAAATCGCCCTGTTGTAATGCAATCCGCAGGCGCATTAAAAATAAAAAACCTTTATACTTACCTAGGTAAGGGTCTGATCAACGCTGTTTGGTGAGAATGGTCCTGCTTATTCATGAGGCACGCCTATGCTGTTCTTCAGTGAAGCCAAAGATGGACACCGCGGCTTCACTGCGTAATTACGGGGCATGCGCACTGAAGCCAAGGTGTACTTCTCTGGCTTCATTGAAGAACTGCGCAGGCTCGGGGAGTACAGCGGCAGGGGGAGTATAAAGCTTTTTTTTATTTTTAATGCGGCCATGGATTGTGTTATAACAGGGTGATTTGGGACACTAAACCCCAGGTCCATATGGACGTGTGGGTGGTTTAGTGTCCCAAACTGCCCTGACAGATTCCCGTTAAGGAACTAGGCAGGGATACCCTTTGTTTCCCCCTGTGTTCTCCTTGATTATAGTACTGCTATGGTAATACAAGGCTTTATATATCTTGAATGTGAGGAAAAAAATTTAAGGGTGATATGCTGCAGAGTCAGACATATCAGATATAAGTTGTATTTAGAGAATTTGAGGAGTATTTAGGTTTCCAAAGCAATAGTTAAAAATCTATACTTATGCCTTGGAGAATGGGAGATGGAGGAAATGAAATTATAGTAACACAAGAGTGGAGCCCACTCCCTACATGCCTGTACTGCAGACCTGTAGGCATTCTTTAATGGCCCCGTGATGCTTCTAGGGGTACTGAAATTTCTTGAGAAGACACCAGCATAATGTCATACAGATGTTTCTATCCTTACCTTAGCTCAAAATTAAATCCAATTTATCATTAAAAACATGCAATACAAAATTCTGACAAGTTAGAAAAACTCTTCACTGGCTGCAGTTAAAAAACACAACCACATAGATACTTATAGGTTAGCCATCTTGTGACAAAGTAGTACAAAATCATGTTTTTAATAGAGCTGGTCATCTTGCTGAGTCAAGTTAAGAAAGGAACAAGTCTAAATAAGGGTAAATAATACAAATGTAACTTTTACCAGTGACAACTATGAAAACTTTTGAAGTATAAAACATAAGTTTTCCAGATGATGGGGCAGATTTCAGTACCAGTCATGTCAGTACTAAGTACAGTAAGTTAAAGATTCTAGCTCATTTTTTAATACTTTTAAAGGACAATAATGAACATATATACTGTATGTCACTTTCATACAAGATATAGCTTTTTCATTAAAGGAGAATCCATTATAGGGGATTCCTGTTTGATCGTGAGGGCCTGGCGGAGGTTCCACTTGCCCCATATCAATTGAAAGGAAGTTATCTCATGTGTACTGCTGCTCTAAGGGACTACTGGAGATAGCTAAACAGAAAATCAGCATAAGACATGAACACCCGGCCTCTCCATTCACACATGATGGAACAAGGAGCCTCGTGATCACCGCATCTGTTCGGCAGCTCCATTGATCCCTATCAAACTGCCAGGGACAGCCGGGTGGCAGTCCCATAAAGATGGATGGAGTGGCATACACATACACATACATGTGCCACTCCATTTATAAGAGAAGCAGGGACCCCCACTTTATCCTTTGGATAGGGGATAACTTGTAAATACCAAGATACCCCTTTAAGTGTGTTATTATGGATGTAGTGGAGCTGAATATGTTTCCTATTTGTACCATTTAAAACCACTGAATATAATGAGGCAATAGGTTTACAAGAAGATAATCAATGTTGATACCAAAATGAATTGTGCCAAATGTTTAGCCTCGGCCCCACTAGACTCAGTTTACTCCACCCTATGGAACAGAATACTTTGCTCTCCTGGCACAGCTCACATTCCCTACAGCCGTATAGTTCTCCCATCTAATTACTATGACAAGACTCATCCCATGTTTTGATCTTCTGTGAACATATGGCGGATTTTACCATCTTGGGTTGCAAAGGTTATCATATGTTTGTCTTCTGTAATTAGCTCCTAGAATACTATAATGGTGAAGGAGTGCGAGCATACAGTACATGAAGCCTACAAGATCACTTACTTCTAAACATACAAAAATGAGAGGCAACAACCTTGCGACAGCTGTCTGCAGATGGGTCCCTCTTCATTTTGGAAGAGATATTCTGGCTTGGCTATTATTTCCATGTTTTTTGAAAATCATGCATTGATCTATACGGAGCTACCTTCCAAAAGGTGGAGCTATAGCATGTTCCTCTTTTCCAACCAAGGAGGTCTTATTTGCATATTCCTTACCCAAAAACCCAACAATACATAGGAAAAAGTTATTTTACTTTTAACTGACTATGCTGCAGGAAATAACTTTGATGTGCACGTGTCATTTCAGGTGACTTTTCAGGATAAACTACCATGTGTGTGCATATGAGGAATAACACTATTTCTGGTAATTTTTTGACTCATATTGTACATTATTTGGCAGTTTTCCCCTCTGCATTCTGTATCTATAATTTGCAGTCCTCTGTGAACTGATGGGTGGAAACTCGCTGTCATACACTACACACAGTACGTAGAGGAGAATCCTTATTGTCGCCAGGTTATCTTCTCATGAATGCACTGTCCATGCCTGTTTCTGTGTAAGGGTTTCTGACAAGTGCAAGACCATAGAAAGTTCTTGCATTCATGGTCATATCCATTGGCAACCGATCAAGACAAAAGATGTCACCACTAAGATAGTTTGAGAAAATCTTTAAAACTCTGCAATTTTTTTTTTATTAATTATATTTACAAAAATGGTTAACTTTTTGTCTACAAATTTAAATAGTACTATATTCATGGAAAAACGTCTGTAAGCCTCAAGCTCGCTTTAAAAAAAACGTACAGTGCTGGCCAAAAGTATTGGCACCCCTGCAATTCTGTCAGATAATACTCAATTTCTTCCAGAAAATGATTGCAATCACAAATGTTTGGTAATAATATCTTCATTTAATTTGTCTTCAATGGAAAACCACAAAAAGAATTGTCAAAAAGCCAAATTGGATATAATTCCACACCAAACATAAAAAAGGGGGTGGACAAAAGTATTGGCACCCTTTGAAAAATCATGTGATGCTTCTCTAATTTGTGTAATTAACAGCACCTGTTACTTACCTGTGGCACATAACAGGTGGTGGCAATAACTAAATCACACTTGCCAGTTGAAATGGATTAAAGTTGACTCAACCTCTGTCCTGTGTCCTTGTGTGTACCACATTGAGCATGGAGAAAAGAAAGGAGACCAAAGAACTGTCTGAGGACTTGAGAAGCAAAAGTGTGAGGAAGCATGAGCAATCTCAAGGCTACAAGTCCATCTCCAAAGACCTGAATGTTCCTGTGTCTACCGTGCGCAGTGTCATCAAGAAGTTTAAAGCCCATGGCACTGTGGCTAAACTCCCTAGATGTGGACGGAAAAGAAAAATTGACGAGAGATTTCAACGAAAGATTGTGCGGATGGTGGCTAAAGAACCTCGACTAACATCCAAACAAGTTCTAGCTGCCCTGCAGTCCGAGGGTACAACATGGTGTCAACCCGTACTATCCGTCGGCGTCTGAATGAAAAGGGACTCTATGGTAGGATACCCAGGAAGACCCCACTTCTGACCCAGAGACATAAAAAAACCAGGCTGGAGTTTGCCAAAACTTACCTGAGAAAACGAAAAACTTTTTGGAAGAATGTTCTCTGGTCAGATGAGACAAAAGTAGAGCTTTTTGGGAAAAGGCATCAACATAGAGTTTACAGAAAAAAAAAAGAAGCCTTCAAAGAAAAGAACACGGTCCCTACAGTCAAACATGGCGGAGGTTCCCTGATGTTTTGGGGTTTCTTTGCTGCCTCTGGCACTGGACTGCTTGACCGTGTGCATGGCATTATGAAGTCTGAAGACTACCAACAAATTTTGCAGCATAAGGTCATGGGTCTTCCAGCAGGTTGTGCTACCAAGTATTAGGCTGAGGGTGCCAATACTTTTGTCCGGCCCATTTTTGGAGTTTTGTGTAAAATGATCAATGATTTGACTTTTTTTTTCATTCTCTTTTGTGTTTTTTCATTGCAAGCAAAATAAATGAAGATATTATTACCAAAGCATTTGTGATTGCAATCATTTTCTGGAAGAAATTGAGTATTATCTGACAGAATTGCAGGGGTGCCAATACTTTTGCCCACCACTGTATATAAAGGCTAAATAATGGCTTCTGCTTTCTTACCTTCCTGTAGAATTTAGCTAGTTTATAGCAGACCTGCAATATGAATTCTACTTTTCTGTGAGTTCAACATCATAACAAAGTAATGGTGCTGAAGGCCAAACTGAGTAGTACGATATTATGTGCTAACCTTCCACGCTACCAAGAGATGTTAGAAAGTATATGCTAAGGAAAATCTCCTAATTTGAAAACCATCAATAAGCAGGTTATTTGTCACTGTAAGGTTGAATTAATGTCATTAATGTCCATTTTTAGTGTGATGGTGTAGAAAGGTGTACAATCCCAGGAGGGCTGTGGGACTCAATAGCTCATTTTTAGACCATTACCCATGAAGAACTTCAGAAACAGAGTTGTTGGACAGAGACTCGGATCCTGGAAGTAGAAACAGGCCATAAATATCTGTTTGGTGGAGGTCAACAGGCAGCTGTATGGAACCGCTTCTTACTATACACTGCACGAAGGTGGAAACAGTTGTCTCTGGTCTTTTAATGGTGACCGGGCACTGATATTGCTCAACTACCACTGACTTCAATATGAGCTAAGCTGTAGTGATGGTCCCATGCCACTATACAGGGCATGGAGCCAACAGCTTCTGGCTCCATGCATTGTACAGCATGTGGCCATATACAGCTGATCCACATGATGGCCACCTGTTAACCCTGATCCACATGATAGCCACCGATCGTATATATTTATGGTCTATCCTAGGGATAGTCCATAAATAAAAAAAATTCTGGCCAACCCCTTTAACCACCATTCCATTGAAATGTTGGATCCCCATGCTGGTTATCAATCTGGGTCCTAGAAGAGAATGGACCTCAGATGCACAACAGAAATGTATCACCAACCTGGTGTACTATGGGATTACTCCTTTAATATCCGACTCATTGATACAAAGATTTTGATCCTGTATGTCATGCTGCCAGTAGTGACTCCTTAAGGTCACCCCACTTACTGACTACAGACAGTATAAATAAATGCTCCTACAAAACTTCACAGACGTCATTATCCCAAGTAGACGTTTTTGACCACATTTGCATTCTGCAATATTGCAAATCCACAGATATCTTCTGCCCGTGCATTTTCCAGTGATCTGGCTTTTTTCGGAGTGAGTCTGCTGAGCTGGCACTATGGTAGACTCTTGCATTTGTCAAGCAGCAGGCAGCCTGTAATTCATCCAGAATGTTCCACTCAAAAAATAAAGCAGACGATATTCTGAAGGTTACGGAGAATACAAACACCTTGTTTTGGCTTTTACAGACGCTCTGTAGGATACTTTGCTTTCCATAGCCCTCTTCTCTCAGCACTTCTTACTTCCACTGTTCTCACTCATCGCCTGCTATCTGTGCTGCGTCTCCCGCTGAATAGATATCAGATAAGCTGTATTACTAGCCGGACGAAGAGGTTCAAGGCAGAATAAAGATTAGTCGTCTACCGGACTACTGTAACAACCGAGACTTCACCTACAGAGCATTAGGAGGCCCTATAGGTTAAAGTTAGCATTCAGCTTTATTTAAAGGGCTTCTATATGATCACAGCCTCACGTGACTATACAGAATAGGAAATTAAAGATGACTGCACACGCAATTTCACAAGCACGCTTATTCGCCCAGTGCACAGCCTTTGTAATACAGACCTTATGGATATGGAAGTACTCTATGTGGCGCCATACTGCTTCAGTCTATACTACAACCAATGCGTTGAACCATACCTTGTATGGAATTAGTAGTTTGTAGCAATATGGCCGGGAGCACCTTATTACCGGGGTATGCAACAAGGATCGGTAATATGGCAGTGTGCATTGGCCTCTAGGGTATTCCACAGGAAATGTGAACCCTATGTTTCAACCGATACATTGCAAGTGAACAGAAAGAACTGGCATGCTATAAAATCAGCACTGAATGTCAATTTCTGTCTGGAATGTGATGTACTAAATTCTCATCCACTTTGCTAGTTCTGCTATACACTGCAGATTATTCAGTTGCAATTCCCAGCATATCCACTAGTCATGAACATATACCATGTATATGGTATATGTATCACGTATATATAGAGAGGTAAGCTGCACAGTGGATCCCCCAATTTGTTTCTGTGACGTGCTATAAGACAGGTAGCTGGGCTAGTAATACCCATGTGTACTACAGGCTTTTGGGGTATGTTCACATGTGCCAGATTTAGATACAGCAAACCCAATATGTATTTTATTAAAAGATCCATGGTAGAGATTCACTTGGATTTTTGTAGGGAAGGCGCTTGGGATGTGAAGCAGAGCCATATGACGATTGCCCCACTGTTATTCACAAAAATCTGCACTAATATTTTCTGCAGAGTGTGAACAAGGTTGTAGAATCCCCATTTACATGCATGAGGTGAAGACTGCCATCGGATATGACAAGGATTCTGACATTATTATTCACAGGGCATATGAGTGAGGATTCCAAAAAATTTATCATGATTTACATTTTGAAAGGTCCTAAAATTTTAGCATTAATATTAGTGCCAATAGTATATGCTCTTATGAGATCTGTGGATATCAGACTCATAGGCTATGGCTGATTCTCTCTATTATATTTCCATCGTTTCTTCCTTCCATAATAATAGTTTATCCTCTGGTATGGTCTTCTTTACAGTCACTTAGATAACTGGCAGCATGTTCACTATTGGCAGCTTACAACTCTTTATCTAATCATCCCCAAGGAAATCTCATCCTCATCCTGAATATCCAGTATGCGCTCTTATCTAGACTGCCCTCCACCTGTAGATACACTGCAACAACCTAAGCAGCTGTATGAGAAAGCAGCTCTGTAGGAGCCCAGCACCCTGGACAGGTCCTGGATGCATTTAGCCATAAAATAACAACAATGACCCACATTTATCACAGTCACTGATGCTGGATGATAAATCTGGTGCATCTTAAAGGACTGTCTAGTCTTCATCCATGCCACGTATTAGTTGGTTTACCTTGAGCCACAATTGTACTGCAAAATGTTGTTGCAACTTGGTGCATTTAAGCTGCGCCCCTTTTCTCTTAAGCCACAATTTGGGTCTCAGAATTAAATGCCCCAAAATGCAGTTCTTTTTGGTGTAATTCATGCCAAGGGTAACATGCAACCACAATAATAAATCTGCCCTCAGGTCAAGAGGAGCTAAAGCTGAAAACCTGTGCCCATCTGACAACCAGGGCTGTTGTCAGCGTTGTAGAATCAGAGTCGGGGCCAGTTCAGAGTCCAACTCCTGGAAGTAGAAACAAATGATTTATTTATTTGATTATAATTATGTAATTATTACTACTAAATACTTTATTACATGTATAGTTTATTACATATTTACTTTCATAGGAATCAATGGTTGGAATTAAAGGAGCTTTACTGCTTCTCTTTGATCATGGCTGTCAGTTAGAGTCAGTTAGAGTCTGAGCAGGAGTCGGGCAATAGAAGAGTTGGAATCAGAGATGGTGGCTTGTCCTACCGACTCCACAGCCCTGCTAATAACCAGCTGTCTTTTCTACAGTTCTACCCCGTCCAGACAAATTTGTATCCTATGACAGATTACAACAATGAACAAAATAACTAGTGTGAACCTAGCCTAAAAGATAATGACAGGTCTGCAATAAGATGCAGCTCTTTCTCCTAAAATATATCAGCAATTGGAACCCCTTAAAAAATAGAAATCAGCTGCAAAATTGAACATGTCATTTTAGCAGGTAATGAGTTAAAGGCGTTGTCCAGGATATTTTTTATTTTAAATTAGGCTGGGGAAGTGAAAAAAAAAATTTAAAAAAACATACTCACCTGTCCCTGGTGCCAGAGAAGCGCGATCTGGTCCTGCTGCTCTAGTGAAAGTCCTGCACGTGACTGCTGTAGCCAATCAGCGGCCTAAGAAAGGGACCTGGGATATCACAGCCAGCGCAGATTTCCGTTGCAAGAAAACACTGGACCAGAAGGACCAGTGGGTTTTTTTTTCACCTTCCCCGGCCTAATTTTAAAAAATATACATATCCTGGACAACCCTTTTAAGTAAATAGTTGAAGCGCATTTTAACTTGATTTTTTCAATAATTTTTAATGGCCTTTGTTGTAAGTTTTCTTATTGCAGCAAGTTATCAAACTCAAGTTAAAGACTGCTTACTTCTGTACTCTGAGTTTTTCTGCAAAAAATCTGACTATGAGCAAAGCTAGACTCTAAAGATTCAGTTTGGCATCCCTCCCCCACCAAGTAATGCAGCCAATTGTCTGATGTGTGTGCATAGACTTCTAGCTGACAGCCTAATTATAAGCTTGCCCTGTGCCTGTGCGCCCAGTGTTGGGGGGCGTGCCCACTGCCCTTCATCATGCACAGTGAGCCCGCTGCAAAAATAGCTTATATTCCTATTATTAATAAAACATCATTATTTCTGGTTCTGGAGGTACTCCTTCTCCCCACCTCGGGTATGCCCTGCCAGCCCCCCAAAGTTGCAATGAGATTGCCATATGTATACAAGGTCTATGCATTCAGATATGAGATGGCATGCACTTGTTGTACTCCCTGTATAAGTAATGGACAACATATTACAGATACAGATAGCAATCTTATATCTGTATCACAATACACATAAACTTCTGACCATCTACATTTGTGTGGACATTCTATATATTTCATCTCTGTACATTTTGGTGCTGCGCCCGGTCCGCCGCCACATTACCTGTGCTAACATTCATCTCAATACTGCAGCCGGCTGTAACTGATAGTAGTCACACAAAGGGCACTAACATGAACCTACAGGATTGGGTTTCTTTTGATAAATTATGTATTTCTGCTTCATATTTAGAAGTCATTGTGACTCAAATGAAAGCCACATGATACAAAGAACATTCAGCCATGTATCAGAGAATTCCCCCATCTGGGTAAAGGGAATACTTACTCTATATACTATTAGGTAACATACAGATTTTTAGTTTTTTCCAAGCCGCCCACTCCGGGTTTATTCACTCAGTGCTGTCGTATCGTATTTTTTGCCACAATTCTGTGAAATTCTGAATGTAGAAAACTATAAAAGCAGCTCTGGCTCATTATACCGGCTGTAACTCAGAATTACTATGGTATAATAAAAGCAATGTATTTACACAGTTACACAACTCTTTATGTAGATTTACTATATATGCAAGACGTAAAATGAAGGACAAAGATAGAGAAACATTTAAGGACATAGAATATTGCCACTATAAATTTGAAATAATGCGCAAGATCAGACGATGTGCACACTGTCATCCCATCCCTGTCGAATATAGATTTTCCTTAAAGGGGTATCACAGCATTTATAGGGTACATCCATAGGCTCAGCTATTTCTGTAACTCCTGTACAATTGAATAGAGAGAAGCATGCATATGAGACCCCCCTATTCACTATTGGGAACAGTTGAGACCCTGATTTATGGGGTTCCCAGAGATGGTCCTCTAATCTATCAGAAACTTATGGCATGTCCTATGCATATAGCCAGAAACAGGGCTGTAGAGTAGGTTGGCCAAAGCACCAATACCAACTCCTCTATTTTTCCATGGTCTGACTCCGGCTCTAACTACTTCATAAATAGCTGACCATAGATCCTATAATTCACGAAAAAAGCTAGTGATTCAATTCTTCTGAAAGTAAAAATTGAATAAACTATGTATCTAATTGATTATACAATATTAATAATTGTATAACATAATTAAAAATACTTAAAGGGGTTTTCCGGGGAAAAAAACAGTGCTATTAATGGGTTAATACCTGCACCCAAATACCTTTAGCAGGGTTTTGAGTGATTTCTGGGTTTCTCTAGGAGCTCCTGGTATCCTCTGCATTTGTTTACACAGCTTCCTGCTCTCTTATCCTACAACTACCATGATGCATTGCTCTTCACTCAGATCCCCCTCTCTCTCCCTCCCACTCCCTCTCTCACACCCCTTCCCTGTTTCCCTAGCTAGCTAGTGGACTACTAGCCCTACCTAACTACCTAACTCAGACCACCCCCCACCCCATCATACTTACCTGTTTTCTTGTCCGGATCTTCTGGGCATGGGAGATACTTCTATTCTTCTCCTCTTCTCGTCTGCCAGCGCCTGCGTAATAGAGCCGGAGTACTCCGGCTCTATTGTGTTGGCGTGAAAGGCTGGCTCCTTCTCCTCTTACATCTGCCGGCACCTGTGCTTTACAGCCGTCTGCAGATGCCAGCAGAAGTGAAGGAAGTGATGATTTATGCCTAGAAGATCAGGACATGAAGACAGGTTAGTATAATGGGGTGGGGGGTATTAGTATTGGTGATGTTCCGTTTCCGGAAAAGGGGAAACGGAACATCACTGGGAAATCAGAAAATGTGTCTGTGATCTGGGCAAATATACATTTTTGATAAAGTAAGTTAGTTAGAAGTTAGGCGGGGGGAGGGTGTTTAGATTAGTATTAAATTATCATTGTATTCCGGACAACCCCTTTAATCATTTTATTTTGAACCCGGAGTCGGTAACTCTTTTTCGACTCTGACTCTACCCAAAACTGGCCCCGAATATTACTCCTATTCTATAGCCCTGGCAATAAATATAGAAATGGAAATATCCCTTTAAACCTGCACTTCTTTTTAAAGGGGTCCCCAAACGATATGCCATAAATGTGTCACATCTGAGGGTCACATCTCTTTCCGTTAGGTAAGGTGGCGGCAGGTTGCCACATCCAGGAGAGTGGCAGAATCGGAGGGTCAGAGAACAATTAGATGGAGATCTCAAGTATTACCCTGGCTGGTAAAGATCCCAGTAACTACAGTTTTCTTATCAGCTGCATGGATATAGTATATACTGCATCTGGCAAGTTTATATAGCCGGCTCATCAGATAAATGAAGATTACTTGAATTAGGATTGATGACATGTCAGGCATGATTAAATTCCTCGGGTCATCTGTTCGGACAGCTATTTCTCAGCCTTGACAGTGATTAAATCCCATTATTTCAATATCGTTCTAAAACACTCAAATAAATGGCCTTTCTAGTTACAGTCCAATTGTGGGTACTGTACCCTGTACCTACATGCCAGGGAAAAAGCTAAATGGCAGAAATGAAGAATACACAGGATTTTTGTAACCATAGAACAATGCCATATTGTAAAAGGGATAAGGCTGGATTCACACATGCCATTTTTGATGCAGTTTTTTGAACCTAAGCAGAAGTGGATCCAAAAAAAACAAAAAGTATTAAAGAAAATACCCTGTTTTTGACTCAATTAACATCAGCATTGAATTGTGAATGTGAATTCAGCCAAACAACAGAAAATTTTAGGATTTCTTATGAATTAAAGTGACTCTGTGAAATCCTTAACACATGGCACAGGCAGCAATATATAATTGTGGTAACATCAAGTTTGTGCACCAGGAGTCTAAAAGTGGTCATACCTTAGATGACCATTGGCCAAAACCGCTGACCAAACCCGTTGGCCATTTAATGTTCATTTGAGGTTCCTCTTGACGGTTGAGATTGTAGGGGGACAACATTATGTATCTTGGTTGTGAGTCCCAAGGATACACAGGAGAAATCTTGGGGGTAGTGTGAAGAATGGATAGGAGCAGAGAGAAGAAGGTCTTGTGAAGATCGGAGATTACATGTGGAGAGGTAGCTGGAGACTAGAAAAGCCTTGTATGTCAGCATTACGTTTTAGGATTCAAAATCAGCGCCAAATTCCAACCTGAATCTGTCTCCGATTGTTTTCAATGAGAGGCAGAGATCAAAGCAGGAATCTGATAAAATAAGCCCCTGCTCCATCTTGCCTCAATGGATTAACCCTATTCATCCTAATCAGTGAGTAAAACCCATGCCAGAAAACTGAAGCTCTACTTTGGCTAACCAAAAACATGAAAATTGAGATTAAAATTAAAATCATGAATTGCCCTTAAAGGGGTTGTCCAGGATAAAACTTATTTTAAAATTAGGCCTGGGGAGGTGAAAAACATAACAAAAACATACTCACCTGTCCCCGGTGCTCTGGTGCCTCCCAGCGCGGTCCAGCCCTGCTGCTGCTGTGATGTATTCTTCCAATGGACGTCCCCGCCGCATGTGACCACTGAGGCCAATCAGCAGCCTAAGGGAAGGGACCTGGGACGTCCCAGCCAGCGAGTATTTCCACCACAAGAAGATATCGGCGCAGCTGAAACGGGCTGCGCTGGGAGGACAACGGAGCACTGGGGACAGGTGAGTATATATTTTTTTTTCACCTCCCCTGTCCCTATTTAAAAAAAATTATTTATCCTGGATAACCTCTTTAAGCTTAAAAAAAAAGATATTTTATTTTTAGGCAAAAATCACCCAATACAAACGACATCTTATTTGCCTAGTTTATAACTTCCTTCCAGAAACTGGATTCCCCTTTTACAATGGCAATCTTTCAGTCTTCATCTCACTACAGTTGTGTAGGCCCTGCAGCAGTCACTGCACCTTTTAGTCAGATTTTTAATGGCACGGTAGAACATTATTAGTATGCTGTACATTTGTCACAGGGGCTGCTACATCTAACGCTGGCAGTAAGGACCTGAAAATATATTAAAAGCATCGATTTTGTCCATATGGCAAACAGAAGCCCTTTCATAACATAAATTCTGAGCTGCAGATTTTAATCTCATCAGCCATGCAGTAAAAAAATATGGCGTGGGATCATTGCAGTAAAGCTTTGTATTAAACCATTATTCTTGATATCTTGTGATAGGTCTAAGGCTAGGTACATTTATGAGAACAATATTAGAAGTGGAGAGAACATTCATTCTGAAACTTCACAATTCTCCAACCTGCAAGTCTGGATGTTATAAATCCATAAAGTATGACAAGTAAAAAGGTTGCCAGACCTGTTATTAATGTTAAAGTGAGAACGGGCACATATAGAGGGATCTATAGGTAAAGCCTAACTCCATTGTATGATGTGCCTAATGTTATACATGCAGAACCATTTATTGCACGAAATGATTTTATGTATCTGATCTGGTTGCCTAGCTATTAGCCAATGTCTGTTCTAAGTGGCCACCACGTACATGTGTACAGTGCGCATCACTGAAGGTCGAGGAGACTGCAGGCTTTCCCTAATGTCACTCAATACGGAAAGAAGTGGACCCCCAATAAGTAGTGGGATTAACATTTGGGGGAGATTTATTATTAATTTATACCAGATATCCTCATGATAAATGAAGCGACTTTTCCTCCGACGCTGGGGATATGAAGACTGGAGTTGAATATGCCAGTCTTCATAAATATCCCCCTTTGTGTTGCTTATATTATAAAATGGAGGCTTGAGTGAAAAACTGAGTAGATACAGTTTCATAGGTATGTACACCATTCCAACCAATAGCTGAAAATCTTAGGCCTTGTTCACATCTTAGTCAGAGTATCTGTAAGAGACTCCATTGCAGATTCCGCCGAAAATCGGTGGAGAGAAAAGTCCTGCATGGAGGACTTTTCTCTCCACCAGTTACAGTATAAAACTTGGCAGACCCCATTATAGTCTATGGGGTCTGTGGGTAACCACTGTTTTAGCAGGCAGGCTCTCCGTCGTTCAGGTCCCACAGCAGATACAAATGATGGCGAGCACGCCGCAAGTGTTACAGATTAAAAACAAACCCATCTGTGTATATTAACTAGAAGTAGGTAACAGATGCAAGGGAATAAGAAAATAGGACCAGACTACATGGGTTTTGCTTGTAGTCTGTTGTCATAGAGACACATAGGTCTACATAGAAACTGTAGACACAGTATAGTATCATAATCCTGAAAAGTTGCTTCATTTTTTTTTTTTTTTTTGCTTAAAATTCAAGAAGGGCATTTTGCTTTTGCATTTGCTTAATATTTAAGAGTTTGAGTCCGAAAAAAGTTAGCGACACCGACTTCAAAATAAAATGATTAATTATTTTGACTTACATTATAGTTATTAATATTGTATAATTAATTAGATGAAAAGTTTGTTGCATATTTACTTTCATAGGAAGTCAAACACGGGCTTTTTTAATGAGTTAGCGGATCTTTACTGCTTCTGAAGGAGTGAAGTAGTCGGTGAAGGAGTCAGTCTGTGGAAACACAGAAATCCAGGCAAACTCGCTCTCCACTAGAAGGAAGACAACTCTCTCACTAGTGCCACCTATATTTGACTTCCCTGTAAGTCAATGTCCGACCCATTAAAGAGCCTTGAAACATGCCAAGGGCTATTAGTCAAATCAGAGTCTCCTCTAGTAGGAGGAAGAAACAGCCAGCACATAAAGCCTATACTTTTCTTATGCCAATCCTCCTATTATACCGTGTCATCTATATTCAGAATGCATGCATACTCTTCCATGACTAGATTCACCTTGCTTCACCGCTCTGTCACCAGACACCAGACGATGTAGCTCAGAAATAACATACTGAGTAAGTCTGTGAAGTGCCAGGCACAGTGAGGTGCCAGAAATATTAGATTGGCACCTTGGCAGCAATAATTCTGTCAAGATATCCTCTAGAAGTAGTACTGTAAGAATAAAAGTAGCAAGGAAATTCACAAAAGAAATAACTGAGGACGGACATAGACCGGGGTGGACAAAGCACATCTGATACAGGGGAAATACTACAGTAGGATCTTTTAAGAAGTCAACGGAAAACCCACTGACACCAATAAAATGTCTCTAACAGATGAGCATTGTTAAAGCAGTTGTCCGACATGTCGAAAAATATTGTGGGCAGGATAATGATGTATAATACTGAAATACAGTATGTCCTGGTCACCTTATTAACGTCCAGGGAACCCACATGGTCATTCTGGTCCTACCATTTGTAGACCTGATTTCTATGCCTGATCCTTCCCTACCCCAACATGCTTTATCGGGAGAAAGTCGGCAACCCCACACTTACATAAGACAGTGAGATAGTCAAACCAAAATTTCAGGGTTCTTTTCTGTTAAGTGTATGGGCATCTTTAGTATACCACCTGGCTTAAAGGCTCCAACAGTACAGACCTGGTAAGGTTAGGGTTGAGAATGTTAAAAAAAACCCTAGACACATGTAAGAAAGTTCACACAGATTTCTCCTTATAGAAGTAAATGTTGTACTAAGGATTATATCATGACATTTTTCATTGGTTTCTATGAACTACAATCTCATAGCTGTCCTATAACTCATTTATTTCACATTAACGACAAGTTTGTGAAATCCCCAAATTTGGAAATTAGGCATGGTCTCCATAGGAGACATAGTTTAGGGAAGAATTTTAAGGAAGAATACAGTACATGTAAATGGCGCTCATTTAGGGGTAGACTCATAGGTTCAACTATACAGAGCTAGACATTATGGACCAATGTATTCCAAAAGAAAATACAATTGAATTGTAGTCGTTGTTGACTCAACTAAATATATATATATAGTCATTTAGCCATTTACAAATATCGTGCCCGATGATGAAGCACCATGCCGGTTTCCTTTCCACTTTGTGCTAGGGCCACAGTACAAGAAGTCCTCATGTGACCACTGAGACTGATGACGTCACTCACGTACATCACCGTACCAGAGATCACAGTGAAGAGGCTCGAAAATTGAAAGTGGACTGGCAGAAGACAATGGTAAGTTTTTTTTTGTTTTACATCCCCCTCTGGCAGCCCCATGAGTTGCTCTAAATAATGGAAACCCCATTAAGCATGAAAATTGCTTCCAGTCCCCTTTTCCCACCAATCTCTTATTTATAATGCATATAATACTATACTATACATATAATTCTAACACTATAAAACATATAATACTCTCCATTTTACCCACAAAGACCCCCTTCTCACCAGTGATAACCCCTACTCGGCCCACCAATTGCCCTGGCCCTGTAGTCATGCAACATATTGCATTTTATTCTCCCTTATGATGTTGTAAGGAGCTGCTCATGGAAGCATGATTGTCGGATTTAACTAGTTACATAGAAAATGGGGTATTCTAAAAAAAAATGGCACAGAAGAAAAATAATATGTCCTACTTTTCTTCTGTCATCATTTTCTCCTTGTGATGTTTTGCAGCATGCACATATCTAGACACTGTGTTTCTTCATAATCAATGGTCTATGTACTGTGAGAACTTCACCACCACCCATATAAGTACTGAACAGAGTTGGGATAAGGAGATGCCCGTGTGCCTAGGCCTCATTAAAGTGGTTTTCTCGGAGTTAACCAAGACCCAGCCTCCCTGCACATCACCGTACCGAGGCAGCTCAGGAGAGCCGCACTGCTCACTCGCCATACAAACTGTAGCGGCAAGTATAGGTACTGCAGTGCTGCCCCATTGAAGTCTATGGGGCAGCACTACAATACCTAATCTCACCGCTACAATCTGTATGACACCTGGGACCTCCACAGATGTAATATTGATGGCCATTCATCATAGAAACCAAATAACCCCTTTAAATGTGACGCATCTTTGGGACATCTAGTTTGGACTAAAATTTTTCTCCTTGTCTAATTATTAGTAAATCTAGGCCACTGTTCTTTTGTTCAGAAACGTTCAGAAAATCGGAAAGATCACCTTAGGGGGATGTCCACACTGCCGTTATTACAGTGTATCAGTCATAGGATGAGAGCAATGGACATTAATAATGGTAGTGTGAACCTACTCTTACTTTCAGCATTTATTTCTAGGTTATAGAATAGGGTTATTTACAAAGAACCATCCCAGTGATCAGTTCACCCGTATATAGCAAAGGGCGGTCTGGAGCTGGGGACATTCATATTCCCTATAGGGCATATGGATGTGGTTGTACTGATCATACAATCCCTTTAATAAAGACAACAATAACAAAACATTGGGTATCTGGAATATGGCTGTACAAAATAAATTCCTGTGATTAAATACATTGAATACAGTAATATTAGCCCCATCATCCCGACATGAAAGAGAGATTAATAAAGGAGACAGTTATATTGAGTAGAGATAGCAGATTATACCCTATATTTTACCAATGATTTTTATTACATTGATCGAGTGTAAGTAAGCATCTGGAAAAGGCAGACCACTTGTCGAAAGAGTCTAGACCAACCATGTATTTCTGAGCTGCTGTAAATTACAGGTCTTCTTTTCCAGTGAAAATGACTCTGTGTCTCGCTGTAAAACAATGGAGAAGTAATATTTACATTACTATTAAAGAGGTTGGGCTGAAAAAATAACAGTTTTGCCATATTTGTTTAAATGGGTATGAGCTGCAATACCAGTTACAGCCTACGGACAGGAGTGGTGCTGTTTGTATAGAAAAAAAATGCATTTTTTTTTAATTCTGGAAATCCCTTTAGAAGGAATGCATTGGAAATATATATTATTTATTAAAACCAGATATATAGATAGATAGATTATGAAATATAACACTTTTTGGTAATCAGTTTTTATTTTCAGATTGTAGATTTTTTATTCTATTTTCTGTTCATGATTATGGGACTGCGATCTTGCCTGAGCTTCTGCTCTGTTAACAGCATTTAGTGATATGCTTTACAGTATAGTTATGGCAATAGGCAGCAATAGTGTGGAGCCAACTCATTGAGGTCTATGGGAGAGTTTTATATGCTCTGTGTAGGGAGGGGGAGTAGATAAACTGTGACATCATCTATTGCCAGTAGTGGATGCAATGATGGTTCACTAAGTGTGTTATCTGTAGGGGAGTTATCTTCTGTTGTGATCCTGTTTGTCTTTCTGTGATGTAAATGAGGTGAATGCTGCAAAGAAAAGCCCTACAGTCAGTCTGTTATAAATCTTAGTGGCCAGATTGAAAATTGCGGGACAAAGTTGTTTTTTTTTTTATTTTTTTTTTTTAAGATAGATAACATGGAAAATCAGAAAAAAATAGGTCGTATTTTTGGCAACCAATGACAGACTACCATTGTTCAAAAGAACTTGACTGTATTTAAAATTCTTGTACAAAGGTTTCCAGTCCAAAAACAATCTTCTGAATTCTAAAAGAATGTTCCCAGCAAGATTAGTCGCCCTTCACCTGGTATCAATAAACATGTATGGCCAGGTTAAACAACTGTACCAGCCAATATGGACTAAAATGTATATGACTGTGTTGGCCGAACAATCGTTCACCAGTTGTTTATTCAATGGTTGCTTATCAACTTCTTTCAATCTAAAGGCCCCCGGACACATCACATTACATGTGGCCAAACCCGATGGTTTTGGCAGAACTGGCTGACTAGACATGGGGACCTCTTGACTCAAATGATATCAGAGGACAGAAGAATCAGTGTCATTGAATTTTAACACCCGATCCTTTTTTGCTAAGGCTGGATACACAGCTGCATTGGAGTCTCCATAGGAGACTGTCACAGAATCCACTTAAAATCTGTGGAGAGAAAAATCCTGCAAGTTTTATACTGAAACCGGTAGAAACTGGGCGGAAACCCAACGGATCCCATTATAGTCTATAGTCTAGTTTCCGCGTGTAACTGCTTTTTAAGTGGACAGGGTCTCCGTCGTTCGAGTCCCCATGAGGACCCAAATAACGGAAATCCATGCACTAATATGAACCTATCAGATGTAAATTGCTAATAAAAGTTTGTGGCTACAGCTTTCTTACGCTAGGTTCACACTAGCGTTTGGTTTCTATTCTTCGGGTCCACTTGGGGACCCAAAAAATGGAAACCCAATCCGCAAAAAAATTGGTTACCCATGTAAACCCGTGGACCCCATACACTATAATGGGGTCTGCCAGGTTTCCACCTGATTCCTGTCTGAAAAATGCAGAGAGAAAAGTCTTGTTTGCCCACATTTTTCAAGCACAATGGGGGACAGAAACCCCCGAACGGAGAGTGAGCGCTAGTGTGAACCTAACTTTATCTATCAAATACACAACATATACGAGGGGCACATGAAAAGTTCGTAGCCCACCCATGAAATCTTTTTCACATGGTCTTGTTTTGCAATGCAATATGTTATTTAGTTATTTGAAAGGTCTCATGAGCAATCTAGATTTATTTTGATTTTTTTTGTTTCAGGTACAGCATTTTAAAGTTAGGTAGTGAAGCTGAAATATGGAAATGTCACACATTCACACAGTTCACACATCGGCTTTTTCAATGGCTGCAAATCACTCCTGTGGTTTCCAACTACTTCAGCAGCCACCCTATTCCCCTGATTTGGCTCTCTCGGACTACCACCTATTCCCACAGTTGAAAAGGCACCTCGGCGGAAGTCGTTTTCCTTCTGATGAAGCCGTCATGGACGCCGTAAAGGACTTTTTGGAGGAGCAGGACGGAGCATTCTACCACAGTGGAATAATGAAACTCCAAGAGCGATGGCATACATGTGTGACCCTCAGAGGAGACTATGTTGAGAACTGACTTCAAAATTTTGACCCACAGTCACTACTTCTGGGTCGGGCCACGAACTTTTCAGGCGCCCCTTGTACACTCTCGGCCAAACCAAGCATGCATAAGTGAGGGAAGAGACGACTATTGAAGGTGTATGGGCACCTTACCTGCAGACCAATGATAGATTACTGCGGTTTTCATGGACATTTGCATGTGTAATCACCATAATTACATATCGCCCTCTCTGGGTAAATCAGATTTCCTCTCGTTCATACTAGTAACATTTAGCTCCACACAAGTTGTGTGTTTTCCTCCAGCTTGCAGCAAACAATAAGGCTTCTTTACCATGCATACATAACCTTATCATTTCACAATAGTAAATCTGTCATCATTTTTTGGCCATTTTCCAGGCCACATTCTTTCCAAAATATATGTTTTCCTGCTTAAATAAATATCCAATCAAAAATAAATATAGTCTTAGAGAGTCCAAATTTCAATGTCTCCAAGCCAACGTACTCCTGAGCCCCCCGGGGAATGACTGCAAGACGAAAAGAGAATCAGCTTCATTCAGACGTCAGCATGAAACCACTAAGGGCCTGTAATCTCTAACAAAAGAGCATTTACATCTCCATTAAATGGCCAGACTGTCAGCTACTTAAGAGAGACTGAAACAGTAGTCAATATTTAGCTTTAATCTGTAAAAAAAAAAGCCAAACTGCAGTAAAATGTTACATATGGAGCAAGGTGGATAGAATATGCATCAAGCACAATAAAAATGAATTAGACATTGTGAATATCAGAGTAGCTACTTGTGCGGTTGGGATTCATGTAGAAGATGAACCTCGGGGCGTCTAAAAGGAATAAAAAATCTGCCCACAATAACATCTTTCATGACTGGGTAATCCATAACCATGATGCATTGCTCCTTCAAACTTCTCCTGGTCTTTCTAGACGACCTGTCTTCTTGCTTCATTTTTCTTCGTAGAGATGCGTAGAGAAATTTTTGTAAAAAATGGTTGCATGAACAAAGTCTTCACAGTCATATTTTATGACTTTTTAATGTATTATAGTTTTACACAGCTGCAGCCATGAAAAGCCATCTGAAATTACAGAAACGTCAACCTCGGTATTAGGGAAGAACGCCTTGCAGATCTGTTTGTGCTCCTCAAGGCACAATGAGCTGCAAACAGCTGCTGCTGGGAAATGAGACGCAGCCTTCTCTTCCCTGCAGCCACTTGTCCTTTTATACTATTCCCTGTGAGATGGCATACATACAATGCCTGCACCCTGACAGAACAAAACCTTTAAAGAACAGAACATAGGTTATATGGGGAGATGTCACTGTACTAGGAGATACTACAGAATCATTCATGAATACCAGTGTACAGGCTTGTGCTAAAGTGGAGGTTCACTTCTGGGGATATTTTGAAGGTTATTTTTAAAGGGGTTGGCTGGTTGGCCGAAAGCTGGCCAAGAGCAGGAACCGGTATAAAATAATGTATGTGACATCATCGCTGTGAGACTGGTGAGGACCAATGGAGTAAAGGCAGATTTAGCAGGTCAGTGATGGTGATTTTTTATTTATACCATTTCCTGTTCTTAGGCAAGTCTTTTAAAATCCCAGACAATTGCTTTAAAGGGGTTGTCTTGTACAGGCAACCACTTTTCAGATCAAAGGTGGCCTGGCAATCCACTGATCTACTATGTAGCCACATGTTGGCCTTTCATGTAACTGGCAACTGATAATACATGGATAGCTCTGGCCAACCATAGTGAGAGATTGTTTTTACCAGTGACTGTATGATTTGGTTAACAAAAGGTGGATAAGGCGACATGCATACAAATGTTAAAACAACACGGATGGCACATGGTGATATCTACGTAATGCCCGTGACTCCACAGCATATTGAGTTCCTTGAGATCTAAAACGAACAGGTATAGGACCTGTCCTGAGTTTTGCCCTAGGCTCACAGCCCGATATATACACCCATGATAATATACGCAGGGTGTATGGGGACATAGAAAATAATGGGTTAGTGTGCTAGCCATTAAACCATGGCTAGCACACTAACAAAGCACACATTTGTGTTCACAGAGCCTAAGACAAATAGTGTAAGGACTTGGGGATGTGTGATGAGCAAATTAATTTAGAACAATGAAAGTCAGTAGGTACATATACACATCCGCTTTTTTAGCGGACAGTGAAAAATGTTGGTTAAAAATCGGAACTTTTTTTGACCTGATGGACCCAATACAAGTCTATAGGTCCATTTTTAATGCCCGTTTTTCAGATAATGAATTTGTTACATGGACGTTAAAAATGGACCGGTGGGTTGGGTCAAAAAAAAAAAAAAAAAGATCAATGAAATTCATCCCTTTTTTAACTGACAGGTAAAAATGGATGCCAAACCAATGACAAACTGAGGTTAACAACAGAGATAGCCAGAAAACGGATAAAAACATGTGACAAATGGATGGGAAACAGATGTTAAAAAAGGACTATATAATACATTTCTTTTTACATTAATTTTTCAACGCTTGTGTGCATGAGGCCTAAACTCACTCTATGTCCAAATATATCTCTCCACAAAACGATAGCGATGGTGTAGGAACCCTCATGTCCTCAGGTGACGGAAGTCCAATGTCAACTGCTCAATAATTTCCCCTCACTACAATCCCTATTATTCCTAGTAGGGATTCAACTCTTCAGGAAAAAGAATCTCTATGTCCACTGTTTTTAATGTCCGGTTTTCATCAGCTTTTTTATCCATTTACTGTCTGTTTTTAATGTCCATTTGTTCGTGTGTTTTTTACCGTCAGTTAAAAAACTATTTCATTATTAGTCTTTGGGGTTTTTTTTTGGGTTTTTTTTACCTAACCCACATCCATGAAATTGAAACATTAGCCGAATAACGGGCACAGATTCATATAGGGGTGGAAAAATAGATGTTATTCATGGCCTTTTAAAAAAATATATGTGTGTATGAACCTATGGAAATTCGGTTCATACATAACACAGTGGTTAGTCTGTTGTCTTCCAGCACTGGTGTGGGTTCAAATCCAACAAAAGGTCAACATCTGCTTGGCGTTTGTATGTTCTCCCCGTATCTGTGTGGGTTTTCTTTCACATAGCAAAAACATACTGAAAGCTAAGTTAGCTTCCCATAAAAGCAACTGAAAACGTCAAAGCAACATAACAACTCCTTACTACACAATGCGCCCTGCAATTTGAGTCTCCGAGAGAAAAGCACATTACAAACGACTGACATTGAATGCCTGTTTTTCACTGTCGTGGACATTAGGACAACAGCAAGCTCTACCTTACTAACCTCTAACCTTGCATTACTGTTCCATACCATGGAGAAGTGGACTATGACAAACTCCTTCTGCAGTTTTTTAGTTTGAAGCTGTATTTTTCCAATACTATTAGACATTACCCATATAGACGACACCTTAAGCGACCACTTTAAATATGTTAATATTCCATATTCGCCTCCTACATACATAGTTTTAGCCAAACGGTGCCAACCTGCTCCGTCTGATTTCCATGCAGATTTCGGTTAAAATAGGTTCCCAGATTTGTTTGGCTCCTGAATTATACATCATTGTGTCCATGTACAGTTTCTGATCTGCTGAGTGGAAGAAATGTTATTTTTCTCTCTATATTTATGAGCTAGGAGCGCAGCCTCCTGCTGTGTTATTGGAGATAATAAAAGGCATGTTACATAACTTCTTTCAGATTATAAATCTGCTTTTTTCCTCATGAGCATTCACTAGTGAGAGATATAGAGAGGTTACTGTATGAGAGTCACGGGCTCCTCTTCTGCGGAGGATTATTGGTAAACTGATGTGACACTTCTCCACCACATAGGGTAATGTCGTGTTAAGCTTCATCTTCTCAGCTCATTTTTACCGCTGCCTTTTTTCCTATTATTCTCTAAGTACAGCTGAAAAAACTGAAGAAGCTGGAAAAAAATTCTCAGGTGACTCTTTATTTACCTTACACACAAATCACTAACACATTAGAAGTACAATAGGGAAGAATTCTGGGCGAAAATTGTGGTGAATGGAAAACAAATGTGCACCAAAGTTATGACCTGGTTTAGACACTTTCTGCACCTTTGCAGTTTTGAAAAACATCTAGAAAAATGGAGTCATAAAATGCACCAAATTTATTAAGCGTGCACCCATTTTTGGCTACAGAATATTGGTGTGAAGTATGTCATAAGGAGAGTCTGTCACCAGGAAATGCGATATAAATCCATCTACAGTGCATTAAAGGGGACATTCTGCTGAGCACCATCATAAACAGCCCCATAGACAGACCATTACAGTACCTTGAAAAGGCTATTTTTTAGAAATATGCAAATGAGGCTCAAGTGCAATGGGTCGTGCCAGGGGCTCCATCTCCAGGATTGTATCATGGCCCCTATATATGTGATTGAAGCCTCTTCCTATCTTACAGCTATGATACTGCTTGCTGAATTCCTGCGCACATGCTTGGCATTTCTTGGCTGAAGTCCTTGAAAGCTCGGGCATACCTCCATTGCACTTGAACCTCTTTTTCATACTTCTAAAATTTAAATGAAATGGAGCATCTATTGGACTATCTAAATGTATGACGGTGCTCAGCATAATGTCTCCTACAATGCATTGTGACTGGCTTGATATCAAGTTTCCTGGTGACAAGTTTGTCTAAGGCTACGGTCGGTGACCGTTCAGGGAGTCCAAGCAGGACTTATCTCTCCACATTTTTTTGGCGGAAACCTGGCAGACCCCATTATAGTCTGTAGTCTTTTTAAGTGGATCGGGTTTCCTTTTTACAGGCCCCCAAGCGGACACGAACACAGGTGTGAACCTAGCATAAAGGAGAGGTAACTGTATATTGCCTCAATCATTCTGATAGATTTGACACAAATATTGCTACTTGCATCACCACCTAAGGTTATACCTTTTACAACACCATTGATGTATGTATGCAAAGCTTTTTTCCATAAGTTTTACATCTCTAGTTTATGTCATGTATATCCTGTGAACTATTGCTCTTTGAGTAATTGTTCTCCCCTATGACCCTTGGATTCTCATCCGCAGGAACTTACAATGTTCCTTCCATAGTCTTGTATGTAGGTTGTAGGTTAAAGTGCTTGTCTTCAGGCCAAGATTACTAATTAAGAGAGTTGGAAACTTTTGGGCATAATTAGTAGAGAAAAGACAGACAGGGGCAAGGGGCAAGGAGCTGGCGTAGATTTCAGGTGTTACATACAGTACTGTGCAAAGGTTTTAGCAGATGTGGAATAAATGCAGTCAGAATTCTTTCAAAAATACAAGTGATAATAGCTTAATTTTGTCAATTAAAAATATGAGGTGAATGAACAAAAGAGAAATCTCATCAATATTTGGAGTGACCTTTGCCCTTTGGCAGAGGAGTCCTGGATGTGATGATATAGCCCTGATCTCAGCATCATCCAGTCTGTCTGGGATTATATGAAGAGACAGAAGGATTGGAGCAAGCCTACATCCACAGAAGATCTGTGCTTAGTTCTCCAAGATGGCGGGAACAACCTCCCTGCCGAGTTCCTTCAAAAACTGTCTGCAAGTATCGAGAAGAATTGATGGAAGGCAAAGGGCAAAGGTCACACCAAATATAGATGGGATTTAGATTTCTTTTTTTGTCATTTATTCAATTTTGTTAATTGATAAAAATAAACTATTAACACTTTCATTTTTGAGAGCATTCTTACTTTACAGCATTTTTTCCATATATATATATATATATATATATATATATACATACACATATATTTATATAAACTTAAAAAAAAAAAAGTATATATATATATATATATATATAGATAGATCACAAAATATAGTACAGTATATATATATATATATATATATATATACAATTTACGGTAAAAATAGAGTTTCCCACAGGGTAAAATTATACTTTCCCATGTGAATTTCTACCTGAACTCATTATACTTGAAGCCTGTGGTGTTTCTTCTGGCTTTTTACAAAATCAGATATCTGCTGGAATTTGCCTAGGCCATCATTATCCATACATGCATTAGGTAACAACAGCATAAGTATCCATCATGCTATCTGATCTGCAGTTGTCACGAGCTATTCTCTGGGCCGCTTTGTGACCTCTTTACCACATGAAAGTTGTGGCTAGGTGGCAAGAAATAATGATGCTTCCTGCCTTAAGAACTCAAAGTGATATCTGCAGGCAATATGGCGCTAAGAACACAGGGTGAGAACATAACAGAGGGTTGTTAGCTGCAGAGAAGCTACTGTAGGTAAACTCTGTAGGTACACACGAGAAAAAAAAAGTTCAACACATAAACTTTGCTGTTATCTTTTTGGTGACAATGTCTTATAATGTACTGACCCCCATTAAATTAAAATGGAGTCCGCCAGAGTTCTGACATGGAGTCCATTATTTCTACGGTAATAATAGCACTGCATTTCCTTTAAGTCTATGTTTTTAAGATCTTATGTTTAGCTTTTATCTAAATGGCTTGTTTTTTTAAACCAAGTTTTTATGTTGAACATATTTTTAAGAATTTTTGATTTTTGACTCTACTTTTATGTCACGGTATATATTGTGTGGTCATGTGGTCATTACGTGCCATGGCGTTCCTGCTATAAGTATAATCCTGCAGAATCCTCCTGAATGGCTGGACAGTCAGCTCAGCGCATACAAACCAGCATGCAGAGCTGCTGAACAATCCTTCACTTTACGTTATTCCACAGGCTCGTAGTTGTCTCGCTGTCTGCAGTGGTCGCTGGCTCTGGGCCAGCACTGAGGTGAAACAGTTGCCGTTTCCTGATAGAAAAGCAACAGGATATATAAATCTCTCATGTGATATACAGTATATTCTTGGATTTCCGAAGGAAGGTTTGGAGAAACCAGGAAAGCACATAATTGTGTCATATGGAGTGACCTATATCTGAGCTTAAAAGTCCGTATCTCATGGAAACAACCCCTTTTCATATGTCCTTTTAGTTATATGTACATGACTATGTACGGGTCAATAAAAATGGCATAAATGACACACAGATTGGTATCTGTGTGTCATCCATGATTTTCACTGACTCATACATTGAAATTAATTGCACAAGCCACAAATACGGACAGGTATAGGACCTACTCCATATTTTGCGTCTGGACTCACATCCGTAAAAACTACGGATGTGTGTATGGGGCCATAGAAGTTGCAGACTGCTGATAACTACAGTTGTGTGCATGAGGCCTTAGGGTACACAGGTGTCATAGAAGGAGGGTTCTCATTTAGGAGGCTCACTTGGAGTGAGAGTAGAGGGTCATTCACAACCATCGCCTCTCAATCTGTCAGACACAGCCTGTCTATGTATTACACGATCGGTCAATCAACTGAACAGCCACCATGTAATACTAAGGCTTAAAAGGGTTGTCCCATTAAAGACACTTATCCCCTACCCACAGGAGAGGGAATAAGTGTCACATCGCTTGGGGTCTGACTGCTGGGTCCCCCAGTGATGAACAAAACAGGGTACTGTGTGAACTTGTGTGATCGACACTCCATTCAGTGCTATGAGGCTGGAATCTGCAGCAGCCCCATGAATGGTGAATGGAGCATCGGTCATGCAAGTGCACTAGTGCTTTATTCACATGGAGGCGGCATGGGGAACTTTCCGTCTCCTATTCTCCACATTGCTGAAAGACCCTGAGCATGTGACACTTATCCCCTATCCTGTGGATAGGTGAGCACTACTGCTCCATATAAACAATGCTGGGAGCCATACTCACAAAAAAGCAACTGATCTGCGGAAGCCCTGACAGTCACACTTCACACCAAGCTAAAATGGACAACCTATTTTAAGGTTAGGCAACAATTTTATGAACGTTTTCAGGTGGAACGATGACTGTAATATAACATTGTGTCATATATAACACACATATGGGAGATTTAGGAGACTGTCTAAAAGGACCATTGTCTTTGTTGCCCCTAGCAACCAATCATGGTGAAGCTTTCATGTCTTATAGTGTGCTTGACAGATGAAAGCTCTGCTGTGATTGGTTGCTACGGGCAACACAGACATTTTTCCTTTTAGACATCTTCCATAATTCTGTCCCAATGAGCCTCATTTATGACAAAATGTGACAAGGAAAACTGGGAGTGTTGCCCATAGCAACCAGTCAACCAGCCCATGGGTAACACCACGTTCTATAGATTGTCTTCACAACATGCTAGGACACATGTGGGATTAGTAAAATAATATAGAAGAATATTACATATAGCAATTTCGGGATGGCTTATGTATGTTCGTAGCTGATAAAAGTTTAATGAGGTGACCCTTTTAGTGAGACCACTTCTCATGAATAAAACAGAATTGCACGGTTAGTGCTCCCATAGGCACAGATGCACAAGAAACTAAGAGCAGTAGATGTGCGCCTTGTCGATTCCTCAGTACACATGAGCACTACTCCGGTTATACTCATCCGTCAACAATGGCCAAGCCGAAAAGCTCCAGCAAAACAAATCTGCGAGGCGACTACTGTATCTTTCTATTCCTACACTATAACATACTAGTTGTCTGATATAGGCAAACCGCAGATATTGATCTCCTTCCATGCCGCTCATTTCTCCTCATAGTCACATTACAAACAATTCTCTTTTCTGAGATATTTTTAACAAGTCTTAACAAATCGGTCCACATGTTGTGTTCCAGATAAAATCTACATATTTGTCTAAAACAGTCACATTCATAAAATGTGAGATTTTTTAAAACAAATTTTTACATAGATCTGGAGGGGGAATCGTATCACTCCACCTGTAAAAAGAAACCTGCTGGATAGGTACAACTAAGGGGGTACCGTATTCCATGTGGATATTAGGTGACTCTTATAAATACAGTGCCAAACCTTGGTTGAAGACTAGAGATGAGTGAACTGCTTCATACCCTGTAGAGATGGACAAACCTCACAAGATTCGTTTCAACGAATATTTGTCAGGTTCCACCATCCAGTTTGTTTCATGCCGAAGTTGTTCGGCAAGAACCGTAAGTGCTGTTATTATACTCTGGGAGGCCCAGAGTAGGTGCGACAACATCAAAAATAGTTATACTCATCTTGCCTCACCTCTCCTAGGCGTCCTGGTGGTGTCCTCAACAGCACGCCACTGTCATGATGATGGGCCAGAGGCCGTAAGAGGACACCTGGATGTCACCAGGATGCCAGGAGAGGTAAGAGGCAAGGACAGTATAAAGGTTTGCTATATTGCCACACCTCCCCTGGGTCTTCATTTACTATACTCTGGGGTCTGAAGAGACCCCAGAGTATGATAGTGTTTCATGGGTGATTATTCTCAAAAACTTTGGAAAATTCGGGTCAAATCCAGTTCGATCAGAACCGATTCACTCATCTCTAGTAACTAGTTGGGTCCGTTATGAATTTTCCAAAAATTTCGGGTTTGCCACTACGATTCATTGTTACACTCTAGGACTCTGCGGTCAATTATTTTAATTTATCCTTATCTTTCATTCCAGCACCCTGAAAGGTGACATCACTCTGAAATTTTGGTGATTCTTGAGCTCAACATCCATAACGCCAGCTCCATATTTCTGTCTACTACAACATTACTGTATAGATATCATCCTTCAAGGGTTGATAAACTGTAGCTTTAAATGATATTTCATATACTATATTTGATACAAATACCTAAGTACGTGACTGACAGGTGTGACACAGAAGAATATTACGCCTATAGATCACAGCTCATGATAGCAGGTTAGTGAAATCTGTAAAATAATGAATATCACGCAGGTTTCCATATTCACACAGAGGTGACATCTGAAATTCAACCTGCAGTCAGCATGGGACAAGTACAGGGGACTACTGAAGCCCTTATAACGCCAGAAAGCGAGAACAAGTATTTTATATTTATGCCACAGATTGCAGAATCGCCATACATTTAGTAATTTCAGTCTTTCCAGAATGTATATTATTGTCGCCTTTCCATGACCGCATCTTCAATAGACTGTAATAATAGAGACGAAAGCCTAAACTAAATGCTGCCATGCAGATGTAATTTCTATACAACTTGAAAACAGTATTGAACTCCTCCGCAGGGACTGTACAGGACTAATGTAGAGATCACAAGCCAGAAAGTCCTCCAATATGGCTGCATATTAAAAACATCCAGTGATCTGGAAAAATCAATTACCCGGCATCAGTATAGAGTTATAGTGTACAAGGAGAAACCTATATAGGATGTAGTTCACTGTCAGTTCATGGAGAATCTCAGTACTGGAGGGATAAAGAACGGGCAGTGGAACACTGAAGATCATGGACAACCATTGAATATAATAAATCATGTAAATAACATTGGGAGCAGTAATGTCAGTGCACAAGTAATAGCTCCCAGCAGCACATAGCTTACTGGTGCCTTGTAGTGCGGGTTCCAGGAATCAAATCCAACAAGGACAACATCTGCAAGGAGTTTGTATGTTCTCCCCGTGTTTGCGTGGGTTTCCTCCCGCACTCCAGAGACATACTGATAGGGAGTTTAGATTGTGAGACCTATATGGGACAGGGAGCGATGGCAATATCTGTAAAGTGCTGCAGAATATGTTGGTGTGTTATAAGCAAGATAAATAAATGGAGGTGGAGGGTGGAGCACACAATATTAGATGGGGTTTCCAAATTGGGTATCTCTATTCTTGCAAGGAAGGATACAGTGTAGATGTCTGTTTCTGTATGAGTTATTTCCCATACTCATTGTAGTCACTATACATACATCTAGTCCTTATTGTGGCCAATATAGACAGGAGTATGTATATTAGGGAAGCCCCATCCACCCCACTGAGGTCCAACTTTCAGCACCCCTGCCGATCACCTGTTTAAAGAGGAATCGCCACTTCATTGCTTACATTGGGTTTCAGCGCTGCAGTGCTTTATATTGCAGCGTTGTCCCATTCAAGTCAAACTGTCTAAAACTGATGGCCTATTATAAAGACTAGCCATCCACTAAACAAAAAATGATAGCTGTACATATCATTCTTTGATAAGCTCCGTCTAGTGGTAGCAGCATTATTTTACCATGTTCTGTTAAACAAGACCTTTCACCATCTCTACCAATTCCAGTTCTTAGCATATGTTAATAGGCACTGCTCCACTGATCCCAGCACAGTTGGAATTTTCTCTCTAGTCCCCACCGTTCACGAGCAACAAGCACAGTTAGTTTTGGTGCATGGTGTGCTATTTAATCAATGTAAAGTCAGAAGGGCGGTGTCAGGTAGGGGGTGTGATTCAGAGATCCAATCAGAGGCAGCCAGTGTCAGAGCTCAGAATCACACCCCTTGTCTGCTCCTGCCTGGCACCGCCCTCCTGACTGTACAGAACCTAAATAGTATATCAGACACCAGAACTAACAGCAGTGATTGCTCAGGAATGGTGGGTGCTAGAGAAAAAATTCCAGTTGTGCCAGAATCAGTGGAGCAGCAGCTATTATGTGAAGACCTGGACTGTTGGAAGTGGTGAAAGGTCCTATTTAAGAACTAATACACACATCCATTTTACCTTCACTGTTCTGTCCACTTTTTCTTTTACAGATAGAACACTGAGGACTCAGGCTGTTTCAATGTCAGTCAATATCCCCTGCACTGCAAAAGGATGCACCAGATATATGAGGAGGCACGCAACTGCACTTAAAAATATGCCATCTCATAGCTGGCATAGTTTTCAGGCATCATTTATGCCAGTTTTCTATTGTAAAGGATAATAAATCTGGCGGGGGTTGTTGGCCTCATCTCCAGAATGCCACTGCCATGACTCTTATTTGGAAAGTGGCGAGGGAGGAGTAAAAGCACCAGTTGCAGAAAATTTTGCCACAACTGGTGTTCAAAAAGAAAACTGATATTGAATAATAAAAGTGCCAAATGTAGTCAGTGTAAAATAGGCAAATATAGGACACACTGTATAAGAAAATGACAGAGAGAACTCTAAAAACAAAAACTGATGTGCGTATGAACCCTAAAGCAGAAGATTTGGAAACATACTGGAATATAAGTTAGTCAGCACAGAAAATGTAACCACAGAAAAATGTCAATATTCGCCTTAAAGAGTTGTCTGCTTTGGACATTCCCTACTTATTAGAATCTGATAATAATGTCCCCGGGCTATCCCCAATACTCAGTTGTTCTCTGTGGGATACCTTGGCAGTGAGTATTCAATTTCCCTGCAGCACCACCATAGGGGGAATTAAGCATTACACAATGTCCTTTCATATAATTGGGCTGTCTGTCCTCCAAAGAGAGAGATGATCTCTGTGATTGCTTTGTAAGCTTCTGGCCGAGAGATGAGATCTCTTAAAAGCCTTGTTCAGGATATTTTTATTGTTGACCTATCCTCAGAATAAGGAATTAATAAAAGATCAGGAGGTGTCCGACAACTGGGAACCCCACTGATCAGTTTGGGACATCAATAAAAAACTGTTTGACAACCCCCCATTTGCTATGGAATTACATTTTTACGATTCTTACAATACATACCTATCACCTGTATAAGGCTTATAAGGCTACGTTCGCATCTGCACTGGGTGTCCGCTCGGCACAGATCCGTCAGAAATCATCGGATAAATAGTGTTGCTAGCCCAACTTTTTCGTCCAGTGATTTCAGTTCAAAAAATGGACACCCAACAGACACCTGATGGATCCTCTTATAGTCAATGGGGTCCCTCAGTCTCCATTTGTGTCTGTCATTGTCGAGATCCTCTGACGGACCAGAAATATGGAAATCAAAATGCATATGTGAACATACCATAAGTCAGTAACTATAGCAATAAGGAGCCACCCTATCAGAGCCCCCCAGAGACAGAGGCATCATAAACCTAGTCACTAGGAAAGTATGATAGGGAAAAGTGTTAAAAAAAAGCTCCCTTCCCCCATCTGCGAAGTGTAAACCTGGCACATTCTGACAGTAAAAAGCACAAACAACATTACACCAATTGAATGCAGGAAAATCAAAGTCCACGGTATCTATGTATAGCAACGTCTAGAACACAAGGATGAATACATTTAAATAAATATTGTCAATCTGTTATTTTCATTTTTCCACTGTGATACAGCTGGCGGCCCACTAAACAGATGTGCCGCTATTTTATATGGCAAATGTTCCAGATATATTTACACCTTTAATATCCATTTATAATACTGTACAACTCCCCCCTCCTCCTGAGTGTATTATACATGACAGATTCCCTCTGGTGCCATCTACACTGCATGCAAATAAGAGGTAGGAGGCTCTGTAGTCATTCCAACAAAACCCAGATAAGTGAAGCAACATGGTAACTTTTATATGGAGAAGTTTATGCAATGTGTATGAACTCACTGACTTCTGAATACTCATTTCACTGATATACAGAAGACACCTCTACGTGAGCACTAAGTTGTCACCAACATTATGGGCGTATCACCCAATAATCGTCACTGACATTGTCATTATTTATAAGTAACCATTCAGGGTGTAGTGTAGATGACATAGCTGGGCACATTAGAATACCTTCCAAATTCCTATACATGGTCCCAATCCCCCAGAGTGTGATAATAGTTAGTGTAGTCAGAGGTCAAAACACTGGAAATACAAAGTATATAAAGACCTATAATGGGTAGGATAGCTGTAATTCTTTATATGCTGTACTGTTATGTGATAGAGAGATAGATAGCTAGATAGACATACAATCGACAGATATGAGATAGATAATGGATATGTAGATAGTTATATCATAGATAAAAATACATAGATAGATATCAGATAGATAGAATAGATAACTGACATATATCAGAGATAGATAGATAGATAGATAGATAGATACATAGATAGATAATAGGTAGATAATTAATAGATATGGGATAGAAAGATAATACATATTAGATGGATAGATAGATAGATGATAGATAGATAGATAGATAGATAGATAGATAGATAGATAGATAGATATGTGATAATGGATAGATAGACAGAAAAATTATAAACTGATATGAGATAGATAGATAGAATGGGAAATAGATAGTATGATAGGTAAATGCATATAAAATCCATAGATATGGGATAGTTCTATATCAGACAGATAATAGGTAGTAATTGCCACTCTGTAAATCCTGCCACAAATGCCCTGTCTGCCACCTCACAAACTCCTTCATCTCATAAAACCCCAAAGCCACAACTGTTTGCAAGACACAAAGAGCCATGTGGTATGGTTTACTATGCTTGTGGTAGACTGCCCTCTAAAGTAACTGTAACACATCAAGACTCTGCTGTATCTTCTTGTATTTACAAATAGAACATAGAAACAATGTATAATAAAAAGCAAAACCTAACACAACATACTGTACTACACAACACACTGTACTACACTACATATTGTACTACATAACACACTGTACTACACAGGGATCCCAGGAGAGCCAGGCTGCAGACATCACCATGAAGTCCACACTAAACCCTGCCATGGCTCAAGTTCCCTTGTTTGTGCTGCCAAAACTACAGCTCCTGTAAGAACAAAGCCCAGAGTCACAGAGGGCAGTGACCCCCCTGGCCTGGCCCCTGCAGGTACAGTGTGACTTCCATGTAGCATCAGATGGCTTGTGGCCACATCTATTAATAAGCAGTGTCAGCTCATCCAGATGTTATAGGGCTAGATCACAAGTGAGCAGCTGCTGGCTCTAGCATGCTCTGCCCTCACTGAAGCCTCACTGGCACCTAATGGGTTAAGGCAGCCTACCATGACACACTGGATAGGATGCACTATGAGACTTGTAGTGCTGGTCCAGGGTGAAGTACAGACACAGAGATGGCTCTTACCTCTACATTGAAATACTGCTGCTCTGCAGACACAGCACATACAATCCAAAGCAAGGTTTGCCAAAAAAGCACCAATGAATGCAAGAAATCCAGCGCCCTCCTAGAGCCTGATGTGATCCAGACCATGGTGAGCTGCGCCTTCAGGGGTCCTTCTTCTCTTCCTTCACTAAGTCCCCAGTCTTGGTGCTGAGCAGCTCTGCACTACTAATACCCAGGCATAAGAGATGCTCTGCTGTGATGGGCACACAATCCACAGGGGCACAGGGGCATTGGATCTTATTCATAACCAGCTGCCAGGCGTGCCAGTGCTCAAGTGGAAGCAGCTCCTTGGGTCCCCTGTGTGGAGAGAGGCCTGTGTGCCCAGCCTGCCTCTCCTCTTCTTCCCTCTGTGTTCAGTCTCCTCTACCGGAATGTCCATCCTTCATCAGCATAACTCCTCCTCTGGAGCTGCCTTAAAGGAGACAGGCTGTAAACATCAAGAAAGGAAGGAAATCAGACCCTCCGCAGCCCCCTCCTCCTCATTCATCTCCTCTCTGTGTCTGGGTGTTGGCTTATCCTACTCTGAAACACACTATCAGCTTCATTATAATGCTGGAAATGGACGAAACTATCATAAAAATAGAAATGGAAGGGCTTATACTAGCAAGGATGCCTATACATGGAGAGACTACTGTATATATTATATATTACATTGTATATTAGATATCTCCAGGGCAATGACAATTCCCACATCAGGTCTGATCTGAGTATAATTCGCAGCATTTGGTCCAGGATGGAAAATAAATCTCATGTTAGATAAAGTAAAAGTATGAAGCAGAGCTGAATGTGTCATATCTTTAGGGCAGGACTATGCATTGAGGAATTAAAGCGGTGGCTATTTAGACATAATACTTGGAGTCTGCAGAATGGGAGTTACTCTTATCCGAGCTTTGTAACTTGATGGGATGTAAAAGGTGCAGTTATACCTGGCCCAATAGCCCTAGAGGGCCCATAAAATAGGTTTAACTTCTGTTTTGTGTGATACCAAAGTCAGCTCTGCTATATCTGTATTAATAAAAGATTAAAGTGGTATTTTGGTATTATTGAGTTATCATATATCCAATGCATATCTGCAGGGATCTGTAGGGATCTGACCACTGGGACTCTCATCGACCGCCATAATGGGGGTCTTATGACCTCCATTCGCCCTAGTAGCCAGAATGCAGGTAGGAATTGCTGAATAGAGATAGAGCTGGGGTCACTCATGCATGCTACCTCTCTATTTGGCTCTATAGGCCTGGCAAGTTTTACAAGAGGTTGTCCCAACTTAAAGGGCCACATTTTTTTTTCAATTGAATGTTATAAAATAATAAAAGAAGCCACACCCAAGGGACTTAAAATATTCCCGGCCACTCCAGTTCTGATACTTCACAGGCCCCACCAATCTAAAATGTGTAAAACATGCAGATTTAGCATTTTTTCCACTTAAACAATGGGGGCCTAATTGTTAAGAATGGTAAATAGTTTGCCAGTCTTAAAGGGGATTATCCACTTTGATAGAATTAATGACCTATCTTTAAGATCCAATCACTTACTTCCTGGGATCTTCAGTGCTCACTGACTGTCTCTTCTATAGTGTAACGTATGTGACAATGCTGCAGTTATTATAGGTGCCACTATAAAAAGACAGTGAGTGAGCACTACAGCTACCAGCATGTAAACAATGGTGGGAGCAATGGCCCCATAAAAACAGCTGATCAGTGTGGGTCCCAAAAGGCAGACTCCCACCGATGTAAAATCGATGGCCTACCTTGAGGAGAGGACATTAATTATATTAAAGTGGTTAGCTCCATTAATAATTTGGCAACCTGGTGTGAGACAGACCAAAATGATTAAGAGGTGTATCTTGAGTGGTCAGTGCATCTCACAAGTGGTGTACATGTCAGAGACTTGGTAAAAAGGCACAATTTTTGGTACAAACCAATGTACGCCCAATATTGTACCTTTTTTTTTTACACATAAGACTGATGATAAGCTATTGGTGATCTATCTTTAGGTCAGTGGGGGGGCCTGACACAGGTTACTGAAGATCAGCTCCCATTCACTTGAATGGGCATTGAGCTGCAGTGACTTGATTCAGTCTTTCTGTGTGTAGACACAGAGCCATCTATAGGTCATATGTTATTGCAGTTCTTTGTATTGCTTTTAAGTGTACCCAAGGTGTCACTGTGTACCCATGGCAAGCCACCAACCACCTGCCATATAACACACCAAGCCCACGTGATCCCCCCATAGCAGTAACAGTTTCCCCACAGTAGAAGAAATTCCACTATGACAGCCACATTATACCATACACACAAGTTATGTCATCAAACACTATTAGTTATTGTGTCCAAAAATTAAACCCCCTAGTGGACTCTTTCAGAGGACGCTCAGGTGGACCAGCCTAACAATGTGCCCTATACACAAATGTGTCTGTCTTTTATCTCTCCAGAAATGGGAAAGTATGATATTATATGGAAACTTAAGTTTACAAACCTCCCATCATTCCTGTTCTTTGTGGGATTCTCTTGCAAAACAAACCTCATAGGGGACTTGGCTTATGCAAAAATCCTTTAAAATGGACAATTCTGATCATATTCTGCTCTTAAAGGGGTTTTCCACCGCAAATGGAGTTTTCATACTGATGATCTATCCTGTGCATAGGTCATCAGTATCTGATCTGTGACATCTGACACCTGAACCCCACACAGATCAGCTATTCCAGTGGCCTCTAGACATCAGAAGCTGGTGCAGTGGACAGGGAGGGTGCACAGGCTGCTCCTATTCAAGTAATAGAAGCAGCACAGCAATTCCCCGCCACCACCACTATGCAGTGGATGGGGCTATAGCTCTACTCCTATTACTTGAATAGGAGCAGCCTGCGCAGCCTCCCTGTCCACTGCACCAGCTTCTGGTGTCTAGAGGCTGCCAGAACAGCTGATCTGTGCTGAACCCCCACAGATCCCATAGTGGTGACCTATCCTGTGGATTTGGGTCTGGAAAACCTCTTTAAATGGATTCTAGAGCTATATGTTATTTCTGACCTATCCTTAAGGTATGTTTTAAATATTAAATTGGTAGGGGTCCAACATCTGGCACCACCACTATGTTCATAGCAGGGTCAGCTTTGTCCTATATGTAGTGGCTGTGTCCATGTACTGCAGCTCATCCCCTATTAAAGTAGTATATCAAAGGCTGGACAACCCATTTACTAATGTCCTACTGTACTGTACAGATGCTAATGTTGGGAGTAGGACCTATGGGTTTACACTACTCATTCAAAAGCAGTTACATGTATTGGGATTGGATTTCGACAGACATTTGTGAAACAAGATGCAGAGGTATGGGCATTTTTAAGTGGCATCCTAATGAATTCCTCTGTACAAATCCCCCTTCCCGCTGCTCTATACAAACACATCTCTGTTGTTAGCTAAATACTCTTTTAACTGTGCAAACATTGACATCTTGTTCTCCCATCTTTTCATCACCACATCACATGGTTACCTAATGGGTTTTGCACAAGCAGCTCACACTCTCCATGGAATGGCCGACCACAGCAAATTCTCATTAACATTTAGAAATGAACTATTATCAGAAATGCATGGCCAGTCCCTAATCCACTTCCCATAACAGCACCAGCGGAATCACATCCTGTATAGGAATATTTTTTTACTTTTTTTTTTTTTCTGCCTATGGGACAACATGGCTGCATATTTACTAGAGTACCCACATTGACCCCAATTCACTGCTGAAAATACCTAAAATGAAGAATATTACCAAAAGTGGACCAGTGAGCAATAATAGAAGGTAAAATTGTGTGATAAATCAGTTTTATTACATATTATGGATAGTCTGGTCAATCGCTTTCCTGGTTAATAGATGGCTCCAGGATACACTATGAGAAGAAGGCAAGGTGGTGGAGGCAATGTGATGCTCTGGGGAATGCTCTGCTGGGAAACTTTAGACCCTGGCCCTACCTACTTAGAGAGGTTTTCTAGGAATTGAAATAACCCTTGTGGAGGGCTAAAATAAAGAAAAAGCATACTTACTAGTCCCCAATGCTCCACTATCTGCCACCAGTGTCCATTTGGTCTTGTGACCGTACATGGATGCCAAATGTACTGTGCCCCACATGACCTCTGACACCACGTGGGGTGCAGGACTTCCGGCATGTGACAAGTGAGTATGTTTTGTTTTTTTATTTTTTTACTTTACACCTTCCCCGACCTCCACAGGGGTTAATCCAATTCCTGGACAAACCCTTTAACCTAAACATTGTTGCAGACCAAATGCAACCTCTCCATGGCAATGTATGGTAGTCGTCTCTTTCACCAGGA
Organism: Leptodactylus fallax; assembly: GCA_947044405.1. NCBI lineage: Eukaryota > Metazoa > Chordata > Amphibia > Anura > Leptodactylidae > Leptodactylus > Leptodactylus fallax. The sequence goes on from CAMRHE010000057.1 coordinate 943,490, forward strand.
TAATTGCGTCCTATAAGAGTATAAAGCTACATGCACATCAGACACATGGTCCATCTGAAATTGCGGACACAAAAGTCCTGCAAGCAGGACTTTTTTGCCCAGCAATGTCAGGGAAAAAACTGTGGTCACCCATTATTATCAGTGGAATCCCACGGCATACATTGTTGTCCGTCATGTTTTTATTGTTTAATCCTTTCTGATCCTATGATGGATCAGAAGAAAGGACTAAACAACGCTGGTGTGAACGGCACCCTAAACTATTCTTGAATGGATGGAGGAACATGACAAAAAGCTCCAGGTGTTGACTTGAATCCAAATGGAGCAATGGGGGCCCCAACTCACAACATACAGGGTTTGTTGGAAGACCATTATAAGTCTTGTAAAGTCCATGCCTTTATTCTGGCATCATAAGGGGGACCTACACACTATTAGGTAGGTGGTTTTAATGTTATGGACAATTTGTGGATATCAGTTACTTGTTCATTATAAAAAGCCCAATAAGGATTCAGTATAAGCCTTGGCTGAGCTACATAATGGAAGAAATCTATAATTCTGTGTGTTTTGGCAACAGGTGCACCTAATGGAAGAAGCACCTAGACCCCTCTGTGTGTGTGACCTGACTTGTAGGTGACCCCTCGCCTGGTCATTTATCACAGGCGGCCTGCTGGCCAGGTCTTTGGCCACATCTGCTGTTTGTTCAGTTGGAAAGTTGTTACAACTTCACAATCTATGTGCCTTCCCATTGTTTGTCAGCGGTAAGAAATCATTACTCAGTCTCACTTTCTCTCTGTCCCCTCTATCAGGGAGACTTTTTACATGACAAATGGGAACATTGCTTTGCTTCCTTGAGTCATTTTTTAACTGTTTGCTTGGTGCAATTTATCACGTAAAACCCTAAAAGATCAGTCTATTTGCTACTTGTTCTAGGCACAGGGGATAATAAAACTGAAAATGCTATTGGTTCTGTAATATTTTTACATTTTATAGTTGCATAAGCTGTCAGAAGTGCTCGCTTTTATATCTGAAGTTTCCATTCCTTAATATATTATTACAAAAGCTAAGGGAATGGCCAAGGCTCCAGATGTGATCAAAAATAAGACAGAGCAGCCAAAGAAATAGAGATTTCCTACAAATCCATCGACCAAGTAATTTAATGGTGAGTTTTGGGGTTCAACCATGAATATTAGATGTTGGCAGACAGGGCAGATATGGGAAAACCATAGAACAAGATCACTTACATAATGGCAAACGGGCATGCTGGTTATGGGCAGACTCTCATGAGGCAACTGGTGGATGGTTTCGCAGACGCTCAAAGAGGGCACAGAACAGTTAGTTGCATTTTGGGAAAGAGTTTGGCAACATCTCATCCCCTTCCTGTAGCAGCCATTTTTCCCTTTTTTTTTCTTCTAAAAGTCATAACTTTTTTTATTTTTCCATTCAAAACAGTATGAGGAATTTTTTTTTTGTGAAATGAATTGTACTGCACATTGACATCACTTTATATGGGTTTGTTATGTATTAACACCTTAACAAAAATCCCAAACTTTGAAAAAGAAAAAAAATTTTCTTTGAGGCTTCCATCTGTAATGGAAACAGGACACCGGCTTCAGCTCTCACTCCAGGGGACCCAGAACATCCGGAACATGGTGGTACCCACATGTCGCCACTGATCAGATGCTCAGTCACGTTGCCAGTGATCAGATGCCTCAGTCACTTTTAGCTAAGGCATCTGAAGAGTTAATGCCTGGGATCAGAGAGGACTCTGATCTCGGACATTGCTGCCAGGTCTCTGCAGTATTTAAAGGCAATGTGTCGTCAGAAAATGACTTATTTTTTAATCATGTTTTATGTTAAACATATTTTTAAAGAATTTTTGTTGAGGTTTTTTTTTAATATTTGTCCATGTCATTATCTATATTAAATCCTAAAAATTCTGCAGTTCTGACTTTGTCCACTATGTCTGAGACTTCCTGTATACTGTATGGGATTTCTTTGCAGCAGTACCTCACTTCTCAGCACACTGGTGATCACAAATATCCCATTCGTGGAAGCATAAAGGGTACAAACAAAAATTTACGCTAAGTTCACACTAGTGTTGGGGTTTCCATTCTTCGGGTGCACTTGGGGACCTGAAGAACGGAAACCCAATCCGCTTATCTACATAGACTATAATGGGGTCTGCTGAGTTTCTGCCGTTTTCTCTTTGCATCTTTCAAGCAGAATGTGGGATGGAATCCCACTAGCTATGTTACTATATGTGGGATCAGGACACTTCGTGACAGCATATTCATGAAAGACAGATGAAAAACATTCTTTGATCATTTGTGGGGGACAATAGTTTTAGACTACTGGGGCAAAGTTCAGATATGGTATAAATACACAGGTTGGGATCATTGAGGGGGAGCTGGCTAGAGGAGAGATAAAGGATCCAGAGACTATTCTAGTGTGGTTAGCATGGTTGTCTTGTAGCACCTGGGTCCTGGGTTTGAATCTGACCAAGGATAACATCTCCATGGAGTTTGTATATTCTCTGTGGTTTTCTCCCACATACCAAAAATATACTAATAGGTAAATTGACTTATTTCTAGGTGGGGTTGTTATTGTCGGGGCTTTGTTGTAGCATTTTTTGTTGTGTGGGTTATGGTTTGCTTATTTGTCTGGTTATTGTGTAGCTATTTATGATTAGTTATTAGGTCTTGTCTCAACTATTCAATCAATTCTGTCTATAACATATATATGTAAGGGTCTTGCCAGACGTAGCAATACCCTACACTACTGCAGGGGTCTGGGAGGAAGGACAGAGACAAGTGAGCCCTAATCTCACCCCAGCCACTGTCCCTTCCTATTGCCTCAGTTATCCTAAACGGTAAAAGGACAACCTGAGGACGAGCCCTATACTGAGTAAGTGATCACACAGAACACAGACGAGCAATGCAGTACAGAATCAAAATCCAAGAGAATAGTCACAAGGCAAGCCAAAGGTCAGAGAATCAGGTAACAAAGCATCAAGAGATATAACAAAGAGAGCATGCAAAGACAGTGCAATAACCGGCGACCATATGAGGGCTGACAACCTGTTTATAGAAAGTCTGGGCAAGTCCCAGACTGGATTGGTAGACAGGCTGTCAATCACACAGGCAAGGCTGAGATTAACTATATGCGGTCCAGAGAGAAATGCTCAGAACACGGGTGTGGCTGGAAATCCATTACATTGTCTAGGACCGTGTTCAGACTGAGCAACAAGAAACCTACACAAGGAACCAAACTGAACACGCCTCCTTCGCCACAGCGTGCGAGCGGAGGGTGGCGCAGAGACCTGAACAGGCAGAGACGTTACAATATATATTTCTTCTTACATACATGTTTTTGGTGTTCTTTCCTTGCTGACCATCCGCTAGAACCCATGTGAGGATATTGTTCCTGTTTAATATTATAATTATTAATATTGTGTGAGAGTGTGAACCCAGAGGGCGCTAGTGAGCGACCCAAAACCAGGATTGAAAAGCTCCTCAGCCACACCCATAGGTGGGGGCACCGACTCCAGACGGAGTGTCTGCAGCAGGAGAGAGTGCTGTGGAGACCTGCAGGAAGCAGGGAGACGGGGAACCAGTCAGAGACGGACAAGCGGTCTGTCCCAAGAGGACTGGGGTCCTCAAAGGACTGACTGATCCAGGCTGTTTGTTATTTTTTGTTCCATTTGTAAGCTGAATAAAAGCCATTTTACTTTGGATCAGCACCGTCTTAATGCTGCTTCTCCGGCACCCAGTACCACCTACACCGCTGTCGAGTCCAGAAGGCTGCCGCCTTTGAGGCTAAATCCCCCTAAATTGCCACAATTGTCAATAATAATATATTTTACACTACACAGTCAACAATGCACAGATGAGACACTCTGGCAGCTGCTAGTAGCACCCAATTCACACTGACTCACTCCATTCAGTCATGTCTGGATAGACAGGTGTTGTTATACTTGCTCTATAGACCATTGCACCCAGACAGCTGGCGATGACATACACGTGCTGCAGTCTCAGTGGCAGCGATGACAGCCGCTCTAGTGCTGGCTCTCTCAGAGTCGCCCTTGTAGATGCAGCAATGATGGTGGTTCCTAAATTAATAATCTCACAGATTTAGGGCCTACACTTGGCTCACTCTCAGTACTGCCTTGGCTCCTATCCAGTATAGATCAGTATATCTCACTCACTCTACTGGGGCAAGCTGAATGGTGAGTTGCAGCAGTTGTGGCATCTGCCATGTCCTGAACGCTCACAGCTGCGAGGGCTAGGAAGTGCCGGGACATGGGCAACTCCAGGCACTCCCACCAAGCTGGTTGCCGGGCAAAGCTCAGTATACTGTGTAGCGGCTGGAAGGACCGCACTATACTATGTAGTGGCCATGCCGGGTTATTGCAGCTCTCTCGCATTCACCAATTTGCAACGGATGACATGTCCTAAAGATAGGTCATAAATAGTAAATACCTAGAAAACTCTATAATGCTAGCTTTTTGTGACACATATACTGAACAGTAGTGTTTTATATCATACCAAAAAGTTTTCTGTCACCCCCTCCTCCCATGTAATACCAAACATGTGAATCACTGTATCACCAATAACTATGGTCTCTATCTTAGTTGTGTCTCCTGCCTGTTGTCAGTACTGTATACAGGATTTGTGAGCAGGTACAAATCACCCAAATGTATGTTGTAGTGTGGATAGGGCTGGGTAGACAAAAGTTAGTGCCAATAAATAGGTTTTGTAGATTTGGGGTAATTACAGTCCATTGTATAGATATAATGTTACATGGATCCATGGAGAATCTGCCTCATTGTACTAGTGGTAGAGGAAACAATTCTAATTTGTTTCCTAGATTTTATTTAAAATTTTTCGGATTTATTAATTTCATTATTTTTTTTATACTTTCTTTCCCCCCTGGGGCAGAATAAAGCTGGAATAACTGTGTTATACTAATACTGCTCTGTAAACATGTCATGGTAGTCATGGGGTCATGGTAGCTGGACACTATTAGTCTTCATATCACAAGGCATTATGGGAAAGGAGCTGGGGAGCTCATGCGCCCTCTGTTGGATGTAACAGATCCTCAATTTGCTTTTGACTCACTGAGCTCCTTTCCCATAATGCCTTGTGATATGTAGATGCTAAGTAGAGGGCAAAAGGCAATTAAAATCTCTACACACCTTCACTGGTGCTCTCCTCAATGTGAGAGATTCTTGTCCCTAACTATTAGTCTTCTGCATACAGAACAATACTGGAATGACACAGGTCATGTCCTCCAAGCACCCCATCCCCCTCTGTCCCATTCGGAAGTTTTCTTCCTGCATTCAGGCGCTGAGGCTAAACTTAGCACTGGTTTTGACTGATGTGTTAAAAATGTTTACAGTGTGTTATATAGTATCGACCAAGACTCTTTAATAATACATAATGGATATATAATATTAAATATATCATACAATCTATAGATAGATATATTGTGGGAAAAAAGAGCAAACACTGGGGGGGAGCATTACTAAGCTAAATATGCCAATATTCAGTCTTAAAGGGGTTGTCCAGTTTATGTTTTTTTGTGATCTATCCTCAGGATAGGTCATCAATAAGAAATCAGTGGGGGTCCAACCCATTCTTGTCTCATAATGCTGCGGCCCCTTCACACAGTTGAAGGGGCAAAACTAGCCAAGACTGAGCTCCACACAGCATAGCGTTCCCTTTCCTAATGCCCCCTTTCCTAGCCCCCACATGGTAAGACGCTCCCTTTGCTGGTCCCCACGCTGTATAATGCCCCATGTACACACTGTATAATGTCCCACAGTAGTCCCTTCACCAACTATAATGTCCCACAGTGGCCCCCTCCACACAGTATAATGTCCCATAGTGGCCTCCATACAATATAATGTCCCACAGTGGCCCCTCCACACAGTATAATGTCCCATAGTGACCTCTATACAATATAATGTCCCACAGTAGTCCCTTCACCAAGTATAATGTCCCACAGTGGCCCCTCCACACAGTATAATGTTCCATAGTGGCCTCCATACAATATAATGTCCTACAGTGGCCCCTCCACACAGTATAATGTCCCATAGTGGCCTCCATACAATATAATGTCCTACAGTGGCCCCTCCACACAGTATAATGTCCCATAGTGACCTCCATACAATATAATGTCCCACAGTGGCCCCTTCACCAGGTATAATGTCCCATAGTGGCCCCAATATTTAAAAAATTTCAGGTTTGGCCGAACCCAAAACATTTGGGGTTCACCATCCACGAACTAGGCCCAGGAACGAACGGAGACCCAGGGGAGGCGAGCAAACATAAAAAAAAACAGTGTTGCTCACTTCTCCTGGGCTCTGGCACGGGTTTTTGGGCCTCTTCAATGATGTCACAGACCATTGAGGCCTGTAATTGGGCCTCAGTAGTCATGCAGGCTATGCCAGTATAATTATGCGTCGTGATGCTGGCGTGATCCACGTGACCCTTGAGGCCTGTCTCTGATGTCTTGAAGAAGCCCAAAGACCCCAGAAGAGGTGAGCCCATAAGAGGTGAATAGCAATGTTTTTTATGTTTTCTCACCTCCTCTAGGCTTCCGCTCATTATACTCTGGGGTCTGAGGGGCTCCCACCGATCTCTTATTGATGACCTATGCTGAAGATGGGTTAATAATAAAAGTGAACTGGGCAACACCTTTAATTTGCACCAAAAATTGGCCTACACAGTCTATTAGACAGGATTAGTAAACCTGCCCTGTTGAAAGTTATTTTGTTTCCTTTGTTCTCCAGTTCTATTATTGGTGCTTATCATGCCCCTTATTCATTTTGCCCACCTTGCAAGCATTTTCTCAGGGTAAGCATGTCATAACTATGAATGAAATGTATAAAGTTATCCTGCCTGACTCCATAGGGTCCTGGGCTCTAATGCAAAATAAATAACAGGTCCCCCACTTACCAAGTGTTATTTATAATGCTTATATCTTTGGAATGGCTGGACAGATTTGGAAAAACAAAACACCAAAAAGCTAAGGGTGACAGCGATTATCAAGTTATCTCATTGGGTTTTGCAGACCTGGTGACATGTCCTCCACCATTGTAGATATAAGTTATTACACCTATCAAAAAACACTAGTTTGTCAATGTAATGCAAGGATAAGCTGATGTAATTTCATCCAGGTAAATATTATTTAAGACTAAATTTAAGTGGATTCAAAAAGAAATAAGGTATAAAAATACTTTTCATATTTTTGGGTCCAGCTCCAATCATTAGATTAACAAAAACTGCATTGTGTAAATTAGGCCTTTGACATCTGTGCAGTTTATAACTTTACTTTCATCTTTCAAACACAACATTGACTAGAAGATGCGTAGTATGAATATAAAACACCAATGCAGACACCTGGCTAATGTGCGTAGCACAGATGTCTAATCTGCAGCACAAGATGATTTTATCCTGTAATTTTTTTTTTCTTACCTGTAGGGTTTCTTTTTTAACATTATACTGTATGCAGTTGTTGCAGCCATACAGCATGGATGTGGGTGACAGAATGATGTAAAATGGACCACCAAAAGGGACAACAGCTCCATTGTCTTGCAGACATAAAAAACCGCATGGTCGTATGCATGAGTTTCCACTAAGTCACTGGCCCAGCCAGTATTAACATTAGGAAGCTGATGCCATGATTGCAGCAAAGAGATAGAGACACTTCCCCAGCTGGATATGTGCACACTGCATCTAAGTATCTAACAATAGGGGGTGACTCTGACTCCTGCGCCGACCCCGACTCCTTCATAAATGGTTGACAGCCATGGTCAGTCATTTATTACATTGAATTCTAATGAAAGTAAATATACACACGTGGACAAAATTGTTGGTAACCCTCGTTTAATGAAAGAAAAACCCACAATGGTCACAGAAATAACTTGAATCTGACAAAGTAATAATATATAAAAATTCTATGAAAATGAACAAATGAAAGTCAGACATTGCTTTCTAACCATGCTTCAACAGAATTTTTAAAAAAGAAAACTCATGAAACAGGCCTGGACAGAAATGATGGTTCCCTTAACTTAATATTTTGTTGCACAACCTTTTGAGGCAATCCCTGCAATCAAACGATTCCTGTAACTGTCAATGAGACTTCTGCACCTCTCAGCAGGTATTTTGGCCACTCCTCATGAGCAAACTGCTCCAGTTGTCTCGGGTTTGAAGGGTGCCTTTTCCAGACGGCATGTTTCAGCTCCTTCCAAAGATGCTCAGTAGGATTTAGGTCAGGGCTCATAGAAGGCCACTTCAGAATAGTCCAATGTTTTCCTCTTAGTCATTCTTGGGTGTTTTTCTGACACTGAGCAGTACACTTTTGTCTAGAATCCCTTGATAGTCATGAGATTTCATTGTACCCTGCACAGATTCAAGACACCCTGTGCCAGGTGCAGCAAAGCAGCCCCAGAACATAACAGAGCCTCCTCCATGTTTCACAGTAGGGACAGTGTTCTTTGTAAGATATGCTTCATTTTTCCGTCTGTGAGCATAGAGCTGATGTTCCTTGCCAAAAATTTTGATTTTTGTCTCATCTGTCCATAGGACATTCTCCCAGAAGTTTTGTGGCTTGTCAACATGTAGTTTGGCAAATTCCAGTTTTGTCAGATTCAAGTTATTTCTGTGACCATTGTGGGTTTATCTTTCATTAAACGAGGGGTAAAAACAATTTTGTCCACGTCTGTACAACAAACTATGTAACTAAATAATTATAAAATATTAATCATTGTATAGTAGAATTAAAATAATCATTTTATTCGAAGCTGGAGTCAGTAACTCTGACTCCCTCGAAAACTGGCCCAGACTATGGCCCAGACTATGACTCCATAGCCATGCGCTGATGAAATTCTGCATCTTTCAGGGTGGTACTGCACAGACTTCACCCAAAATTGGTCTTCAGTTTTGAATCCAACTCCACGACTCCGACTCCACAGTCCTGCTAACAATTGATCATCATCAACCTACTGTGTCCTAGAGATAAACTGTGCCCTCAGAGATACACTATACACCTACATATATGCCATATTGTCATATGGGCCATTATACTTACCAAACAAGACAACAAAATACATTCAGACCCCAAAGCAGACCCTATTCAAATTTCTAAATAAATTCTAATCGTAGACTAAATTTTATCCTGATGCCAAACTAGACCACAAATGTAATCCAGATCCCAAGCCAGACCTCTAAAAATACATTCAGATCTCAGACAAGGCCTCTCCAGTTACTTAATTCTCTCTGCTTTTAGGTCCTTTACAGTCTTGTCACCTGCCTGCATCAGGGCGCTGTGTTCAGCAGTACTTTGCAGTGAAGAGCAAGTTGGACTTTTAGGCTAAGACTACATAATGACTTCCATCCCGCAACCAAAAATCACTGTGTCACTCATGCTAGTGAATGGAGACGCATTGCAATCCGAGGGTGCCGCAACTGCAGCAAAAAAGTCCAGCAATGTTCAACTTTTTTGTGGCTAGAAGGTTGCAATGGGACTCCACTCAATAACATGAGTGAAGGAGTTTGATGGTGACTTAGTGATCTTTTGGTGGCGCGATGTGGGTTGCTGCCAAAGTCGCCGTGTGGGCTAGCTTTAATATAGATCGGACAGCAGCAGGGCCCTTTATGGCCCCACCGCAGCTGCTATTACTGCTATAGTAGTAATATACCTAACTAGTGATCATGTGTGTTTAGGGTAACTTTGTCCATACCTATTGTGTTTGTGAGCCCCTTTAAGGCAAACAGTAACTGATGGGGATAACAATCGATGGAATAACCACAAAGGAAAAAAAATGTGTGCCAAATGCAAGTATTGGATAGGTGGTGGGTACCTATATACAACAAGCAATAGTTTCTCTGTACTAGTAGACCTGAGATCTAGTGAGATTTTTCAGAGGGAAAATAATTAGGTATGCAATAAAAAAAAAAAATAGTCTAGGGAAGGTGAAAGAAGAAGGCTTTAGAAAGAGAGGTTGCAGAGGGAAGAAGCACAGCTTTCAACAAGCAAAGGAAAGGGCAGGAGAAGTAGAAGGATCCTGGGGAAATAAGACCATTGCATTTAAAGGGTACGGTATCAGATGATGCCATTGTTCAGAAGTAAATATTTTATATTTATATAAATAAGACTATAAAAAAACAAATATGACACACGCACCACAAAAATACAAGCAAGTGTGTCTGGTTAAAATACCAGGGGCTGCTGGTAAGCTCTCAGTACCCTGCACACCAATAGTAAAACTCCAATACACCTTATAAACACCACCGCGCTCTAAAACACTTGATGCATAAAACTAAATAAATCTTGTTGCTATAAGACACCTTAACAGAGATCTTCAAGCACAAAGAACCACCTGTTACAGTCAAAACACTATATACTGGATTGTTTATAGTGACAAGATTTATTGAATTTTATGCATCAAGTGTTTTAGAGCGCAGTGATGTTTATAAGGTGCATTTTTCCTCTTCATTACCTTGTCCCGATCTGTGTTTCTGATGCTACTACGATTTTCAGTGGGCAGGATTACAAAGTAAAGGATTTAAGTTTCCATAGTTTCTCTCTCCTCTTAAAGACTCTGCTTCTATATACAGCTGTCGGCATGCCCCTGTTTTGCAAGGTAAGGGGTAGCACTGTAATTCGTCATTGTCTTCTCACACAACAGCTCTGCTACTGAGAAACTGTTCTGCTGCCTAGCATGAGAAACACAATGCTTCCACAGACACAGAGGAAAGGAGGAGAGCCAGGTAGTAGTGGAGATAAGAGGCACATTTGACATCCCATGCTTCATGGGGGGGGAGATAATCACATACTCAGGGTAAAGGATAACTCTCAGACCTGCAGAAGTCTAACCTTTTGTGCATACTTGTCTACTTACACAACAGTTTTGCTACTGAGAAACTTTTCTGATGCCTAGCATGAGAAACACAATCTTTCCACAGACACAGAAGGAAAGAAGAGAGGCAGGTAGTAGTGGAGATAAGAGGCACATTTGACACCCCATGCTTCATGGGGGTGAAGATAACCACATGTTCAATGTAAAGGATATCAGACATGCAGGAGATAATCTGCAAGAACATGGTCTGCATGAGTCATGACAGCATGTAAAAATGACTTACATAGGCTACAGGCAATACATTAGTATGCGACTAACCTTTTGTGCATAATGAACATTTAAGAGTTATAAAACTATTTTAAGCCTATAGAATGAATGTTAAGATACTTTTTTTTAACTAGGGGAAAGGATGAAATGAAAAACAGGTACAAGTGAAACCTTCATTCATACAAATCTAAAAAAAAAAAAAAAAAAAAAATTACCTTAACCCACCCAATAGATTGTCAGCAGCTGAGATTTCTAAAAATCTAGAAGTTGGAGATATACAGTAAAGAATGAAATAGGAGTTCAGAACTTTCCAATAAGGTCCTTAAGGAACTTGAAAAAAAAAGTAGTAGTTATTCAGCCCACCTATAGGGGGAGTTTTATTGAGTAGGGATCAGAGATGGGTGAACCACTTTGTTCCAAGCCGAGTTTGACCTGAATATTCCAAATTGTTAGATTTCAAACCAAATCAAATAATTGGGAAATTGTCTCAGACAAACTAAAATGGCCACTGCGACATGCATTGTGGTAAATTATTATACTCGGAGGTCTCTTCTAAAACTGATATAAAATTAGAGATGTTTGAACCTCTGAAAATTTGTTAAGTTTGGGGCTTTGATGGTTTGCCATGAACCAGAAGTGAAACTATTATATTCTTTGGTCTCTTCAGACCCCAGAGTACAATAGGTGGAGGCCCAGGAGAGGTGTAAAAAACATTGATACTCACCTTCTCTTACCTCTTTTGGGCCTCCTCCCGGTGTCTGGCGCTCACATGTTGATGTCATACACCCAGAGTCTCCACTGAGACCTGTGATTGGGCCACAGTGGTCAAATGGGCATGGCAAGCTTCATGATGTTTGGTGTACCCATGTGACTGCTAAGGCCCAATCCCAGGCCTCAGTGGTGACTCCAGGTGCATGACATCACCTAGAAGACCAAGGGAGAGCGCCAGACGCCACGAGGAGGCCAAAAAGAGTTGCGGGAAGGTGAGTATAAATGTTTTTTACACCTTCCCTGGGCCTCCATCTATTATACACTGGGGTCTGAAGAGAACCAAGAATGTAATGATTTCACTTCTGGTTCTATACAAACTTGTTCAACCTGAAACAAACCAGGGACTTAAGCTACCCAAACTTGAAATAAATCTTGGGACGTTCAGCCATCTCTAGTAGGGATAAATGATAAGTTGAGTGATATGGCTAGGTATAAAAAAAAATCTAAATTCAATCCCACTAGTGAGTACTGGGCACATTGAAAACATCACTTAATAAAGCAAAATGCCTGGAATCTTGAGTTAAATTGAAAATTAGTTTTTATATGTGTAGGGAACTACTGAGATGTAGTGTATTTGGCTTCTCTGTCCCTGCTGCTTGGCCTCAGAAACCCCAGAGGGTTTCTCATTTTGACCCCACGGGGTGAGATCTTGCGTGGAGCCCCTGATGGAGGGAGATTATCAGTGGTCTTGTATGTCTTCCATTTTCTAATTATTGCCCCCACAGTTGATTTCTTCACACCAAGCTGCTTGCCTATTGCAGATTCAGTCTTCCCAGCCTGGTGCAGGTCTACAATGTTGTTTCTGGTGTCCTTCCACAGCTCTTTGGTCTTCACCATAGTGGAGTTTGGAGTGTGACTGTTTGAGGTTGTGGACAGGTGTCTTTTATACTGATAACAATGTCAAACAGGAGCCATTACTACAGGTAATGAGTGGAGGACAGAGGAGCCTCTTAAAGAAGAAGTTACAGGTCTGTGAGAGCCAGAAATCTTGCTTGTTTGTAGGTGACCAAATACTTATTTTCCACCATAATTTGCAAATAAATTCTTAAAAAATCAGACAATGTGATTTTCTGGATTTGTTTTCCCATTTTGTCTCTCATAGTTGAGTTCTACCTATGATGACAATTGCAGGCCGGCCTCATCTTTTTAAGTGGGAGAACTTGCACAATTGGTGGCTGACTAAATACTTTTTTTTCCCCACTGTATGTTCCCACTCTTCTCTTCAGCGAAGGTTTCAGGTCCCATTATACACACAGGTCAGCGCCAGTGTCTGTTGTTGGAGGGATAATACTCATAACCCCCCCCCCCCAATAGGGCTACTTATGATAAATCAACATTTAAAAAAAAAAGACCTGGACTGCACATTCCAGTGTTATACAATGACCTACAAAACTTCAAAAATGAACATGAGGTTATTAGAATACATTTTGCTCAAGGCATATAAGCCCACTAGCCATTTCACAGTGACCTCTTTATAGTAAGGGTGGGTTCACACTTGTGCCGCAGTCCATCCGCCGGGAATCTGACTGAAAATCTCGGGAAACTGTATAGGGACTGGATAGCAAAAGGTTAGCGACGCATTGCTTAAAAACCCATTTATTTGAATGGGTTTTTAAAGCAATGCGTGTGTGTGCACTTTAAAACCGCAAATCCAGTTTTTTTTGCTGGAAACAAAGTCCTACATGTCCGACTTTGTTTCCAGTGAAAAAAACTGGCTTCGCGGCTCAGAGGGTGTAAGCGCACACCCGCGCATTGCTTTAAAAACCCATTCAAATGAATGGGTTTTTAAGCAATGCGTCGCTAACCTTTTGCTATCCAGTCCCTACACAGTTTCCCAAGATTTTTAGTTGGATTCGCGGTGGACGGACTCCGGCGCAAGTGTGAACCCACCCTAAGTCTCTACTCTATACCAACCAGTTATGACCAGACCAACAGTTAGGCAATACTAGTGTGACCCTAGCATAAACGACTCTCCACCAAGGTCTATTGTATCAGGCATCTCTCCAGCAGAAACCTGACGGACACCCGGTGGACCCCATTATAGTCTATGGGGTTTGCAGGTGTCCTCAGGTAACTGCTTTTTATGCGGACAGGCTCTCCTTCTTTTGGGTCCCCATGTGGACCTCAACGAAGGAGAGCCTTTTTACGAATTGAATAGATTATAGTATAGATACAGTACTTAACAAAGCCGAAAGTTGTAACTAGTTGAGCACACCAGCAACTGGTGAACACTTCTGTACACACCGCATAGCACAGCATTACTTACAATACAACATGTACAAGTGGAAACAATTGGTTGTCTCTTTATCACTATCTGTCTCTAATAAAGAGTAAAGCTTTAGGAGTCGTGTACACAAAATTTTGGCCATATAATTTATACAAGAAGGGACATTCTGCGGAGAATATAAATTATCCACGAACATAAAAACACAACCTCGGTCATTTATCCAGAAAATACAAGATTAAAATTACAGACAGGGAGTTATCTCCTCTTCTCTATGTGGATTGAAATATTTCAAAATCTCCGATTCATTATTAGATTATGCTGTAATGCACATTAGTAATTCAGATTTCAGGACAAGCATTGAAGAGCTTGGCAGTTGACAATATGTTCTCTAAGCTGCAGCTGGTATTAAAAGACATCTTCCATCTGCCCATGATTTTTTTTTTTTTTTTTTTTTAGTTTTGTAGGATGTAGAAATAAAAAGTATAAAATTAAATATTGAAAACAGGAATATTTTCTGTTAACTAAAACCATAAAAGATAAAACATACACATAGTTGTGCATGCGCACCAATGCTTAGACTCTATGGAGCCATCAATAACATCAAGATCCCGGGACCACAGTAGCATATTATCTACTGGGTAAAGTGAAGGCCTCAATATTTACCAGTAATTCCCAACAAGCGTGCCTTGAAAACCCAACATTGTCTGCGTCCTTAGGGCATTTTCTGTCATTTGGTAAAAATGATTTGGAAGAGGTGTCCAAAGTAAATTACTTTTTTTTCAGAGGTGCCCTGAATCTGAAATGTTGGGAAACACTGATTATATATATATATATATATATATATATATATATATATATATATATATAATTATATATTGTGGCAATTTGGGGGGGATTTAGCCTCACAGGCGGCAGCCTCCTGGACTTGACAGCAGTGTAGGCGGTACTGGGTGCCGGTGAAGCAGCATTCAGACAGTGCTAATCCAAAGTAAAATGGCTATTATTTCAGCTTACGAATGGAACAAAAAATAACAAACAGACTCGCTCAGTCAGTCCTTTCAGGACCCCAGTCCTCTTGGGACAGACCGCCCATCCGTCTCTGACTGGTTCCCTGTCTCCCTGCTTCCTGCAGGTCTCCATAACACTCTCTCCTGCTGCAGACAGTCCGTCTGGAGTTGGTGCCCCCACCCATAGGTGTGGCTGAGGACTTTTTCAGGCCTGGCCCTAGGTTGCTCACTAGCGCCCTCTGGGTTCATACTCTCACAATATATATATATTAGAATGGTTCACAACTGCACTCATATTTCTGGTTATCCGTCCTATCATAGGCAGCGCTGCATCCATTACATGGCAGATACCAACAATACCTTACAACCCCAGTGACTATAAGGAGGGTCCATCAAGGTGTCCATCATTTTACAGGAAAAAGATAACACTACATACTAGGCTTTTTATTTTCCAATTCTGCTATTGTTTTCTATTGGATGCCAGTTAAGAATCTGATACCAGCCGTGATACAGGTTTCCAGTTTCTTTAGGTTATGATTTTATGCATCTGAAATGTGGTGTAAATAGGAAAGTGGGTGCTCTTTAATCATTGAAAATATCATAAAAAGTATTCTGGGGTGCAAATATATCCTTGTACTTAAAGGGAGTCTATCATTGGGGAAATGTGTTTTTAACTGAAGCAATATTGGAATAGCCTTTATAAAGGCTATTCTACTCCTGCCTTTACTTTTCTTCTCCTCGCCGCCGTTTGTCGAAAAAAAATTTTTTATTCTCATATGTAAATTATGCTCAGGGAGCACCGGGAGCATTCTCCCTGTGCTCCGAGCACTCCGCCGGAGCTACTTTGAGTTCAGGCAGAGCCGACTCCGTCGGCCATTTTTGTTTAGTTTCTTACACCAGTGTACTTCAGAAAAATGGCCGACGGAGAAAGCAGTTGCAAGATGAACAGAAAAAGATGCAGGGGGCGTGAAAAAAAGCAGTGCTGGAGGTGGGTTGCGGCGATGACGCGGAGTGCTCGGAGTACAGGGAGAATGCCTCCGGTGCTCCCTGAGCATAATTTACATAAGAGAATAAAATGTTTTTTTTTGACAAATGGTGGCGAGGAGAAGAAAAGTAAAGGTAAAAGTAGAATAGCCTTTATAAAGGCTATTCCAACATTTCTTCAGTTAAAAACATGTTTCCCCAATGATAGAATCACTTTAAGGACAACTGGAGACACGGATCTGGCTTAGGGCTAAGACTATATTAATATCACCATGCTGATTGTCAGCCATGTTTTTCAAGTCCAAATCGGCATTCCATGTAGCATCTGTTTTTCTCACATTTCCATTTGACTTTCAATGTCAGAGTTGGGTCTGTGAAAACAGGTTCATGTTTCCGATCCATCAAATCAAAAGTAGAGCATGCTCTATTTTTGCACAAATCACGGACCGGATAGCATTTGTCTATGTCATGTGCATGGAACCTAAGCAAGGTGGTGTATAAGGGATTGTGCATTTTTCACTTTTAACCTCTGCAAGGAGGTACGAACTTTCTGAGATGGAATTCAAAGGTTGCTACACCTGGACTTGGCTCCATTAACAATGAATGACGCTTAAATGATATAGAGTGGGTAGGCAGAAATCATAGTCAGATAAAGTAAGATGTGAGACTGCAGAAAAACAATCCAAAGACAAGTCAAAACCATTAGGATTTAGAATAAGTACACTTGGAAGTATTCTGGAACCAAACAGACCTTCTTACTCAAGCCTAGACTAAAATTGGATGGTTCCTTATTAAATCTAAGGAAACTTGAGCACTATTTGAAATAAGTGACTCTAAGTCAAGAGCTGAAGTATTCGTATGACCCACAAGAAAAGCAACTGAGTAGCCCCCAGGAGGAGAATGTCATGCCCCTGGAGCATTGATTTGGCACAAGGTGACAAGTCTAAAATCACTGTGCAAGGCCACCTTTTGTGAC
The DNA here is from genome assembly GCA_947044405.1 of Leptodactylus fallax. NCBI lineage: Eukaryota > Metazoa > Chordata > Amphibia > Anura > Leptodactylidae > Leptodactylus > Leptodactylus fallax. Next base: position 960,583 of record CAMRHE010000057.1, read on the forward strand.
TGTGTAGAAGTCTCAGAAGTTGCTGCAGATCATTTTTATCCTAAACTATAAAGCGGTATAAAAGAAAGCTTTATACTGTATATATATATATATATATATATATATATATATATATATATACATATATATATCTTCTGCTTTGGATCTAACCACAGTGTTTACTAAAAAAAAAGATCAAGCAGCAACCTCATCCAAACTGGACATTGAACACTAGCCTTTGGCCCCATGTACCTGGCAGTATTTGCAATCCATATTAAATATTTCCCAAACACAATTCCTATAACTAGAGATGGGCAAACCGCACAAGATTCCTCTCAACGAATATTTGTGAGGTTCAACCCTTCAGTTTGTTTCAGGCCATTTCAGAGCTTAGTGGTCAGGTGGGGTGTGCCGATATCAAAGCGTCATGACATTGGCGAGCCACACATGATCACTAAGGCCCAATAACAGGCCTCAGCAGTGAAGCCAAGGAGCGTTATAGCTAGGGCCATTTTAATACATTAGGGGGCCCTGTTCAAACTTTTTGAAAGTGGGCCCCCCCCTACATAATTTAATTTCCCCTGTCCAAACTCCACATAAGGCCCCCCGCCCCATCAACCACCAATGTTACAAAACAAAACCCTCAAAGAATACTCACCTAACCTCATTCTCATGGGCATGCAGGATTTAGCTGTAATGATGTCTGCGGCTCGGCACTCATTGTGCTTCCCCACTGCAGGTATTACCAGCCGAAGGCTGAATAATGGTGCACAGACCTGAGAGCTCCATGCTCTATTATTGCATTCAACCTATTTAGGACACAGATAGAGTCACTACCTGCTGCCAGAACAGCAGGACAGCACCTGAAATGTGGGATTGTCCCCCTTGATCTGGGACGGTTAAGGGGGCCCTATGGTTAAAGCGGCCCTAGTTATATCAGCCAGAGGCTTGAAGAGGCCCGAAGAGGACACAGGAAAATTGAGGCAAGGTGAGTATTAACAGTTTGTTATTTTCACTGACCTCTCCTGGGCCACCACTTATTATACTCTGGGGTTTTAGGTTTTTTGTGGGTGGCAAACTTTTCGAAAATTAAGGTCATATCTGTTTTATCTGAATCAGTTCACTCTTCCTTACCTATAACCATCTATTGGTCTCCACTGCACCTCGAGTTTTATATGCATGCCATGTTACAGAGGTATACAAAGCTTGTAGCATAGAACATAGAGATTTATCAATAGATATCTACTGCATTGCCGTATACATCAGCTCTTAGTGCAGCATTTCTTATACTTTGCTACACAAGTCCATTAGTAACATACAGTCATATGAAAAAGTTTGGGCACCCCTATTAATCTTAATCATTTTTAGTTCTAAATATTTGGGTGTTTGCAACAGCCATTTCAATTTGATATATCTAATATCTGATGGACACAGTAATATTTCAGGATTGAAATGAGGTTTATTGTACTAACAGAAAATGTGCAATATGCTTTAAACCAAAATTTGATCGGTGCAAAAATTTGGGTACCCTTATCATTTTATTGATTTGAATACTCCTAACTACTTTTTACTGACTTACTGAAGCACAAAATTGGTTTTGTAACCTCACTGAGCTTTGAACTTCATAGCCAGGTGTATCCAATCATGAGAAAAGGTATTTAAGGTGGCCAATTGCAAGTTGTTCTCCTATTTGAATCTCCTCTGAAGAGTGGCATCATGGGCTCCTCAAAACAACTCTCAAATGATCTGAAAACAAAGATTGTTCAACATAGTTGTTCAGAGGAAGGATACAAAAAGTTGTCTCAGAGATTTAACCTGTCAGTTTCCACTGTGAGGAACATAGTAAGGAAATGGAAGACCACAGGGACAGTTCTTGTTAAGCCCAGAAGTGGCAGGCCAAGAAAAATATCAGAAAGGCAGAGAAGAAGAATGGTGAGAACAGTCAAGGACAATCCACAGACCACCTCCAAAGAGCTGCAGCATCATCTTGCTGCAGATGGTGTCACTGTGCATCGGTCAACAATACAGCACACTTTGCACAAGGAGAAGCTGTATGGGAGAGTGATGCGAAAGAAGCCGTTTCTGAAAGCACGCCACAAACAGAGTCGCCTGAGGTATGCAAAAGCACATTTGGACAAGCCAGCTTCATTTTGGAAGAAGGTCCTGTGGACTGATGAAACAAAGATTGAGTTGTTTGGTCATACAAAAAGGCGTTATGCATGGCGTCCAAAAAACACAGCATTCCAAGAAAAACACTTGCTACCCACTGTAAAATTTGGTGGAGGTTCCATCATGCTTTGGGGCTGTGTGGCCAATGCCGGCACCGGGAATCTTGTTAAAGTTGAGGGTCGCATGGATTCAACTCAGTATCAGCAGATTCTTGAGAATAATGTACAAGAATCAGTGACAAATTTGAAGTTACGCCGGGGATGGATATTTCAGCAAGACAATGATCCCAAACACAGCTCCAAATCTACTCAGGCATTCATGCAGAGGAACAATTACAATGTTCTGGAATGGCCATCCCAGTCCCCAGACCTGAATATCATTGAACATCTGTGGGATAATTTGAAGCGGGCTGGCCATGCTCGGCGACCATCAAACTTAACTGAACTAGAATTGTTTTGTAAAGAGGAATGGTCAAAAATACCTTCATCCAGGATCCAGGAACTGATTAAAAGCTACAGGAAGCGACTAGAGGCTGTTATTTTTGCAAAAGGAGGATCTACTAAATATTAATGTCACTTTTCTGTTGAGGTGCCCATACTTTTGCACCGGTCAAATTTTGGTTTAATGCATATTGCACATTTTCTGTTAGTACAATAAACCTCATTTCAATCCTGAAATATTACTGTGTCCATCAGTTATTAGATATATCAAATTGAAATGGCTGTTGCAAACACCCAAATATTTAGAACTAAAAATGATTAAGATTAATAGGGGTGCCCAAACTTTTTCATATGACTGTATATTTGTGCCAATAACCTGCGCTTCCATGGTAATTGTAGAATAGTTTTCAGCTTGTGGAAATCTGTAGCTCAGGTGTGAAATGTTTAAGACATGTTTAAAAAGTTTTTGCGGATGGTTGCCAGAAATGTGTAATTTATATTTTTACAACTGGAACTACTTGGGTTTTGGACTCTTTCCATATTCACCTACTGTGCGAGTTTGCATAATGCAGAAAATAATAATACAGCAGGGCTTATTCATGCCCATGAACTTCCCATCGTTCAAGAGCACATCTCAATGCAGTAAATACTATGACATTACTCGCCTCATTCATTATTATTTACTAGTTTGCTTTATAGACATTGTTGTTCTAAGCAACAGTCTCTGTTATATCACCGTACTGTATTCATTGCCGTACAGCTGACTATCGTAGCTTTCTATATTGTTACTAAACCCTTTATCCATTTACTGCATTTCAGTGTCATCTTCAAAGTCCTTCACCTAGAGTATTTGTAAGTGTATCAGACCGTACCAGGATCTTTTTAACCCCTGAGTGGTACACTGGTTTCCGCACTCAAGGATGGTAAAAGGAAGCAGCTAGATATAGGTGGTAGAGAATACAGAGTCAGAAAAGGGAAAATGGGCTTGGAGGTTGCAGCAAACTCACAAGGAAACTGGTGTGCAGTATGGTTACAGAGTATCTCTTAGAGGGTACAGGACAATGACTTACTGTTCAGAATAAGTGGCGGCATCTCTGACTTGCTGAACAGCGAACAAAAAAAAAGCTGTGTTTCCGCAATAAGGGACCTCAGCCTTACTCTTACAGTACAGTCTGGTATAAACCAGTATGTCTCACAATGGACAGGGGTAGTTGCAGCTGGTCCTTCACTCCCGCCAGCTCTGTGACATCCTCCTTATGGTGCTCTTAGCATTATGTAGAAGGAATGCACTAAGGCGACATGGCCACAGATTAGGCACAACACCTAAGTAGACGCTTGACTCAACATTGAGGCCAGCTCCATATGATGATCCTATCATACTTGCCTACTTTCCCGAAATGTCTGGAAAGCATCTGTTAATAGAGGAGACTTTCTGGTGACCTACATGAAGAGTTCGCAAATCTCCTAGTAGCAGGAGAACTCCCCAACTACCTTCCAAAAATCAGTTCTTTACATACATGTTGCTTGTGGCACCTGGACACGACATCTACAGACACAGCCCTGGAATCCAAGGAGGAGGTGCAGAGTGATGCGAGGGGCGTGGCTACAAAAGTGGGAGGAGTCTGCCAGGGAAGAATTGAGTACACCTATTACAGCATCCCAATGGACACTGCTTAAGCTGTTTTGCTTTATTTTGTTATGTTGGTACCACTATGTTATATATATAATGTTTTTGTACTGTTTTATGTGTATTTACCCCTTTTATTGTATGTTTTGCAGCTTTCCATTTGTGTAATGCCCTCCTTTATTTCCTTTCACTGTGTCTGGCTATGTATTAGAAGACTTTTAGACCTAGGCATGACAGAGTTCTGTCTTTATCGTATAAGGTCTCATCTGAATAAGGTTACCTTATCACAGTAGATGGGCTCTCACAATTTGATTAAATAGTATGCTATGAACCTCATATTTGCTGTATATACACATAGGCTATAGTAGTAATGCAGTTCAGAATTCATATATTTGTTGCTTGAATATTAAAACTGATCCACATAAAATTTGCTGTCTTGATTTTATCCTGCACTCCGGGGCCACTTATCTACTTCCATACAGGAAAGTTCCAATAATAAAGGGACAGCCATCTCTAATAAAGTGGCCATTCAATGTGTATAAAATGTTATATCACACAGGACTCCATCAATCACTAGTATGAGAGTCCCAAGTCTTGTGCGGAGGATCAGGGGATCCCTGTACTAGTGGTGGGGGGAATCCCACTAGTGTGGTCCCCAGCAGTCTAACGTTTATTACCTATCCTATGGAAAGGCAATAAATGTTGTTTCTAGGAAAACCCCTTTAAGGCTTTGTACTGACTTGTTTCCGATTTGTTCCATACAAAGTGTATAAGCTCATTTGCCTTTAATAATCAACTATAATTAAAATACCTTCAGCTAAATCCTTATTTGCATATGCAGATGTCCCATTGGAAATTCACAATCTCGGGATGCTTGATTGCATATCATTCAGATGAACAGTCATTTGCATGTTTCCGGTAGGGTTTCCTGTGATGGTCTAGTTTAGCACAAACCTGGATTTGAAGCTATTTTTATTTTATATGGGTTTTATATGGCTAATCCTAGTCCTAATCCTAGTAAACTAAGTGAAGATAGACAAGACACATCATTTTAAGAGGAGCCTGACTTTATTAAACAATGTTACCATTACAGCTTTATTGGGAAGATATAATAGAAAAAAGAAGCACATTAAAACTAAAAGAAATGTAATGTGTTGTCAGAAAATAACCTACTTTTAAATATAAAAAACATGTTTTTTTTCAAATTTTCATACATTTTTTTTTTATAAAAATTATGTTATTATCTATAGATTTTTTTTAAATCCTAAAATCCTGCAGTTCTGACTCTGACCACTAAACCAAATAATATGCTAACACTTCCTTTTTTCTGTTCAAGAATTCTTTGCATCAGCCACCTCACTTATCAGCACACTGATGATCACAGCTATCATGTACACACGTGGACAAAATTGTTGGTACCCCTCGTTTAATGAAAGAAAAACCCACAATGGTCACAGAAATAACTTGAATCTGACAAAAGTAATAATATACAAAAATTCTATGAAAATGAACAAATGAAAGTCAGACATTGCTTTTCAACCATGCTTCAACAGAATTTTTTAAAAAAGAAAACTCATGAAACAGGCCTGGACAGAAATGATGGTTCCCTTAACTTAATATTTTGTTGCACAACCTTTTAAGGCAATCACTGCAATCAAACGATTCCTGTAACTGTCAATGAGACTTCTGCACCTCTCAGCAGGTATTTTGGCCACTCCTCATGAGCAAACTGCTCCAGTTGTCTCGGGTTTGAAGGGTGCCTTTTCCAGACGGCATGTTTCAGCTCCTTCCAAAGATACTCAATAGGATTTAGGTCAGGGCTCGTAGAAGGCCACTTCAGAATAGTCCAATATTTTCCTCTTAGCCATTCTTGGGTGTTTTTAGCTGTTTGTTTTGGGTCATTATCCTGTTGCAAGACCCATGACCTGCGACTGAGACCAAGCTTTCTGACACTGGGCAGCACATTTCTCTCTAGAATCCCTTGATAGTCTTGAGATTTCATTGTACCCTGCACAGATTCAAGACACCCTGTGCCAGATGCAGCAAAGCAGCCCGAGAACATAACAGAGCCTCCTCCATGTTTCACAGTAGGGACAGTGTTCTTTTCTAGATATGCTTCATTTTTTCTGTCTGTGAAAATAGAGCTGATGTGCCTTGCCCAAAATTTCGATTTTTGTCTCATCTGTCCATAGGACAATGTCCCAGAAGCTTTGTGGCTTGTCAACATGTAGTTTGGTAAATTATTTTTGTCAGATTCAAGTTATTTCTGTGATCATTGTGGGTTTTTCTTTCATTAAATGAGGGGTACCAACAATTTTGTCATTGTGTGTATATGTAGATAAGACACAGTATAGGTGATATCACAGTGTATCTACTCCACCTCTTCAGAGGTCACAAAGTGTGCCTAGAAAACTCTCCCATAGAAGTCAATATTGTCTCCTCCAGACCATTGTGTGTATGGTCTATGGTTCATCTTCAGGAGATAGGAAGCCACAGATTATTTTAGGTTTAGTGGAAAGAGTTGGAATTGCAAGAATTTTTGGATTTTTTTCAAACTATAGATATGAACATTTCATTCATATTGTCATTTTTGGTGACACATTCCCTTTAAAGAGGTTACAGATATTGGTAACCTTTCCATAGGATAGGTCCGATCAGTGGGTATGTGACTCCCACACCAATCAGCTGTTCACAGAAGCTTTCAGCACCAGAACTAAGACAGAGAACAGAACCAGAACCGCAGCTCCATTCTCAGTGTAGTGGCCAAGACACATCACTGCAGCCCAGCTCCCATTCACTTGGGAGTGGTCATTAACATCTTTAATCTGAAAAAAACATTTTAACATGAAGACAACAATGTAACTATATCCTGCACCACAGGCTGCAAAAGTGTGAAGTAGATACACTGGGGGTGTAATATGTCTTATGCCCGGGGTCACCAATTATGCCAGTGAGTGGGCCTCAGCAGTCATATGAGGTTCCATTTAACCTCCATTATAAATCTAGAGCCATGATAAGACAGGATCACTGATTTCCTTATTTGTTGTAGAGCAAGTCTCTAGAACTATTTCTATGACTGCTCAAGCAAGACGGCCTCCATCATAAACATTTAAAAAATATAGTACATGCATATAAAATGAGATCATTGTACTTATCTCATTTTGTAAGTATGGACTGATCTAAACTCAGGTTTAAATCTGACAACCCCACCAGTGTATCACAACCTTCCCTTTTGCAAACCTTATTTGTCAGATGTATCAAAGTTTAACTAGACACTGATAGCTTGTCACAGCATGATATTTTATCACAGAACACAAAAAAAGATTGAAAAGCCATTGAAAAAGCGGAGTTAAATTTCTGTGCCAGCGTGTATTTAATGTGCTAAGTGTTAAATGGTTGCTAACTTTTCAGACAACTTAAGTCTCATTTCATAGAGCATGTGATTCTGGACCAACATGCAATGCGCTTTAATTAAAAATGTTGCTGCTTTTTGCTTGGAAAAACATCTCTAACATGCCTGCCACTAGGTGTCTCCCTTCTAGCTATTTTACAGTTGACTCCTATGTTACCAGATAAGTACATCTCTAGCAGCAAGACAACAAGACAGTTTGGAAAGGGGAGAGGGCTTTTCTCTCTTTACACAGTGAATGCAGATGGGAGGGGCTGATTTTCCTCACAGTCTCACTCCTAATTGCAAACTGCAAGGACTGAAGATTCTACACTTCACACAGCTTACAATGTAAGAAAAAAGTCTTCTGTGTACTTGTATCTGCTTCTGGCTGCTTGTGGAATTACAGATAGGATATTATTCACAAACACCAAGTAGTTTTATTGATTGTACTCATAGATTGCTCTTTTCCTGTGTCATGCCTGCATGGTACATGCTAGAATGTAGTGGGTGTCTGCATATATATGCTCTATATTTGAGGGTTCAGAGATTCTGGATTTCCTTTATGATGGTCACTTGGGCTTTTTTCAATTGTTTGTTTGCTCTTGTACAGTTACTCCTGACAGAATTGAATATAAACAAACCAAGATAGGTATAATGGATCGGGGAGGGGGCAGACTATTCCTTATTCTACATGCCCACAACCTCAAAGTAAAATGCAAAATGTGCTTCCCAGACCAGAACATTGCAAATTTGCCAGGACCGTTTAAAGCTTAGACCCCACGTTGCGGAAATGCAGCTTCTTTTGTTGCAGATTTTGCTGCATTTTTTTTAGCTAAATCCAAGAATGGTTACATTAGGAATGGGAAATATATAGGAAGCTTCTTATACTTTTACCTTCTGCTTAATCCACTCCTGACTTTGGCTCAAAAACCACAGCAAAATCCGCAACAAAAAAAGCTGCGTTTCCGCAACGTGGGAAATCAGCCTAAAAGGAGTCTACCATCTCCCTCAAGTATATTCAACTGCTACCACTGTGATAAACAACATACCTTTGTTATATATGTAACGTTTGTAGATTTAGAGAAAGTACTGTAGATTATTGCTTATGATGAAGCTCTAAAGCAACATTTACAATGCTCAGGTTAATGTACTTAATGTGCATAGTTGCGAAATACTGCAGCTGGCCCTAAAGGTCTTATCTCGCCAGACTGGAGCCATTCTACCGATAAGCTAATTCCAGCACCCCCAGCAAATAGCTGATGTGGCTGGGGAAAGACATGATCAGCCATACGTTTATGCTGTTGTGAATGAATGACCATCCATATATTTAATGGATGGCTATTCATCCATTGCAGAGAAAATGCACTGTTTGGCGGTATAATGGCCTCTGACCGTGACATTTCCAAATTCAAGCAGCTCTTGTGTACAGAATGAATCATGTATAGGGTCCAGGATAAAGTTAAAAAAATGCATTCCATGAAATATGTCAAAAAATTCTGATCCAAAAAGCTGAAAACATTAATCCATACTGTATGTGATCAAGTACATTACATAATTCCTAGAAGATTCTTCCTAGTCTGACAGACAATCTGTATATTCTTTATAACTAGAAGCTATTACTGTCTCCAATGGTGTAAGAACATCAGTTGCAAATTAGGAATTTGTGACTATATGTTCAATAGCAATGATTTTTCATTGCCATTTACTTCTGCCTTCCTATGATACTGGAAATTCCAGACTTAAGGTCCTAATTGCCCTGCCAATGTAGGTGCCCGGCTGTGAGTACACAGGCACCCGCTTCTCATCATGTGGGAGACCCCACACTATTCGGATACAGTTGACATAGAAAGTAATTTGCGTTGAAATAAGGCACATTAGAGACTAAACGTAGAAAGTCTATACAGTCATGGCCAAAAGTTTTGAGAATGACACAAATATTATATTTTCACATGATCTGCTGCCCTCTGGTTTTTATGTGTGTTTGTCAGATGTTTTTATCACATACAGAAATAGAATTGCATTCATATTATGAGTAACAGAAGCTTATATTGACAGTTAGAATGAGTTAATGCAGCAAGTCAATATTTGCAGTGTTGACCCTTCTTCTTCAGGACCTCTGCAATTCTCCCTGGCATGCTCTCAATCAACTTCTGGACCAAATCCTGACTGATAGCAGTCCATTCTTGCAGAATCAATGCTTTAATTTTGTCTGAATTTGTTGGTTTTTGTTTGTCCACCCGTCTCTTGATGATTGACCACAAGTTCTCAATGGGATTAAGATCTGGGGAGTTTCCAGGCCATGGACCCAAAATCTCTATGTTTTGTTCCCTGAGCCATTTAGTTATCACCTTTGCTTTATGGCAAGGTGCTCCATCATGCTGGAAAAGGCATTGTTGAGCGCCAAACTGCTCTTGGACGGTTGGGAGAAGTTGCTCTTGGAGGACATTCTGGTACCATTCTTTATTCATGGCTGTGTTTTTAGGCAAGACTGTGAGAGGGCCGATTCCCTTGGCTGAGAAGCAACACCACACATGAATGGTTTCAGGATGCTTTACAGTTGGCATGAGACAAGACTGGTGGTAGCGCTCACCTCTTCTTCTCTGAATAAGCTGTTTTCCAGATGTTCCAAACAATCGAAAAGGGGATTCATCAGAGAAAATGACTTTACCCCAGTCCTCAGCAGTCCACTCCCTGTACCTTTTGCAGAATATCAGTCTGTCCCTGATGTTTTTTCTGGAGAGAAGTGGCTTCTTTGCTGCCCTCCTTGAGACCAGGCCTTGCTCCAAGAGTCTCCGCCTCACAGTGCGTGCAGATGCACTCACACCTGCCTGCTGCCATTCCTCAGCAAGCTCTGCACTGCTGGTAGCCCGATCCCGCAGCTGAAACACTTTTAAGAGACGGTCCTGCCGCTTGCTGGTCTTTCTTGGGCGCCCTGGAGCCTTTTTGGCACCAATGGAACCTCTCTCCTTGAAGTTCTTGATGATGCGATAGATTGTTGACTGAGGTGCAATCTTTCTAGCTGCAATACTCTTCCCAGTTAGGCCATTTTTGTGCAGTGCAATGATGACTGCATGTGTTTCTTTAGAGATAACCATGGTTAACAGAAGAGAAACAATGATGGCAAGCACCAGCCTCCTTTTAAAGTGTCCAGTGGTGTCATTCTTACTTAATCATGACAGATTGATCTCCAGCCCTGTCCTCATCAACATCCACACCTGTGTTAATGGAGCAATCACTGAAACAATGTTAGGTGGTCCTTGTAAGGCAGGGCTGCAATGATGTTGAAATGAGTTTTGGGGGATAAAGTTCATTTTCTAGGCAAATATTGACTTTGCAAGTAATTGCTGTTAAGCTGATCACTCTTTATAACATTCTGGAGTATATGCAAATTGCCATTAGAAAAACTGAAGCAGTAGACTTTGTAAAAATTAATATTTGTATCATTCTCAAAACTTTTGGCCATGACTGTACATTGGTAACTAATGGGTTAAGTCCCTCATAGAAACCATTTCTCTATATTAGACTCTGTAGAATGCTGACTCTTACCTTTCAATACTTTGTCTTTAACAAGTGACTGGCACCAAACCAGCTTCAAATGGGGTTACCTTTTGGTGGACCTGGAACCCGGGCTCATCAATAATACATATTCTGCACTTGGTGAAGAAACTGGTGCAAGTGATGCAATACTTCTTGTTTTATGCATTGTATACCATAGAAAATTGGTGGCAAACCATAAAAATTGGCATTGTTGTGGGGTTATAATGTATATGAAGTATAGATTTACTAATACTGTCTAATAGTTATACAGGGCGTGTTAGGGGGTGTTCACACTACCGTTTTTAGTGTCCGTTATATCTCCTCTATGCATTGGCACCACCACAAATGTGATCGCAGGGCTCTGATGCCTTTAACTGGCAGTCTAATGAAGGTCTCCTGATCTGCCTTCTGTATATTTCTATTAGGCCATGCCAGAATATGACAGGCAGTAAAATGTATTACACTACATAGTGCAATGTATTATGTACATCATCAAAGGATAACTTCAAGTCCCCAAGTGGGAATAAAAAAATAGTATAAAACAAAATTAAATGAAATTTTCTATTAAAAAAAACACAGAGAAGTAAAATAATAATAAAACATTAATTCCTATTCCCACAATATTTACCAAATAATAAAAAAAGTAGTATTCGTCGCATCTTTAATGACCCGAGCAATACAACTGTGATGTTATTTTCCCTGCACAGTGAATGGTAGACTGCAAAAAAAATCTAAACAATGCCAAAAAAAAAGGTATATAAGTGATCAAAGTGTGTTAAGTTCCCCAAAATGGCATCAATAAAAACATCTGGTCTTCCCAAAAAAATAAGATCTCACAAAATTTTGTTGACAGAAAAATAATTACGTTATAGGTCTTGGAAAGTGACGATATCAAAAAAAAAAAAAAAATAGAAAAAAAAATTTACAAATTTGGTAATCGTAATGACCAAGTGAAAATGTTTCCAAGTGAAAAAAAGAAACTTTTAATCTTTGTGCAAAGGAGCAGTTCAGTGCACCTGGGACATAGCTGAGATTGCCTGTGGTTGAAAATCCAGCAACATCCCCTAACATAAAGATTGACAGGTTCTGATAGGAGCAAAATGGGTGCTCAAGTAGATCTATCCATGGGAACATCCAACATCGGTACCAAACCATAGCCTCTGAGTGCTGGAAGCTACTGCAGTGGATAATGAGGCAGTCTGTTCCTATGCTAGTAATAGGAGCGTAGTTGCAGCCCAGTCCACTGTATAGCACTTGTCTTCAGGTCAGGATTGCTAATATAGGGAGTTGGAAATTTTTTGACTAAGAAGAGGGAAAAAAAGAAAAGATAGGGGCAGGGAGCAAGGAGCTTTCATAGCCAAGGAACTGCAAATCTGCTCCTATTACTTGGATAGAAGGAGACTGCTTCCCCTCCCCATCCACCTGATAGACCATCAGTATGAAACATGCATTTAGGACCGGCATTTATGCCACTTCTGACATATGTAACACCTGAAATCTTTCTTTTTTTCCACTACTTATGTCAAAAACTTTCCAACTCCCTTTATTAGCAATCCTGGCCTGAAGATAAGCACTTTAACCTACTTACATGACTATGGAAGGAACAGATAAAGTGTGAGTTCCTGCGGATGAGAATCCCAGGTCATAGAGGAGGACAATTACTCAAAGAGCAATAGTTCACAGGATATACATGACATAAACTAGAGACGTAAATGTTACTGAAAAAATGTTTGAAAAAAAAAATGATATTCTTACCCCAAGATCTCATTAATGTTTGGCACCTTAGATACATGCATGAAACATCTGAAAGATTTTATCTTATAGTAACCTAATAAGAATCATAATCCATAAACCAATGTAGTGCATCCAAAACTGAAAATACTCTGTCAAGATAAATTTTGCACATTTCCACTTCCTTCTCGTGGAGAGTGATGAATCCCAAATCAGGCAATCAGAATGTGCAACATTGCATGTTTATTTAATACTAGCAGTGAGCAGGATGTAACAAGCAATTTCATCCCACAAGTCTGTTTCCGGCTTCTTTTTTTTTCCACCTTTATGAAGAACCTTTTTCGTACTCAGGTGTTTTGTTGCTATGGTTACCCTTTCCCAATCTACTCAAAACATAAAGGATTTATCCTTAAATAAGCAAGCAACGTGGAGCATTCGCCGTTCACACAGGTCTGTTCTCACATTCAAGTTCAAGTTCAACACCAAATATTATAAAATCACCATAGTCACTGATAGAGAGGTAAGATGGACAAACAGCTGTTGCTTCCTTACATTTTGTATATCAGCATTCCAGTGAACGGTTTATATTAAAAACATACAGGGTATATTTTATTCCAATGAGACAAAAAATATTAATAATATATTGTGATGAAAGAAGCCCCATCTGTGCATAGATCCTTGCAGAATTATATTGTTTGTGTATATATCCTTGGTGAATGTATTGTTTATGTATGTGTTATCAGTATATTACATTGGTATGTGTGTATATAAGTAATGTCAGGTGGGGGGAGATCAGAGGAGAAACTGTTTCTTCCTTCGATCACAAGACCAGATTAAATGCTTTACAACTTTTTGACCCCCGTCAGAAGCAGTCAGGTATAAGAGAGGTGACCAGACTGCGACCTCAGCCATTTGTAGGATATTCGTCTTTTCAAGGCACAGATGAAACCAGTCATAGCCCAGCTTTCCAAGATATGGAAAGGGGGAAGAGGGGGGGCACCCTGGCAGCAAGCATGGCTAAGCACAAACCAGGAGCTTAACATTACAAAGACTGGAAATACCTTGGAACTTTGTCATACTTTGGAAGCCATCGAACAAGCTGGGTGTTGGTCATCACATCTGAGAGATCCTCCAAGCTCCATGGAAACAAAAGAACTCTAAGTTACCAGGTTTATTCTGTTTTTTCTTCTTTTATTTTAAAAACTGTTTTTATTGTCTTGTCATCTTTTATTTGTTATATATATTGTGACAATTTGGGGAAGTAAACTCAAAATGGCGGCTGACTCCTGGTCCGGACAGCGGTGGTTCATGGTACTGGGCGCCGGAAAGATAGCTTTCAGACGGTTCAAGTGTAAAATAAAAGTGGCTTTATTCAGCTTAACTGCAACATAACAAAACAACAAAAAACCTATGCCACAGTTAGGGCCTAACTCACTCCTTGAGCCCCTAACTGTCCTGACTGTTGCTCAGCTCCAGCAACAGTCCTCTGTGGACGCCAGCCCTCTGGGACAGAGCCTCTCTCTCTGTCCTAGCTGGTCCACTCCTGTGGACGCCAGCCCTCTGGGACAGAGCCTCTCTCTCTGTCCTAGCTGGTCCACTCCTGTGGACGCCAGCCTTCTGGGACAGAGCCTCTCTCTCTGTCCTAGCTGGTCCACCACTTCCTGCTTCCTGCAGGACACTCCAGCCCTCCTGGAGTTACATGCCACCGCCCAAAGGCGTGGCTGAGAGCCTTTTCTGGCCTGGCCTGGGTCGCTCAACAGCGCCCTCTGGCTCACATACTTACATACCCTCCCCCTCAGCTCACTACCCATGGGGTGAGCTACAATGGGACGAGACATCCTATGATGAAGTCCCTCTTCAACCAAGTATGCCTGTCCAGTGTCTCTCCAGAAGTCCCAATTTGGCGGTCTCTTCTTCCAGATTCCGGTTACTTGACACTTCCGGTGTCTCATCACTTTTCTCATCACTTTAACTGCTACGCCAAGATCCTGGCCATTCTGTGCAAGTTTTTCTTCATCACCTTCACAATTCGCCATACAGGGGATCACATCATTTTCATCACATTTCTCGCCATAGTCTTCAGCCATCCCATTGCATGACTTTGATCCCTTTAGTGAATAGCCATAAAAATCTTCATCTTCACCTATCATGAATTCACAGGAGCTCAGAGACCAACTAACACGTATTTCATGCACATCAATGTCTTTAGAGTATAACTGTATCACGGGAACTTTTTCCGTAAGCTTCATCTCAAAGCAAACTTTGCCATCACCATCAAGGCTTAGACGTTTAGGAGACATAGGCTGCTTGCTCTCCTCTTTGTTTGAGATACACAAGCTCTGTACTGCAATATCTTCTCCTTCTGCACGAGGGCCATACCGTACACCCTCACATAATAGATCACGCTGAACTACATTTTCTGGCATGTCTTTAACAACTGTCACATCATTGGTGACATGTAACCATCTCTTACTTCCTGACTCCCCCTTCACAGACAACATGGAGTCATTATTCACAGTTTGTTCACCAGACATTTGGCTAGAGACAGGTACAGCAACACCTTTATCCACAATGGCTTCAGACACTTTAGCTGTTGGGACAACATATGCGTGGTCAGTCTTCTTACGGACTCTTGTTCCACACTTTTGGTGACCCTTCACCTTATTTACCATCTCACAGCCCTCTAGGCTTTGGGCCTCATTGGTTTGAGGCTGGACCCACTCTGTCACAGGCAGTGTGTGACCAATCACAGTTTCTTCTTCTGTTGGACCTTCTTTGGCCTCCTCACATTTTGCAGGAAGTCCACCTTTAGCAGCATCTTCCTGGGGTACTATACCCTCTACTTGACGTTTTACCGAGTCACATGGTTTCATCATAATCTGATCATTGGTATCAACTTCAGTGGACAGGTCACTCATGTCTGTCTGACTCAATGATTTTCCTTTCTCTGCCTCTATGCTGGCAGCTTTTTCCAATTCTAACGCCTTCTGTAGCGCACAAATCTCTGATTCCAGCTCCAGAACTTTCTTCACTGCGACATTTTTCTGGGCCGCTTCCATCTCAGTCTTTACTAGTGCACCTTGCACCTTTAGTTTAGCAACAAGCATTTTTAGATCTACAATCTCAGTAGATAAATTAGACAGGTTTCCCTCAAACTGAATCTTCATGTCTTCTATCTGGAGGTCCAATTCTCTCTTGGCCTTTTCCAGCTTGTCATAAGCATTAGCTTTGTTCTCATACAATATCTGCACAGATTCCAGGTTTTTCTCAACTTCATCCTTGGAGCTAACCAGATTCTCCACTTCAGTGCGCCGTTGCTTGTTGAGCCTCTTTAACTCGGCCTTCAATTCAAGGGCCTCTGCTTCAGCACTGTCACGTTCTTCTGCATATCTAGCAGAAAGAGTCTTCTCTTCACCAAGCAGCTGATCAAACTTTTTCTGCTTCCTTTCTAAATTTGACACCATCCGACATTGATGATCAAGATCTACACCTATATCTTCTAGTTCCTGCTGCAGTCTAATTTTCGTCTTCCCAAGTTTGTCATAAGCAGCAACCTTTTCCTCAAACCGTTGATTTGTAGCTTCTAGCTCCTTTTGCAACTTTTCCTTTAGTTCTTCAACAGAGTTCAAGGACCCAATACTATCCTCCATTTTTTTCTTCATATCAGTCGCCTGAGCCTGTAGTCTGTTTGCCTTGTCAAGCAGCTCTGCTTGAAACCTGTCCCCTTCTGTGACTTTTAGTTGCATCACTTGCAGTTGAGTCTCTACTTTTTTGTGACTCTGCTGTAAGGTTTGCACTTTCTGAGCATGGACAGACGACATCTCCATCAATTCTTTGTCTTTATTTTGCACCAAAACAGACAACTTCTCATTATCTTCACAAGATCCTGACAGCGCCCTCTCCAGGCTACATATTCTAGCTTTGAGTTCCATTTCTCTTTGTTCCAGAACTCCAGCTCTCCTTCGCCATTCGTGGATTTCACCATTTAGGCGAACCTGATGCAAGTTTTGCTCTGACTGCAATGTCTGCACCACAGATTCTAAATCACTCTCTCGGTTAGACACATACTTCCTCAGCTCTGCAATTTCATTTTCTTTATCAGTTAATGCAGCCGAAAGTTTTTCACACATCCTAACTTGGTCATCCAGACATTCTGTCTGACTCTGCAAAAATTCACTTCTCTCACACTTAGCAGTTTCAAGGTCATCTCTTAATTTTTCAATGACACTCTCTTTGGCAATGGAGTCTTGAACATGCTGCTCCTTTAACTCCTGCAATTGCTTCTCAAGCACTTGCTTTTGCTCTACACTCTGTATCACTTCATTAGATAGAGCACATTTCATTTCTGCAAACTCCTTCTTAGTGACACAGTCCATTCCAGGCAAACCCAGTACCACATTTTCACAATGACTAGGATATAACCTCTTCATAGAGTCAAGCTCTGCCTTTAACTTAAGGTTCTCTCTTTCTGATACCAAAAGTTGCCATTTCCAATCAGATATTTCATTCTCATACATGAACCTGATGGTTTTATTCTCATCTTGAAGCCGCTGCACCCTAACATTTTCATCTTTGGCGCGTTCATGCACTCCATTATGAAACACACACTCAGCAGGGACATATTCCATCATAGAACAGAGGTACCTTAGAAAAATTGAGTCACCATCATGCAACCCTTTATCTTTACTTGCACTCCACCTGATCTGCTCCGGGTTTTGTGTCTCTCTGCATTCAGACTGCTGCACTAATAAACCTGTGCATAACTTCTCTGCTTTTTTACAAGCTGAAATTCTCTTTTTTTTGCCCATGGTTTACTAACAAGATTACACAATATTCCACAGCAACCTTGGGTTCAACCGGCAGCAACTTTTTGCTATCTTCTGCAGTCACCTGTATTCACACAGTTAACTTATGTGGCACTACAACAACCAGCATTTTCTTCTGTCTTCCACAGAAAATACCAACATGGCACCATAGCCTTTCACATGGACTGTTTACAATATCCATCTTCTATACACATTGCATACTTTCTTGCCATCAGCAAACATTTCACAGACTTCTGTGCCACAGTATACACAAAGACCATTCCCTGAATTCCTCATCCAGAGTTTTACTTTCACCAGTTTTTTTGCACACACTTTGCTATGTTGCAATTCACTCACCCCTTCCTGGGCTTCTCAGTTGAAATCACCGATTTTTTTCCAGCTGTAGGCCACAATGCACACTTAGCAGTACTGCAGTCACCAATCACTTGTTTTCCAGGACTTGCGTGGATCTCTTTATGCGCGCAATTCTCCACCATATGTGACAATTTGGGGAATTAAACTCAAAATGGCGGCTGACTCCTGGTCCGGACAGCGGTGGTTCATGGTACTGGGCGCCGGAAAAATAGCTTTCAGACGGTCCAAGTGTAAAATAAAAGTGGCTTTATTCAGCTTAACTGCAACATAACAAAACAACAAAAAACCTATGCCACAGTTAGAGTCCTAACTCACTCCTTGAGTCCCTAACTGTCCTGACTGTTGCTCAGCTCCAGCAACAGTCCTCTGTGGACGCCAGCCCTCTGGGACAGAGCCTCTCTCTCTGTCCTAGCTGGTCCACCACTTCCTGCTTCCTGCAGGACACTCCAGCCCTCCTGGAGTTACGTGCCACCACCCAAAGGCGTGGCTGAGAGCCTTTTCTGGCCTGGCCTGGGTCACTCAACAGCGCCCTCTGGCTCACATACTTACAATATATATATATATATATATATATATATATATATATATATATGTAAGTTTTTCAATCTAAAACTCTATTCACAAGGTCAAGCCAAGGACAACCATGTGCTTAATGGATCCATATGGGATTTGATTTTTTCACCAACCCATGCATCTGTATGTGTGAATCAGGTGTGTGAAAACAATTCGAAGCAAAACAATACACCTTAGTACCGTACAGGAACCTGATGGACTCTAATTCTCAGGGTTTTGGGTGAAGAATAAAGTCCTGTGATTAACTGGGGATTGGAGTCCACATGCGTGTGAGGCACCATTAGAGAAACCAGTGGGTGACCAGCAGAGACCTAGAGACATGGGAGAAATCCAACTGCCCAAACCTTATCTCCCCTCACATCAGATGTCAGCAGAGTGTCGGTAGGTTCCATATACATTAGATCGCCACCGAAATTGGTGGCTTAGGCTGATACACATCAAATCTGTATGGCCAGTTTTAGAAATCCAATCATATCTGATACAATAGCCAGTTGTATTATCCCTTTTATTTTGCAACATGCCTCTCAAAATGAGGAATGGATTGCTATGAGCAATTGCTCCACTTGCACTAATCTTGAACAATCTCCCCCATTGTGCTATTTAGTACATCGGTACATAATAAGTTGCAGCTTTAGAAAAGCACTTTTAATTTAGTATATTTGATACCTTTACAATATAGACATAATAAAGTCTGCACTGTTTGTACCAGGGGTCACATTACTCTGGATGTATATATTCAGTATATTTTATTTCATGACTTATATCCGGTCTTCATTCTCCTGTGATATAAATCCAGTTTACTAGACAGACCACTGAACAGCTGCAAGAAATGAGTGTAAATCTCCAGGGACAGACTGACCTAAATATTGGCTCTTATAATTAATAATTCTATTAACAGGGGTCGGGCAATGGAAGACAAACAACTGTTGGCTCACTAAGTGGAGGTCAGGTGTCCTTTAAGGATGGGTTCACCAGCAGTGTAAGAGTAGATTTTTCTGGGAGGAAAATCTGCATGAAAGTAAATGTAGTTTTCTTTAACGCCATTCACATGCGTAATGCAGAAAATAGAAGCATGCCTCAAATGTTGTAATGATTGATTCAGATTTCATACGATGTAAGGGATTGATGAAGCAAAATGTAAAATTCTGGTGCATATCGGGGCAGAATTATTAATATAGTCCTAAATTTAGACAGCATAAAACTAGACAAGCAGGAAATGCACCAAATTTATTAGAGAGATGTGATCTGCGTGATAAATTGGGCTCATCTTACAAGATATATTAGACAATTTTCTTTTTCTTGCGCTAATAATGGCAGTATTAATAAATCTGGTGCAGTTTATGACTGTACCATGCCCCCTTTTCAAAACTGTGAGAAGGGAAAAGCTTCTAAAAATAAGGCTATGTTCACACAACCATGATGATTCTCGGACGTGTTTTTTCATGGCCGATTCACCACCAGTGCGGCATCCTTTTTTTCACAGACCCAGATTTATAATCTTGCGTACAAGACATAAAAAAGTTGCAAATTTTACATGGAAATTGGATTTTGCGCAAATATTTGCAACTTTTTTCTAGCACAGGGGATATGAAGACTGGAGTTGAATATGCCAGTCTTCATAAATGTCCCCCATTGACTTTCAGGAGGAAAGTCTGATCATGTAAATGTTAACCAATATATCAAAAAATAGAGCATGCTTTGCTTTTCACAGATCATGGGTAGCGCTTGCCCAAAAACATTAGTAGTGTGAACAGAGCCTAAGAAATTGTTGTGGAAGTTGTTCAGTTTATACAAATGTTGAAAGACAAATGTTATTGTTTGTATAATGAAAAGTTGTACAATTTTCCAATATACTTTCTGTATCAATTCCTCATGGTTTTATAGATCTCTGCTTGCTGTCATTCATTCTGCTTACTACCAGTGTTTATAAATCAAACCATGGTCATGTGATATACAGTCCATGGTCATGTGATGGACAGTCCATGGTCATGTGATGGACACACAGGTGCACAGTTAATTATATTCACAGCACAGTAATCAGACATCTGCCTGGTAACGAGCTGTGCACCTGTGTATCATTACATGACCATGGACAGTACATCACATGACCAAGGGCTGATTTTTATCCACTGGCAGTAAGCAGAATGAATGACAGCAACCAGAGATCTAGAAAACTGTAAGGAATTAATACAGAAAATATATTGGATAATAGTATAGATTTTTATTATACAAACAATACAACTTGTATCTCAATATTTGTCTGAAACTAGACAACCCCTTTAAGTGTTAATAAAACTTTGCTACATTTGTACTGTAAAAAGTCCAGATATCTTTTGTCACCACTAGGGGACCAGTATTTATACAGTTACTATCAGCTTCGCTGGGAGAGGAAGGAAACTAACAAACTAAGCACTAAAATGTCATAAAATATAATAGGAAAAGTGACTGCATCTTCCATTACATATCCAAAACAATAACTATAACATACTTATAACTTTTCAGAACTATCAGTAGAATGACTAAAGCAAGGTATTTAAAGGAAGAAATAACTACACAAATAAATAGTGTAGTCATATCTACTGAAGTGGAGTGAGATGCGTGTGCTTCCTTTATATTGCTCATACAGACCACCATCATCACCATCATCATCATCACTGTTTATAATAATCCTGAGCTCATGGATACAGAATAGTGTTACTGCATTCAATGTCTACTCTCTCGGTAAGTCATCAATCAATGTCTGACGGCACAGACTATTTAACCAGAGAAGAGAAATATTATAGGCTTATTATAATCTAAAGTTACCTCATTGGTATCATATTCCTCATACGTTACACATCATCTCTGATACGATATCACAGGTTATGGTATTTCCACATCAATGTCAGTTTATTAGAAGTGATCTGCATTACCATCAGCCATCAAAATCACAAACTGCACTCACGCTGAGAAAATAAATGTGCAATATGGAAGGTTACAATATATTACAGTAATGTTCAGGTCACAGAAATAAGTATTAGGGGAAACCTATAGATTGCAAAGCAAAGTTTACAAGCAATGCATCCAAAATAAAAGGAAGTAACTTTGCAAAAATGTTAATTAAAAAATATCATATATATATATATATATATATATATATATATATATATATATATATCAAATATAACACTTTGTGTATACAGCTATTATGCAGAGCTATGTGTCTCTATGGTTATGTAAATAAACATTTGTAGTCTGATCCTGTAGTCATACGATCAACTGGATGCACAAATCACAATATCGGTATATCTATCTCAATACCAGTAGGGTGTATAGAAGATAAGAGTACACTATGGGTGGGCTTTACTAACCCATCCATGCCATGTTTCTGGTATAGGTGGGTGTAAATGTGGCACATCAACCTTTTATTGTTCCAAAGATGCACCAATTTCTTTTCTGCGTCCTGCTAGCCACTTTTTAGAAAAGTGGTCAGAACATGGTGGGCCAGTATGGGTAACCAGACAAATTTATTATAACTCATGCTAGAAAACTGGCTTGAGTTACACCAGAAGTCTGTGCCAGGCTTTGACTGGCATACATTTCAATTCTGGTGTACATGAGTGGGCCAGAATTTTCAAGAAGCCGGAACCCCGTAATAATTGAGGCGCACCTTTCGCCAGCAGGGAAATATAAATTTATTGTCATATTTCTGTGTTTTCTCTTTTTAAATCATAATGACAACCAAAAATATCAAAATTATCCTGTTCAAAAGTTCACATACCCCAGTTTTTAATATAGTGTATTGCCCCCCCCCCCCCCCTTACATCAATGACAGCTTCACATACCCTGGTGATTTCGGCCTGATAACATGCCCAGAACCCAAACCACGGTCAGGTAGACCAATCAAAATTTCAGCCACAGCTGCCCAGAAAATTGTTCGGGATGCAAAGAAAACCCCACACATAACATCAGCTGAAATACAGGACTCTCTGAAAACTATCGGTGCGGCTGTTTCAAGATGCACAATAAGGAGGCACTTGAAAAAAAATGGGCTGCATGGTCGAGTTGCCAGAAGAAAGTCATTACTGCGCAAATGCCACAAAGAATCTCGCCTTCAATACACCAAACAGCACAGAGACAAGCCTCAAAACTCCTGGAACAAGGTAATTTGGAGTGATGAGACAAAAACCGAACTTTTTGGCCACAACCATAAACGTTACATTTGGAGAGGTGTCAACAAGGCCTATGATGAAAGGAACACCATTCCTACTGTAAAGCACGGAGGTGGATCACTGATGATGTGGGGATGTGTGAGCTTCAAAGGCACAGGAAACTTGGTCAAAGTTGAAGGAAAGATGAATGCAGCACGTTATCAGCAAATACTGGAGGCAAATTTACACGCATCAGCCAGGAAGCTGCGCATGGGACGTACTTGGACGTTCCAACATGACAACGATCCAAAACACAAGGCCAAGTCGACCTGTCATTGGCTACAGCAGAAGAAAGTGAAGGTTCTGGAGTGGCCATCTCAGTCTCCTGACCTCAATATCATTGAGCCACTCCGGGGAGATCTCAAGCGAGTAGTACATGCAAGACAGCCCAGGAATTTACAGGAACTGGAGACTTTTTGCCAAGAAGAATGGTCAATTTTACCATCTGAGAAAATAAAGAGTCTCATCCACAACTACCACAAAAGACTTCAAGCTGTCATTGATGTTAGAGGGGGCAATACACGGTATTAAGAACTGGAGAATGTGAACTTTTGAACAGGGTCATTTTGATGTTTTTGGTTGTCATTATGATTTAAGAACAGAAAACACAGAAGTTTGACAATAAATGGCTTCAACCAACCACTAACCATGAGTGAAGAAAAAGTTTTTGTGTTATCATTCATATTCTATGAAAAAAGGACAAAAAAACAAAAAATCTGCCGGGTTATGTAAACTTTTTAGCACAACTGTATGTCAGGATATTATGGTTTTAAGAAAATGTTTAAAAGTAAATGACCATATTCACAACCAAATCTCATCCAGGAAACAGATCAGTGTGCGGGTTATATTTTCTGGACTGAGCTCAGCTGTGTGAATGGAACTCAATGCACTGAGCTCCCGAATGGCTGGATCATTACAGTACTGAACTGATATAAAGCTGTGAGTTTAGCATTATAGTGATTGTTAAAAGGGTTTTCCAGGCTTAGAGGTCATCAATATAAGACTGGCAGGGTATGACACCTGGGACCCTTGCCGATCAGCTTTTTAAAGAGATTGCAGTATTTGGGTGAGTGTTGCAGCCTCTTCTCAAAACACCAAGCACAATGTTGTTGTATTGCAGCTGTGCTTAGTATAGCAGCGTAGCCCCATTCACTTGAATGGGACTGAGCTGTGAACAGGTAACGTGACCAATGAATGTGACGTCACATGGCCTGTGAAGTGGAAGCAGTGCTCAGAGACAATTAGTCACCTGGTCTAAGGATAGGACATCCTTTGGTAAGTTGGGAAAACCCTTCTAAAAACATACACCCTTTATTTGTTTCTGTACTGATAAAGACTATGGGCCGGATGTATTAGGCCTTGTACACTAGTTATTTAGGTAAGAATGGGCCTAGCTGCAGCTGGGGGCAGAAGGGCTGCTGTGCAGGGAAAGCTTAGATGGGGAGCCAGAGCTAAATTGGTGCTGTGTCCCCTCCATCTGTGGGGGTTCCAGAGGTCAGGCCCCCGCTGATCATAAAGTAATGACATATCCTTGTGCTATGCAATGACTTCACGAGATGGGAAAACCTCTTAAACCAAATATTTATTTATGGTAATATATCCCATAGAGAATTATCAGGGGCAGGGAGAGATGTGATCCGATGACATCAAAAGCCTTTCTAGCAAGAACAGCTTATGAGCTCATTACAGTGGAGTATTGATTGGGAAACAACCCATGCAAAGCGAGAACATCATACTGCATCGATACACCATGACAAGCCCAATAAGTGAGAGACTCATGTAATACAATTACTGCTGGATAAAGGGTTAGTCAGAATACCAGGAACCGATAACATGGAGGCATGAAGGTAATATCACACAGCAAAAACTACGTACAAAAGATAACTTTACTGAAGTAAGAATCCGCAGTGAATAGTATACTAATACTACTACTATAGGTCATCAGTACATGACCTTTCGGGGGGCGACACCCAGATCCCTGCTGTAAAGGATGGGGAGAGTGTGCAGGCTGCTCCCATTTATGTAACAGGAGCAAAGCAGCAGCCCTGTCCAGTGCGTTGCAGTGGATCGGGGGAATTGCAGCACAGCGTCTATTACTTGAATAGGAACAGACTGCACATGCTCCCGTCCATTAAAGCAGTTTCCGGGACACCTAGAGGCTGCCGGAACAGCTGATCTGTGCGGGGTCCAAGATCATATATTGATGACAAGTTGCGTAACTAAAGTCTTATGTGCAACCTTTGACTGGGGCCCCCTACCTCATCACTACGGTGTATTCCTGATAGTGGCGTCTATGGATACTGCAGTGGTGTCCCATACACTTAAAATGGATACAACTATAGAATCCACAACCAGATAGAATGCAGTGAATAAGCAGCACAGGGGGTCCTAACAGTCGGACCCTCACTGATCTAAAATTGCTGGTCTATCTGAAAGCGCTATTCCAGTTCTTTGGTATTAATGATGTATTCTCAGGATAAGTCATCAATAGGAGATCAGTGGGGAGTCCAACACCCAGGACCCCTGCTGATAAGCTGTTTGAAGGGTCCATGGCGCTTGTGCAAGTGCTATACCTTCATTATTTACATTGCACACCATCTGTTTTATAGTGACCGTATGATGTAATTACAGCCTGTTCACTTCTATAGGATAATGCAGTAGTGATATTATATGGCTGCTATAAAACAGATGGTTTGCAATGTAAATAGTGAAGAGGTCACGGCACTCACACAAGTGCCACAGTCCCTTCAAACAGATGATCAGCAGGGGTCAGGGTGTTGTACCCCCACCAATCTCTTAGTGATGACCTATCCTGGGAAAGGTCATCAGTAGCAGGTAAATGGAATAACCCTTTAAGGCTAAGGCCCCACGTTGCGGAAACTCAGTTTTTTTTGTTGCAGATTTTGCTGCGGTATTTTGAGCCAAAGCCAAGAATGGCTAAAAAAGAATGGGAAATATATTGGAAGTTCTCATACTTCTACCTGCTGCTAAATCCTCTCCTAGTTTTGGCTCAAAAACCACGGGAAAATCTGCAACAAAAAAATCTGCATTTCCTCAACGTGGGGCTGTAGCCTAAAAGAGTTATCCATTGAGGGGTTACCTTTCCAGTTCATGACAGTGGTCGGGGAAAGCTTGAAAGCCTGATACCCCAGCCACAGTGTTCCCTGTAAATATAATACATCGCTGGCAGCAGAGATCAACATTCACTTCTGCTGCCTGGAGAGTTCAGCAAAGTGGCATCCACAGTCAGCAGAGATGAGTGCTTATCTCTGCTGTCAAAGGGGTTGATCTTTATAAGGGGGACAGAGGTTTGGGAATCAGGCTTTCTCTGACCACTGTAAAGCTGTAACTCTAGCTGGACACAGGTCTCTTATCCCAACGGGCCCAGTCTCGTTCGCACCCCCTACGTCTGAGATGGTTACACCCCTGCTGATGATCTATCTTGTGGAAATCTGTGTGACTCCATTTAAAGGCGCACTCAATGGAAAATGAACGTACTGTGATATGACTAGTGCAGGACCAGATGAGGTGGTGCCTGACAAATTGGGAAGGTTTTATCTAGACCCATATTATTTATGCTGGTCTTGATATTTTCTGTGCATGCTTTCTCTTATGCATAAATCTATGCTAGTTTATGACTGGCATAGATTATAGGCATCACTTATGCCAGGAAACTGATGCCTAAATGATGCCTAATAAATGGCCAGTGACGCTGCCCAGAGCTTGCATTCAGCACACACCCTTCAGAAAGTGCAGGCTGTGGCATAAAAACACTACTTGTGATTAGTTTTGCAGTTAGAAAGTTGCAATCACAACCTTTGCAAATGTTTTGTGCCTTAAATTTTGCAAAACAGATTAATAAATCTTTCCTGATTCCAAAAACATCAAAGAGCAAATCTCTATGTTGTGCAAAGTCTCTACCCAAGCCAGGTACCAGGTGCCCTGAGAGTTGCCTGAATACCCATAGTAAGATCCAGGAGCTTGTTATGGCTATAAAGTAAGAGTAAGCTCGCTCCATCCTAATGCAGAATTAACAGGAAAAGTAACCATATTGGACAATATTAGAAGAAACACTAATTAAGGCAATTTAGTCAAAAATATGCAGCAGAAAATCTAAATTCCAAATGTATCACTAATAGCAAAATCTGTTCAGATATTTTAGTGATGAATATAAAATTGACTGAACTGTAATTCAGTATGGACCGCCATGTCTGCCTAGTTATTTTAACTGGAATAGTTTACTGAATATGGCAAATAATATTGGGATTTCAATATATGGTTATCAATGTATTGTTATATAACACACACATGTATATAGATATATATAACACATTAAACAAAGTTAAAATGGGTTTCCGTCTGCTCTCATCAGCTTTACCTGCTGTTTCTTCTTCTCGCTTCCTGTATTCTTCAACAAGCTGGTGGACGGACTTTGACTGTTTGATGGACAGGGCACTATGAAGTACCTCACTAGATATAGACATTGCCTTTACCATGAGAGATTATTTATTATGATTACTATAAATCTATAATAATCAAATCAAATATTCACAGTAAATGTATATTACATTACAAAGGTTTGGAAAACACTTACAATCTACCAGGACAGATAACGGACTTGCTGTAAACTCAATGTTATCTTTGTGTTTACATAAAAGAAAAAATACTGTCCAAGCCTTTATCAGCAAACTGTAATGTATTTAGGAAAACTCTTGAATTTAGCAGAAGCTAGCAGTATGTATTGAGATGGGAATACCTCTTTAAAGAGAGTCTGTCACCAGTCTGTCCTTTCTTTGAACTATGCTGAAATCTGGCCCACAGTAAACCATGTATAGTCTCAGCAATCTTTCATCCAGCTCCAAGGGTGCCCTATCGTACAGGTGGCATACAATATGCAAATTAGCATGATTGCAGTAATTATTCTGTATTATGCCTACAGGTGGCCTTTTCTTATTATAGCTAACCCTCTGAGTAAGGTTTTAATCACTTAAGCCTTTCATAGGTGGTATACATCAAGAGGATTTAATTACATACACTGTATACAGTGTTTTCAATAGAAGGTATTATAGGTATATAAAGGCATACATTGCCAATAGGGCTCCAATGTTCAGAATATGTTCACCAGAAACCTTCCTAGTGCATACACTAAAAGTGGATCACTAACTTTTCAGTTGGTTTCACTGCCAATTATTATTATTTTTAGAGCCTTATTAATTTCATATGTAACCCATTCTATGAAGAAGGGGTCTGCATATATAGTACTAGTACAATAAGTACATAGCTAACTAGATGACTGAACTGTGGGAATAGTGGGCATAGTGGCAATAAAAAACTCTACCTGTGAAGGCTTACAATCTAGAAGGGAATGTAGATGGAGACAATAGCTGAGTGTAACTTAGTCATATGGTAATGCGATGTGAACAGGGTTACTGTGGTTGTAGGTAGAGATGAGGAAAACTGTTGAAATCAAACTAGAATCGACCAGAATTTTCCAAAAGTTTTAACACAAAACTTTGGGAATTCGACACCCGGAAGTGAATCACAGAAGTATGACGTCTTCCAGGAGGCCAAAAGAGACCAGAAGAGGACCAAGAGAAAGTGCTGGATGCCACTAGTAGGCCCAGAAGATTTAGGGAAGATAAGTATAAATGTTTGTTATTTTTTTTATACCTCCCCTCTTTTTACACCTATTATACTCTGTGGTCTGAAGAGACCCTGGAGAATAATAGTTTTACCAAAACTAACCGGAAGGTAAACTTGTCTGAACTAGAGACAAAGTGAATCTTCAGAGGTTTGCCCATCTTTAGTTGTAGGATGTTTTAATAATAATAATAGTCCTTTAATAGTCCCACAATGGGGAAATTCAGTGTGTTACAGCAGCAAAGAAATGGTGGGGTTTCAGGCTGCTTTTGAAGGATTCAATAGTGGCGGACAGTTGGATGCGCTGGGGTAGTGAGTTATGCACTGGGGTATGGATTTTCAGAGTATGGGTAGGCATGGGAGAAATCTTGCTAATGTGTGAAGAAGAGATAGGAGAAAAGTGAAGGATGTCTTGAGAGGATCTGAGATTTTGTGTGGTTAGCTATTAGACAATGTATGGAGATATATGGAGGACAGGACAGCCTTGTATGTTATAGTTAATATTTTGAATTGAATTAGTTGGGCATTGGATAGTCAGCGGAGGGGCAGAGCATTGGCTGAGCGGAGAGGCAGAGCATGCAGCAGTGCTCTGTGTTCCCACTCCCAAGGATATTTTCAATAGGAGTTTGCCTGAGCTGAGTGTCAAGTTTACTGAGTATCGTTTGCCAGTGTGCGGTGAAGTACAAGTGGCAGACATGTGCATACTTTAACACAAGGTTACATACAGTGCTGGCCAAAATGTGTACCACATTGAGCATGGAGAAAAGAAAGAAGACCAAAGAACTGTCTGAGGACTTGAGAAGCAAAATTGTGAGGAAGCATGAGCAATCTCAAGGCTACAAGTCCATCTCCAAAGACCTGAATGTTCCTTTGTCTACCGTGCACAGTGTCATCAAGAAGTTTAAAGCCCATGGCACTGTGGCTAACCTCCCTAGATGTGGACGGAAAAGAAAAATTGACGAGAGATTTCAACGAAAGATTGTGCGGATGGTGGCTAAAGAACCTCGACTAACATCCAAACAAGTTCTAGCTGCCCTGCAGTCTGAGGGTACAACAGTGTCAACCCGTACTATCCGTTGGCGTCTGAATGAAAAGGGACTCTATGGTAGGATACCCAGGAAGACCCCACTTATGACCCAGAGACATAAAAAAGCCATGCTGGAGTTTGCCAAAACTTACCTGAGAAAACCAAAAACTTTTTGGAAGAATGTTCTCTGGTCAGATGAGACAAAAGTAGAGCTTTTTGGGAAAAGGCATCAACATAGAGTTTACAGGAAAAAAAAAAGAGACCTTGAAAGAAAAGAACTACAGTCAAACATGGCGGAGGTTCCCTGATGTTTTGGGGTTGCTTTGCTGCCTCTGGCACTGGACTGCTTGACCATGTGCATGGCATTATGAAGTCTGAAGACTACCAACAAATTTTGCAGCATAATGTAGGGCCCAGTGTGAGAAAGCTGGGTCTCCCTCAGAGGTCATGGGTCTTCCAGCAGGACAATGACCCAAAACACACTTCAAAAAGCACTAGAAAATGGTTTGAGAGAAAGCACTGGAGACTTCTAAAGTGGCCAGCAATGAGTCCAGACCTGAATCCCATAGAACACCTGTGGAGAGATCTCAAAATGGCAGTTTGGAGAAGGCACCCTTCAAATCTCAGGGACCTGGAGAAATTTGCCAAAGAAGAATGGTCTAAAATTCCAGCAGAGCATTATAAGAAACTCATTGATGGTTACCAGAAGCGGTTGTTCGCAGTTATTTTGTCTAAAGGTTGTGCTACCAAGTATTAGGCTAAGGGTGCCAATACTTTTGTCCGGCCCATTTTTGGAGTTTTGTGTAAAATGAACAATGATTTGACTTTTTTTTTCATTTCTCTTTTGTGTTCTTTCATTGCAAGCAAAATAAATGAAGATCTTATTACCAAAGCATTTGTGATAGCAATCATTTTCTGGAAGAAATTCAGTATTATCTGACAGAATTGCAGGGGTGCCAATACTTTTGGCCAGCACTGTAGTTCAGCACAGGCCACAGGGACATAGGAAATTAGGCTTTTCTTGCTCATAGTTATTTGTATTCGGTCCCAAAAAATAGTCTGATCAACAAAATGGACAAACTCGAGATTCTAATGATAGACATACTGTAGATTGTGATGTAGTGGGCATAACAGAAACCTGGCTGGATGAGAGTCATGCTTGGGTAACAAATGTGAAGTGCAACACTATGTTTAGTAAGGATTAAGGGATTTGTCTAAAAATGGTCGCCAAGACATGATTTGCAGTAAATTATACTCTGGTGTCTCTTCAGACCCCAGAGTATAATAGGAGTATACTCACCTTCCATCACCTCTTTTGGGCCTCCTCGTGTCATCCAGAGATCTCTGTCTTCCTTCTCCGTGAGCGCCAGAGACCCCACAGTATAATAATTTCACGTCTGGCTCTATCCAAACAAGTTTAGACTTAACCGGAGGATCGATTCATCCGAACACAAAATCTTTAGAGGTTCGACCTTAATTTGTTGATACTAATGGAGGACGCAATAACAGAAATATTACTAACAGGAATTTGTTATAAACCGCCAAACATAGGTGAATAGGATGAGGATGTAATGCTGCAACAGGTAGAAAAGGCAAATAATAATATCAACATCCTTATTAAGAGGGGGGGGGGGGTTACTATTCTGTTATTATTTGGGATGCAGTTGTAAGTTTTCATCCAGAATTCAGGGCAACTATTTCTCTCCGTTGGTTGAAGAACCAACCAGAGTCTGCCAGATCTAGTTTGTGGAACAAATTGGGTACTGTATCAGATTTGCAGGTTAAGGAGCATTTGGGCAGTAGTGGCAATGGTGGCTCAGTGGTTAGTACTGTTGCCTTGCAGGCTAGTTGAATCCAGCCAAGGACAACATCTGCAAGGAGTTTGTATGTTCTCCCCGTGTTTGTATAGGTTTCCCTTGGTTCTTTAGTTTCTTCCCACACTCCAAAGACATACTGATAGGGACTATGTGAGCCCTACTTGGGACAGTGTTGAGTATATCTGTAACTGCACAATATGATGGTGCTATATAAGTAAGCAAAATAAATAATATTCAATAAAACATTACAAAAGTGAGACATGAAATCTGGAACTTTAGAAAAGCAAATTTCAGGGAAGACCTCAGACTTGTAGACTGGGATCAAGTTCTGGCAAAAAGGAATACTAAAGATAAATAAGAAGCATTTCAGGACTAGAAATGAGTGAAATGGGTTCATTATGGATTCTCTAAAATTTGTGGTTCACCCATAAACCACTATTATATTCTGGGGTCTCCTCAGACTTCAGAGTATAATATGTGGAGGCCGAGAGGAGGTGAGTAAAGATAACTCACCTCTCCTGGGCTCTGTTCGGGCATCCAGCCTCCTGAATGACATTAGCAGCTGCCCGGGACCCTGGAGAAACCAACCATTTATTTTTGGCCTAGGCAGCGCTGTTTGCTCATTTGCTTTTTAAAAAGAGAAAAAAAATATGACAAGTCAGGAGAAACTAGGCACGTGCACTATTATATACAGCCATTATTAACACTGGGAACTGTCAACTTACGATACTAGAGGTGTATCTTGAAATGACTACTACTTGCATCTAAGTGTCGTGACGTCTGCTCTCTACAAGTGACCAATGAGGTCCAATCACAGGCCTGGAGGAGGCTGGAAGAGGCCTGAAGAGGATGCAGAGGTGATGCTGGACATTGCAATGGAGTCCAGGAGTGGTGAGTAAGACCTTTTGTTTCTGTACCTCCCCGGGCCTCCGCTTATTGTACTCTGGGGTCTGAAGCAATCCCGGAGTATAATAATAGGAGTCCCATTTCAGACTGAACAAGTTCGGTCCGAAACTACACTGGTAGGCAAACTAAACTGAATACTTAGCAGATGAATCTTGCGAGGTTCACAGATATATTACAAGAGTCATGCATTTAAAACATTGAAGTTCAACGGTTGTGAAAATCAGGCATTAAGCTATTCCTCTTGTTCACCAGTATTTGCATATTCCTAACCCAGAATTCTTAGCATGGCATGCATGATCTAATAAGTGCCTGTACCAGTCTCTCCCTAATAAGAGATATTACCCCTTCTGATGATTTATACAAAGAATACAAGACTTACGAAGAGCTCAACAGGAAATAAAAAACTGCAATCAAGTTAGCAAAGTTAAGTCAAAATAATGCGAATGGCTGTAGCGTATAAAAATGGGAGCAATTATGCCGATTTTGTGGTGGCAGCATTTTCTATTTAAAGGATTATAGAATACATGGAAGTCTAAGTGACTGGTAATGCTATGGTACACTATATCCATCCTACTCAGAAGGCAGCCAGGGATACGGAAGGTACAAGATACTTAGTGAAAGCAAAGACTGAATATTTCTGCATGTTCCAAGTGTAAGAAAATAAAGGAATAGGCAAGCATTTTTATAATCACAAATTTTGAAACTTTGGGTTCTAAGAAGTAATTAAAGTATTCAGCTATTTCCGAGAACGAGAGCGGCGAGGGCACAGCTTGAAGGGCCATTGTGAGTCACACAACTACAGTAAGTGCAGTAATGCAAAAGATAAAATCAATCAAATCACAAGTACAATCATGTAATGATTGTTCCAGTTATGCTCATTCTCTCCTCTCGCTTCACAATGACTCACAGGCAGCTGAATAAAGGATGCCACAATTATCAATAGCATTTCTAGGGCCCCCTCAGCATTTTCAGCAAACAAAGACAAAAGTAGGCTGTCACCTTTTTTTTCATAGCCTATGTACTGGTAGTATACATAGGTAAATTAATGCAGATCCTATCATGTTAACGTCAATCTACAACATTTATCATATTAAGTGTTAAGATTGTATTGGTAATATTGCATCTTTATTACTTAGCGGAGATTTCAGACACACGGCGGTGGGGTGGGAAGTGGTCTATTTTAGTAGTGTTTAATTATTAATAGTGCGTATCAGTTAGAACCAACCAATTGTTTCCAGCCTCGGCAGTTCTCTTTGTTACTTTGCTCTTTAAGTAGAAAAATGTAGAATTAAGAAACGTGTTAGAAATTAGGGGAAAGCAAATACATGTATTATACTGTATACACAACCCTTATTAACCCTATGATGACGCAGAGTAGTTTGGTTAATGCTTGGTGACTTTTTTCATATTTTTCATCTCTGTCGTTCAAAATTTGTAACTTTTTTATTTTTCCGCCGACATACAGTAGCTATGTGAGAGTTTATTCTTTGTACTTTCAGTTGGCACCATTTTGTATAATACAGCTGAGACCTGGAAGACATGCCGCAGGCACAGAAGCTGTACTATTACGGCGCTCTGTGCCACACTATTACATTGCACTGAGCATATAGTTAACGCTGTAATAGTACAGCAATTTAATGCCAAGGGCACAGGAGCTGCGCCTGCGCCATTATTTCCAGCACTTGGCTTTATTAGACAGCCAAGGCCCGGGACTAGCCACCTGAGTCTGAAAATACTCCAACTCCAGTAGATTAACCCCTCAGATGCCTTGATCAATAGCAATCCAGGGAGTCTGGGGGCATATTGCACCGACCACTACCCCTCAGCTCCCCTGAGATGAGATTGCGGAGTCTGAGAGGTTACCATGGCAGCCATGAGGCCGAGCAATGGCCTCCTGATTTCCATTTTCTGCTACACATAGGAATCCTGTGTGCAATGTGCTGCAATACAATGTATTTCAGTATATTGCACTGGGGATCAGGGATCCGAGGTTCAAGATCCCCTGGGGGACAGGTAAAAATAAAATAAAAAAGTTAAATAAAAAAAATAATAAGAAGAAGAAGTTTAAAAAACACATAAACAAAAAAAATTAAACAAACATATTAGGTATCCTCATATGCGTATAAGTCCCCACTATCCAAAAATGGTATCATTTATCCCGTACGGTGAATGCCATAAAAATATATATATATATACAGCAATGCAATTTTTGTCACCAAAAATTTGCACCAATAGAAACTGCAACTTGCCCTGCAAATAGAGAGCTCTTACATATCTCTGTCAACAAAACAGAAAAAAGTTATACAGAATACAGTGACCCCAGGAAAATTTTTATTTAAAAAAATGCTGGTTTCTGGCAACATTTATGCAAGTATACTGGCCTTAATGATAACTTGGACGGGATTGATGGTCCTGCCTCCCTTTGAGGAAAGTGTCGCGTGGGACGCAGAACTTTTTCATGGCTTGTACACCAGTTTTCTGATGCACAAACCATGATAAATCAGACCCTAAGATTTGTCTGAAACACTACAGCATTTCAGAGTTAAAAAATACTCCTTAGTAATGCGAACAGCTGCCAGTATTTCATATTACCCATGGTTTAGGCACCATGAAAATGATGAAAGATTCCCTTCCAAATGCAAATACATTCAATTACAACAGCAATCTGCTAGCACCGACAGCATCACTGCTATACTACTGTATATATATATATATATATATATATATACAGTGGGGAACAAAAGTATTTAGTCAGCCACCAATTGTGCAAGTTCTCCCACTTAAAAAGATGAGGCCGGCCTGTAATTGTCATCATAGGTAGACCTCAACTATGGGAGACAAAATGAGAAAACAAATCCAGAAAATCACATTGTCTGATTTTTAAAGAATTTATTTGCAAATTATGGTGGAAAATAAGTATTTGGTCAATAACAAAAGTTCATCTCAATACTTTGTTATATATCCTTTGTTGGCAATGACAGAGGTCAAACGTTTTCTGTAAGTCTTCACAAGGTTGGCACACACTGTTGCTGGTATGTTGGCCCATTCCTCCATGCAGATCTCCTCTAGAGCAGGGATGTTTTGGCGCTGTCGCTGGACAACACGCACTTTCAACTCACTCCAAAGGTTTTCTATGGGGTTGAGATCTGGAGACTGGCTAGGCCACTCCAGGACCTTGAAATGCTTCTTACGAAGCCACTCCTTCGTTGCCCTGGCAGTGTGCTTGGGATCATTGTCATGCTGAAAGACCCAGCCACGTTTTATCTTCAATGCCCTTGCTGATGGAAGGAGGTTTGCACTCAAAATCTCACGATACATGGCCCCATTCATTCTTTCATGTACACGGATCAGTCGTCCTGGTCCCTTTGCAGAGAAACAGCCCCAAAGCATGATGTTGCCACCCCCATGCTTCACAGTAGGTATGGTGTTCTTTGGATGCAACTCAGCATTCACTCTCCTCCAAACACGACGAGTTGTGTTTCTACCAAACACAGAGGCGTAGCTAGCGGGGGGGGGCAGGGGTGGTGGTGGCCCCGGGCCCACTGACTCTCGGGGGCCCACCTCGGGGCCGCCGCAACACAGGTTACCCTAACATATTAACTGCATCGGCATCTACATGACACCGATACAGTTAAAATACATTCTCTACTCGTACGTAGCTTGTAAACCACAAGCCACTTCAGGC
Organism: Leptodactylus fallax; assembly: GCA_947044405.1. NCBI lineage: Eukaryota > Metazoa > Chordata > Amphibia > Anura > Leptodactylidae > Leptodactylus > Leptodactylus fallax. The sequence goes on from CAMRHE010000057.1 coordinate 996,475, forward strand.
CTGTGGCCTACGAGATGCCCTAAGACGTCTGCGCGATGACGTCATTGTCCTGCGCTGTCTGCGCCAGGACGCAGATCCTGCTTCTTGAGTAAGCAGCGGCAGTTCCGGAGGCGGAGACTCCTCCTCAGGAGATCGGAGGTAGGTGAGTAGCATCGACTTTTTTGTTAATTCACTTTGGGCATTGTAATTGGGGGTGGGGGAATACATATAAGAGGTCAATTGGGAGCATTAGGAATTTAGATAAGAGGCCATAACTAATATAAGGGGTATTAGGGGCCTTTAATAAAAGAGGATATAAATTATAGAGAAAGGTCAATGGGGGCTGTATGAATGTAAGGGGAGATAATATTAGGGGGCATTGGGGCAGTATTAAAGGGGTTTTCTAGGGAATAGTAAGGTTTACTGGTAAGGATTGTATTGGGCAAATTGGAGAGGAGGCAGGGAAGGTGAAACATAAAAAAAAAATACTCACTTGTCTCCGGGCTACCGATGTCCTCAGCCCTCTGCTGCTGTCTGTCCAGGCACATGCACGCCGCTTCCCTGCCACAAGTCCTGCACTACACATGATTGGCCTCAGCAGTGGCTGGAAAAGACTTGGTGATGTCACTCATATACATGACTGGGTCCTTTACTGCCAACGCTGAGGCCACTGATGACCTCAGCAGTCACGTATGGCACGTGTCTGAACAGACAGTGGTGGCAGACACCAGAGAACTGGGGACAGGTAAGGCTGGGTTCACACTAGCGCTCGGATTCCAATTTTCGGGTCCACTTGGGGACCTGAAAAACGGAAACCCAATTCGCTTGTAAAGCGGTTACCCATGCACCCCATAGACTATAATGGGGTCTGCTTGGTTTCTGCCCGGTTTCTGCTTGAAAAATGTGGAGAAAAAAGTATGATTTTTTTTATCACCTACCCCACCTCCACTGTGATTTGTCCACTTCCTGGACAACCCCTTTAAAGAGGACCTTTCATGTCCTCATGAACCTGTGATTTTATATACCGGTAGAAAGCCGACAGTTGGCTTTCCCATTACGTGCCCCGATGGAAGAGATATCGGTGCCGTCAGATGACGCTAGACTGTCAGGAATGCCCTTCTCACAGTGGGAGAGATCAGTGCCGAAACTAACGGCACCGATATCTCCTCCACCAGAGCACATAACGGGAAATCCAACAGTGCACTGAATTCAGTGCACTGTCAGCTTTCTAGTGGTATATAAAACCGCATATGCATGAGGACATAAAAGGTCATCTATAATACGAAGAAGTTATTAAGCAATATTAGGCAATATTAATACAGAGGGGCATTTATGTAAGAGGGCATAATGTATACAAGGAGACATAAGAGGGTATAATTAATAATAGGGAAATTGGGCAATATTAATTTTAGGTGGCACTCAGGGCATTATTAATTTGGGGGAATTATTAATTGAGGGGCAGTATTAAATAAATGGGGCACATAGGAGCATTATTAAATTAAAAAGGCACATGGGGTTATTATTAATTTCCAGGGGATTTTATATCATATATTTTATAATTGGGGTAGCAGCAGGATGGAGATTTTATGTAGTTGAGGACAATGTGGGTCGGGTGCCTGGAAAAGTGAGGAGCCAAAGATGTCTGTGTTACTTTACAGTCACAGCTGGAAGAAGTAGTCATGGTGGTCCAGATGGAAGAGGCGATAAGTGTAAACAGTCAGAGATGTCACTTGTAAGTCACAACATTGTTCCTGTACTGTCTTTACGTAACTGGTCTTCACAGCCCTGTGTAGAACCACTATCTACCACTTATACGGTCACCGTATAGTGATAATGTTGATATACCTGAGTTGGGGGCCCACTTGGACGTGTTCGCCCCCCCTGTGCTGAACCCCTAGCTACGCCTCTGACCAAACAGTTCTACTTTGGTTTCATCTGACCATATGACATTCTCCCAATACTCTTCTGGAACATCCAAATGCTCTCTAGCAAACTTCAGACGGGCCCGGATATGTAATGGCTTAAGTAGGGGGACACGTCTGGCACTGCAGGATCCCTGGCGGTGTAGTGTGTTACTGATGGTAGCCTTTGTTACGTTAGTCCCAGCTTTCTGCAGGTCATTCACTAGGTCCCCCCGTGTGGTTCTGGGATTTTTGCTCACCGTTCTAGTGATCATTTTGACCCCACGGGGTGACATCTTGCGTGGAGCCCCTGATGGAGGGAGATTATCAGTGGTCTTGTATGTCTTCCATTTTCTAATTATTGCCCCCACAGTTGATTTCTTCACACCAAGCTGCTTGCCTATTGCAGATTCAGTCTTCCCAGCCTGGTGCAGGTCTACAATTTTGTTTCTGGTGTCCTTCCACAGCTCTTTGGTCTTCACCATAGTGGAGTTTGGAGTGTGACTGTTTGAGGTTGTGGACAGGTGTCTTTTATACTGATAACAATGTCAAACAGGAGCCATTACTACAGGTAATGAGTGGAGGACAGAGGAGCCTCTTAAAGAAGAATTAACAGGTCTGTGAGAGCCAGAAATCTTGCTTGTTTGTAGTACCAAATACCGTATTTTTCGGACCATAAGGCGCACCAGATTATAAGGCGCATTATCAATAAGGGCCTGCTAAGGCGTCTAGGTTCATATATAAGGCGCACCAGATTATAAGGCGCAGCGCATTAAATAAAACAAAGCTCAGACCGTAAGTCAAACTTTATTTAATTCTTTCACAATAACTCTCAACTTGTTTAGTTGTAACTGCAAATCAATACATTTACTTTTTCAGTTCATTCCTCCACCACAAATCCATCAAACTCTTCATCTTCAGTATCAGAGTTTAATAGTTGTGCGATTTCGGCATCAAGCATGCTCGGGTCCCCCTCATCATTATCCGAGTCGGTCACGTTGCTGATGTTTAGCTCTTCAGTGATGATTCTAGACTTCTTGAAATCTCGGATGACACTGGAGACTGATACCTTCTCCCAGGCGTCCACGATCCACTTGCACATAGTGGCATAACTCACCCGGCGTTGCCTCCCGGTGTTGGCGAATGTGTGGTTACCTTCTGTCATCCAATGCTCCCATGCAGCTCGCAATTTAACTTTAAAAGACCTGTTGATGCCAATATCTAGCGGCTGGAGCTCCTTGGTTAATCCACCTGGAATGACGGCAAGCTCCGAATTAGTTTTCTTCACTTGGGCTTTGACAGCATCGGTCACATGGGCGTGCATAGAGTCACAGACCAATAGGGATGGGGATCTGTGAAAAAAGCCATCCGGTCTCCTGACGTAGACCTCCCTCAGCCACTCACTTATCTTCTCCTCGTCCATCCAGCCCTTTGGGTTAGCCTTGATGATGACACCAGCAGGAAACTGTTCCTTTGGCAAAGTCTTCCTCTTGAAAATGACCATGGGTGGTAGTTTCTGGCCATTAGCCTGACAGGCGAGAACTACAGTGAAAGATGACTTCTCGTTTCCTGCGGTATGTATAGATACCGTACTGGTCCCTGTTTTCTCAACAGTATGGTTTACGGGGATGTCGAAAGTGAGGGGGACCTCATCCATGTTAGTGATGTGTTCTGGTTGGATATTCTTTTCATTTATTTTGGTTATGCAGTAGGTGCGGAAAATGGCCAGCTTCTCTTCATAATCCTTTGGCAGTTGCTGGCAGACAGTAGTTCTGGTGCGGATGGAGAGATTACGCCTTTTCATAAAACGAAAGCACCATGAAGGACCTCCTCGAAAGTCCTTGATCTCCATGTCGCGTGCTATCGCTGTGGCTTTGAGACGAATAGAGACAGTGGAGACGCTTCTACCTCCGGTTCTCTGTTCGATAACCCACTGTTCTATTTTGTCCTCCAAATGTGGCCATCTTGCTTTGTTTCCTCGGAAACTCAGTTTGGTTTTCTTTACCTGGCGTAGGGCATCTTCTTGTTTCCTCCACTTACGCACCATAGATTCATTTATGTTGAATTCTCTTGCAGCTGCTCTATTTCCATGCTCTACTGCATGAATTATAGCTTTAAGCTTAAAATCTGCATTATAAGCATGTCTCTTAACAGGAGGCATTTTTGGGGTAGTCGGTATAAAAAAATGAAACACGGGGCTCCTGCGCACAGAGCTGTATGTATCACCGCGCTCAGTGAGGATCCTGACTACCGTGGCCGTAATGCTTAAGCCATTTGTGGGTACACATATAAGGCACATCGGACTATAAGGCGCACTTTTGATTTCTGAGAAAATCATAAGATTATATGTGCGCCTTATAGTCCGAAAAATACGGTACTTATTTTCCACCATAATAATTGCAAATAAATTCTTAAAAAATCAGACAATGTGATTTTCTAGATATGTTTTCTCATTTTGTCTCATAGTTGAGGTCTACCTATGATGATAATTACAGGCCGGCCTCATCTTTTTAAGTGGAAGAACTTGCACAATTGGTGGCTGACTAAATCCTTTTTTTTCCCCACTGTATATATACACACATGGACAAAATTGTTGGTACCCCTCGTTTAATGAAATAAAAACCAACAATGGTCACAGAAATAACTTGAATCTGAAAAAAGTAATATTTAAAAATTCCATGAAAATGAACAAATGAAAGTCAGACATTGCTTTTCAACCATGCTTCAACAGAATTTTTTAAAAAAGAAAACTCATGAAACAGGCCTGGACAGAAATGATGGTTCCCTTAACTTAATATTTTGTTGCACAACCTTTTGGGGCAATCACTGCAATCAAACGATTCCTATAACTGTCAATGAGACTTCTGCACCTCTCAACAGGTATTTTGGCCACTCCTCATGAGCAAACTGCTCCAGTTGTCTCGGGTTTGAAGGGTGCCCTTTCCAGACGACATGTTTCAGCTCCTTCCAAAGATGCTCAATAGGATTTAGGTCAGGGCTCATAGAAGGCCACATCAGAATAGTCCAATGTTTTCCTCTTAGCCATTCTTGGGTGTTTTTAGATGTGTGTTTTGAGTCATTATCCTGTTGCAAGACCCATGACCTGCGACTGAGACCAAGCATTCTGACACTGGGCAGCACATTTCTCTCTAGAATCCCTCGACAGTCTTGAGATTTCACTGTACCCTGCACAGATTCAAGACACCCTGTGCTAGATGCATCAAAGCAGCCCCAGAACATAACAGAGCCTCCTCCATGTTTCACAGTAGGGACAGTGTTCTTTTCAAGATATGCTTCATAGAGCTGATGTGCCTTGCCAAAAATTTCGATTTTTCTCTCATCTGTCCATAGGATATTCTCCCAGAAGCGTTGTGGCTTGTCAACATGTAGTTTGGCAAATTCCAGTTTTGTCAGATTCAAGTTATTTCTGTGACCATTGTGGGTTTTTCTTTCATTAAACGAGGGGTATCAACAATTTTGTCAACGTGTGTACTGTATATATATATATATAAATGTGGTTCTTGGTTAACATTGATGAAATTGTATTAGCCCATCTGCCCACAACAAGGCAACCTCTTTAGATGGGACCCTACACTACAATGACCTCTCTCTCTCGACTTTGGCCTCCAATGAATTAATAGCAAATATGTTTCAGCCATATTATGCGTGCCATACATAATAGTCTATCTTTGGGCCTGAGCTTTCAAATGGGGAAGTGTAGTTCTAACTAAAATCAGCCTTGGACAGATGGGTGGCAAATAAGGTTCCCTTCAAAATACCTTCTTGAGACAAGTGGAAGCACTGGATCTCTGTTTATCCATTACCTGACTGTCACCACTATCATGCCTTCGAACCATCATCCATTATCATCTCCTTGTCTAATGATGAGCGCCCATTTCCTTAGATTACCTGTTATCTGCACTATTGATATTTTCTTCATATATTTCCTCTTGTGAATGTCTAGCTTTATGCCATTTGGCCCTATCGTAAGTTATGGGGTTATCTGAGTTACGGGGGACACTGTTAGTACACAGAAAAGGTGACTGCGATAGGGGAAGTCCAGTTTTTACATCTAGTGTCCAGCCTGGGTTGTTACAACATGTTCTTTTTTCATGGGAATTCCTCAAGCTATCGTATAACCTGCCGGGGTTCCTTGAGAACTACATTGGGAAATATTGCACTAGACAAAAACACAATGGGATCCAAAAAGAAGCAAATATGCTTTCCAATGTATGGTTGATGGAACAATTGTGAAATAACCTGACGCTTCCATTACATTAATAAAAGTCATCTTGGGCTACTTGGCAGAGCAGCACAAGATCCAGATCCAGGTGTCTCCTAGCAGTTCAGCAAGCCATGAGTATTTCACAGTCTGGCAGAAACTCTACATCTTATGAGTTTTCCAGATGTGAAGCTGGTGATGCAATGAGAAAGCCTAATGGCAGTAGGTAAGATGTTGCTGACAACTTAATCTCCATTACTACAAATCACAGAATAATGACGGAAAAGAATAAAGTTGTTAACATGGAAGCCCCAATTGTATCATTAGGTGGAATTAAGTTCTAAAAGACAAGACTGGGAACATTGAACACGATGATGGATTCTACAAGTCACGGTTATGAGGACCTGATTCATGGTAATGACAGACCAGCACTGGCGTTACTCCTCTAATAATGGAGTGGCTATGTCACCTGTTGAGTATTTCAGTAATGTGCCTTTGCGTGTAATATAGGCTTGTAGCACATTAGTTTCGGTACATGGGTAATTAAAGAATACGGGCTTAACGTATGGACAATAGACAAGTTTTTTCTTGGAAAGTACAAGGCTTCATGATAAAGAACAGATTGGTTGTTAATAGCAAATTCTACAATGAACTTCCTATTGTAAGTGCAGACTATAAGCATTACTGACCAATTGTGCATTTCCTAATCAATCAGCGGTAATTAAACAGGTTATTTGTGCAGCACATTGAAACGAAGCCCCAGTAATGAAACCCTGCAGCGCCCCCGTATATTTCATATGTGACACAGCAAAGAAAATGTAACTCTAACATTAGTGAAAACAAATACAGTACTATTAATTGGCTATTAAGAAGTTGACTAGCATTAAACAAGGGTAAAGTAATTTGCAACTGAGAAATTCTGCAATGCTGCATATAATGGTGTAAATTCTACTGGAATCTGGAAAATATTACCATACAGGGTGAGCAGGAAATTGCTAGAATGATGGGCAGGTTGGAAGCAGGGCTGCAGAGATTGAGGCCCGGTTCACATCTGCGTTCGACCATTCCGTTTGAAATCAATATGTGAAATCTTCAAAAACTGATTTTTAACAGTCTGGATTGAAACCCATTGATTTCAATGGGTTTTAAAAGTAACTCGCATGTATTAGTTTGTGCCATTTCCATCTGGTTTCTGCTTTTTTTGTGCGGAGAGAAAAGTAGAACTTGCAGGACTTTGTCTCCGTACTAAAAATAAGGATTCCAGGTGGACATCAGCCAATCCGTTTTTTTTTTTTTTAACATTGAGGTCTATGGAAAACGGATTACAAACAGATTACACACTGCGTTTTTCCCTCTGCGCATGCTCTGTGCATGAAGAAGGGGGAAGGAAAAAAATGGATTGGTCCAAAAAGGTCTTCTTTAAAAAAAATAAATAAATAAATTTCACTTTCCCTCGATTGTCTGTTTACATAACCAATTTTTTGCCACATCCTGATCCAGGTCCCCCACTGTCATTTACCAACAGCAGTAACTGGAGCTACAAATAGCCAAGGATGCTTTAAAGTTAAGACCCTTGGGATAGTTACCCTGGATCTTCCTTTACAAAATCATAATGATAATATATATATACGACACGTATATATGAGACATAAGAAGCAGGTACCACTGTTAAGCAAGGGTTCACTGGGGCATGGTATGGTTTACTGGGCCACTATATGGTACTATTTGCCAGGGCACTGTATAGCTCAATCAATATTTATCTGGGCATATTGTGTTAAAGGTGCTGTAGTTTGTTATCTATTCTAGCAGTGCACTAAAGCAGTACTTTTTGGTAGTGTATGTCTGGGAACTGAATGTCATTAACAATGCGGGTTTACATGCCCATTAGACACAATGGGAATAATCAGCATGAGCCTTGTACCATGGTTTCCATGTCTGAATTGCTCGTGGAAACAGCAAGATCAAGGATGACAAAAATACAAGGAAGATTCTAACTGGAGTCCTGGGTTCAAATCCTGCAAGGTGTTTGTATGTTCTCCCTGTGTTTGCCTGGGTTTCCTCTCACACTCCAAAGACATACTGATAAGGAATATAGATTGTGAGCCCCATATGGGACAGTGACTGACTGACAATGTCTATAAAGCGCTGTGGAATATGATGGCGCTATATAAATAAGCATAATAAATAAATATAAATAATAAACTCCAAAATCTTCCTTATGACAATGTGAACCTAGCCTTAGGCCGGGGCCCCACGTTGCAAAAAAGTTGCGTTTTGGCCTCGGCAAAAAACACTGCATTTTACAGTACCTGGCTAATCCCATCCACACATTGCAACAACAAGTCTGCAGCAGAAATGAAAACGAAAAGTTCTGTGGGAAAAAACACAATGTGTTTCCGCCACAGTTTTTTCCGCATCGGTTTTTGGCTGCGCCCCACTAAGTGGGGCCTTAGCCTTAGACAGTTGGCTGCAGCAGGAGCCTCTCCCTTCTGCAGTATCTACAATAGGACAAGAAGATTCTTATTCTTCTTTTGGGATAGAGCTCCTGAGCTTCCTCATACAAGCCAAAAATGTAAAAGTTCAACAGAAAATTAACCTACAGGTATGTCTTCTCCGCAAGATTTCTCCTGCTTGTATCAATAACATTCTGAAAATCTCAGACTGATAAACCATTCGCTTTTCTCATTCATTTCTAGGTTTAGTGTTCTTTTGAAATGTGGATCGAAATACAGAAATCCAACAAACAGGGTCGCTCTCTGCCATGACTGCATTGACATCAGCTGTACCTTGAAATCAAGTCTAGATAATTCTAGCAATATGAAATTATGGCTACATAGAACTGCCAACTGCCTATGGCTCAATAGAGGTTAATTCTACCGCTTTACGTGTCAAGTACAGTCAATAGATTCACTAATGCTGTGTGATCCTGCAAAACATAGAATCATTGCTGTAATGTCGGAGCAATCTGTTCTGTCTCAGATACTACAAATACTACCAATCTATGGTCTGCACTTTTTTTAGTAACCAGAAATGGCGTAAAAAATACAAGAAAAAGTGATGTGATTATTACATAATGCCAACAATGTCCTCTTATCCACAGCCTGCGTACTTATGAGACGTATGTTTTCCCTGCATTTCGATCGTATGGCTCCATTCAGTTATTTGTCTGAATGTTGGTGTGTCACTTGGTGGATGGATGAATCCACTTCACTGAATAGGACTAGGCTATCTCTGGTGTTCCCATTGAAGTGAATGTGAACCACATAGCAGTTGACACTCCTACATTCAGCTTGGCTGCAGTCAGGCTGAATGTACAAGGGGAAGAACACTCTCAGCAGTGAGAGCCCCACCAGTCACATATTTATTCTCTATCCATAATATTTATGACTCCTTTTAAGAGCATCCAGATATACAGTGGGGAAAAAAGTATTTAGTCAGCCACCAATTGTGCAAGTTCTCCCACTTAAAAAGATGAGGCTGGCCTGTAATTGTCATCATAGGTAGACCTCAACTATGAGAGACAACATGAGAAAACAAATCTAGAAAATCACATTGTATGATTTTTTAAGAATTTATTTGCAAATTATGGTGGAAAATAAGTATTTGGTCAATAACAAAAGTTCATCTCAATACTTTGTTATATATCCTTTGTTGGCAATGACAGAGGTCAAACGTTTTCTGTAAGTCTTCACAAGGTTGGCACACACTGTTGCTGGTATGTTGGCCCATTCCTCCCTGCAGATCTCCTCTAGAGCAGTGATGTTTTGGGGCTGTCGCTGGGCAACACGGAGTTACAACTCCCTCCAAAGGTTTTCTATGGGGTTGAGATCTGGAGAATTGCAAATAAATTCTTTAAAAATCAGACAATGTGATTTTCTAGATATGTTTTCTCAGGTTGTCTCTCATAGTTGAGGTCTACCTATGATGACAATTACAGGCCGGCCTCATCTTTTTAAGTGGGAGAACTTGCACAATTGGTGGCTGACTAAATACTTTTTTTCCCCACTGTATGCTTTACAGCAGCCACATGGGAACCTGTAGTAGATGAATTGACTTCCATGGGAGAATGTTGTGTTCATGCGACAACCAACTATTGGATGAATCTGTTTTCATTTTCTGACTGTCTGTTTTTTTATTCTATTTTTTGTACATTAATATGGAGGCGGCCATCTTGCCTGAGCTTCTCCTCTGTTCTGGTCACAACAGGGACATGTGCATAGGCAGCAATAATCTGGAGTCCACTCACTGAGGTGCATGGCAGAGTTTTCTTGTTATGCTCTGTGCAAGGAGGGGAAATACATAAGCTGTGCCATCATCTATTGTCTGTAGTGGATGCAATGATGGCTCACTGGTGTTATATATAGAAGTGTTTCTATTTTCTGTACATGATCATGGAGGCTGCCATCTTGGCTGAGCTCCTCCTCTTCTGTGTTAACAGCATTCAGTGATCTGCTTTACAGCATATCCATGACCATAGGCAACAATAGCCTGGGGCCGACTCATTAAGGTCTGTAGGATAGTTTTCTAAACATGCTTTAGACATGCAGGGAAGGAGAGTAGATAAGCTGTGACACTATGTATTGTTAGTAGTGGATGCAATCATGAGTCAGTGGTGTTATCTATAGGGGTGTTATCTTCTATTGTAATGCTGTACCTGATCTAAATAAGATGACTGTTTCAATTAAAAACCCCAACAGAATTGGCAAAAGCCAGGCTATTATTAGGCTTAGCGGCCAGATTGAAAATTGCTGAATTTTGTACTTTGTTAAAATATATTTATAAATTCTTAAATAATATGTTTAACATGATAACTTGATAAATAATAGGTCATTTTCTGGTGACACATTCCCTTTAAAGGGAGTCACCAGAACCCAGCAGATGGGTTAGGGTCATCTGAACAACAGTTCTGGTGATAGACTCCCTTTATGTTACATAGTTACTAAACAATTGTAATAGATTAGATATTTTAGCTCATCATGCAAGTGAATTGTAAAACCCTCCGCTTTAGTTTCCTGCTTTTGATAGGATTAAAAAGTGTATCATGATTTGATGCATTTTCTAACACTAGGTGGCACCATATTAGAACTGTATGAATGTTTCCTGCGATAAAGGAGATCCTCCTACCTCCTACCTTGCTCCAAAGATGTCCTCATAACTATGCTATACATCTTACTTTATTCACAATATGATTACTTTCGCTCATAACTAAGCAGATTAGCTCATTATAACATGGTCATTTACTGTAATATAAAGATGCCGGTGCAGTATCTTGGCTTGTCCTCTATAACCCAGCCAGGCTTGGCAATGCTTAGTTCAGAAAGCCATCCAATAATGGGATTTCCTTTGAAATGTAATGATGAAGAGGAGGTGAATGAGTTATGAGCCGGAATGATTGTTGATAAGAGCGGTTATTTATGGTTCAGCAGGTCCTACTTCAATATTGCACTGCCGCATAACTCATCTCCTCTGCTCTATTGATCTCACCTCTCACCCCTTTAAGAGGCAGAGAACGGTGCACTTTACAGAATCATATTGTTGTGGATCCTCCTTTATTCTGCTATTGGATGTTGTGGTTAATTCTTTTATTTCTAGATATCAACTTAGATAAGTGAACACAACAATTGTAACCAGCTGGGTAAAAAAAAATCACTAACAGGAGATGTGAAAACCAGCGCTGAAAACTTTGGTCTTCATAAATCTCTCCCTTCTGCTCAAATATGGAAAGAAAACCAATAAAGGAGATGCAAAGACTTAAGATCCAATATAAATGACAAAGCAGGGGGAGCCAGGAAATCATCCCAAAAACAGGTAAAAAAAGGGACACTTGCGAAGTATTTGTCTTAACGTTTTCCTCTTTACATTCTATGACCCATATCTTTTTTAGTTTCAAATCACTTTAGCTGTATGAGGGATTTTGTTTTTGAAGGATGAGTCATATTTTTCAGTGGAACCATTTTGGTTTATATATGGTTTATTGTTTAGCTTTATTTTGACAAGAAATACAAAATAACATTATTAACTTTATTCTTTGGGTTTGAATGAAAGTGGTGATGTCACTAGGGTAATTTTACCCTTATAATACCTTTTCACAGAAAAAAAGTTATATGGAAAAAATCGTTTTTATGTCACTGCATTCCAAGTCATGATTTTTTTTTCATTTTTCTGCTGACTTGAGAGCTTATTTTTTGTAGGATGAGTTAGTTTTTATGGGTACTGTTTTGAGATACATATAAATTATTGACTCATTTGACATTTGGGGGGCAAGAAAAGGGTAAATCCACCCGTGCTGTATAAATAATACATTATCTTTATTTTACAGCCTTTGCAGGTACCTATTTTGGTCTAATAGCCAGATACTGATGCCAGACCTGAGGGCTTATGTTATCAAAGTAATACATTTTTAGCCTGCAAGCTACTGATGGCTGATCAGAGCGATCCCTTCCCTTTGTCAAACTTCCTTAATGCCCATGTTGCTATCAACCATGGCATCTAAAGAGGTAATCCTGGCAGTTATGGCATTTCCAAGAATATTTGTTACAGCTAAGCTTCTGCCATAACCTTGTTGGGCAGGGACCACAAAATTATCATTATGGGACTAGCATTCAATCAGATATAGCCATCATTGTTGGTTAAGGGTTAAATTGGTTTTGCAGTGGACTACATGTATCACCTCTCCACTGGATTAGAGATAAATGTTAAATCATTGGGGTACAATGATTTAACGTTTGCCTCAGAGCTCACTATATGTATCCCTCATTGGCCCCCATAACATGGCCACAGTAAAAAGAAGTGAGTGCTCTCACCAGTATCCATATCTCCCATCTCTCTATAAAGCTGAAGTCCAGAAAATGCCACAAAACATGGCACATGCACATGTGGACAAAATTGTTGGTACCCCTTATTTAATGAAAGAAATGTGTATTTTTACCCGCATATAGCAGAAGTAGACTTAATTTTCTAGTTTTAAGACACCAGACCCACAGATAAGCAACTTTATTAAGAGACATGCACCACTTAAACAATTTGATGCATTTCACTCTGACAATCTTCAGTATAAGATTGGTGTTAAAACTGGCGATATTGGAAAATATAATTGCTAAAAATATAGTGTAAACTTGATATGTGTAACCCTTCTATGGAGAGCAATATCATTATTGACCCATAATTGTTTTCTTTTACTGATGTTACAATTTGTTACTATTTTTTTTCTATGTACCTTTTGTACGTCTTATAAACTGATACAAACACAATAAAAACTACTGAACAGAAATGGCAACCTCAATAAATCTGCCCCAAAGAACAGAATGATGGTTAACAAGTATTGTGGAGAATAAATGAAGAGTAAAAAATGTAAAGATTTTCTCTTCTGTACTTTCTGTTGTTTCTTGTTCTTCGGCTTGTAACCTCAAGGGCTATAAATTAAGGTAAAGGCAGGTCTGTCTGACATATCCTATATTTAGTCACTGATACCAGACTGTATTTTCCATTCTACAAGAATAGATTCAATTAAGCTTGTCTATACACAGTGAGCAGGATGGCAGAGTTCTTTCACTGTGAATGACTGGAAAAAAAAACCTAAAAGAGTAGACGGACCCTATTAGTGATAAACATGACAGCAAACCAGTCCTGGAACAGCATTCATAGTTGACAATTGTTAGTGGAGTTGGCCACACATTTGCTTCCTGAAGCTCACTTGAAGGGGCTGTTCCACATCCACAGAATAGATGATAGTTGGGGGTCCTATCTCTGTGACCACCAGCGATCATGAAAACAGGAGCCCCAGATTCTCCTGTGTCAATGGAGAGGTAGTGCACAGGCGTGGTCACTGCTCCATTTACTTCTATGGGACTGACAGAGCACTGTACCCAGCTCAGTCCCATAGGTGTGATAGTCACCCATGCACACTACCACTCCATACACAAAGGTCACACAGAAATCCTGTTCCAGTGGTGGGACCCCAGCAATCAACCTCCAACAACCCCAAAGAAATAGACCTAGGTACCCCTCAAATTTAGGTGTCTTCTGCCTGGGCCCACTAGAGGATGCTCTGGCACCAGTCTGACACTGCAATGGATAGGTGGTAAAAGTTTTTGGGAAAACCCCTTTAACTTTCCATAGAAAGGCCCGATTTATATCTGCATTTGGGTTTCCGTTCAGGAAGTCCGCTTGGGGACCCCTATACGCATAAAAAAGCATTTACCGGGGAAACCTGCGGACCCCATAATAGACTATAATGGGGTCCGTGTAGTTTCCGCTCAGTTTACGCACGAAACATGCGGAGAGAAAAGTCCTGCAAGCAGCAATTTTCTCTCCGCATGTTTCGTGTGGAAACCATGCAGAAACTACACAGACCCCATTATAGTCTATGGGGTCCGCGGGTTTCCCAGGTATAATGCGTATAGGTTTCCGTTCAGGGAGTTCGCTTGGGCAGAAGACTGTACATAGTTCCTGCACAGAAGAATCCAGGAGCTCATTTTTGGCTGCAGTTGCGCTTTACATTCTTCCAGGACAATACAGGAACATTTGACTAATCATTTTACTGGTAATGAAAGTTGAATGTCTGAATGATGGAGTGAGCTGTGACAATTCACTGGGATTATTATTTTTTTATTAGACTGGTTGTAAAATGTAAGGAATAAAACACTAAAATCATTGTAAGCAGAATGAATGTTATAAATTTCCATTTACAGTTATAAATGACTACTAGAATGCCCACCGCTGCTTCAATATAGGATCTTTGTACATTTTTAATAGCATCAAATGATATAATAAATCTAACTTTAATTAATTTTCAATAGCAGAAATCTCTGTGCAGTGACAAAGGGTTATCATGAATCTGGGGGTAGCTACTTATATGGGATGAAGATGAATCCAGGCCCTGGACCCTGAGGGGTCATGGCAATTGTAGCACGGTCAGCACATGTCCACTAAGGCTAGTGATTTTGCTCACACTGCGTATGGTTAAAAATTCTCAAGATTCGTTTAGTGTAAATTCGGGTGGTTCGAGATCAAGATATGTTTTGGGTCGAACAAGTTTGGTATGAACCATAGCTAAAACATAGTGTAGGACAATCTTAGAGCTCCTAAGAACCTAATTCTAGCTCTTAATTCATTAATTTTATTCTTTGGGTTACAGAACATTTGCTCAGATGTGTTTGTGTCCCTTAAAAACGTATGCTCCTCACACTATGCCCCCAGAATATAATAGCTCCACATAGTGTGCCCCTGAATCGAAAAACATATTGTGGCCCTGAATAAGACAGCTGTGCCCCAGTTTAAAAAGTTCCCACCCTGTGACTACGGCCCTGATTTTTAAAAATAAACAAAATATCTGCCTATTTAAAAAACTGCCCACATTGTGCCCCTGAATTAGGAAAATGCACCCACTAATTAAGGAACTCCCCTAATGTGCCCCCTGATTGCAAAAATTGTACCCCTGATTCCAAAAAACAATGCCCCCCACTGTGCCCCTTTAATAAATCTTACACTGTGCTTGAATTGGAAAAGCAGCCCCTACCACCTCAATATACTTATACTTACCTCAAGATGTCAACAGCGCCACTTAATGACAATGTGGAAACCTGTGCAACTGTATAGGTCGCACACATAGCTAAGGCTGGCCATCGGATTAGCTGAGCTGGTTCAGGGATGTAGCATTGTAGCTGGTCTTTGGTCCAGCTGAGCCCGTTCTGAGATGCAGCAGAGTGGAGTCTGTGGAATAGCGGACCTAGACAGGAAGAAACCAATAGAACGCAGAGAATAACTTGTAGCCAGGGGCATAACCTGAGAGGTACAAAGGATGCCGTCTCACTCCAGTCCAGGGGAGTCTTTGGGGGCCCTTAAGGTGTCTCTTCCTAATAAGAGGAGACCAATAGTATAAACAATATGTTACTGCCATTAGACCCCATGCACATGACTGAGTGTGCATCCGAGTTTGGGGGGAGTTTGCAGCGGAATACAGTCAAATGACATTCAGAGTGACAACCATGAGCTTCCCATTATGCATTCACGTCCGGATCCACTCCATTCCGATAACATGAAAGATTATAGAGCAGGTCCTATTCTGCTCCGTGTTATCAGATCTGAATGGATCCGGAAGCCTCCATAGACGTGAATGCATAACAGGATGCATTGGATGACACTTGGCTATCACTCCGAGTGTCATTCCGACTGCATTCTGCTGAAAACTTGGACTACACTCGGTTGTGTGCATGGGCCTTACAGTTGGGTGGCCTGGTACAGATTCTGGGGCCCCAGGGCTTCATATTAACCTCTGCTTGTAGACAAATTGTATAACCCCAGCATGTGACGTCATAAGTGCTGGGTTTTCATGGCTCTCCGATGCTCAGCAGGAATGTGCCACAGGCGGAGGAGGAGGAGGCAGTGACAAGGCTTCGTCTGGGACAGTTGAGTAACACTCGGACTTTTGGTACTACTGACAAGTAAATTTGGATGACTTTTGTTTCTTTAACACCTGTAATTCTAGAAAGTCTTAGAATGTTACCAAGATCCTGAGCTTAAAATTGAACTGCACTTAAGGACATTTTCCTAAAATAGCCCAAGTTTATTCAGTCTGCTTGTCTAAATGTGTAATAAATGTTTTAGGGGTTTAAGCTTTTAAAATAAGTCGGCTCTTTTTGAACATAAAAGCCAAAGGGTGCTATTCATTTAAAGCCGCTCATTTCCATTAAATATGTCATTGCAGGCGAGCTTTTTATGCTCTAATTTTTCCAACCGTGATCTCATGAACAAATAGTGACTGTTAATTTTGGCATGTGCACCAGTGAGGCCGACTGTGTGGGACCAGAAAGGATTGCAGTATTAGGTCAAAGCCTGGGCAAGAAAAAAACAGAAAGAGGAAAGATGATGATTGTATTTCCATCCCTTGTTTGAAAAGAAGACAGAAAATAGTAAAATCCAGATTTAAAAAAAAAGTCTAAAAAGCACATGTCTAGAATCTTCTATGATGTAAATGTGTAAAAAGGTGGTACATTGTATATAATACAAGTTGTAGGTAGGTGTTTCATGAGTGGTCCCCATAGACCAGAATACTGTAAATGCAGTTACACCTATACAAATGCTTATTGGTTAAGACAACTTTAAGAAGGCTACATACTTGATGGTTCCAGATCTCAGATGAGGCAGGCAGGTGTAATGGTTACACAAACATCTTAATTTAAAAGTTAAAATGGGAATCTGTTACCAAGACCCAGCATTCCAACTCTGCAGATAGATAGCTTAGGGTTACTTGACTCAAACAGTGTTTTCCCCTTGTGAATCGCTGCCCCGGTTGCCCAGATATCACTGCTTTTGTCAATAGATAAATGAGCTCTTTGGAGCAAAGGTAACACCTTTGTTGCTCCAAAGGCCTCATTTACATATTGATAAAATGGTGATTTCTCGTCAATGGAAGCTTCGATTCACAAAACAGTGTTTGAGTCATTTACCCTAAGCTATCTGTGGGATAGGATGATATGCTGGTACTGGTGACAGACTCCCTTTAAATGTTAAAAGTATGAGTGATCAGAACTAAACAAGAACAGCAATATAACCTCCTAATGACAAATTCTGCTAGTTCTACCAAAGTCCCACTCACGACCATGTTAGTTATATTGGTCCTACTATGGGCTTAGACCCTGCCGTTTTAAGGGCTTTTCCTACTTACTTCCCCAAATTCATTGTTCGCTCTATGTGTGCCATGCAACAAAAGTTTTCACTCAGTATACAGTAAGTCGCTGTGCCTCTGAATTAGTTAAGCCATGTCCCACCAGGCTACTAGGAAACCATTCCTACCTTGCCGCTCCTCCCTGTTCTTAGAAGGTTCATGTAACAACCCAGATAATGGTTGCTTAGGTTGCTTTCATGATGGCTCCCAGCTGGTAGAACGTCAGCACCGCTCTGCTGAGAGGTTCATCTCTGTATACTAAGCACCTCTCTGCAGAGCTACATATAGAGCATAATCATGTCTCTCTGCCTCAATACACCACCAATGAGACACCTTCTGGCCCTAGTTACTCCATATTCCTAATTGTAGGTATAGGCCCCAGGCCCACTTGACGTACAGGACAATAGACGCTCCAATGGGCACTACATAATAAGCATACTGTACATGTTCCTCCTTATTGGTACCAAACCTCCCATTTTATCTGTACTACAAGACTCCTCCCAACAGAATGACATGGGGAACATCCCCCCTCAGTTTTGGGAAAAAATAGAAGTGTTAATAGTTTATCTTTGTCAGTTAGAAAATGAAGTGAATGAAGAAAAGTGAAATCCCATCAATATTTGGTGTGACCTTTGCCCTTTGCCTTTCATCAATTCTTCTCGGTACTTGCAGACAGTGTTTAAAGGAACTCGACAGGGAGGTTGTTCCCACCATCTTGGAGAAATAAGCACATATCTTCTCTGGATGCAGGCTTGGTCCAATCCTTCTGTCTCTTCATCTAATCCCAGACAGACTGGCTGATGTTAAGATCAGGGCTCTGTGGGGGCCGTCTCATCACTTCCAGGACTCTTCATCCAAAGGGCAAAGGTCACACCAAATATTGATGGGATTCAGATTTTTGCTCATTCAGTTCATTTCATAAGTTAACAAAAATAAACTAATAACACTTATATTTTTGAAAACAATTTTACTTTGCAGCATTTTTTACTTTTGCACAGTACTGTAAATTGAAGTACTGAGTAGTCTCACAGCTAACCTTTCAGTCCATTTAAAGAAATAGGCATCCTCCAGTAAAGCATACAACTGCTGTCCATATGCTGCTAACGTGGCGAGTGTATAGCTCATTCTGTCAGGTTCTGTGTCCTTGGACAGACATACTTTTCCATGAACTCTTCTTCCCACGAAGCCTCAGTTATCGGCAGCCAGTGGCACTGAACTGTATACTGACAGTCATCACGTTTTATCTTTTATTAAATTTGGCAAATTTTACGACTCTGCATATCCACACCCCTTTTTCTGGACACTTTTCAAATCTGCTGGGCGATGTGTAGGAAATGACTGAAACACATCATAAATTTGGTGCACTATTTTACATTTTTTTTGCACAATTTCTGCCAGAAGTCTGACTTAATAAATCTCCCTACTGTTACTGTGATCTGCAAGGTTGGCTTGAAACTCTTTATTTTTTGGTTCTTATTTTGATCCTAATAAGAAACAGAGATTGTAACTATAATGACATCACTGAGTACAATAAAGATAATCATTGGAACAGATTATTTTACCAAATTTTACTGGATCTTTATCGTGTAATTTAAAGGGATTTTGCTTTTTAGCACAGAAATGGGGGTTCTTCATTCTAACAATGTGCTAACCCATCTATGGAAGTGAACATCCTGCTTTCAGCCACTTTTCCTCGATATTACACCCCTCTGGCACTGGGTTTTGTTTGTGTCCTTTGCAAGGGCCAAAGATATCTGACTCCAATAAATGCCAGCGTGGCCCTGGATTTCTGAGGATCCCTCCCACAGTGCTCTGTGCCTGAACAATCTGGTCCTTTTAATTCCTGTCCCTATTAGTGTTTGTCTCTTTTGGGTCTCCTCGCATTATCTGGCACTCTCTCTTGGTCTCCTTCAGACTAAGAGAGAGTGCCAGATAACATGCGCATCATGACGTTCGGCGCACTCATGTGACCACTGTGGCCCAATCATGGGCCTCAGTGGTGACACCTGGTGTATGACATCACGAGGAGAGGGCCTGGATGCCACAAGGAGGTCCATAAGAGGCGAGGGAAGGTGAGTATAATTATTTTTTTTCAATTTACCTAGGCCTCTACCTATTATTCTGTATTGCAGTCTGAAGATACCTCAGAATAAATATAATACATGTCACAGCAGCCATTTTAGTTCGTCAAAGACAAATCCCCAGTTGTTCAGTTTTGCTAAATACTAATCAATTTGGGATATTTGGGTCAAACCCAATAAAAGACAAGACTGCTCTAAGACTGTTCTGTGGTATATTCCTGCTCAGTCTTCTCTCCAGATGGAGACATAAGAGAAGGTTCTGTCAGTGTCTAGAGGCAAAGAAGCCAAAGACCTGTAGCTTTTTTCCATGCTCTAAACACAGGAGGGGGAAGGTGGATAAAATGATACCTCTGGGGAAATAAAGAGAAGACTAAGAGTAGGTTCAAATGGCGGAAATGGAAGAGGAATTGAAGCAAACTTCCACCCCTGGCCTCTCATGATGGCTTTTCCATGCTGATGAGGCTGAGATGAGTCTAATCAGAGGAGCAACTGAATCAGCCACAGAATCCAAAGGAAGATCAGGCAAGATGATTATATTTTCAGCATCCTGCTTTGATCTCTGCCTCCCATTGAAAAAAAAGTGAAATAGAATCAGGGCAGAATTTTGCGTCAATTTTGAGGCAATATCTGCCTCAAAATCACCAACAAATTCCATATGAACATACTCTTAAGTGGAATTAATAACCCATCTACGCTGGTTTTGTGGCATAGATGGGTGTAAAAGTGGTCTGTCTTTAGTGCACGGCTCTTTTATGCCCCAAAGATGCAACACATTGTTCCTATTGCACACTGCGCGCCATTTTTTATAAAAGTGGGCGGCGCGATGTGGAGACCTAGGTAGGCCACGGTGAGGATGCCTCAGTCTGAAAAATTTACTGTAAAAATTTACTACAAGCCTATATTCACACGGCCACATTAATTTCAATGTTTGTGAATGGGGATATTGACATAACCAATATTTTGACAGTCCATTGTCATGGACCATAAAAATATAGGTCATGCTCTATTTTTGTGCATTTTCTCAAATCCCTCAATAGTGTTTAATGTATAAGGGATCTGTGAAAACGGGTGCCCCTTGGGTGCTAAATGGCTATGAAAAATGGACATTTTCACCCAAAGTCATCTGACTGTAGGCTGAGTCACACCAGAGCAGCTCAAGCTGCAATTGTGTTCATCATATGACCATGGACTGTATTTCACATGACCATGGACTGATTTGTATCCACTGTGAGTAAGCAGAATGAATGAAAGCAAGCAGAGATCTAGAAAACCATGAAGAATTGATATAGAAATTATATTGGAAAAATGTACAACTTTTTATTATGCAAACAATAACATTTGTCTCTCAATATTAGTCTGAAAGTGGCCAATCCCTTTAAGTAATCCCCCTTAGTTTTCAAAAGTGATCTGTTATGTATACGGTACCAGTTTTAAACAGAATCAAATCAGGATACGTGAGGACGCCATGTATTGATAATAGTTATATATGGAATTTAATTTTAAGGCTAAGGCCCCACGTAGCAGGCTGCAGCCAAAAAGCGCTGCGGGAAAAATCGCAGCAGAAATGCATGTCCACTGCGGATATTTTTCTGCAGTGTATGGATGGGATTAGTGGGTGATTTAAAACGATGTGGTTTTTGCCGTTTACGCTATGTGGGGTCTCAGCCTCAAGGTCTTGTCCAGGATTTTATTTCTTTATTTTTGAAGTCAAAGGGAGTTGAGCTGGAGCAATGGCGCCCGGCCACAGAGCCAACTGCTTCCGGATCTATGCCATGTATATTTTGGATGTCAGAAGCAACTCAGTACAGCTGATCCGTGCTAGAGCCCTCACCAATGAGAAACTTATGGTCTATTCTAAGGATAGAAAATAAAAAAATAAATTGTGAATAATTCCTTTAATGCAGTTGAGTTCCTTTATATAATATACTAGCAGAAGGACCCTGCTTCGCACGGGTATTTTTCAGTTTTTTGTTTGTGTAGTGGCCCCAAAAGAATTGTCACTGGTGTATTATGTCGTTTGTGTGTAGTTTAAATACGTTTCAATTTATAAGAATGCTGACATCCAGTATGGCAGTCCAGTATAGGTACACCCTATTTATGGCTGTGTTGTCATGGAAACCTGGTAAATTAAATGTGAAGTTATATTGGCTGTGTGATGATTCCGCTTAAATATGGCTATAACTCAAAGCTGTATTTTGATCTCTGGGTATAGTATCTCCCTTCTTACTTGCATTTATTCATAATTTGCACAGCCTACTCAAAGGTATATTGCCAATAGTGGCCGGACTGGAACAATAGGGCTTTGTATCCATCCCAGCAGGGCTCCATTGAATTCATACACAGCCCTGAGTGATCAAAGAAACATGCATTGATCAGTCTGCACTGGTAGATCAGACATGGTTGATAACATTGTATCATTCCACTTGGTCTCAGCTCTTTACAAAGAATCTGAACTTGAGTGCATTAATCAATCAGACTTGCTGTTGTTGATGACCTCATTCTGGGTGGTGTCATCAAGGGTATAAAAGATTAGGTAAGAGGTCAGTGAGACAGACCATCACAGACTACAGAGTTTTTACAGCCAGACTACAGGATATTACAGACAGATCACTGTGAAGAGCAGGCAGGCTGGATTGTTGTATTAATGCTACATGCTAAGAAGCCTCCACTGGTTATTCACACATGACAGAGCATGTGTGAGTGTTGGACTATAGAGCCACATCAAGGAGATGCGTGGTAAAGTAACTATTTCACTTTTATGCCCTTTTATTTTATTGCACTGTATCTTGTAACTAGTAACTGTTAATGCTTGCATATATCTGCATATCTGTTCTGAACTGTATGTGTTAGATGTTAATACCGACCCATTTAGGGGTTAATAAATATATAAAATTTAGAAAGCTTGTCTTGTATTTATCTTGTGAACCCGGCACTCACTGGCGGTGAGTGTGGTTTTATATGAAAGAAGACTCAGGTGTGGGCCAACGCGGGTTTGGCGCACTGAGGATCTTTCACAGGCTGATACACATCATATGACTGAATATTTAAAGACCTGCGAACTGCTATTGACTAATACGGGTCATAAATAGCTTGGTTGCTATGGAAGCGTCATGTGATCATGTGCATCTCAGTTTGAATATCAGTGAAAAACCTGTGATTGGTTGTTATGGAAACCTGCAGTAAAGCTGTGTGTATGTGACCTTTTGTAACAGTGTCATCCATAGCGCCCTGCCCCTTTAAAGCTGACCTACAGCAGTGCAGAAAAATGGCTTGGTTGTTATGTAAACCTGGAGTAAAGCTGTGTGCATGTGGAAACTAAGCACCTGCGGGCTTCTATTGGCTGATAAGTGACATGTGACCGTGTGTATGGCAGTAGGGATATGAGTGAAAGACTTGCAGACTTCTATTGGCTAATGCAGGTCATTTTTGGGAATACTGTATCTCAGGAACGGTATATCCTAGAGAACTGGACCTGGTCTAAAACCTTCCTGGACACCTGATGTACCTGTGTGCCAAATTTGGTGAAGATCGGTCCAGTAATTTGTTCGCACATAAAGAACAGACAGACAGACAGAAACTCATTTTTATATATATATATATATATATATATATATAAGAGATTAAGGAATTGCATAATCAGGATGTGAAATAAAGCAGCAGACTAGCTATATATATAGTTTATCATTGACAGCACTGAATATAGTCTAAAAAGGGGTTCCCTATACAGTCTACAGTACAAATGGATCGCTGCTAACAGGAACAAGACCTTTAATAACAATGTATTAGCTAATACTTAGTAACACTTTATTCAATAACAATGTAAGAGGAGAACTTGGGAAGTTTCGAAGAGCTAAAAACACATGTTAATACCATTTCCTCTTTTGGGTATTACTTTAATACAAAGATTATTATAACAGTTACAAAAGTTATAACCATAATGTATCTTATAGCTTGGATATGTCTGCTAGTTTTATTAAATGACTCCACATTCTGAATGATCTGTGTTGTGTGGATCCCTTAGGTGAGGCCCATAGTCTGCTTTGGCTCCATACTGTACTCCTGTATGTCTCTGATTTTATAAAGAGGAACAAAGAAGATTGTTTTCACTAATTCTATACAGAATATATGAAGGCCCACTCCATGCATATATTATGTCATATTACTTCTTTTAAGTGAGAATAGAGAGCCTCAGAGGGACACCATACAGTGGCAAAAAATATGGATCCTGATGAACACACATGTAGTTTTTTTATTCAGTTTAAAGGGGTTGTGCCGGATTTGGAGCAACCTGTTTTGTGGCAAGGAGACATGAAAAAGAAAAAAAAAACATACTCACCAGTCCCCAGTGATCCATGTCAGGGCCCCGGAGCCAGAAGTCTCGAGCCCCATGTGAATTCTGTGACCAATCAGTGGCCTCAGTGGTCGCTGGTATGGAACCCGTGATGTGTGTGAGTGACATCACAGGTCCCTCTTCATACGGCATCTGCAACATATGAACCAAAATGTGCCAGAGCTTTCTTTTGGCACATATCTGACTGGTATTTGTTAGTGTGCAACTTGTTTAAATGGCATAAGAGTAGTTATATAGTGAATAATACATTAAATAAACTATTTCCTTATCAACTTCTCATCTGATTCCTGACATTCAGTGATTTGGGAACCGGACAGTCTACAAGACAGCATGGGGGCGTTCACACTACCGTTGGTGACCGTCAGTAGTGTCCATTGCTATTGTCCGTTACAAGATTTTAGCATCGGACACTAGCTGAACTGTCATTTCAATGGGTTTTTATATTGTGTCCGTTTGTGTCCGTTTACACCAAATCCGTCAGAAGTCCGTTATTTTTATGCAGACAAGAAATTCTACATGCAGGATTTTTTGTCCATTTGAAAAAAACGGATTCTTGACGGACAGCAAGTGTCCGTTATTTTTTTAACATTGAAGTCTATGGGTAACGGACTTATAACGGACAGTAACTAATAGCCATCAGTTAATGTCCGTTATTTTATGTCCGTTTTTTTCCTGTGCATGCTCAGAAAGCAAAAAAAAAATGGACAGTGTTAAAAAACGGACACTAACTGATGCTAACTGATGCTAATGTGTCCGTTTTTTTTTAACTAATCCATTAATTGGATCAGTTAAAAAAAACGGACACATTAACATCAGTTAGTGTCCGTTAATGACTGTTATGATAGGTGTCCGTTTTTTTTTTTTTCTTTTTTTAACGGACACTATCAGAACGGACATCAACGGTACTGTGAACCCTGCCATACCCTGCATACACACCAGCTGATCTCTCTCTTCTGATAGCTGATATCAAATGTCTGACTAAGGCCGAGGTCCCATGTTGCAGAAATGCAGCATTTTTTGTTGCAGATTTTGTTACAGTTTTTTGAGCCAAAATCAGGAGTGGATTAAAAAGGAAGGGAAAATATAAAGGAAGTTCTTAGACATTTCCCTTCTGTTTAATACACTCCTAACTTTTGCTCAAAAAACTTCAGTAAAATCTACAACAGAAATCTCTGTTTTTCCGCTACGTGAGGCCTCAGCCTAAACTGATCAGTTTGTGTAAGAAGAAGCTAATTTTTGTGCTATGATCCTTATTGTTGGACCTGCAAAACAGCAGGGATAATTGGCAGTGAGACTGAGCTACTGAGCATGTGTGACCACCAACACAAGACTTTCTATCTATCTATCTACAGTGGGGAAAAAAAGTATTTAGTCAGCCACCAATTGTGCAAGTTCTCCCACTTAAAAAGATGAGGCCGGCCTGTAATTGACATCATAGGTAGACCTCAACTATGAGAGACAAAATGAGAAAACATATCTAGAAAATCACATTGTCTGATTTTTAAAGAATTTATTTGCAAATTATGGTGGAAAATAAGTATTTGGTCAATAACAAAAGTTCATCTCAATACTTTGTTATATATCCTTTGTTGGCAATGACAGAGGTCAAATGTTTTCTGTAAGTCTTCACAAGGTTGGCACACACTGTTGCTGGTATGTTGGCCCATTCCTCCATGCAGATCTCCTCTAGAGCAGTGATGTTTTGGGGCTGTCGCTGGGCAGCACGGACTTTCAACTCCCTCCAAAGGTTTTCTATGGGGTTGAGATCTGGAGAGTGGATAGGCTACTCCAGGACCTTGAAATGCCTCTTATGAAGCCACTCCTTTGTTGCCCTGGCGGTGTGCTTGGGATCATTGTCATGCTGAAAGACCCAGCCACATTTCATCTTCAATGCTCTTGCTGGTGGAAGGAGGTTTGCACTCAAAATCTCACGATACATGGCCCCATTCATTCTTTCATGTACATGGATCAGTCGTCCTGGTCCCTTTGCAGAGAAACAGCCCCAAAGCATGATGTTGCCACCCCCATGCTTCACAGTAGGTATGGTGTTCTTTGGATGCAACTCAGCATTCACTCTCCTCCAAACACGACGAGTTGTGTTTCTACCAAACAGTTCTACTTTGGTTTCATTTGACCATATGACATTCTCCCAATACTCTTCTGGAACATCCAAATGCTCTCTAGCAAACTTCAGACGGGCCCGGATATGTTCTGGCTTAAGCAGGGGGAAACGTCTGGCACTGCAGGATCTGAGTCCCTGGCGGCGTAGTGTGTTACTGACGGTAGCCTTTGTTACGTTAGTCCTAGCTTTCTGGGATTTTTGCTCACCGGTTTTGTCATCATTTTGACCCCACAGGGTGAGATCTTGCGTGGAGCCCCTGATGGAGGGAGATTATCAGTGGTCTTGTATGTCTTCCATTTTCTAATTATTGCTCCCACAGTTGATTTCTTCACACCAAGCTGCTTGTCTATTGCAGATTCAGTCTTCCCAGCCTGGTACAGGTCTACAATTTTGTTTCTGGTGTCCTTCCACAGCTCTTTGGTCTTCACCATAGTGGAGTTTGGAGTGTGACTGTTTGAGGTTGTGGACAGGTGTCTTTTATACTGATAACAATGTCAAATGACAGGTAATGAGTGAGGGACAGAGGAGCCTCTTAAAGAAGAAGTTACAGTTCTGTAAGAGTCAGAACTCTTGCTTGTTTGTAGGTGACCAAATACTTATTTTCCACCATAATTTGCAAATATATTATTAAAAAATCAATCAATGTGATTTTCTAGATATGTTTTCTCATTTTGTCTCTCATAGTTGTCTATCTATCTATCTATCTATCTACCTATCTATCTAATCTATCTCTCTATCTATCAATCTTATATCTATTATCTATCTATCTATCTATCTATCTATCTATCTATCTATCTATCCCATATCTATTTGTCTGTCTGTCTATCTATCTATCTGCTTGTCTGTCTATATGAATATGGTATTGCCATAATTATAAGGACACACTAAAAAAATTTCCAATGTTATATTGAATTACATAAGTACAGAAGAACCAAAATGCATGAGGGAATATCAGCAATAAGTATAACAGTTGGAAAATATGTTCTTCCAGACTAACATGTAAGAAATCCGAGTGTCTGTCTGTATACTGATACTCACCTAGAGGCAGAACGTACTGAAAACTTTTTCCATTCAATTTATCTGCAGACGTTGAATACATTTTGCAGAGAAAATCTTGCGATGATTTCATAAAGCTCGGTGCACAAGGTGTTGATCAGTGACTTCCTAATAATGGGGACTGAACACGTTTGACCATAAGAGCACTTTCTCCTCATATAAAAACTTGAAATCCAATAATCAAACAAAAATTCTCTTCTTCTACTTAGAAGGATCAGCAAGGAGCCCTGTCAAAAGTGAAGAAAATTAAAGGCTAAGAAACCTCTCTCCTTAAAGGTAGTCTTCTACCAAAAAAATAGCTTCCAAACTACTTATATGCTGTTAAAGGGGCTGTTAGTGACATGGCGAAAATACAGTCTTTGTGTCAAAGTATAAACTTACTGCTGAGAAAGTTTTAACTTTCTATCTTCATCTTTTTTTCCATATACAAATTAGCTGTTTGGTCCACCCAGGCCATGGCCGTACCTGTTAGAGCACCTGTGATTTCCACCCAGCACCACCCCCTAACATAACAACTAACAAGTGCCAATGGATAGCGAGTACATAAGTAAACTGGTGCTTCTCCAGACTTGGCCATGCCCAGGGTGCACCAAACCGCTAATTTACCTATTAAAAATTAAGGTATAAAATACTAAAGTACTTTGAAAAGGTATGTTCATTATGTTATCAGCTGACCCTAGAACAGCATATAAACTAACGGGCAAAAGGGTAACAACGCTTTGAACTTGTGACTTTCAGGCTCCATATCTCACCATCCTTTACAGCTTCCAATGTGAGACTACCATCATTTTATAGACAACCATCTTGGCTATCTCATACATAAATTTGACTAGTACCTATTTAGTGTATGATTAGTTATGCAGATTCTTGTCATGTAACTGCATTGTTACTGTTTTGCTCCTAAGCATCAAAGTTTTAATCTTTATTATTTTGTAAATCCACCTTTGGCTTTCAACACTGCCTGAATCCTTCTGGGCCTGTTTTTGATCAGATTCAAGCATGTCTTGACCAAAATATGATCCCAGGTCTCTTCTACACGTTCCCAATGTTGGAACATACTGGTTGACTCACTTGGGTACGAATATAGCTTTTTCTTCAACTCTACCCACAAGTGATTGATTGGGTTGAGGTCTGGGGTCTGTGGGGACCAATCCAGCAACTCTACTTCATTATCATTTAACCATTTTTTCGCTTATCTCAACATATGCTTTGGGTCATTGTCCTGCTGGAACACTATGTCATCTTTTTCATAGTACTATGTAGTACCCATAGTACTGGAGAGTGCAAAGTAACTTATCTTGTAGGATACTCACATTTATTGAGAACATCATGGATGCATCTTATTACAGTTTTGATGTCAAGGCTTCTTCAACTTTTTTCGGGCCATCATTCCAGACTTGTGTAACGCACGGCGCACGGTGTTTGCATGGACGTCTGTGATC
The DNA here is from genome assembly GCA_947044405.1 of Leptodactylus fallax. Taxonomy (NCBI): domain Eukaryota; kingdom Metazoa; phylum Chordata; class Amphibia; order Anura; family Leptodactylidae; genus Leptodactylus; species Leptodactylus fallax. The sequence continues at coordinate 1,025,294 of CAMRHE010000057.1, forward strand.
TCACTATTGCGAAGCATACGAGACCTTGTGATGAGCTGACTTGCTGACTCCGATATTTCGCAAGTGTGAACCCAATGTAAGTGGTTTAGAAGAGATATTTGTGGTGGCGCTATAGTAAATAAATCTATTGTATATGGCAACCTTCAGTATTATATATAATCACAAACTCACCAAACCTTTTTACAGCACAAAATTCACCCCCCAACCCAAAAAAAGGAATTAAAAAAAAATATTGAAATTAAAAATAAATGCTCATTAAATTTTTCCAACTATCTTTCCCATCATACAGACAGACCTCTCCCAGGGGATTTTTTTCGATGTGTTTTATCCATTATACCCTCATAAGGTACTTTCAGGCTGAAACAAGTGGTGGGACTCTCTTTTTCCAGTTATATGTAATTGTTGTCCCTGCCAAAAATAATGCACTTACTATCCGATATAAATGTTCAAGTATTTGCCTTATCCTGTCCCTATACTTAAACAGCTGGAGACTTCTACTGAACATATCAACTACAGTATCTGCACCTGTATTTCTGCACCTCGGGTATTCAGCATTAATGCATTAGGTGTTTTTGGAGTATAATAAGCCATATGGCCAGTGTATAACTGGTTTATACAAATTACTCTTCAGCAAATGTACTAAAGCCCGAGACAATATGTCCAGTGTTATAACTATTATTCACATTGTATATCTTTGAAATAAACCTTTTCATCTTTGCATTTTTAGTAAGAAAAAAATTATAAAATCCTCCTTCTTAAAGGGGTTGTCAGGATTAGAAAAACATGTTTTGTTCTTTGCAAAAATAGGAGCACACGTACCCAAAGGTTCCTCTGCCATCTTGCTTTAACCTCCTAACAGTCACCTTAAAATTGCAAAAATCCTCCTCAAATTGTCACTTATTTTTATTGCAGATTTTGAATTTATGGCTGAAATAAATATTACTGACACATAACTCCGGTGCCTTATGTGTATTGTAAGCCTTTAGCCATCTAACATTTTAGTCTTAAACCAGTAACAATTTATCCCTCTTGGCATTCCCGTGTTCATAACTTTTTACATTTTATTTCAATGTATCTTTATGAGACCTTTTATTTTGTAGGTACATAAGACTTTTTGATCAGTTTTTATTACTTTTTGAGAAGTGAGACAATTAGGAAACATCAATTCTGGCATCTGAACTTTAAGGTTTATGGTGTTTATCATGTAGAATAAATAACGTATAAATTTTATTTTATAGGTTGTTATGGATATGGTGATACCAATTGTGATAATGAAGGGGGGGGATGATATAATGAACAAAAGACTATGGTACATCATATTTTACAGAGAACCCGTGGAATATTTGCAAGACGAATCTCATGAGGTTCATCCAACATTTTTATTTCATGCAAGGGAGAGGGAGCTGAAGGCAGTCAGGATGCAGTATCTTTGCTAAAGAGAGTCTATCACCTCCCTCAAGCATAATAAACTTCCACCACCATGTTACTGTATACAGCACATTACACTGATAAAAAACTTACCTCTGATATGTATGTCACTTTTGTAGATTTGGAGAAAAACAACTTTGAAGACTTGTGTAAATTAGGCACTTGGTGCACTGGGGGCGGGACATCAAATCTAGGAGCACTGCTTTGGTAAGATGGCTGATATCATAGCAGTTAGAGGATCAGACTATAATAATTGTTCATGGGAGGTCCACAATGGGGCATAATACTGTGCAGGGGCCACTATGGGGCATAATACTGTGTGCAGGAGCCACTATGGCGCATAATAGTGTGTGCAGGGGCCACTATGCTGCATAATACTGTGTGTAGGGGCCACTATGGGGCATAATAGTGTGTGCAGGGGCCACTATGGGGCATTATAGTGTGTGCAGTGGCATAATAGTGTGTACAGGGGCCACTATGGGGCATAATAGTGTGTGCAGGGGCCACTATGGGGCATAATAGTGTGTGCAGGGGCCACTATGGGGCATAATAGTGTGTGCAGGGGCCACTATGGGGCATTATAGTGTGTGCAGTGGCATAATAGTGTGTACAGGGGCCACTATGGGGCATAATAGTGTGTGCAGGGGCCACTATGGGGCATAATAGTGTGTGCAGGGGCCACTATGGTGCCTAATAGTGTGTGTAGGGGCCACTATGGGGCATAATAGTGTGTACAGGGGCCACTATGGGGCATAATAGTGTGTGCAGGGGCCACTATGGGGCATAATAGTGTGTGCAGGGGCCACTATGGTGCCTAATAGTGTGTGTAGGGGCCACTATGGGGCATAATAGTGTGTGCAGGAATGCAGGGAATGTGGTTTGTGTGTGGGGGGGGGTTGGCGGGGAGGCGGTTGCTGAGGGGGTGTTGGCGGTGGGGGGTGGGCCCATGTCAAATGTTCACCTTGGGGACCAGCCATTCCTAGTTACACCACTGGGTAAAACCAATTAACGCTCTGTGGTGCATTGACCATTATCATGGTGGATGATAAGCTAAAGTAATAGACCTGTAAACAGATCATAGAGAACCCTTTGAGATATCACCATGATCATATAAACTTGGCTCTGCTACATCGCTAAACTCATTTCTACGCCATCTGTAAATAAGGACTAAAAGTAAAAACACACAATACATGAGATAAAGCAGATAACCAAGCAGCAATAGCACAGGCGAAGCATTGAGGAAACAAATAAGGAGCGAAAAAATAAGAAAACAAAGGGTATTATCTTGACAGTAACAACTAAATTGGAAAGTGTTAGACAAAAGGGTTGGAGGTTAAAAAAATGAAAATGTCAGAAAATAATTTGTGAAATAATTACAGTACTGAAAACAGCGATGTGGTGCGAGGAGCCTGACAACACTGCGGCAGAGGACGAGTCAGTTATACTTTCTACACCTGGTTTGTTCAGTCTAGCAAAATTCAGCCAAGTCAGCACTATTTAGTTCTGCTAAAGGATCTGCACTCTGGGGGGTAATTGGAAAGCCATAACCTGTAATATTTTTTGCAGTAGTTCTGTATTTTGCAGAGTTTAGTATGACATCTCTCCAAAAAAAGTTTTAGCAGTGGATTAATGGAAAAAAAAAATCACAGAGGAAGTTTTAGGTGAGCACATATCGAAATACAGTTCTCCTTGAGAGCTGTAATCTCTCCAAGCACCATGAAGCAAGTGTTCAATTCTCCTGCAGCACCCCCACAGCGAAAATTAAGCATTACACAGTTTTCACTTACAGTCAGGTATGATGGCCCTTTGATCTATACTCCTCTTTGGGGGATGTTTGTCCATATATATTGCTAATCACTTTGGGTCCACAGAGTCTGTTGTGCCACATTGTTTGAAAGAGCTGCTCCTGTGTCCTGTTAAGCCATATGTCTGTTAGTGCATATGTTACCGTTAAAGTGCGAAATCAGTGAATGTGCACATTACCTAGGTAATGTACAGATTAACTGATTTGCTCCGTTAAAGTGCAGAATCCGGAGTTTTCCGCACTTTACCTAGGTAATGTGCACATTCATGGCTTGCGGATCATTAAAGTTCGGAAGTTTGTTTCTCTGGTAGTCCTGCTGTCCTAACTCTGTCCCCCTCTTCTCCCTGCACTGTTAAAGAGGACCTTTCACGCCCTCATGTACAGTATATGCGGTTTTACATACCGCTAGAAAGCCGTCAGCGCGCTGAATTCAGCGCACTGCCGGCTTTCCCGTTATATGCCCTGGGGCTGGAGATATCGGGTTCTAAATTTCACCATTCACTGTCAGAAGGGCGTTTCTGACAGTCTAGCTGCGCTGTGAGGAACCCCCTCCCTGACTGTGCTCGTCCATAGCCCTGTAGTGAGGGGGCGTTCCTCACTGCTCAGCGTCATCACTGGGCGGTAAGGAACTTCCTCTCTCTCTGAGCCGAGTACTATCAGAGAAGGCGTTCCTTACAGCCCAGCAACGACGCTGAGCTGTAAGGAACCCCCCCCCCAGTACAAGTCTATGGACGGGTACTGTCAAGGAGGGCGTTCCTCACAGCCAAGCTAGACTGTCAGGAACGCCCTTCTGACAGTGAACAGTGAAATTTAGACCCCTGAGATCTCCACGCTGTCGGCTTTCTAGCAGTATGTAAAACCGCATATACATGAGGACATAAAAGGTCCTCTTTAAACAATCTTCTTTCGCCAGTAGAAAGCAAACGGCCGGGTGTGTGTGCGCGCTTACACCCTCTGCGCCGCGAAGCAGCCGGCTTTTTTTTTTTTTTTTTTTTTCCGGACACGAAGGACTTTGTGTTTCCTACGAAAAAAAAAATAAAAAAATGGTTTTTCGTGGCGCAGAGGGTGTAAGCACGCACACCCGCCCGTTTGCTTTCAAAACCCATTCAAGTTGAATGGGTTTTCAAAGAAAACCGTTTTCAACCTTTCCCTATATTGTCCCCAATCCTTTTTTTTTTTTTTGCCAACATTACGTTCGCTGTAAGCCTACACAGCGATGTTGCTGTTGTTCCGGCAAAACATGTCGTTATATCTGCACTTTAACGAGTGCCTAGTAGGTAATGTGCACATTAGCTGGGTAATGTTAGAAATTAAAGCAGTTTTCCACACTTTAACAGATCGCCCCAGTGAATCTGCACATTACCTAATTAATCTGCAGATTTCTGCACTTTAACGATAACACATACATTGTTTACCTATGCTGATAAACCCACTTCAGCTCATTTTTCCTGCTGTGTACTGTTCCTGTGTTCTTTGATCAGTGTTGTTTTGTAAGTATGCGGATCACTCCATTTCAGTTCCTGTTGTCTGCTTCACCTTGGTCCCAAATGGCAGTGCTCTGGTTGCCCGGGAACAAAGGATGCCAGAGGAAGAGAAGTTGGGGGGGGAAGCTACACTACAGCCTATATAAGTCTGCATCTGGAGGACTTCTGGGTCACTCAGCAAGGAGGCAGCTAGGGGATAGCTGGGGTGTCCCTTCTGTACAAGAAGAACCTCTACTCTTTCTCAAGAACCATGTAGTTCTGATCCTGGGAGAGATGTGACACATATCCTGTTGTTGTTGCCCTGGGGCTTAACAGCTGGAAGTCTCAGCGAACCAGACAGCAGATCCATTTGGCATTCTTTTTCTCTTTTAATCCCATTTTATTTTTCTGTACTGTATTCCTTGTTTTTACCTGTATTTGCTTGACCATCCTCTGATGTGTATTCTGTATACATTAGCTGCTAGTACCGAGCCTCTCGGGATAATAAATATATAAAATTTATAAAGCTCGTTTCATGTTATCCTATGAACCCAAGTACTCACGGGTGGTGAGTGGAAGGTAAGATGGGTGATCGCAGGTAGGCCAAGCGGCTTGGCAAAGCAGTATCCTTCACATCAGAGGTTTTCAGGCTAAAAATATTGATGCCCTATCCTAAGGATAGGGCATCAATATCAGATTACTGATGGCCCGACACTCCATATCACCACCAATCAGCTGATACACAGAGAATAGAGCAGGAAGCAGATAGCTCTGTTCCGTTGTAGTGACCAGATCGGGCACTGCAGATCAGCTCCCATTTCCTTGAATGGGAACCAAGCTGTGGTGAAAAGGTTCAGTCACTACACAGAGAAAAGAACTGACTGCTTTCTGCTCCAATCTTTGTGTATAATCTGTTTAGAATAGCTAATTTGGGGGAGTGGGATGTTCCAGTGTCAGACTCCCACAGAACTGATATTAGTGTCCTATCTTTAGGATAGGTCATCAATGTTTTAGCCACAAAAATCCCTTTAAGGCCCTTTTACATAGGCCAGTGATTGGATAATTTATACAAGCATAAAAATGCTCATTGGTGAGCAGGATATCTTCCTGTGTAAATAGCGGGTGTGTTACATAAATGAATGGCACCCACCTGAGCACCCTCCTTGTAAAATGGCACTTGATGCAAGGTGTCTTGTGTGTCTTGTATGACAGCAAATTCATTGTGCATTACCAACCTTCATGCAAAGCTGGAAATGGTACTAGGGTGGGAATTGGCAGACACCTCTAACTATCTGGTTGACTCAAGGAAAGTTCTCCTTTGGCTCTATAATCCATCCCTGGTGACACTGTATGGGTGCTGTGATGGTGTAAGAGGGGCTGTGATGGTTGACACAGCAACAAAAGAGATACAACTAAGAAATAATTCAGTAGATTTTTTTTTTGTAAAATGGCAAAAAAGTTCAGCTCTAGGCTTTATATTAACTTAAAAATATCTTATGTTAGGTTTTTTTTTACTTTTTTGTTGTAAAATACTTGAGACAATTTGCATGTTAGACATACAGTGTACATTGTGTATTCAACGCCAATAAAAAAAAAAACTGTATTTGATTCATAACCGCTCAGTCGTCCTATCAAAACATCTTTTCCAGCCATAACAAAAAAATCCTGTTCAGAAAGTACCCAGGTTTCCATAAATCATGTTGTGCTCTTTATTCCAGAGGAAAACATTTCTCACACCAGTTACATTTAATACAGAAGCAACTCAGGATTTTTGCCAAATAAGATAAGACAACTGAATTTATTTCTACATGATAAAGGGCAGTTTACATTGACGGGAATACACAACAAGTCTTGTCTGAAACACTGGAAATAGAAGAATATAGAAGACATTTTGGAATAGTTTAGAAAATAAAATGAACTTTGTTGACTATAGAAGAATACAACATGCAAATGATCATGAGCTGGAAGGAGACAATGTGGTGGTATGTCTCGCCTGCCTTGGGCGTTCAAAGACTTTGTGAATATATTTTGCGTCTTTGTCCTTCTCAGTAGGAACATGAGTTTGATCACTGTCCATCTCAGACCTTCCATTAGTCAGTTGTTAGTATGGACACATTAGGATTTCAAGGGTCTATTTATCAAAGTTGTAACCAACTTAATGGCTTCCTTTTTGATTTATCACCGTGCAAACAAGAATTTTTGTGCAGCCTATTTATCAAGCCACAATAACAGCCAACTCCGGGTCAAGAAAAATCATTTAACTGTAATAAGTAAAACCCTAAACAACTGAGCAGTGATATGACAATGCTATAAACAGCTCAATCTCTTCAGCAATAGTGGATAATGGTGTTGTTCTACTTGCCTGATATATTGGAACATGACATTGGTAAAGGACTGTGAGTTGGGACCTGTATGTGATTCATACTGAAGAATGAAAGGGGCATTGCATCTGCAAATATAAACCTTATGCACATGGCGGTAGATTCATGTTGTATGGTACTACTTTACAGTTAATGGTGTGTCTGCAAGCTTTACAAAACTGATTCATGTTTACATCTACTGTTATAGCAATAGTACGGCTGATATTGAGTATTTACATATGACTGTGGCTCAGGAGCTAAGTGGCTGCCATAGTCACCAGGTTTCCTGTATTTTGTGCTAATGCCCGCAATCAATGCCAATACTGATCACAGGCATTAAGGCCCCCAGCGCCTTGGTCAAAGATGACCAAGACGCCATTTTCAAAGAGGTGCATGGGTGCCACCATTTTGGAGAGGATTGCTGTAACAAGATCTGGGGCCAGCGATCCATTGCCATGACAGATGGGAGCCTATGGAAGGCTCCCAGGCTTGTCTGGTATTAACTTCTATTCTCAATGCAACCTGTAATTGAAGAGCCATCAATTTGAAATACATTGCAATAATGATCAGACCCCCTGTGGTTCAAGGCCCCCGGGGGAAGGGGTCTACTAATAACAATATAAAAAGAAAAGAGTAAAAAATAAATATAGAAAAATAATGTAAAACACAGGAACATTAGGAATCCCTGTGTCCAAAAATGTCTGGACTACAAACAAAAAAAAATATTTTTCCCATGAGCTGAATGCCGTAGCAGGAAAAAATAGAGCTGAACAGCCATTTTTTCAATGTTTCACTTCTTTTAAAAATTTGAATAAAAAGTGATTAAAGCAATAGATATTCCCCAAAATAGGATAACTAAAAAGTACACCTGGCCCTACAAAAAAAGATGGATGTCAGAATATGACGACTCCAACATATATTTGGATTGGATTGTACGTGCTTGGGTGTGAAGGGGAATATGGAGAGAGCTCAGGAGCTGAGCTCTCTCCATACACGGCGGGTGCCGGCTGTATAACACAGCTGGCACCCACCACTAACAGCTCTTAACACTTTTGATGCCACAGTCAAACGTGACCGCAGCATCTAAAGTGCGCAGGCGCCACCATCTTTTACAGATCGCCACTCTCCAGAACGTCATCACAGGGTGGTGATTGGTTGTTATCAGCTGAGAGCCTATTGAATGCTCCCAGGCTTGTTATTACATTAGATCTATTACACGCAGCCAGAGGCCGTGTGCGATAGAAGTGAATGGATTCCTCTATACACTGCAAAACATTAGTATAGTGTGAGCGAACAGAGCCCCCTAGGGTTCAAGGTCCTTAAGGGGTCTGAAAATAAAAGTAAAAAAAAGTTTTTTAAAGTATAAAAAAAACACAAAACATATAAAAGTTCAAATCACCCCCCTTTCCCTAGATCACATATAAAAATAAATAAACAAAAACCTAAACCTAAACACTTTAGGGATCCGGCGCTCCAAAATGTCCGAACTAATTAAAATATTTATCCCATATGGTGAACGGAGTAGCGGAGGAAACAATCAAAATGCCCAAATGGCTGTTTTTTCAACTTTTTGCCTCCTATGAAAAAATGGAATAAAAAGTGATCAAACCATCTGACCTTCCCCAAAATGGTATCACTAAAAATGTCATCTTGTCCCGCATAAAAGATGCCTTACCCAGCTCCATACACATGAATATAAAAAAAGTTACAGGTGTCACAATATGGTGACACAAAATTTTTTTTCTATTTTGCAAAGTTTTTAATTTTTTAAAAGGTATCAAAACATTACAAATACTATATAAATTTAGTATCACCGTGTTCGTACTGACCCACAGAGTACAGGTAACATGTCATTTTTACCACTCAGTGAATGCCGTAAAAATTAAACCCATAAGAAATTGGCATAAGTTTGGTTTTTTTTCAGTTCCATCTCATTCTGAATTTTTTTCCAGCTTCCCAGTACATTGTAGAGGACATTGAATGGTTCCATTACAAAGTACAATTTGTCCTGCAAACAATAAGCCATTATATGACTCTGTGGACTGAAAAATGAAAAAGTTATGGCTCTTGGAAAGGGGGGGAGGGAAAAATGGAAATGAAGGGGTTAATAAAAGTAGTGTGAAGGTAGCTTAAAATGGGTTAATCAGAGCAAAATTTCCAAATACTTCATATAAAGTCACACCTTTGAGCTTCTAGTGTTGACAAATGTTGATTCAAACAAGAATCTGTGGTGGTCAAATATAACAAATGCAACCTTTCTGCTTTTTATTTTATTGATATTTTCCCTTTTTCTACTTTGTTACAGTTCTGTTGCAATGCAGCTGAGGTACATGAGTGCCTTTATTCTCTAAAGCCTATAAATGGATTGAGCACTCAATTATCATTTTGGATAAGTTTGTAGTTCCATACTTTGGGTTGAGTTATTAGTGGTGTTTGACATTCAGGACTCTTAGTTTTTTTGTTTTTCCCCTTTTATGGGTAAGATCTTTGGGTAAGATGGGTGACCTACTTTATCTATAGATTATTGCTGAGACTTGTCTACGACCCCAAATAACTCTCATGCTGCTTATATAATATCTGATCAGAGGGGGAACTTTACAGAGAATTTGTGGGTTCCACTAATCCGGTTAGCCAATTCCACATGTGATCTGTGGGCACAGGGTAGGACTGGCCCACCAGGGAACCGGTGAATCCAATGGTGGGCCCCGAGCCCCGACTATTAGTCCTCATGTTGCTAATGCAGATGCATTGGTCTGAGGCCCGATCGGGATCCTGACCATCCCGATCGGGCCCCAGACCAGTGGCGTAACAGGGGGTGCGACCACGATGGTGGAGATGGCCGGGGCCCGGGACCACTATGATAACAGTCGGGGAAAGCCTGGTTCCCCGACCGCTATACATACTGTTATTGGAAAGGGGCCCTGGCATATTTCAGGCCCCTTTCCAATAGATGGCAGCCCAGGGGAGGTGACTGAAAACAATAAATACATATTCTCACTTCTCCTGGGCGCATCGTTCTCTCTGGTGCTCTTCCGTCATGTGACTGAGGCCTGTGATTAGGCCCCGGCGGTCATATGGGACGCGGCTGCGTAATGAGGTCAGTGCGCCCCCACATGACCATTGAGGACCAATCACAGGCCTCAGCAGCGACGTCGGAAGAGTGCCTGAAGACGCTGAAGACGGCAGGATGGAGCGAGGATGCCCAGGAAAGGTAAGGCAAGGTGAGTATGAATTTTTGTTATTTTTTAATCACCTTCCCTGGGCCTCCGATTATTATACTCTGGGGTCTGAGGAGACCCGAGTATAATAATAGCAGAGGGGGGGCTGTTGGGCGCATATAATACTGGGTGGGGGCCACTGTGGAGCATATAATACTGTGTGGGGGCCACTGTGGAGCATATAATCCATACAGTGGCTCCTTCACTGGTCCCCTATACTATAATGGGGGCCACTGATGGGGCCATTATATTGTTGGGGGGGGCAGTGATGGAGGCCAATAGCCTGGGGGACATTAAAGGGGTTGTTCCGGGTAACATTTTTTTTTTTTTTTTTTTTTTTTAATTACGCCAGGGCAGGCGAAAAAAACAAAACAAAAAAAACCCCCCAAACTTTCTCTCCTGTCCCCAGTGTCTCCCAGCACAGTTCGACCTGCAGTTCTGTTGTTTTCTTCCAGCTGAAGTTCCCCCTGCACATGACTACCTGTGACGTCACGTGTCCTACTGAGGCCTAAGGGAATGGACCTGGTATGACACAGTCAGTGAGGACTTCTGGCAAAAAGAAGACAGCGGAGCTGCAGGACCGGACCGTGCTGGGAAGACACTGGAGCACCAGGGACAGGTGAGTATATTTAGTATGTTTTTTTTTGGGGGGGGAAAGGGGGTAGGGGGGATTCACCTTCCCCCGACTAATTATAAAAAAAGAAAAAGATTATACTGGACAACCTCTTTAAAGTGTGGTGCATTAGTGGGGTATATTAAAGGTTGTTCAGGCATAATTTGTTATGGTTTATCCTCAGGATAGGCCATAGATACCTGATCTGTAGGGGGCTGACCCCGGACCGATCAGCTGTACGGAGCTACTTCTGGCGCCCGTCCTGTACAATTCAAAGCCAGAAGCAGAAAGCTCTGTCCACTGTATATTAGCCGGGCACCTTCACTGCATCTCAGCACTTATTGAAGTCAGTAGGAGCTGAGCTGCAGTGAAGGCGCCGGGCTGCTATACAGTGAATGGAGCTTTCTGCTTCCGGCCCTGTGTTGTGTTGTTGTGTACAGAACAGGATATTATTAATGTCCCTCCCCCCACAGGATATTAACCCCCATCACTGCTCCCACACAATATAATGACCCCATCAATGTTCCCCATACAGTATGGGGGACCAGTGAAGAGGCCACTATGTGGGGGGACTAGTGAAGTGACCATAGAAAAATTTGGCCCAGACAACCCCTTAAAAGAGGTTGTCCATAAACTGGAGCGAACAGTGTGTCGGCCGCCAGGAAGGTGTAAAAATAAGAAATTTTTTTTTAAAAAAAGCATACTCACCTGTCCCCAGCACCCCATGTTCCCCTGCCTGTGTCTGTTCGGTCTCATGGCGGCGCCTCATTTCTGGAAATCCTGTACCTAATTGGTCTTAGCGATCACATGAGGTGCAGGACTCCAAGCAAGGAGGCGCCGGCACAAGACTGAATGGACCCTGGCAGCGGACAATGGAGTGCCGGGAACAGGTGAGTATGCTTTTTAATTTATTTGTTTTTTACTTTACACCTCCCACCAGCCACATGGGTTGCTCCAATTCCTGGACAACCTCTTTAAAGGATTTATCCATCTTTCTAATATTGATATCCTGTCCTTAGGATAGGCCATCAATATTACCTCTGCGATGATACAACAGCCAGGACCTCTGCAGATCAGCGTTTCCAGGGCAGTGCGGCTACAGGTAAAGGTAACAATTCTAGGAGTCACGCTGTTCACTTGCCATACAGGGTGTAGCAGTAGGTTTAGGTAGTGCAGTGGTGCACATGGCATAGTGGGTGAGCAGCATGGCTCCCGGCATGTTATTACTTTTAACCGCCCTGTCTCGGTACCGCTGATCCTCAGGGGTCCTGATGGTGGGCCCCTAGAAACATTTCCACTGGTGGGCCCTAGACATCCCAGTCCGAAACTGTGTTGGCACCCCAGAAACAGCATGGTATACTACTCTCTACTACATGATTGTGCGAGGCTGGACATGATCATCGCCGGTCATTACACATTTATATATATTAAAGATTAAAATAACAAAATTCTTTAGGGCAAAGTGTATTAACATAGTCAAAATCAATGTAAGTAATATGGATGGTGCACAGCGGACTGTAAGAAAAGAATCATTAGAGAAGTAATTGAAATGAATAGCGCCGCAGCTTGCAGCTAAACATGTCATATGCTGGCACATTAGCAAAATCCTAAGAACATTTTCTTACTTGGCTTCACTTTCATTGTGATGACTTCTGTATGACCAGTGATAATACTTTCCATTATCGATTGAAGGATTGTGGCCCTCACATCGCAACACGTGCAAATCATTAGAGTTTCCTTGCCAAGCATATGCAGCCCATGCAGATCATTATAAGGTGGACATATTTTACTTCTTTCCAAATTGTTGACTAGGTAAGAGGTTCTTGGACTCCAATGCAAAATCTGTAACACATATGTGTCATTTATAATACTGGTAACCTTTTATGTGGAACCTTTTTTATTATTCAATTTACAGCTTTTTGGGTACAAAATTTATACCTATACTCCTCTCTTCAAGCAAATGAAGTCAGTTCAGCTATAATGTAGAAAAGGTTGAACCAGCATAAAAGAAAAATGGCCATCACATGCCAATGGTGTCCATGTTTGGATCATTTTCTATGGATTGAATAAATTGAATATTTATGGATTTCCTGTAATTCTGATAATTTTTCTTCTATGCTATAAATTACGGGCCCTCAGGTGGTACTGCGTTAAAAACAAGCATGAATCGGTAATGCAAATCACTGTGATGTGTTGTTACCATCAGTTTCTAAATGAGTTAATTTTTTCAAATGATTTGTGTTCTATGTTCTATTGTGTAACTTTCACCTTCTGATATGTGTTCTATGTTCTATTGTGTAACTTTCACCTTCTGATATGTGTTCTATGTTCTATTGTGTAACTTTCACCTTCTGATGTGTGTTCTATATTCTGTTTTGTAACTTTCACCTTCTGATATGTGTTGTATGTTCTATTGTGTAACATTCATCTTCTGAAATGAATAACTACAAGAAAAAGTCCCATTTGTGTATAAAAATCATACATTTTAGTAGCACATGATAAAATACATAAATAAGTCACAGATGATAATATAAATATGGGGGTAAAGACAACAAATAGTCAGAAAAAATGGAATGCCTGCAAGATTCTGTACTGCATATCAGATAGGTAGTAATGCTAGTAAAATGGTATAATGCTATAAACACAGTAAAGCTAGGTTCACACCTGCGCCTGTATTCCATTCGGGGTTTCCATCCCCGAATTTGCTTGAAAAATGCGGAGAGAAAAGTCCTGCAAGCATGACTTTTCTCTCTGCATTTTTCGAGTGGAAACTGGGCGGACCCCATTATCGTCTTTGGGGTCAGAGGGTTTTCGCGGGTAACCGCTTTATAAGAGGATTAGGTTTCCATTAGGAAACCCAAACACAGGTGTGAATCTAAGCTCTTGTGAGCAGGGCCCTCACTCCTATTGTTTGATATGTTTCTTTGTCACATTGTAATGTCTCATATTGTGTGTTTATGTGTCCTCTGATTTGTAAAGTGCTACGGAATATGTTGGCGCTATATAAATAAAGTTATATTATTTATTATTATTACATAAGTGACAAATAGACACTAGTAAATATATGCGGCCTGGAAGTAAAAGAAATAGCAAAAAAAATGCTACCATAATAACCAGAAGTCAGATAATAACAAATTCCATACCACAATGCTGCAAGTCTGTTCGGTGCACGTTTCACCTATAAGAGGCTTTGTCAGGGGATAAATATGTGATATGTGTTCTGTTATGTGTTCTATTGTATAATTTTCACCTTCTGATTTGTGTTCTATGTTCTATTGTGTATCTTTCACTTTTGATATGTGTTCTATGTTCTTTTGTGTAACTTTCATCTTCTGATATGTGTTTTATGTTCTACTGTGAATAAAATATAGTTATATGATTTTCAAATAATTGAATTCTTGGAATTTTCATGCTGATGACCTATCCACAGCTCATTTCCCCAAAACCACTGCACTGTCAATTTCCAGGCCACTGTGCAGTGGATGGGGTTGCTATGTCACTCCTATTGCTTGTATAGAAGCAATACTGCATGTGCTCCCTGTACACTAGCAGCTTCTGTGATCTGTTGGGGTGTCATTCTGTGGATAAGTCATCAGTATGAAAAATCAGTTTAGGGCTGAACAACCCCTTTAAATTGTACCTACAGTTATAAACAACTTTGCATAAATGAATAGTGCATGTGACTATGAGAAACTTCATGAGATATCTCATTAAGGAGATCTGTTTCCCTCACCACTTATTGAGCTGTTCCTATGCTCCTTATCTTCAATCTACTAGCTTGATTACATTAGATTAATCTTTGTATTCAGCCTCACACACAGACCTCTATGAAGAACAGAGGGGTGGAATAGGAGGTTGCTGAAGGCTGATTAATTGATTTATTGCTTCATTCTGTGCACTGATAGCCTCTTAACTACAAACCTAGCAGTGTTAAAAGAGCACAGAGTAGCTGAGTGTAGTAGCTGCAATTATTTGAGTGTATTTTGTAGTAGACTAAAAATCATAGACTAATATGTAAAAAGTAACTCTGCCTGACAAGTGGAGAAGAAAACATATTTCTTTAATAAGATATATTACAAAGTTTCTTATTTTCGCCTGTATTATTCATTTATGAAAAGTTGTTTATAGTTTTATGAAATTATAAGTAAAGTGTTCTTAATCATCCCCGTCAGATAGGATATGGTCGAGGACATGTTTATTTATTTGTTTGCCTATACTGTGGCATCTGTTGGGGTAGGTTTATGTTGGGAAACCCTCCAATGGACACTGAAAAATGCCACTTGGAAGTAGCCTATCTTCTGTACTATATTGTATTTTCTTGTTTGGATTCTTCTTTCTGTAATATCTTGATCAAATTGATTTTGTTATTCTGTTTGACAAAAAGCATTCTTCCCATCGGGATTTATCATTTAAGAAGTCATCTGGGGAAGTGAAATGCTAATTGCATCAGTAAGTGAAACTGCTTTCAGACAGCTTAAAATCACTTTCCTCTGATAGCAGACATTATCTTGATGAGCATCGCGTTTCAAGGTCTGCCCTTCACTTTAAAGATAAAATGTACCAAAGGCTAAAATTGCAGCTTTCTGAAAAGAAACGCTTTCATGTATTTTGTAATCATGTAATAATGATTGCAAAGCCCAAGATCGGGCAGATTTCTACAAGTACATTTCACAAACAACTCCTTTTAATTTCGGCTTTGACCTTGCCGCTTTTCACATAAAATGTTTTCATTTTCTGCCGCTGATGTTTAACATGTAAATGCCGCCTTTTATTTACATGATTTTAAGGCAATAAAAATATCTTAATCTAAACCTTCTGGAAAAGGCAGCGGAAGCAATTACTGGCTGGTTTATTTATGTGAGCAGGTGCTGGATTTGTGAGCAAACAGCAAGAGATACAGGAAATGATAGGTTACAAGTCAATGTTTTTTTCTTAGTCTAGAAATACCAAGTAAACAAAAATATTAAAGATCCAGTGCTAACATTCTGAAGTATGTGTAAGAGCTACAGCTGCAATGCAACTTCTTAAGCCAATTAACTCATACTCTACAGTATATATTTGTAAAGTAGCGATAAGTGAAACGGTTCATAACAAGTTTATTACAAATTTTCTAAAATCTTTTTGGAGTTTGCCAACCACAAACCTCAGACCCCAGAGTATAATAAGGGAAGGTATAGAAACATATTAAACACTGATGTTCACCTTCCTTCACCTTACGTCCCTCTAGATGCCCCTTCGCAGGCATCCTTGATCCTCATCTGAGCTCCATGGTGATGTCAGTGGTACTTGGGGACTGTTGACACCTGTTATTGGGTCCCAGTGGTCATTTGGCTACATCAATGTCAAGACACTTTGATGCACACATCATGATGTCACTATGCCCCACGTGACCACTGAGGCCGGAAGAGGCCAGTCCAAGAGGGTCCAATAGATGCCATGAAGGAAGCATGCCCCTCCCCTGACCCTTTGCTTTTTATACATTGGGGTTTAAAAATACTCAAAAGTATAATAATGACAATTAGGCCAGGACCCCACATGGCGTAAATGCCACAGAAAAAATTGCGTCGTTTACAGTCAGAGCAAAGTGGATGGGATTCTACCGAATCCCATGCCCACTTTACGGTAAAAAATGTGCTACGGACAAGCAGCGATTTCCAAAAACGGCGTGTGATCAGACTCTTGTGTGGGCGGAGCTATTCTGGATACTGCGGGACACACTGTGATGTTACACAGAAAGCTGGGAACAGAGAGTGATCAAAGATAAGTAGGAAAGAAGAGAGCATGTTTGAGCAAGAGGGGGGAACTGGGGGCAGATGTAAGGGGCAGTTAAACTGAACACAGATGTAGAGGACAGTTAAACTGAAGGCAGATGAAGGGGGCAATTTAACTGGGAGCAGATGAATGGGCAATTAAACTGAAGGCAGATTAAGGGGGCAATTAAACTGGTGGCAAATAAAGGGGACATTAAGCTGGTGGCAGATAAAGGCCGGACAGTAGGATTCTGAACCCTGCATGGTGCTATAGTGCAGCATCACCACTATCAGACACCCAAGACAGTTTAAGTGTACAAGCCTGTCCGCAGTGTCATCATGTCAGCGAGCGACAGCAGACCCTTTGAAACAAGGTCTTACATCTCAGCAAGCTCCAGGAGCTCAAAGAGGTCAGTGAGCGGCTCCACGGTCACCATTGCCCGCGCAAAGGCCGAAGCCGCCAAAATACGCGTCACCTTTGCTGAGCAGGAAATGCAGATGAAAATAGAGAGAGCAACCCTGGAAGCAACCATTGCTGATCAGGAAATGCAGATGAAAATAGAGAGAGCAACCCTGGAAGCAACCATTGCTGAGCAGGAAAAGCAGATGAAAATAGAGAGAGCATGCTTAGAAGCATCACTAGAGAAACTAGCAGCAGAAAAGGAAGCTGCAGCTGCTATGGCAGAAGCAGAGGCCCTAGAGGAAGCAGTGAATCCTACAAGTGGGAGATCTAGCAGCATACTTGGGCCTGAACCCAGTCATCATGATAACACACAGCGTACTTCAGACTATATACTACGACATGCCAAGTCAGATGACAGCCTGCATATTGGTCCAGAGACAGAGTCAACCCCTGCTAATGTGCTCCAGCAGAATCCTGTCACACAGCAAGCATCGTCAGTTTACCATCAGCTTCCAACGCAGTCTATACCCAACCCAACAAATGCCCGCAGTGCAGTCTTTCCCTTTAAGAGGGAACAAGAAGATGGTGGCTATTACAGCAACAACACATTTAAAAAGCGCAATAGCCCACCAAGTCCTCTACACAGTCGCTTCTCTCCAGAAGCAGCACATAAAGACCAAGGGATATCTGACTTCTTCAAGTTCTTTGTACGACGAGATCTAATAACCAAAGGACTCTCAAAGTTTGACGACCGTCCTGAAGGCTACAGAGCCTGGCGAGCTACATTCAGGAATACTATCAAAGATCTAGACAT
Source organism: Leptodactylus fallax (assembly GCA_947044405.1). Classification (NCBI taxonomy): domain Eukaryota; kingdom Metazoa; phylum Chordata; class Amphibia; order Anura; family Leptodactylidae; genus Leptodactylus; species Leptodactylus fallax. Next base: position 1,043,147 of record CAMRHE010000057.1, read on the forward strand.
GTCTGCAAGTGAAGAAGTTGATCTTCTAGTCAAATGGCTGGGAAATGAGTCAGCAGAGCACGCAAAGCGCATTAGAGACATCAACATCAACTACCCAAGCAAAGGGTTAAACATGATATGGGAGAGACTTTACGAGTGTTACGGCTCACCAGAAGTCATAGAGAATGCACTCTTTAAAAGAATTGATGACTTTCCTAAAATCTCCAACAAAGGTTTCCAAAAGCTGAGAGAATTAAGTGACCTGCTGATGGAACTCCAAGTTGCCAAAGCTGAAGGAGATTTGCAAGGTCTTGCATTCTTAGACACAGCACGTGGCGTCAACCCCATTGTACAGAAGCTACCTTATAGTCTGCAAGAGAGATGGATCAATCAAGGTTCCAGGTACAAACAACTACACAATGTTTCATTTCCTCCATTCTCCATTTTTGTGGACTTTGTGCGCCAACAAGCAAAGACTAGAAATGATCCTAGTTTTGACTTCTCAACTTCTGACACTGCTCATCCCAAAACAGGTAAACCTGCATTGTTTCGTAACCTGAAAGCTACACCAGTTGCTGTGCACAAAACCAGCGTGTCCCCTGCAAACTCCTCACGTGAAACTTGCAGTACTGCAGAGACTGAGAAGATCTCAGCAAAAGACCCATGTAGAGAGTGTCCTCTACACAAAAAACCTCACGCACTGCTAAAATGTAGAGGGTTTAGAGAGAAACCTCTTAAGGATCGCAAAACCTTCCTCAAGGAAAATCACATTTGCTACAGATGTTGTGCATCAACTTCTCATCTTGCAAAGGACTGTACAGCAAACATCAAATGCACAGAATGTGACAGCAAAGAACATAGTACAGCTTTACACCCAGGGCCAGCTCCATGGATTCTCACACCCTCAGAGCAAGATACAGAGCATGGCGGGGAGGAGAAAGCGACAGTACCTCCTGAAGTGACACCCCAGTGCACCCAAGTCTGTGGAAGAGGACTTAGCGGTAAATCTTCCTCTAAGATTTGTCTTGTTACAGTGTACCCCATTGGCCACAAGGATAAGGCGGTAAGGCTATATGCAATCCTTGATGATCAAAGCAACAGATCCCTTGCAAACTCATCCTTCTTTGATATGTTCAAGATTAAAGGACACAGCTCCTCATATTCACTTAAGACATGCTCAGGTGTGAGCAAAGAAACAGGAAGAAGAGCCACAGGCTATCAAATTGAATCTATAGATGGCAAAACATCCCTGCCTCTACCTACCTTGATGGAATGCAATCAGATTCCCAACAACAGGGAGGAGATCCCTACACCGGAGACAGCATTACATCATGGACATCTGAAAACTATAGTGCCTCTAATCCCTGCACTAGACTCAGAGGCCCAGATAGTACTTCTGCTCGGAAGAGACATCATAAGAGTCCACAAGGTGAGAAAGCAGATAAATGGCCCTCACAATTCCCCATACGCTCAGAAGCTTGACCTAGGATGGGTCATTATAGGCAATGTCTGCCTAGGAACTGTTCACAAACCAACCACTGTAAATGCGCTTTACACAAGCTTATTGGAGAATGGGCGTCCATCTCTTTTCCAGCCTTGTCCTAACAGGTTCCTCATAAAGGAGAAGCCCACTAGTGTTGTACATCCTGATGTGAAGAATATCGCCTCGCCCAGCCGCCTGGCACGCCTGCGATCAAACTTCTTTCTTAACCTCCCACTCACACACCGTGAGTGGACCGGGTCATAGGATAAAAACAAAACGAGCGATATAAATTTTATATGTTTAATGACCCAAGTGGGTCGGTATGGATTAATAGCATATACAGAAATATACAATATTAATATGATCAAGCATAAACATACAAGCAAAAGGGCAATGATACAATACACCAAAATAAAGGGAAATAAAGATTAGAAAAAATACCTGAGCACACAGCTTTGTCCTAGCTGTCTCTCTTCCATGCTCAACACAATGACTCGTAGTCCGTTTCTCTAGGCCACAGCAGAGTTTTGGGCCTAGGGCGCAAGCTTAAGCAAGTTGCATAAAACAATCCTTCTACATGCTGTCCAGAACTAGGCCCTCAAAGCATTCTTCAGTAGGGCAGGCCCTCTCATCTTCTCCCAGATCAGAGCTCCTTACTGCCTCTTTGCTGAATGACCCCAGAATCCAGGTCTGCTCACAGCATATGGCTAGTGCTCCACCCACCCCTTGCACCCAGGCAGCCCCCCTTCTCCCACCTTTGCAGAACCCTCGGAGAGAAGGGTGAAGTTAAGGCTTGCTATCCCCCATCCCATCTGGCCAGGGATAATAAAAGTGCCTGGCTATAGCAAGCCATCTCCAATGAACACACATAAAACCAGTGAAGCCTATCGTCCAGCAATGTGAACTCAACTAAAGCACCGCATTCCAAGTGGGGGAAGGACTGACCTAAGCAAGTAAAACACACTTCCAAGAAAGATATAAAACTGATGGTCGGTTCATCACACCTGACCTTACAGAAACCATGAACTATTCCTATGATGAAGAGAGAGATCACTTGGGGTGTACGATCTTCCAGAGGACTAAAGAAGACAACAAAATAGCACCCTCTATTGAAGATGAGGCTTTCTTAAAGATAATGGAACAAGGTTTCTTCAAGGATGAAACAAATAGCTGGGTTGTACCGCTGCCTTTCAGAATGCAGAGACGCCATCTTCCCAACAACAGGGATCAGGCACTGATGCGTCTTTCTTCACTCAGACGCAACTTTCAAAGAAAACCAGATATGAAGGAACATTTCTTCTCATTCATGAGCAAGATATTTGAGAATGGCCATGCGGAGGTGGCTCCACCCCTAAAAGAAAAGGAAGAGTGCTGGTATCTACCAATCTTCGGTGTCTACCACCCTAAAAAGCCAGGACAGATCCGGGTAGTATTTGACTCCAGCTCACAATATGAGGGAGTATCCCTTAACGATGTTCTTTTGACTGGACCAGATCTCAACAACACACTACTTGGTGTCCTCATCAGATTCCGCAAGGAGTCCATCGCCATTGTTGCCGACATACAACAAATGTTATATTGTTTCCTAGTCAAAGAAGAGCACAGGAACTTATTGAGATTCCTTTGGTTCAGAGACAACGACCCCACCAAAGACATCATAGAGTACCGCATGAAGGTACATGTTTTTGGCAACAGCCCATCTCCTGCAGTCGCTATCTATGGACTAAGACGGTCTGCCCAGGAAGGTGAAAAAGACTATGGGCAAGATGTCAGGCAGTTTGTTGAAAGAGACTTTTATGTAGATGATGGCCTAAAGTCACTTCCTTCACCAGAAGCTGCAATCAGCCTACTCAGAAGGACCCAAAGTTTGTTATCCTGTTCAAACTTAAGACTGCATAAGATAGCTTCAAACAGCAAAGTTGTTATGGAGGCTTTCCCCACTCAAGATCATGCCAGCGATTTGAAAGATCTAGACTTGGCAACAGACTTCATACCCATGCAACGCAGCCTAGGGCTCAATTGGGACCTCAAAACTGACACCTTTACCTTTCAGATAAAGGAGGACATTAAATTGGTGGTAGATGGAGGGGGCAATTAAACTGGGGCAGATAAAGGGGGGCATTAAGCTGGTGTCAAATAAAGGGGGACATTAAGATGGTGTCAAATAAAGGGGGACATTAAGCTGAGGGCAGATGAAGGGGGCATTAAGCTGGTGGCAGATAAAGGGGGACATTAAGATGGTGGCAGATGAAGGGGACGTGAAGCTGGTGGCAGATGAAGGAGGACATTAAACTGGGGGCAGATGAAGGGGGCATTAAGCTGGTGGCAGATGGAGGGGGGACATTAAACTGGGGGCAACTGGAGGAGGACGTTAAACCGTGGGGAGTAGCTGGAGGGGGACATGTCTGCCTCTAGTTGCCCCCAGTTTAATATCCCCCTCCAACTACACCCACTGTTTAATGTCACCCTCCAGCTGCCCCATAGTTTAATGTCCCCCACCAACTACCCCCACTGTTTAATGTCAACCTCCAGCTGCCCCATAGTTTAATGTCACCCTCCAGCTGCCCCATAGTTTAAAGTCCCCCTTCAACTACCCCTGCTGTTTAATGTCAACCGCCAGCTGCCCCATAGTTTAATGTCACACTCCAGCTGCCCCATAGTTTAATGTCCCCCTCCAGCTGCCTTAGTTTAATGTCCCCCTCTATTGGAGGGGACCATTATAATGTGGGGGCATATAATGTTAGGGTGGCTGTAGGAGCATTATACTGTGTGGGGGCACATGGAAAAATAGATGAGAATGGGCGGAGCTAAATTTACCGCGGTGCGCATAGCGTGCCACATATTTTGTCTCTCTTTCTGTCCTTTGAAACTTGGGAGGTATGTTAATGACCTGGCATGGGGTTAGGACTTAAAGGGGTATTCCCACGAACATAACTATTTTTAAATTTGTAAATAATTAAATGTTAAACATTTTTGCAAATATAAGTAATTAAACATTTTGCAGCGTTTTAAAGATCTTTCTCTGAATATCTTGTGGTTACAAGTTGTTGTCTTGATTGGTTGCCAGTGGATACGACCATGTATGCAGGACCTTTCTAAGGTCAGAAAATCAGCCATGATGTCCTTATTGTGGCCAGGATATCTTCTGAGACATGTAGTGTCCCTGCCTGATAACCCAGCTACAATAAGAAAATTATGGCTGGATACCTAGCAAGTCCCAGACCATAGAAAGTTTCTGCATTTGTGGTCGTATCCATTGGCAACCGATCAAGACAACAAACTCTCACCACTAAGATGAATAGAGAAAATCTTTAAAACTCTGCAGAATTTTTAACTACTTATATTTGCAAAAATGCTTAACTTTTAATTATGTACAAATATAGATATGATTATGTTCATGAGAATACCCCTTTAATATACGTGCTATCAGATACATTGCCATTATTTATGACTATTTTTAATGCATATTTAATAAAAGTTATATTTTATCCATTTTTTAGATTCCACACTTTCCAGTGATTTACTATGGAGCTCACTTTTTATTGACTTACAAGAGGTGAATTACCCTGTACTGCGACCATTGAAGTTGAGGGTTCTCTTGACCACCTCGAATATTTAGTTCAGGAGGAGGAGACCAAGCGTTGAATATTTATTAACCAAAGCTGAATTTCTGAGCATTTGTTTTGTGTGGTCTTATTTGTGAGGCGTTACTATTTGACTAGAAAAAACTAAAGTCAGGGCCTTGAAAAGTCCTGGCCTATTAGTGATGAATCGGAGCTCATCTGCTGGAATATTAAAGCCTTTTTATCGTTTCCTTTGATTGATTGTGATTCTTTTACCAGGGCCCGTGTATTCTGCTCTTATCTTCTTTCTTCTCTTTAATGGTCTTGACAATACCCACTCATCCATCAATAAAGTTGCTTTCCAGCGTACAAATAACCTTTTGCATGGACATAACTTTGACAAAAGGACATTTGTCTTTGCAGAAATTGCATAGGTATAAAGTCTCATGAAATAAACTATACAAGACAGTTGTTATGTCATTTGAGCCCTCAATGTATTAAAGGCAATGGGACAGTCTTATTATGCATTGTATGCCATTTTTCTGGCATACAAGGCATAAAAAAATCAGATTTTATTTGTTAATTGGGGTTTTGTGCAAAAAAAACCAGCAAAAATGTTTTTTTTAAATTCTGTGCACTTTTCTGAAAAGGGGGTGGGGTGAGAGTGTGCAGGTGGTGGGACCCCACCAGATTTATCATCATTTATGCCAGAAATCTGGTGCTAATGATGCTGGGAATCTTCACCAGTTATGATCTTGCATAGATTTTCCTGGCAGATACACAACCTTGGATTGTTAATGCCAGTATTCATAAATCTGACCCAATGAGTTCAATAATGTTCAGGTTCAGTGTCTCTTTAAGGGGTTGTCTGTACACTATTGAAGGCCTCTTCTTAGGATAGGTCATGAATAAGGAGATTGGTGGGGCTCCGACTCCCTGCACCCTGTCAATCAGGGTTTTACCCTAGTCATGGTGAACCATAACTAGCACAGCTCTGTACACTGCGTATTGGCTTTGCAAGACAAGTCCCATTGACATGAATAGGACTGAGCTTACAGTAAACTGTTACATGGTGTACAGGACTATTCTAGTTTTGACATATCCAGGCTGCAAGCAGATGCTGTGGATTGGAACCCCACCCGGGAGGGCAACTATAGAGGAAGCAGAAGTAGCAGTATCTACTGAGCTCTTGAACTTGAGGGGCCGCAAAATGCCACAAGTTACGCCTCTGTCCCCACCTATCTGTCATTGATAACTTTTCCTACGGATAGGTTATTGATATTATACTCATGTATAACCACTTATTTATATAATATAGATTATATATTATATAGATTATGAGGGAGATGAACACTTTATAGTCAAAAGTACATGAACACTCCTCCAAATTATTTAGTTCAGGTATGTAGAGCCACAAACATTGCAAAGAGGTCCCCACAGCTATAGAAGTAGCAGGTACAATGCTCAAAAACGTGGCACTGCTGGAACAAACAATCGACCTTCAGCGCCACTTCTTTAATTATTTTTAAAATAGGCCAGGGGAGGTGAAAAAAAAATCATACTCACCTGTCCCCGGTGCTCCGGTGTCCTCCCAACATGGTTTGGTCTTGCTGCTCCAGTGTCTTCTTGAAGTGAAACTCCTCGCCGACTGTGACGTCCCGGATCCCTTCCGCTGAAGTTGCTGATTGGCCTCAGCAGTCACGTGACCACTGAAGCCGATCAGTGGGCTCAGCGGCAACAGGAAGTGATGTCTCGTGTCCTTTGCTGAGGCCGCTGATTGGCCTCAGAGGTCACGTGCAGCGGGGAAGACAACAATGGACAGGCAGGAGCGGACTGTGCTGAGAGGCACCAGGGAAAGGTGAGTATGATTTTTTTTTTTTCACCTCCCCTGGCCTTTTTAAAATATAAAATTTTTGCCTAGACAAACCCTTAAATAATGGAAACTGTCTGACAGTATCCATTAAGAAGACGAAGCTTAGAGTTTTCTGGTAAAACAGGCAATACTGACACCCCAATTCTTACTCTTTTACCCACCACCGCCAGGTGTGATCTCTAATTCTTTATTTCCAGCATGTTATTCCCCTGTGCACAAAGTAAAGTCCACAAAGACATAGTGTGATAAATATAGCTATAGAGAAACTTAAGTGGCCTGCACAGTCAACCTTCGCCTGGGACAGGGGACCCCTGTTGTTACCATAGATGGGAATCTATATAGGTGAGCCCCCACCTATCACACATGTATGGCATATATCATGAGAAAATTCCTTGAATACATTGAGCATGTTCACAGCCTGATATTTTCTGACATTACTACCATTTTCTATTTGATGCATGAGTCTCTTTGAGTTTTTCTAAAGCTCTGATCTTCCATAAAATGGCAAAAAAGTCAAAAAGTCAAAAAAAAAAAAAATTAATCCCGACAAACTTGTTTCCCGTTTCTATCTGCTTCTCTTCTAGGCATGAAAAGCTCTTAAGAAGAAACGACATTGTCCATGTAGTGTAAAAATGACAAACTCAATGACAGAGAAACCATAGATTTGTGTTTTATATGTATGTCTCAAACGTACTGTTATTTCGACAAAAAAAATATTCCGTAGATGAGAACAATGAAGGTCGGTATTATGGTATTGGTTGAACTGAAGGTCAGACTGCAAAGCTTCAAGCAGCCTCATGATATAATTGATTGTGAAGTGGAAAAGCTTTAGATGAATAACACATCTAAGACTGATGCCAGATACAATCAGATCTCAGTCCGTTAGCAAATAAGTTGCTTTCCTTCTTGTTGGAAACTGTCCAGATATCTAGCAGTTTTTCTTCAAATGTCAAAGCTGCTATTCATCCTGATCAGTGTTCGATAGGATGTGTATTAGCTGATTGCAAAAGGCATCAAGGATGGCGGCATTACAGCAATTTACCTGCTTACTTTTTTGTTGGATGCCTAAGTGCTGAACACACAGCTGCACTGAGATAACACAGTAGTTTCCTCATTTGACAAGATATCAATACATAAAGAGTGAAGGTTCTGAGATTGAGGAATACGCTTATCTGCAGCCCATGTAGGGGCCATGACTATTGCTGGGTCACCCATCCATTGCTCTTTTTGTCCCCCTTTCTCCTACCTTAAAAAGTGTGGAGTAGTGTCTGGGGGAGACAAGATCACACATATTGGAGGTCTGCTTGGAGACCTGAAGAACAGAAACCTGATCTGCTTAAAAAACGGTTACCCGTGGACCCCATAGACCATAATGGAGTCCACCGAGTTTCCATGCAGTTTCCGCTCTTCTCTCTGCATTTTTTAAGTGAATTTGGGAACGGAAACCCCGAATGTACAGAAGGCTCAGGTGTGAACTTAGCCTTACTCTACATATATATATATAGGTCCATCCTTACCTTTATTTTTAGCTCAATAAATCCCAAGGAATGTGACATGAAATGACCAGCTCTTAAAAAAATTAAAGCTGGTCATCTCAGAATGATTTTTGGATACTATGTCATGAGATGTCTATCCTATGTGTAGCCACTCAATGTTACAGATGGGGTTGTCTACTGGATCTTAAGGCCCATTATTGTATCAAATCTTGGGTCCATTGGTAGTTCTTTTTGTACACTTGTGTGACAGTTCAATGCCTTTTTTGTAAATCTCATACATGATCTTGCTTTTTTTTTTTATTGCATTCACAATAAAGTTAAAAATAGGACTGGGCTTAGGAGTGTATGACCGGCGCAGCCATACATGGCTCATCAGCTGCCCTGGAATCCAAGGCGTATGATCACTACAAATCTCAATATTCATTTATATCACTATGACTTAGACATTACATGGCATTGTTATTTGATTGATTTATATATTTGGACACTGCATGTTTGTATTATTTTAACACTATATGATGGTTTGTACTTATTTTTACAGTTTAAGGTGGTGATAGAACTATATAGAATCTAATTTACTGTATATAACTATATGTAACTGTTATTTGGGCACCATAATGTATAGCACTTATACTTTGGAACTGTTTGGTATGATTATTTTTTACATGTACAATCTTTTACATGTACAATATTTTTGATAAGCACTGGGGCATATGGTATCATATCACTATTATCAGAGGCATCATCCATGGCTTATAAATAAAGTGCCATTGTGAATAATAATGTGTAACTTTTTCTGTTGGATATGTAGCAACAGTTACAGTATATATACAGGTATCAGTTATAACCATATATATCAGTTAGGTTTCCTGGGGTATCTGACAACAAGTTGTTGGCAGCAGATCCTATAAGCCCGAGTTGCGAGGCCGAGCCTCTATGGGTAGGACCTCTTTTTCCAGCTCATGCCACAGATGTTTGTCTGTATGGAGAAAAGTAGAATTTGGAGGCCAAGTCAAACTCATCGCCATGTTCCTCAAACCATTCCTGAACAATTTGTGTGGTATAGCAGGACATAGATGGTGAGTACAGAGGAGGGCAACCATGGTAACTAAGGAGATCGGTGGATTGGAGTACAATGACAAAGGCTTAGTCTTAATAACAATGTACAAATATATTAATGAATTGTACAGAGATGTGTAACTGTGACAATGGGGACATCCTTTACATGTAAAGGAAAAACGTTTTTGCCATAGTCATAGCCAGGGCTTCTATACAGTAAGAGCAATGAAACTATGGAACTCCCGGTCACATATTGTGGTAATGGCTGATAACTTGTACAAGTTACGTTCTTGAAAGTGAGAATATCATAGGTTAAGGTAGCTAGAAATTTTTGGCATAGGATGTTAATCTAGGGACTCCAATTGCCGTATTTGGAGTTGGGAAGGATTTTTTTCCTCAGATGGGGTAGTTGGCTTAAGTATTGCAGGCATTTTTACCTTCCTCTAGATCAGCTTGGTGGTTTTATACAGTAGGTTGTACTAGTGTCTTTATCCAACCTATCTTTATCTACAATGTGACTGTGTTATGCTAGGTTCACATTAGCGTTCGGCATTCCGTTCTTCGGGTCTGCTTGGGGACCCCATATATTATAAAGAGTTCCGCTGGGTTTCCACCCAAAAAATACAGAAAAATGCGGAGAGAAAAGTCCTGCTTTTCTCTCCACATTTTTCAAGCGGATTCGGGGACGGAAACCCTGAACGTAGTTCGAACGCTTGTGTGAATCCAGGCTTACTATATTTTCCTACCGAACGAGGCCACTTTTATCAGGGAACACACCATGAGGGTGTACTTGGTCTGTAACATTGTTGTGGTAAATGGTACATATCTAAGTAACATCCTTGGTTTCCCAGCAGAGCATTGCCCCAAGCATAACCTAATCTCCTTTGACTTGCCTTCTGTCCATAGCGTATCGAGGGGCAATCTCTTCCTCAGATAGAAGACGCAGATACTTTTACAGTAACTGTTTACACATATCAATAAGCCTTGGGTGTCCATGGTTCAGTGGTTGTCTTTCCTTGTACCACTATTATTTGGACAGGTAAACCATACTGCAATATTTTTTTCCGCCTGTGTTCTTCACTACCCCCTCATCTGTCAATTCAGTAAATGAAGCTTAAATTATCTACATTTAATAAAGAAATGTGAATAAGAAACTTTTTATGTGCACTTAAACCTTGTATAAAAAAATGAAAAAAATGAAAAAAAAAATTATTCATCAAAAATTAATTAAAGCGTTCCATTGTAAGAGCTCAAAGTTTCTCAGAACATATTGCTCTTCTCTCATCTTGAGTATTATTGTTGTAAGGGTAAGCGAATGTTCTTAACTAGTATTACACGCAGCGTTTCATTAATTCTTGATCACTGTTAGTCCATTAGTATGTAAGTATGTGCCCCCGTGGGCCAGTTTCATGTAGCCTATCCTACCAATGTATATGGAGACTCTCATGTTTACAAGGAGAATGGTTTTTACGATGGAGAATATGCAGAAACTAATTTGATAATATAATTTGTTCTTGAAAGACTTGTTTCCTTTGTGGGAATTCATTCAATGCGAAATGATGAAATGTGTGGTATAAAACATATGCCGTTGTTTCAGCTCCATACAGTTTTTACTGTGCTGATTCATTTGATCACATTCATCGGAGGTGAAAGAAAAGTGTTATGATTACATAAGGCAATCGCTTGTTCTTTGTGCCAAGTTTTCTATATACTATTCAGAGTGAACATGAGTCAAGTGACGGAAACTTATCAAATTACAGACATATTGTAACTGCGGGTCCGACAATCCCGTAGAAAAAACAATCTACTGTAAGGTACAGACAGGGCCATATTAACCATAGCAAAAATGGTGCATCTGCATCAGGCCTTATGGTATGGGGGTCCTCCTCAGCTGACCCATATTGAGCTGTCCCAGGCCCTGATTTCAACTCTAGCAGATAAAGATGAATACAATGGTGAAGTACCGAGCTATCATGTGTATTTATTATATAGCTTGAATGGTCACGAGGGCGCTATATTATGTGGAGGCCTCTTGAGGGAACATTAGACTGCGTGGGGCCCCTAAGGGGGCATTATACTGTGCGCGCAGGATAATACTATTTGGGACCACTCCGGACATTATAATGTGTGGTGGGAACTAAGGAGGCATCATCACTGTGGGTTATACAGTGAAAGACACTATTAGGCTAAGGCCCCACGTGTGAAAATGCAGCTTTTTTTTGTTGCAGAGCCAAAGTCAGGAGTGGGTTTAGTAGAAGGAAGAAGTATAAGAACTTCCTAGATATTTGCCATTTATTTTGCAGCAATTCTTGGCTTTGGCTCCAAAAATCGCTGCAAAATCTTCCACAACGTGGGGCCTCAGGCTTACTCTTATTGGGGCACAAAGGGACTTGGTAGGAATAGTTGGGGTCAAAAGGGACAGGGTTGGAAGCATGAAAAAAAAAAATTGCAGCAGTGCGCACCACCTCACTTGTTCATCCTTAATATGACACCAGGGTTACATTCTATGGTGCCTGAGATATGTGTGCAATACCCCCTCCAGCTTCTCTGCACTACACCTGTATTACTTCTGCACTCTCCTGTCAGAAGCCATGAGGATTCCTACTGCCAAAAACAGGGGAAATAATACATAAGGGACAGAAAGTGGAGTATAGCATAGGATTTCAGGAAAAGGAGACATAATTTCTTAATAAAGTATATTACAAATGTATTAATGACATAAACATGCCCAAAAATCAAAAGTTTGAAAGTTTACATATACTTCAAAACCAGTTTATAAAATGCCATATTATAAATATAATATAGTATTATGTTATAATCTGAGAAAAATAAACTCCCATTCCAGTCTTAACCCCTTCATGCCACAGCCAATTATCGTTTTTACATTCGTTTTTCCCTCACCTCATTCCAAGAGCCATAATTTTTTCATTTTTCAGTTCACAGAGTCACATGATGGCTTATTCTTTGCAAAATAAATTGTACTTTGTAATGGCACCATTCAATACCCTGTACAATGTACTGGAAATCTGGAAAAAATTGAATGAGATGGAATTGGAAAAAGAAAAGCATGTGCGCCAATTTCTTATGGGTTTAATTTTTAGGGCATGTTACCTGTATTCTGTGGGTCAGTACAATCACAGCAATGCCAAATTTATATAGTATTTGTAATGTTTTGATACCTTTTAAAAAATAAAAAAATGTACAGAATAGAAAAAAAAAATTTGTTTCGCCATATTGTGACACCTTTAACTTTTTTATATTTATATGTATGGAGCTGGATAAGGCGTATTTTTATGCGGGACAAGATGGCGTTTTTATTGATACAATTTTGGGGAAGTTCTGATGGTTTGATAACTTTTTATTCCATTTTTCATAGGAGGCAAACAGTTGAAAAAAAGCAGCCATTTGGCCATTTTGATTTTTTTTTCCCGGCTACGCCGTTCACCGTATGGGATGAATATTTTAATATTTTAATAGTTCGGGCATTTTTGAGCGCGGGGATACCTAATGTGTTTATGTTTACTTTTGTTTATTTTTTTTCATATGTGACCTAGGGAAAGGGGGCTGATTTGAACTTTTATATTTTTTGTTTTTTTATACTTTAAAAAGTTTTTTTTTTCTTCTACTTTTATGATCAGACCCCCTAGGGACCTTGAACCTTAGGGTGTCTGATCGTTCATACTATTCATTGCAATGCTAATGTATTGCAGTGAATAGTAAAATTCTTTCACTTCTATTACACACTGCGACGGCAGCATGTAATAGATCTAATGTAATGACAAGCCTGGGAGCCTGGAGGGCGGCGATCAAATAAAGATGAGCTTCTGAGCTCTCTCCATACACCCCTGCACACCCAATCACGTATATATACGTGATTTTGCGTGAAGGGGTTAAAGTAAATGTCAAGTACTGCCCAAAAATTTTTTTCAAGAATTAGCATTACTCTTGTTCATGAACTGTTTCTGATTTTTTGGTCATAGAGAGCAGCTATATCAGGGACATCCATAATCCATAGCTATACTCAAAACTCAGACAAACTCTTTAAGCAAAGAGCCCCAATGTGGCCCCACATTGTGAAGATGCAGCAGAAAAAAACCTAAAAAAAAATCTCATCCACACATTATGGTTTTTAAGCCAAAGCCAAGAATGGCTACAAAATGAATGGGAAATATATAGGAAATTCTTATACTTCTACCGTCTGCTCAATCCACTCCTGGCTATGGCTCAAAAAACCGCAACAAAATCTGCAACAAAAAAAGCTGCGTTTCCGCAACTTGGGGCCTCAGTCTCAAAGGGTTTAACCATGAACATAACCATATTTCAATTTGTAGATAATTAAAAGTTAAATAGTTTTGCAAATATAAGTCATCAAACATTTTACAGAGTGTTAGGCTGGGGCCCCTCGTTGCGAATACACTGTGTTTTGGAAACACCACAGCAAAAAACACTATGTATTACAGTACCTGCAAAGTGGATGGGATTCTTGTTAATCCACATTACAGGAAAAAATCTGCAGTGGACATGCTGCAGTTTCATAAACAGTCACGTTTTTGTAAATCGCAGCTTGTCAGTTATACCTACGACATCTTCCACATAGGTATAACAGAGACAGAAACTGCAGAAGAAAACTCTGCGGACTTTCTGTGAAAAACGTTACATTGGGCCTTAGCCTTAAAGATTTTCTGTAACCATCTTAGTGGTGACAGTCTTTTCCCAATGGTCACACCATGAATACAGAAACTTACTATGGTCTGGGACTTGTCAGAAACTCAGCCATGATTTCCTTATTGTGGCCGGGTTATCTTCTCATGCATGTAATGTCCCTGCCTGATAACCCGGCCACAATAAGGAAATCATGGCTGGGTTTCTGACAAGTCCGAGACCATAGAAAGTTCCTGCAGTCATGGTCATATCCAAGACAACAGACTTTCACCACTAAGATGGTTAGAAAAAAATATCTTAAATTATGGAGAATTTTTTATTTTTTTTAATAAATTATTTTTAATTTTTATATTTGCAAAAATGTTTAACTTTAAATTGTCTACAAGCTTACATGTAGTTATTTTCGTGGCAAATCCTCTTTAATAGAGAACTTATGTATAGTGACAATGGGGGATGCGAAAGGGGCAGCTTGATGGAAGGCTTTGCAATAATAAGAGCCAAGTTTTTTTCTTCTTCTGTAAAACAGGCAGGCAGTACAATTACTGATAAAGAGAAGCAGCTTAGTACATGGAATAGTAAGGTAAATCAGCCTGGTATCCGCAATCAACACTGATTATAATAGAGCACAATGCATCAGAAAAAGGTCATTAAATAGCATTTTACTATAGCCGAGGATGATGAATGTAGGAAGAAAAGTTTTATTTTAAGTGGATCAGTAAGGCAAGGGTTAAAGAGTTACTTCCATTACACAAAGTGATGCCATATCACTAGGCTATGACATTACTTTGTAATCATGGCGCAGACGGGCAGGGCCCTCACTGATCCTGACAAGGAAGGGGCTGCCATGCTGGATGGCTCTGCAAAGGGAGATATAGTTAGGGAGGGGCATTCTTAGCCGACATTCACATGACAGCCGGTTTTTAATGGTAATGGCTGCATTAAATTTACTGAATATGAATGGGGACTATTCACATAGACAATTTTTTGGCGGTTCGGTTTAACGGACAGTCAAAATATAGGTCATGTTCTATTTTTGTCCATTTTCAATGATCCTTCAAAAGACTCAAATGTATGAGTTATCCGTGAAAACGGGTGGCGTGTGGCATGCGGTTTAATACATTTAGCAACTGTTAACCCCTTCCTGCCATAGGCTTTTTTTCGATTTTCGTTTTCAAACCCCATAACTTATTATTTTTGTATTATTATACTTGTTATTTTTTGGTTCACAGAGCCATATGTGGGCTTAATATTTGCGAGACAAATTGTTCTTCATAATGGTACCATTTAATATTCTGTATAATGTACTGGGAAACTGGAAAAAAATTCAGAATGGGGTGCAATTGGAGAAAAACTGCATTTGTGCGACTTTCTTAGGAGTTTGTTTTACGGCGTTCGCTGTGCAGCCAAAATGGCATGTCACCTGTATTCTATGGGTCAGTATGATTCTGGGCATACCAAATTTATATAGCTTTATTTAGGTTTTAACCCCTTTAAAAAAATCGAGAGTCGCCATATTGTGACAGCTGTAACTTTTTTATATTTCCATGTACAGGGATGCATAAGGCGTCTTTTTTTGTGGGGCCAGGTGTACTTTTTGGTTATACCATTTTGGGGAATCTCTGATGTGTTTTTATTCAAATTTTTATGGAAGGCAAAACGACAAAATACGGCGGTTTGGCTCTTTTGATTGTTTTTCCTGCTATACTGTTTGCCATATGGGAAAAATATTTTTATATGTTTGTAGACAGGGAGTTTTAAGACACGAGGATGTATAAAATATTTATGCTTGATTTTGTTTATTTGTATTTATTTTAAATCTAGGGAAAGAAGGGTGATTTGAACTTTTAGCTTTTTATAATTTTTTTATATTTGCAAAAACTTTTCACATTTTTTTTACTATTTGATTAGCACCCCCCCCCCCCCATAGGGGGCTTGAACCTGCAATTGTTTAACCGTATTGCAGTCCATGGCAGATTTTCTTCATTGTTATTGAGGCTGGTCATAGACCAGCCACAATAGTAATATTCCTATGGCTGCCATAGGAACGGGTCAACATCAGCAATCTCACCACGCAGGAGCCAGCCTGACACAGCAAAGGTAGGGGGCCGGTGCAGTTTTTATACTTTGGAGGAGCACATCAGACTACAATACCTGCGATTAGAGTGGACTTCACTTTCTATGTCAATTCCTAAGGGCAAGTTCCCATTGGATTTTTCCACAAAAAAGTCCACAGTGTGATCTTACTTACTTAGAGTGAGATTCCTTTATTTTTTGTGACTGCTTAAAAAGATTGAATTTCATAAATCAGGTGTACAGAAAGCTAGAAAGGCTAACCACTCCGAATTCACCACCCACTTTCAAAAAGTGGAATTAACAAAGTAAGGCTAAGGCCCCACGTAGTGTGACACAGCAAAAAAGTGCTGTGAGTAAAACCGCGGCGGCAACGCATCACGGTTTTTTCTGCAGTGCTTTTCACAGAGGTTTCCTCTGCGGACTTTCTGCTTTCATTATACCTATAGGGAAACCGCCGGCATTTACACCACGTGAGGCCCTGGCCTTACAATGCTAAATGTTTGCACAAATAAGCTCAAAAAGTCACAAACCTTTTTGATTTTTTTTTTTAACTCCAGAATTTTGAAGTGCAGAGCTTTATAAATTCCCCCTAGTGAAACCTGAAAAAAAAAAATTGACAATAATTTATATGTACCCCAATATGGTATCAATGCAAAATACAACTCATCCCACAAGAAAACAATCCCTCATATGGCTACATTGATGGAAAAAAAGAAAAACAAAAATTTCTGCTACATAAAGGCTAAAACTGACTGCAGCTGTAAGGAGGTAGAGATGGTGCTGGAGCCGGTGATTTTGCATTCTACCTTAATCGCATACTTCAGTGAGCAGAGTCAGTGGAATATTTTTTGGGCTGTTTCTGCCTATGTCATTTTTCCATGGTTCATATAAGTTATGCTAACCTCTACAAAATTATCAACTTGTGTTATTCAGAATCTCATAAAGGCAAATGCAAATGAGCTCAGCGAAGTCAAGTGTCTGTGACTAAATTACTGCCTTGTGTACTTCATTAGCTCAAGCTTTGCAGGCTGCTGAAGCAGACAGATGTAGCTGTGCCACTTTGCTTTAACTCCTCTCTCTATTTCCTTTTCATCCAAGCCACCCTCTAAGCCCAAGGACCTCACAACTCCTGGTATTTGTTGTTCACACATGGAATATTGTGTACGATTTTGAGCACCTGCGAACAAGAAAGACATAAGAGAACTTAAGTGGGTTCAAAGGTGGGCAACCAAAGTAATACATGAAACGGGTGGACTACAGTACCCAGAGAGATGATCAAAACTAGGAAACAAGATGGCTGATGGATGAACTTACAGTACAGACCAAAAGTTTGGACACACCTTCTCATTACAAGAGTTTTCTGTATTTTCATGACTATAAAAATTGTAGATTCACACTGAAGGCATCAAAACTATGAATTAACACATGTGGAATTATATACTTAACAAAAAAGTGTGAAACAACTGAAAATATGTCTTATATTCTAGGTTCTTCAAAGTAGCTACCTTTTGCTTTGATTACTGCTTTGCACACTCTTGGCATTCTCTTGATGAGCTTCAAGAGGTAGTCACCTGAAATGGTCTTCCAACAGTCTTGAAGGAGTTCCCAGAGATGCTTAGCACTTGTTGGCCCTTTTGCCTTCACTCTGCGGTCCAGCTCACCCCAAACCATCTCGATTGGGTTCAGGTCTGGTGACTGTGGAGGCCAGGTCATCTGGCGTAGCACCCCATCACTCTCCTTCTTGGTCAAATAGCCCTTACACAGTCTGGAGGTGTGTTTGGGGTCATTGTCCTGTTGAAAAATAAATGATGGTCCAACTAAACGCAAACCGGATGGAATAGCATGCCGCTGCAAGATGCTGTGGTAACCATACTGGTTCAGTATTCCTTCAATTTTGAATAAATCCCCAACAGTGTCACCAGCAAAGCACCCCCACACCATCACACCTCCTCCTCCATGCTTCACGGTGGGAACCAGGCATGTAGAGTCCATTCGTTCACCTTTTCTGCTTCGCACAAAGACACGGTGGTTGAAACCAAAGATCTCAAATTTGGACTCATCAGACCAAAGCACAGATTTCCACAGGTCTAATGTCCATTCCTTGTGTTCTTTAGCCCAAACAAGTCTCTTCTGCTTGTTGCCTGTCCTTAGCAGTGGTTTTCTAGCAGCTATTTTACCATGAAGGCCTGCTGCACACAGTCTCCTCTTAACAGTTGTTGTAGAGATGTGTCTGCTGCTAGAACTCTGTGTGGCATTGACCTGGTCTCTAATCTGAGCTGCTGTTAATCTGCGATTTCTGAGGCTGGTGACTCGGATGAACTTATCCTCCGCAGCAGAGGTGACTCTTGGTCTTCCTTTCCTGGGGCGGTCCTCATGTGAGCCAGTTTCTTTGTAGCGCTTGATGGTTTTGGCCACTGCACTTGGGGACACTTTCAAAGTTTTCCCAATTTTTTGGACTGACTTACCTTTATTTCTTAAAGTAATGATGGCCACTCGTTTTTCTTTACTTAACTGCTTTTTTCTTGCCATAATACAAATTCTCCATTCACTCCATTCAGTAGGACTATCAGCTGTGTATCCACCTGACTTCTGAACAACACAACTGATGGTCCCAACCCCATTTATAAGGCAAGAAATCCCACTTATTAAACCTGACAGGGCACACCTGTGAAGTGAAAACCATTTCAGGTGACTACCTCTTGAAGCTCATCAAGAGAATGCCAAGAGTGTGCAAAGCAGTAATCAAAGCAAAAGGTGGCTACTTTGAAGAACCTAGAATATAAGACATATTTTCAGTAGTTTCACACTTTTTTGTTAAGTATATAATTCCACATGTGTTAAT
Source organism: Leptodactylus fallax (assembly GCA_947044405.1). NCBI lineage: Eukaryota > Metazoa > Chordata > Amphibia > Anura > Leptodactylidae > Leptodactylus > Leptodactylus fallax. The sequence continues at coordinate 1,062,177 of CAMRHE010000057.1, forward strand.
TCATAGTTTTGATGCCTTCAGTGTGAATCTACAATTTTTATAGTCATGAAAATACAGAAAACTCTTGGAATGAGAAGGTGTGTCCAAACTTTTGGTCTGTACTGTATAACTTTGTATACATATGTCAAAGATCAGACTCAGTAAAAAGATCTCTGTTGTTGCTGCATTGAGTATGAAGTGCATGTTAAACCTGAGACTGCAATTATTTATCAAGTGATTCTGTAATTTTATGATTTGTAAGCTGTTCTGCAAAGTTACTCTATGATATGTGATAACTATAAGTAATTGCTAAGGAAACCCCGGAGACTATGTGTAGGAGGAGAGGGAAACTCCCTCCCCACAGGTATTATTCTGTATGGAGGGAGATTCTGAAGGGACATTACACTGTGTGGAGGTCCTCTGAGAGGGCATTGTGCTGTGTAGAGGGCCTCTGAGGGGACATTACACTGTGTGAAGGGCCTCTGAGGGGACATTGTACTGTGTGGAGGGCGTAGGAGGGGACATTGCACTGTGTGGAGGGTCTAGGAGGGGACATTACACTGTGTGGAGGGCCTAGGAGAAGAGATTGCACTGTGTGGAGGGCGTAGGAGGGTACATTACACTGTGTGGAGGGCCTAGGAGGGGACATTGCACTGTGTGGGCGGCCTCAGTGGCATATTAAACTGTGTAAAGGGCCTCTGGGGGGCATTACACTGTGTGGAGGGCCTCTGACGGGACATTACAGTGCGTGGAAGGCCTCAGAGGGGGCATTACAGTGCATGGAAAGCCTCTAAGGGGGCATTACACTGTGTGTGGGGCACTGAGGAAACACTCAACTATGTGAGTAGACCACTGATACTAAGTGGCGGTACTAAGGAGCTTTATACTGCATGGGGGACACTAAAGAGATTTGTGAAGCCCTGTCTGCTATTGAGAATTATATACATATGTATTTAGGCTCAGGCCCTAAATCTTTTATGGCCGTAGCAACACCCGTAGTCTAGTAATAATGTCAGTCATGTACTTCTTCTCGTTTAATGCGGCAATATCAAATACCGAAAGCCTAAATGAAGTTAAATCACGGATGGCTGCAGAGCTGTATACACACAGCTTCAAGCATTGTATATTTACTGCTGCAGAATGTGTCTATTACCAATAAACAGAGAATTCTCCAGGCTGCTAATTATCCAAAAAACACTAAAGAAAAGAGAGCGAAGGACAACAGTCATTAGTACTAGAGACCAATGTATTCAAATGAAATGGCTCCAAAGGATATACAATATGCCTCTACACTTAGTGTAAATGTACCAACATAATAGGGACAAGAAATGGTAGACTAAATGACCACAGGGGCCCAATCATCCCAGAATTTAAAGAACCCAAATACTATATACTCTAGATCAGTAAGGGAAATAGAAAGGTCCAAGAAATATATATTATCAGGAAAAAAAAATAAAAAAAATGTATGCCAAGCAAAATCTTATGTTGCAGGTACATGAAGTTAAAAAGGTTGTTCAAGATCAGAGAAAGAATGGTAGGCAAAGATTTAAAATAACAAACAAAGCATTACATATCTGTTGACGCCCTTTAGTACTACCAGTTCAGGGATTCAACAAGAAATACTTTATTTATTTTGCACCCTTGGCATGGTTTGCCCCAATGTAGTCCAATCTATTGTGATCTATAATCTGACACATCTGTGTGCTTTAGTCCCATTATGGCAAGACAGCAGAGATTTCAGAGTGAGTGTCAGTTTAAAAAGGAGGGGAAGAGTAAAAGAGCCTGATAAGTGAGCAAAGAAGAATTTTCTGTAATAAAAATAATTCTCTATTAAAATATGTTGCAAAATTTGTTATATTTGCTTCTAGCATTGACTTAGGGAAAGTTTGAAAAAAAAATAAGTGACCATTTAAAGAGGACCTTTCACCATCTCCAACAAGCCCAGCTCTTTAAGTCAATTAATAGCTGCTGCTCCACTTATTCCAGCACAGTGGGAATTTTTTCCTCTAGCCCCCACCATTCCCGAGCAATTGATGCAGTTATATTTTCTGCCTGATATACTATTTAGTCTCTGTACTGTCAGGAGGGCGGTGTCAGGCAGGAGCAAGGCAGGTGTGATTCTGAGCTCTAACATTGGCTGCCTCTGATTGGAGCTCTGAATCACCGCTCCCTGTCTGACACCCCCCCTTCTGACATCAGAGAGCTGAATTAGCTCATCAGACAAAATTAACTGTACTTGTTACTCATGAATGGTGGGGGCTAGAGAGACAATTACAACTGTGATGGAATCAATGGAATGACAGTTATTAACAGATACTAAGAACTGGCATTGTTGAAGGTGGTGAAAGGTCCTCTTTAAGGATTCCATTTTTTTTAATTACACAGTGACAAAAGTTTAGAAACATTAACCTTTTATATTTCGACTTGCCATCCTTAACACCCTCATTTATTGTACCCCTCATCACAAATAATTCACAACAATATAAAGGTTTTAAAAGAAAAATAGTTTGCTGTCCTTGTAGCAGCAAAACTTGACTGGTCACCACAGGCTTCCGACCTAAAAACCACTGAATACTGTGTTATTAGAAATGTAGAAGAATACCAACTGAGAGCTAGCTCACAGATCGCCAGCTCTTAATGTCTACCCATGAGTTTGGCATGAGATATTGAGAACTAGATATTGATGACACATGCAGTATTGTGCAAAAGTTTGGAAAATACTGCAAAGTAGTATGGTATGCAAAATTATTTATTTACTATTTATTTAGCTTACTTATATAGCGCCATCATATTCCGCAGCGCTTTACAGACATTGTGGTCACTGTCCCATATAGGGCTCACAATCTATATTTCCTATCAGTATGTCTTTGGACATGCTGCAAAGTATGAATGCATTAAAAAATAGAAGTGTTCATATTTATTTTTGTCAATTAAAAAATGAAATGAATTAAGATAAGAGAAATCTAAATATCATCAATATTTGGTGTCCTGGAAGTGATGATACGGCCACCACAGAGCCCTGTTCTCAACATCGTCCAGTCTGTCTGGGATTACATGAAGAGACAGAAGGATTAGAGCAAGCCTACATCCACAGAAGATCTGTACTTAGCTCTCCAAGATGGTGGGAACATCCTGCCGAGTTATTTCACAAACTGTCTGCAGGTATACCTAAAGGAATTGATGTAAGGCACAGGGTAAAGGTCACACCAAATATTGATGGGATTTAGATTTCCACACAATTTTGCACAGTACTGTATCGCACTATGGACGATGTAACTTGTAACTTCATCAGTAATGACTATGTGTACTGTTCTGTACATCCTTATGTAATTATGTTCCACATGGTAGCTTTGTACTTGGGCATTACATTTTCTTTACAGCGCAGGATTCTGTCATAGGTCTGTGTCAAAGCTAGGCGTGAATGTATGATCTATATTACATAGCTGACATTTTAGTAATTATTGATGCATGTAACGGTGTCATGTATCTGGGACATTACGATAATTACATTACATATGGACTAAACAACTTCATGCGGTGACATTGCTGTTGTGCTTGGTTTGATAGCCCCAGGAAAGCTCTATTGTATCTCCTGTTGGTGTTTTGACTGGGTGAACATGAAACCATTTATAAAACGTATTTTGGATTTATAAACATAAGATATTGTGACTTCTGCTTTTTTTTGTTAGATATCATTAAAGAATAAAAGAAATATAATTGTTGCACAACTCTGGAAGACTTAAAGACCTTTCACCACTTCCGCCAAATCCATCTCTATCATGATATAATAGGCACTCCTCCACTGATTCCAGCACAGTTGGAATTTTTTTCTCTAGTTCCAACTATTCCGAAGGAATCAATGCTGTTACTTTTGGTGCCTGATATACTATATAGTCTCTGTACAGTCAGGAGGGCGGTGTCAGGCAGGAGCAGACAAGGGGTGTGATTCTGAGCTCTGACATTGGCTGCCTGGTGCTCTGAATCACCACCCCTTGCCTGACACCGCCCTTCTGACATTACAGAACCTAAATAGTATCAAGCACCATAACTAATAGAATGTGTGGTGGCCGGAAGTGGCCAAAATTACAGGAACAATTACAGGAACAACCAAACTGGCTGTATAATGTTTCATAAAAGTTAAGGGAGTTACAAAGCAGTGCAACTGGAAAAATTGGACTTGTCAACTTGAAAAAAAACCACTGTATAGAAATATTTAAATGTTTTTGTGGTCAATACAAATAAGTCGACCATCCAAGAACTGTACAAAGGAACACGGAATATTCATTAGGTGTAGAGAAAAGGAGATTAGACGTCAATATAGAAAAGGATTCTTTACAGTTAGAGACATCAGTGCTAGATGGATTCATTACCTCATGACTAATGGTGTTATCACTCATATACAGATGAATTATATTTGTTGAGAAATCATTATCGTTATCTACAGCTGGCAAGACAGTTTTATTCTGCCCTCTTCTGGATCAGATATCTATATTGCAGAATATTGCATACACTATAGCCACTTGTATGATTTTGTGAGCAGTCTTGTGTCCTAAATCTTGGTATTGTTGCCAGAGGATAAGATTCCTTCCTTTCCCAAAGCTCTACCACACAGGTACTGTAATTAAAGGATTAAATAATTGGTAAGTGAAGAGGCTAGGCCATGTAGCAGTTGCAGCGCAATCCGCAGCGGGATGTCCGAGGGGCGGAAATAGAGGAGTAATTTGAGATGGAAGTCCGTCTTAAATTCCTCTTCCGTTTCCGACTTGTGAATGTACCCTAGGGTTACCCAAAAACTCCCTCTGTCCCTTATGAGGCAACCACTACTATAAATGACTTGAGATAGTTAGTTAAGGGCCCTGAGACACATTTTACATTGGGACCAGGATCTTCAAGTCACCCCACTGAATGGAGCAGAATACTACTACAAGTGTGAAATAATTCATTCAGCATTTGTCTTTAGGGATAATGATTAATTGGATTATTAGGTAATATTTACTATATGCCAAGTCATAGAACTAAGGTATAAATCTACTGTAGGTTCTTATTATGGCATAGTAAGACAATAGCAATCCTACGTGTTAGGATGTGGATTCGATGCTTAGCTCTATATCACACATTGCTCACCTGCAGAAGGCTGAAAAACCATAATTACATTTCCGTATGGAATATTTGGGATATGAACATCTCTCAGTAGTACAGACGACTTTTTACTGCATCGATGTAAGTACCCATGAGGAATATATAAATTATTAACAACTGCAATTAACTTCTTTACTCTTAGCCATGTTTATTAAATCTGCATAAGCATTATCATTATCACAGCTGAAGGAAAATACATGGCTGGATTAAAGACAAATGCATTCATTTAATGAACACTTTTTTACAAAGTATATCTGGATATATAAAGCATGAAATAAAAGTGCAATAAAATACCAAGATAGTGTGAGATGGAGTCGGTAGAATATTCATTGCCTTTGTTGTCATTATAGTTCTTAAAGGAGAACGCTACTCAAAATAGAAAATACCCATAAAGCCGTATTCCATAACCACTGGTATCTCCTCCCTCCCCTTTAATGCACAAATCATGGAGATGTCTTCATTGTCTATTTTATAACTACAGAATATGGTGTGAAGAATATCGCCTTGCCAAGCCCCTTGGCCTACTTGCGATCACCCTTCTTAACCTTCCACTCACAACCCGTGAGCGGACCGAGTTCGTAGGATAGAATGAAACGAGCTTTATAAATTTTATATATTTAATAACCCAAGTGGGTCGGTACTAATTAATAGCATATACAGAAATATACAATATTAATATGATCAAGCATAAATATACGAGCAAAAGAGCGATGATACACCACATAAAACAAAAATGGGAATAAAGTGTAGAATAATACCAGACCTAAGGAAGGTTCCTGAGCACAGCTCTCTCTTAGCTGTCTCTCTTCCAGGCTTCACACAAAGACCACCAGACCTCTCCCCACCTCAGTGTGAAGACCCTGTCCATTTTTTGCACCCATTGGTTGATGGCAGGATCGTATGTAACAGTCTCATCATTAATAAGACACATACATAACTGGCTGAAATCTATTGTGTATGGACAGCTTTAGTACTGCTGAATTAGTCATTGGGCACATACAGTAGGTCACAGAAATGTTCCATAATCATTGGCTTAAGTGCTGTAAGTGGGTTCCCTAAGAACTGCCCCTCTTCCTTCCTCAATGGTTCTTGGGTAGCACATTATCCATCCCAGTTATATTCTAGGATACATTTCTTGCACAAGGCCGCTAAGGCAGGTATTTCATTTCCTACAGTCATTATTTGCTTTTTTGGAAGCAATTTTTTGCTTAGCACAAAGAGTTCCGTTTGCTAAAACCTCTATCCTTTTGTGAAGTGGATTTTGTAAAAACCGCCTAAAAAAATCTCTGTTTTTTTCCCTATTAATTTCTATGGCAGTTCTCATGCGGAATCCACCTTATGATAAGGCATGACACTTTTCTTTCTGAACAAAATTAGCTACAGGAAAAAAAAAATCTGACGCTGGCTCCCACTGAAATTAACACAATTTTTGAGGATTTTGAGGTGGTATCCGCTTTAAAATCTGCCTGTAAAAAGCCCCATGTGAACATACCATAAAGGTATTCAGGGATATATCAGTGCAAGTACCTTGACATTTTACCTTGACATTTTTTTTTCTCCTAAATCCCAGAGAGACCCTTTAAGTACATGTGCGGTGACCAGATGGAAGGTAACGCTGCAGTTGGGATTGCGGGGTGCAAACAGCGCAGACTTGTCACGGTCTCTGGGCACGAGGGCGCAGCGCTGGTGCTGTCCCACGTTACCACCACTGGTACCGGTGATGAGGGGGCTGCACAAATGTTGGTGGTGATTGTTCCCCCGGGGCGCTTCCCCTATACTGTGCCGACTGGTGGTGTTTGGGGCGCCCTGATGTTGTCGGTGCAGAGTCAGACACAGAAACGGTTGTAAAGTTGAACTTTTACTTCCATGGGTGTGGAGGCACAAATGCTTAAACAGTTTCTTCAATACAAAACAACGGGGTACGCCTGGTGACACAGCAAAGTCCTGGGGTGCAGGGTAGACTTGATGAAAGGTGTTCCTAGCCCCTTATACTTCAGTGTTACAGCCCTAAGGTGCGTCTGGGCTCCTATTTGGCTCATAGGAGGATGCCCACCATGATACTAGTACATAATATTCCCCACTCACGTTATGTGGTCCTGATAGCTCAGAGTTTCGGGGTGCAATAGTCAGGGTGGCAGGATATTCCACAGGTCTGGCCTTGGCCCCTGGATCCTGTGATACTGGCTATGGAGCACGTGTTCCAGAATGTTCTCTCCACAGTCTCATGCTGACAAGATAATGATGCTTGACTTCCTTCAGGGCGATGGCTAGGCAGACAGGGGACAGGATCTTCTGAATAGCTGGAGTATGTCAGCTCTCCAACCTTCCTGGGCCTGTCTAGGACTTGAGATTCCTGCACTAAACTCACTGCTTTCTTCACAGGACATCACACTTATCTCCTCGCCTCCTCCTCCTAACACTCCACACTTCTAACTCCTCACACGCAGGACCTTCCTGCAGGGGTGTTACCATGGGGACCCAGTGATCAGCTGACTCCTCCCCTTTTCCCAGGCGATGTCCTCCCATTGGACATTTGGTTACTATTCAATCCTATGGGAGGTGTAATGCACGTGTGAGGCTCACTAGGTGGCGCTGTGTTGTGTGAGACTCAGGACCCCCTGCTATGTCACACAGGCTATGAAACAACAGGAAATAATACAATGCACAGAGATCACCCTCAGCCCAGCCATAGCCAGCTCTGGGATGCCACATACTCCCCCTCTTTCACTGAGCCGACCTCGGCGATGGGCTGGGGTGAAGGTGAGAAATGTAACATAACGTTAATAAATACGAATAAAGTGCAAATGTCACTAACAGTTTAGAAAAATATAATACCTAGAAACTTGAGGTAAGACCTCCCGGCATAGTCCTGGAATGTCCATGAGAAGTCTGAAGGGTAACGGAGAGATAATTAAACTCAGACTTATGGAACCTTTAGGCGGTACCATCAGACAGTCCATATAGAAACAACAGTAGTGCAAATGGGTCCAGAGGCTCTCTGGCACAAATTTCGTGAGTGTCCATTATCATGAGAGTCTCTCTGAGAAATAATAAACAGTCCTTTCTGTAAGGAAGAGTAGGCACTCTAGCACCAATGTCCATACCGCAATGGGGTAACAGAACTTCCTTGGCTCGGGGAGCCAGGCACTATGGCTTGGATTGTTGCATATAAATGTAAATACTATATTACATGGCAAGATATTATATATATACTGTATATACACACAGGAAAAACATTAATGTAATCAGAGCAGGAATAACATATATACAGAAGCAGAGACAGTTAACCTCTTTTACCCAAGGACAGCCATGGCATCACTATAGCGTGTTGGAGGTATGCCTTTTGTGGTACGCTCAGAACGCCTAAGTGGAACAAGATTTGAATCAGGAACAGAGTCACTGAAATCAATTAAATCATCTGTCGAAGGGTTCTCTTGCACTAGAGCAATTGGTGGATAACAGCTAAATGGTAGTAGTTTAGGCGCCCACATAAGCTCAGTTAACGTTGGGTGTCTCTCTTTTGCTTCATACGGTGACAAGATCTCTGTACTCGTTGTCTCAGCTGGGGGCACCTCTGTGGGTAGTCCTTCTTTAAGGCACAGCTTCAGACGGTTTCGGTGTACTACTTGGGGCTGTCTCCCAGGTTTAGAGATCTCATACACGTCGGATTCAGGATATGGTATGGAGATGACACTGTATGGTTCTTTCTCCCAGAATGGATCCAATTTCCCATTCCGATGGTTATTCCTTAACCATACACGGTCGCCAACTTTCAGGGGCGCTGCATGGGCGTGATGGTTGTAATCCTCCTGTTGTCTCCTACGAACCTCATCCATGCGCGTTTCAACTATCTCTTTAGCTTCCTCCATACGTCGGCGGTGTTCAACAACCCAGTCTGTTATGGGTAGTGGATTGATGGTGTCAGGGACCTTCACACCAAGGGTTAAGTCTGAAGGAAGTTGACCTTGTCTTCCAAACATTAGATAAAATGGTGCGTATCCCGTAGATGTTTGGGGTGTGTTGTTGTAAATATAGGCCAAGTCCTTGATACGCTCAGGCCACTCAACACCAGGTGTAACTGCGGCTGTTCTTAGCATGCCGATGATCACTTGATTTGCCTTCTCGCACATACCATTCCCTTGAGGGTGATACGCTGTGGTTCGCAACTTCTTGCAGTCTTGGAACTGACACAGCTCACGGAACAATTGGGATTCAAACGCCGATCCACGGTCGGTGAGGATATGCTCAGGACAACCGTAATGGCGGACAAACTCTGCGTAGAAGGTCTCAGCCGTAGTTCTTGCTGTAAGATCTCTGACAGGCACGATGACAAGGAACTTGGAGTAATGATCCACCATTGTCAGAGCGTAGCTGTAGCCGGAACGTGTGGGACCCAACTTCACATGGTCCAGAGCAACAATTTCACACGGCTTTTGAGTCTTAATTGGATGTAGAGGGGCCTTCTGATCTCTTCGACCTTCCTTGGTGATACTACAGGCGGGACACTCTCGGCACCAACTCTCAATGTCACTCCTCATCCCAACCCAATAGAAGCGACGACGGATGGTAGCTTCGGTCTTTTGTACCCCGAAGTGACCGGATCTGTCATGATACGCCTCAAGTATCATCTGTGCGTCTCTTCTTGGTACGAGGATCTGATGAAGCCTTTCACCTGTGACAGGATCAAGAGTGTTTCTAAGTAGAAGGCCTCGTTGGACAAACAGGCGCTTCCTCTGTCACCAAAGGCGTTTTAATTCCACGTCATGAAGACCTCTCTTTACACGGGTTGGTATTCTTCCTGTAAGCAGGAAATCTGACAATTCTCCTAAAACTCTGCTCTCTTCTTGGAACGTTTTCCACAGAGATGGCTCCTGGAGGGATTCGGCAGCTGTTTTCGCCAGAGATTCTCCTTCTACAGGGACACCAATAGCAACCTGTTGGGCAAACTTGATGTAGAATGGTGGCATCTCCACCTCTTCCCAGATGTCTTCTCGGGGTGGTTCTTCTCCCACAGGCAACCTTGAGAGTGCATCAGCGTTAGCGTTGGACTTGCCACTGCGATACTTGACAGAGAACTTGTAATTCGCGAGTCTTGAGGCCCACCGTTGTTCAAGGGCTCTCAGTCGAGCAGTGTCCAGATGCGCCAACGGATTGTTATCTGTGTACACGGTAAAGGGTGTAGCAGCCAGGTAGTCTTTAAACTTCTCTGTCACGGCCCAGACAAGCGCCAGAAGTTCGAGTTTGAAAGAACTATAGTTCTGGTCGTTCTTCTCCGCACCTCTCAGACTCCTGCTGGCGTAGGCGATGACTCGCTCTTTGTTGTCCTGAACCTGGGACAACACTGCACCCAAACCTTGGTGACTTGCATCTGTGTACAAGCGGAATGGCTGACTGTAGTCGGGATAGGCTAGAATTGGTGGTTGCGTCAGAAGTGCTTTAAGCGCTTGAAAGGCTTCCTCTTGACGCGCTGTCCAGTCTACCGGAAGCTTTCGGTTGTAGTTTTCTCTGGGACAACCGCGCAACAACTCGTTCAGAGGCTCGGCTACTTGGGCGAAGTGTGGTATGAAACGCCGGTAGTAACCTGCGAATCCAAGGAAGCTTCGGACTTCTTTGACGGTAGTTGGTCTTCGCCAGTTCTGGACTGCAGTGATCTTTTCAGGATCAGGTTGGACGCCTTGTGCGCTCACGACATGTCCAAGGTAGTGAACTTGGGGTTTCAACAGGTAGCACTTGGAGGGCTTCAACTTTAGGCCGTGCTGTATAAGTACCTTGAATACCTCGGACAGGTGACGAAGGTGTTCTTGGTATGTCCGGGAGAATACAATAACATCGTCCAGGTACAGTAGCACACTCTGGAAATTCTCATGGCCGAGGCACCTCTCCATAAGCCGTTGGAATGTGGCTGGGGCATTACATAGCCCAAATGGCATACTATTGAATTCAAAGAGTCCCATCGGGGTCGTAAACGCAGTCTTTTCACGATCTTCAGGCGCCATAGGGACTTGCCAGTATCCACTGGTTAAGTCCAGGGTCGAGAAACAGGTAGCTGATCCCAAAGCCGTTAGAGATTCCTCAATCCGCGGCAATGGGTATGCGTCTTTGTGCGTGACGTTGTTGAGTTTACGATAGTCCACACAAAATCGTAGGGTTCCGTCTTTCTTCTTAACAAGGACTAGCGGGGCTGCCCAGGGGCTGTTACTCTCCCGGATGACATCAGCATCTCGCATCTCTTGGATCAACTTTTTCACCGGTTGGTACATCGCTGGTGGTATTGGACGGTGACGCTCCTTGATTGGATGGTGGTCACCAGTCAGAATGCGATGTTGTATGGTCATGGTCTTACCAAAGTCCAATGGGTGTTTGCTGAATGCCTGTTGGTAACGCTTGGCCACATTGCGAACCCCATTGATGTGCTCTATAGGGGTATTGGCGTCTCCCACGTTCAATTCATCCCACCAGAACTTTGTGGCTCCATTCTGAATTTTCTCAGCAGCTTGGGTGGAACGCTGTGTGGCGGTAGAATCACCAGAGAGAATGTCTTCTGGTGCTAACCGGTGTAGCAGGGCCACAGAGTGGAACTTGTGGAGGTTCACGGGAGCATCGCCCAAGTTGACTAAGCGGACAGGAACACGTCCATTGGAAACTGTGACAAGGCTGCGGGCAGCCATGACAAGTGGTTGGCCATCTACCTGTATGGGTTGTAGCAAGGCCTCGTAGTCCTGATTTTCTATGCCCGGACGGGCACGGCACCACACCATAGTTTCTGTTCCAGGCTGTAGGTTTACTGGACGGGTATCTTGGATCCGGACTCGACCAATTTCACCTTGTTTGTTGGCGAACTTGTGCTGGGCATTGAGTACACGAATGGCCCGCTGAATGGTCTGCTGGTCACTGGGAGAAGCTGTAAGGAGAGAGGCATGCAAGGCATCCAACACTTCTGCAAAGCAATGGCGTAAAACATTCATGCCTAATATTACAACTGCAAACCTATCATCCTCTACATCAGTGACAATTACACCCTGTCTAGGCAGTTTCAAGTCCCCAATCTGGATAGTGGGTTCCCAATAACCCTGCTGTGGTATGGGCTGTCCATTGCTGGCACACAGATTTATCCATGTGTCAGGTGTTCTATTCAACACACCTAAGTCCCAATGTTCAAGGAACACCTGCTTGCGCAGGGTTGTTACCTGAGATCCAGTGTCCACCAACGCTGTCAGAGGGACGCCGTTCACCCGGATTGTGATGTGTGGGCAGGCTGAGACGAAGCGTGACAATGGCACTGAAGATTCACCTGGGCCCTTCTTCTTTCCTCCCGAGGGGCGGCCCGCTGCCTCGGGGGTGGCCCGTTTAACTGAAAACACTGAGGCCTGGTGTGTCCATATCTATGGCAATAGGTACAGTATGGCCTCTCACTCTGCGGAGGTTTCACTGAAGACGGACGTCTGGGTGGCGACTCAGGTGAGATGTTGAGACTTCGCAAAGGATCACTGGACGATGAAGACGGCTGGGTCAGACGATCTAGACGGACGGTGATCTGTTCCATGGCACGGGTCAGATGATCCACTCGGGCCAGAAGGTCATCTCTGGAGTCTGCTGGTGTAGTCTGCGCAGTTTGGGCAGCAGGTGAGGTACCCAGAGGTAGTGGCAGGACAACTGGAGCGATGCTTGTTGAGGGTCCAGGTGAGGGAGCACAGATGACTGGGCTCGGCTGGGGCTGCTCCTGTCCCAAGACCTGGATGGCAAGGGCCTTGAAGTCAGCAAACGTGATGCTGGGATGTTGTGCAGCAAGCATTCGCAACTGACTCTGGAGCAATGTGGTACCCGCCCCTTCTATGAAGCGGTCAAGCAAGATTTTATCAGAGTCCACGTTTTCACATGGATCCACTTGCACCACAGCTCTGAACGCCTCTTGGAGGGATAAAGCATAGTCCCGCAGGGTCTCACCAGGTAGTTGTCGTCTGGAAAAGAAGCGCATCTTTACCTCGGAGACAGATCGCACGTCAAAGTTCACCTGGAGTTTGTCCAGAATTTGCCCAGGGGTTCTTTTGTCAGAGGCAGGCCAGGATTTGACCTCCCTAGCTGCAGCACCCTCAAGCTGGCCCAGCAGGATCTGTATCTGCTGTTCTGTATTCAGAGGATAGAACTGGAAGAGAGACAGCATCTTCTCACGAAAGTCCCTGAGGGTATGCGCCTCCCCTTTGTAGCGCGGCAGCCATGGTGCGCCAGGGTAAAATGGCATGGAGAATGGTAGGCTGCTCGCCATGGGCACTGCTGGATCACTAGAAACAGATGGCACAATGTCACTTTGCTCAGTCATGTTGTTTGCAGGTATGACTGAAATTAGGTCGCCGTCTCTTTAAGAAACTCAACTGCTTGCTGGCAGGGAATGGAGACTACAACTTGGAATGCTGTCCCTTTAAGAATGCTGTAGCTATTAACAGAGTCACTGTGATGCAGGCTGACGGTGTGCTCCCCCTCTTTAATGGTGGCACTCCCCACAGACACTGTACACGGAAAACACTCGCTGGGGCCGTGGGAGGACTGAAGACAAGGACAGGGAGGCACAGTACTCACTGACAGCAACTGCAGCGTGGACCAGAGATCAGCGGTGCACAGCAGGGACGGTGATGCGGCACCGGAGAGTCAGAAATGGCGCCGGCACGTTCGCCTTTCACTTTCTTGTATGGGTGCGCTGGAGCATTGCGCTCAGCATTCTGGGCTCTCCTAAGATGGCGGCAGATGGGTCTCCTGGCCTCATGGGCAGTGCTAAAAATCTCCCGCACTTTTGCAAGGTACAGTTAACCCTTTGTGGGCGTTCTTACACAGCGATGTGGCGCAGCAAACAAGTCCTGGGCGTTTTAACTCTTCCAGGGCTGTAACACACTGAGAGGACAGTCTTTAAGGCTTACTTCAGGGGTATAGGGCTCCCCCCTCTTTGTGGCAAGCACTCTCAGGGAATAAACTTGATCTTAGCAAAGTCCACAATAAAGACCGATGCTCTGGAGACAATTTGGCGCACTTTTCGTGGCGACTTTCTCAAAATGGCACACACCCGTATCCTGTTCGTGACGCCAATTTTTCTTGCGGTGACCAGATGGAAGGTAACGCTGCAGTTGGGATTGCGGGGTGCAAACAGCGCAGACTTGTCACGGTCTCTGGGCACGAGGGCGCAGCGCTGGTGCTGTCCCACGTTACCACCACTGGTACCGGTGATGAGGGGGCTGCACAAATGTTGGTGGTGATTGTTCCCCCGGGGCGCTTCCCCTATACTGTGCCGACTGGTGGTGTTTGGGGCGCCCTGATGTTGTCGGTGCAGAGTCAGACACAGAAACGGTTGTAAAGTTGAACTTTTACTTCCATGGGTGTGGAGGCACAAATGCTTAAACAGTTTCTTCAATACAAAATAACGGGGTATGCCTGGTGACACAGCAAAGTCCTGGGGTGCAGGGTAGACTTGATGAAAGGTGTTCCTAGCCCCTTATACTTCAGTGTTACAGCCCTAAGGTGCGTCTGGGCTCCTATTTGGCTCATAGGAGGATGCCCACCATGATACTAGTACATAATATTCCCCACTCACGTTATGTGGTCCTGATAGCTCAGAGTTTCGGGGTGCAATAGTCAGGGTGGCAGGATATTCCACAGGTCTGGCCTTGGCCCCTGGATCCTGTGATACTGGCTATGGAGCACGTGTTCCAGAATGTTCTCTCCACAGTCTCATGCTGACAAGATAATGATGCTTGACTTCCTTCAGGGCGATGGCTAGGCAGACAGGGGACAGGATCTTCTGAATAGCTGGAGTATGTCAGCTCTCCAACCTTCCTGGGCCTGTCTAGGACTTGAGATTCCTGCACTAAACTCACTGCTTTCTTCACAGGACATCACACTTATCTCCTCACCTCCTCCTCCTAACACTCCACACTTCTAACTCCTCACACGCAGGACCTTCCTGCAGGGGTGTTACCATGGGGACCCAGTGATCAGCTGACTCCTCCCCTTTTCCCAGGCGATGTCCTCCCATTGGACATTTGGTTACTATTCAATCCTATGGGAGGTGTAATGCATGTGTGAGGCTCACTAGGTGGCGCTGTGTTGTGTGAGACTCAGGACCCCCTGCTATGTCACACAGGCTATGAAACAACAGGAAATAATACAATGCACAGAGATCACCCTCAGCCCAGCCATAGCCAGCTCTGGGATGCCACACATGCATGTATTTGATGTTACCAGCAGTCGTGTGGATTGGCGTGCCCATGTGAAAACTGGTGCACCCCCCCCCCCCCCTTCCCTGGAATATTCAGGTTGAACCTGGCTCGGTACAAGTTAGTTCACCCATCTCTATTTGGTGCCCTAGCTCCATATCTGAATGCCTCGGGAATGGACCTTTTGATTTATTTTTAGACAAATACCAAAGCATGATTTTACTGTCTCAGTGCTGTGGTCTTTAGCCTGTAGCTCTCTAGCTGTTGTGAAACTACAACTCCTATATATAAGTATTGAGACCTACCATTATGCAATCCAAGATGCTCAAACATTGGGATGGAGGGTCTGTCAGCGGTGTCCTCTGATTTTGTGACCAGTCCTTCTTTTATGGCATCATACCCATTTAACACAACCGAATTCTCAAAGAATATCGACAGGCTGAAAACGTTTCCATACTGTTTCCCCAACTGTAACAAAAAGATGAGCAAAGTATACAAAAATGTACAAGTACAGAAAAACTACAGTCCTATAGTGATCACAAAGACTGACTCATTTTTAAAAAATTTCTGTATTTTACAAAAATACAATGGAATCCTAAATAAGGGAAGTATTTATCTCAATTTTAATCCCATACTGACATTTAGATAATAACAAATAAAGATAAAAAAAAAAATTATAACATTTTTAAATTATGACACCAAAAAGACAAAATGAGGCTGCAGCTACAAAAAAAAAAAAATCACTTTTATAAAAAGTCATACAAATTTCTATGAATAAAACCTTTTTCAGTACAGTAACTCTTTGCCTGTATATATAACATTTATACAATGAGAAAATGTAATACATTCATTTCTGGATAATGTAATTCATTAGGTTTATGGACTCAAAAACCACAATGCATTAAGCTTATTACTAGAACAGACTTTAAAGTAAATTGTATTATTTAAGGAACGTACATAATGTACCCAGATATATTCTCATAAGGACTTCTTTTGTTCTACTAATAACTTTTCATCATTGTATGGGAATGTTTAATGTAATAGTCCACATCTATCATGGATGTAATGGATGTAACTTGGGTCAAGTGGATAGCAGATTTATTTTATTTTAATTTTTATTATTTGACTTTAACTAAGCAGCAGTGGCGAAGCTGCAAGTTATATGAAGAAGTTACAGTCTACAAGTCTATTACAGTCCAGAGCTGCAGTCAGTGTTCTGCAGGTTGTCATTGGAAACCGTCAACAAACTTGTTGTGAGACACACCCCTAACAGCTCAGCTAAATACCTATAAGGGTATGCACACATGGCGGAAAATAAAGAGGAATTCCTCTTCATTTTGCACCGCCAGCAATTTCGCCGTGGTCTAGCCGCGACAGGATGCTGATGCAGTGCATCGGCATTCCGTCGCGGCATCCCGTTCCTGATTAGGCCCGGATGAATGGGCAAATTCCCGGATGAACGGCAAATTCCTCCATGTGAACACAGCCTAATGTTACAGGACAGGTTTTTTTTTTCAGATTACTGCACAGCGCCTCCCCAGAATGCAAATAAAAAGTGCAAGCAGAAAATTTAG
This sequence comes from Leptodactylus fallax, assembly GCA_947044405.1. NCBI lineage: Eukaryota > Metazoa > Chordata > Amphibia > Anura > Leptodactylidae > Leptodactylus > Leptodactylus fallax. The sequence continues at coordinate 1,079,068 of CAMRHE010000057.1, forward strand.
AGAGTTCAGCACTGAAGCCTACAGAATTGTAAACTCAGCTCTAGACTGCAATACAGACTGTACCTCAGGATCAGTAAGGTAAGTAATGCATGTTATATTCAAAAAAATCATCTTTTTATGTATATTAATTTTAAATATAAACTGTAAATTAGTGTTGAAAACTGGACACACCGTTTACACTTGGTTCACACTAACGTCGTGGTCCCCTGATGGATCCGAACGATGGAGAGTTTGACCGCTAAAATAATGTTTACACACGACGGACTTCATTGACTATAATGAGGTCTACAAGGTGTCCGTCGGCTGTCTGCTGTTTCAAAACTGAATGTGTCGGAAAAAAAAGTCCTCAGTGCAGGACTTTTCTCTCCGACAATTTTTAGTGGTTTCTGCGAGTTTCCAATGTAAACCCAGTCTTAAAGGAACAGTTGCAACTGCACTTAAATTTCTTTTCCGCCTCATATACAAAAAATATGGAGTTTCAAAACAAATTCCTATTTTAGACTAAGGCCCCAAGTAGCGGGCAAAAAAGTGTTGCGGGAAATACCGCGGCAGCAATGCGTTTGCTAGTGGAAAGTTTTAGTTTTACAGTACTATCACTGAAATTAAATTGGTTACTTAGGTGGCCTTAATTTTTTATTTTACTTTTTATTTCTCTGATGAGAATTTTTTTCAGAAACACATACGGTCTTAGATTTTGCACATAGGCAGGCACTAATTCCAATGCAGTCAGTAGTTATAGGGTCTTGTGGGGCTGCCAGTGCTCCAGTGAGATGCATAGGATTTGGAGCACCTACAGTAGACTCTAGGACTGCATTGTTTATACAAGTGTATCTCTGCATCTGTGGAAACACTGTTACACCTGTATAATGCAACATGAGTGTTCAGTGAATAGTTTTGATTTTAGCTGACACATTGGGTGATAGTAAAAACAGGGCGTTGCCCACCTATTTATTCAATTTAAGGGAGACTTAATAAAAGTTAAGTTTTAGCTCCCAAACACAGTTTATTTTCAGTGATAATGATATATGCAAAATGGGGAGCATAATATTCTAAGCTACTGTTCAGTGATATCTGCTTTTTAAAGTATCAGCAAAGTGAATGAGATTATGTTTCATCTCACCCACATAATTCAGGAAAAAAAACTGTGTAAAAGCGGCGTACTGAAAACCGCAGTAAGTTGAATTTAACTGAGCAGCATGGTGGCTCAGTGGTTAGCAGGACAACATCTACAAGGTGTTTGTATGTTCTCCCCATGTTTGCGTGGGTTTCCTCTGGGTACTCTGGTTTCCATCCACACTCCAAAGACATACTGATAGGGAATGTAGATTGTGAGCCCTATATGGGACAGTGACTGACAATGTCTGTAAAGCGCTGCGGAATATGATGGCGCTATATAATTAAGGATAAAAAAAATCAAATAAATAAAAAAAGCTGAAGCGTTCCAAGCATTTTCCCTATAGATTTAATAGTGATAAAAAGAATGGAATGAAAAACGCTGCAAAAAGCTGTGTTTCGCTACATGGGGCCTTACTACCGTTATTATGTCTGTAGCTCTCATCCATCACAGGATGAGAGCTACAACCATTAAAAAACAGCTACAGACAGACCCCCCCATTGAACGTCTGTATATATTTATCCCATGTAAAAAAAAAAACAAGAGAATTTGTCCTGCTCCATGATCTATCTCTCAAAAGGTGTGTAAGATTTCTACCACTTTCTGTTGTCAGCCAGATCCTGCTTTTTTTCCACATTTGCTCCAGTGAAAATATAACAAAAGAGGTGTGGAAAAATGTCTGAGGTTTTAAATAAAATATTTTACAATATTTATATTATACAATAATTATATTACGTACATATTGTACACATAAAAATTCTGTGAGCAAATATTTTGCGGGCTAGTAGTAGAATACAAAATATATATATATATATATATATATATATATATATATATATATATACTGCTGTGTAGCATCTGGCATTGTACGTCACAGAATCTTAATGTGTAGGGTAAAGTAACTTGGCCTAGAAAATACAATTGATAATTGAATAAAAAGACGGCTAAAAGGTTGTTGTATCCAGTGAGCGGTCGTAAATGGCTCATACACAAAATGCATTATTGTCCTAATGGCATACCCTGGGGATCCTGCTGGCACCATTACTATTTAACTCGTTTACAAAGCATATAGAAATTGGTGTTAATAGCATTTTCTCTCATTTACAGTTGATACCACACTGTTTTGTGTACTAGAATCTGTATAAGAGAATTTATCCTACATGGAAGCCTCAATGAATTAGGATAATAGTCATGAAATGCCAAGATACTGTACCTACAACTAGATGACTATAGACATGTTGTGGAAAGTCATTACCCTTTATCTTGGGCTATGTTAGGAATATCACGCTATTTGCGGCATCGTTGAACTGTATTAAGTGGGACACACTGATAGTGACTATTGGGTTAGAGGTCAGTTGTTGGCATGTGCATATATATATATATATATATATATATATATATATATATATATACACCTATTAGCAAAAAAAATGTCAGCTAGCTGCAAAACTTGGCATACAGATATGTAAATTTTTACAGGTGTGATATTAGACACTGGGTTTTGCCACAAGAGGGTGTAAAAGTGCTTTCCCTTGAAATTGCTCTTGACACTCTGCCCACTTGACAGACTTGAGTGGGGGCGCATCATTGGACTGAGAGAAGCTGGATGTTCATTTCCACATATTCCCCACCATCTAAGTTGTTCTAAACTAACTTTTAGGGGTGTTTGGAGCTCACAGCTCCAGGCAGTCCACCAGTAAAGAGGATCCACCCATAGTTTCTCAAAGTTTCCTTGTCCCCCATCCAGACACAGGTGGTGTCAACTACTGTTGCCTTTTGTTTGCAATGGTGTTGTGAATGAGAAAGCTGGATTGGTACAGACTGGAACTGTATCGTCTTTAGTGTTGAATCTGTCAATGGTCTTTTTCAAGTATGTAGTCCTCATGGTGAGTGCTTCAATACTACCTTGACTGTAGAGTGACACACTGTCCAACTGCTGGTGCGATGATCTGGGGAGCCGTCACATACGACAGTCGGTCAGGCCTAGTAGTGATATGAGGGACACTAACAGCTCAGTGATATGTACAGGACATCCTGCGGCCACATGTGTTGCCTTTTATGGCAGTGGTTCCAATGTGCATGTCTCAGCAGGATAATGCTCACCCACACACAGCAAGAATTTCCTAGGAGCCTACTTTCAATTGTACCGTTTTCCCAATAAACTTTTCTTTTCGCTCTAATACACTAATCATTTACATATATCATCGTGACATTTATACATAGAGATTGTCATCCAATTCCAACAACTCCTTCTTGGTACATTATTTTTTGCCAATGAGTGTATATACAGAGAGAGAGCATTTTACAGTTAGTAGAGTATTGTAGTTGGAGCTGTGACACACAAAAAGAAGCTGCAGGTCCTATTCAGAAGAGAGGCTGCAGGTCAGAGAGGCAGCAGAGAGCCAGGCTGGAAGTAAAGTGCCATTTGCAAAGGTTGTGAGTACAGTACCGCAATGTGTTGACTATGCGGCATATTGCTGTTTTAGCTGAACTACCATGGTTGGATGAACCACCCCCCACACTGCAAGCAATGAACACTCATCTCAAATTCAATTGACTATTACTTCACATTGCATCTGTTAATAGTTTGTGTCTCCTAGAAGTGAAATTGCCAATAATTACCCTGTGATATCTGTAACCACCAAGAACTGTGCCTTGAAGGGGACCCATCTTCAGGTATCAAAAGCCCCATGACATACATCATCTGATCGGTTCTGTCATCCTGAGCATTTTGGTGTTTTGTTTATCCAAATCCATTCCAAAGATATAAGCCCTTTTATTGTTGATGCAGATTAGGGTCTACTTGCCAAATGGGCGGTAACACTGCATGACATACATCACATAGAGAAAGCACATTGTTACCGCCCACTTGGCTAGTATACCTTAGCATCAACACTAAATGGACTTATATCTTTCGAATGGTGGAACAGATTTGGATAAACAAAACACCAAAATGGTCAGGGTGAAAGCGCCTATCATATAAGGTATGGCATTGGGATTTTCAGTCCTTGTGATAGGTAAGTGTCCCCAATAAACTTGCACCTCTTTAGAGTAAAATTCCCTTCCCACTGGCCCATGTATCTGTGTGTTTTGTGTCATGCTTCTGCTGGATTAAACAACCAATGCCCCTTGGTCTTACCATCCCTGGCCATTATAAGGACGCTATATCTAGCATTTCACTGCTGGAAAAGTTACCGAGTATGATACTGATCAGAACCTACAGGAAACTTCCTGAAACTAATAAACCTTTCATATAATTACTGTATATTGCCCTTTTCTGAACCCACTTTGAGGTAAATATTAGAAATTTTACAGTTTAATATTCTTTAGTTATGGAATGAGATGTCAGTTTCGGAAATATGCTTTACTGAAAAGTTAAAGTAAAACAAGACGTTTCTATGGTAACAAGGAAAGAATTTTCCACTACACTTTGATAAAAGGGAAGGGTTTGCAGTATATGTGCACAACACGCCGATTAGCATTGCATGACTTTATCTTTGTTTGTTACGCGGTACTGTACATTGACACCGCGAGCGTATAATGAGTCTGATGCCTTACAAATGCCTTCATAGAGGCAAACCTAGAAAATGAGAATGAAGCAATTACTTAAACAGCCAGTGTGCATTCATCTACAAGAGCCCATATGACGGGCACTGTGGATGCCGCCTGGTACGTATTGTGCCGCTGTACAAACCATCATTACTTAATTGCCTAATAATAGAAAAGACTAAGGAATCTATCTCCACCGTCTACAGGCACTCAACCTAGGCTGCCATTTCAGTCACAAAAAGACACACTGCCAGCGAGAAGTATCATAACACACAGCGGGATCGAGATATATAAAATTAAGCTTAATATACCAAGTGCCCTAGGAATGGTAAGAGAACATTGTGGATAGTAATAGACACAGCGACTGCACAATGCGGAGGATTTATAATCATGTTATTCAACAAAATAAAATCGAAATGTGCATAGGAGGGTCAAAAATAAATCCAGTACCCAATATAGGCAATGGATGTCATGATGTGACTATGCATAAAGCTGGGCAACCACAATGACTCACTATATATGGGGTGCTGTTTGCTCACAGTGACACAGAATACAGCAAAATATGTCATAGTCACAAAATGTATTATACTATCACAAAAAAGTGCCTAAAAAAATGGTTGTGGCCACTAAAAGCCCATTTTGTGTTTACACAATCAATTTTTCAGTCCAGAGGCGTAGCTAGCGGGGGGCAGAGGGGGCGGCTGCCCCAGGCCCACTGATTCTTTGACCGTCATTAATACATGTTTTACTTTTAACTAGATCGAGTTCTGCAGACACCGATCTAGTTAAAACCCATCCTGCAACTGTCTTGTAAACCGCAAGCCACTTCAGGCCTGCGGTTTACAAGACACACGGCACAGGCGGCGCAATGACGTCATAGCATCGCGCCTATGCTGAGACACAGATGTCCTATGCGTGAACTCTGCACATAGAGTGTAGAGACAAGAAGAGATGGCAGTGGTGGCGGCGGCTCCATTCACCAAAGGATCACAAGTAGTTGTGGGTGTTTTAATAGTATAAGGGGGGAATTAGGAGGGAGAATTATTATTATTTATTTATTTATTTATTATTCTTTATGCTTACTTATATAGCGCCATCATATTCCGCAGCGCTATACAGACATTGACAGTCACTGTCCCATATAGGGCTCACAATCTACATTCCCTATCAGTATGTCTTTGGAGAGAATTATAAGGGAGGATTCATTAGGGGGCATTATGACGATGGGGGGGGTCATCTATATAAGGGGGCTTTGTGAACGTAAGGGGGGGGGTCATTTATATAACTGCTATTAGGGGGCATTATGACTACAAGGGGGGGGAGGTTATATAAGGGGTTATTAGGGGGTATCATTTATAAAAGGGGTCATTAGGGGTGCAGTATTTATGTCATGGGTAATCAGGGGCATAATATGAGGAGGAAATTTAATTAAGGTGGCACTTGGGCTTTATTAAGTTTAAGGCCCCACGTAGCGGGCCGAAGCAAAAAAGCACTGCAGGGAAAACCACGGCGGTAACGAATCACGTTTTTTTCCCGCAACGCTTTCAGAAAGTCCACAGAGGTTTCCTCTATGGACTTTCTGCTTCCATTATACCTATAGGGAAACTGCCAGAATCCCATCCACTTTGCAGGAACTGTAAAAGGCTGCATTTTTTTCTGCGGCATTTACATCGTGGCCACACCACGGCATTTACGCCATGTGTGGCCCCGGCTTTAAGGAGTTTTCCACCTCATTTTTATTGATGATCTATCCTCAGAATAGATCATCAATAAGAGATCAGTGCCCCCCCCCCCCGATCAGCTGTATGAAGGGGCTATGGCGTCTGTTTATATCACACGCTGTCTGTTTATAGTGTCCGTGTGATGTAATTACAGCCTTGTCACATAGACGTGTATAGGACGAGGCTGTAGTTACATGACATGGCCGCTATGAGATGTATGATACTATAAAAACAGAGAAGAAGTCACGGCGCTTACACAGATACCACTGTCCGTTCAAACAGCTGATCCTGGGGGTTCCGAGTATTGGAACCCCACTCATTTTTTTTTTTACTTTTTAATTAGTAAACACCTGGGGCATTAATAATAAGGGGTAATATTTAAAGAGTTTACACAGGATAGTTAATTTAAAGATGCAGTTGGGGGTATTATTCATTATGGGGGGTTATATTATATATTTTATAATTGGGGGTAACAGCAGGATGGGTGTGCAGGTGAGGACAATGTGGGTCGGGTGCCTGGAAAATTAAGGAGCCAAAGATGTCTGTGTTGAAAACTTTACAGAGACTGCAAGAAATGGTTATGGCGGTCCAGATGGAAGAAAAATTGGAATAGAAATGTGAACAATTAGTCAGGAACGTCACTGGTAAGTCACTAAATGATACTGCATTGTATTCACCCTGTGTACAGCTGAAATCTACCACTATGCGGTTACCGTATAGTGATAATATCGGTATACATAAGTTGGGGGCCCACTTGAACATGTTTGCCCCCCCCCTGTGCTCAACCCCTAGCTATGCCTCTGTTTCATTCCCAAATGTTTTTTGAGGGGCATATAATGTTATTTGGTAACATAGTTTTATTTTGTGACATAGAATTTTATTTTGTAACATACAGATTTATTTTGTGACTTAATGGCCCAGGTTTACTATTGTCATTATTATAAGACACTGGCGTAAGCATGGCACATATTTGGACTAATGTGATGCATCTTTGGAGAAATGTGGCATCTTGGCACATTTCTCTCTGGCACACCTTGGTACATTTAGTTTGGGCCAACATTTTTACACTTCCTAAATATAAATGCACCAGAATTGTGTCATTAGGCTGCGGCTCAAAGTAAACCAACTAAAAGGTGGTGTAAATGTAGATTAGACAGTCTAAAGATACAACAAGGTTATCATCCAGCATTAGCTACTGTGATAAATCTGGTGAATTTCCAGACTGTTTACACTGTTGAAATGATAGGAAATCTGGGGCAATGTGTTAGCTGTGTTTGTATTACCTGCTTTACAAAATGTATTATGTCTTACAACATAAAATTCTGTGCAACAAAGTAACATTCTGTGCCCCAAAATGACAATCTGTGTGACAATTTCTATGCAACAAAATAGCATATTGGGGGAATTCATAATTCCCTTTAATCCAGTTCTCTGGTATAGAGGGATGATATTGTCTGACGTAAGGGCCTTTCTTATACCAAACATGCAATACAAGACCACGATCCAAGACTCGCCCGCCACATTGTGCAAATATGGACAGTGTGGGATGGGGATCGGGACACAGCCAAGGACGTCACGTCCCAACAGATCTATTGTTGCTCTTACCAACTTTCTGGCATGAGTTATAATATAAATCTATGCCACTTCTTAACTGGTGGAGATTCCTATTCTGGCCACATGTTACGCCACTCATAAAAAATTTGCCTCACTGTGTCACAAAATAACTTTCTTTGCTACAAAATACCATTCTGAACCAACAAGAAGCTCTATAATTAGTTTGTTGATTCCCATTCACAATGTGGACAAACATTACCCTAGTTCATGTCGTCTGTTACAAAATCTGATTTTGTGCATATAAGATTTATTTTGTGGTCACAAAAATGAATTGTATGTGACAGAATCAGTAAGGCAATGATCATCATCACAAAAATGATTTCACAAAACAAATTCTATACACACAATATGAACATAATCACAAAATGATTTTTGTGCATTTTGTGAAAAACAAATTTATTTTGTGCATAAAAAAATGAATTCTGTGTACAGATAAATATTTTTCTGACCACAAAATGAATTCTGTAATCACAAACATCAATGCTAAACTTATTTTGTGTCCCAAAATACATTGTGAACAAACAGCGCCCCATAACTACACTCATTTCTGGCTCTTCATGCATGCCACTGTATGATGCTCTGTTATGTGCTGTATTAAGATTTCCTCATGAAATTGAATGGATTATGGCTAATTTTAAAATGACAATGAAAGAGCAAAGAACGTCCTGTACCTATCTTTTCAATCCCCGTAGCTCTAGTGCCACTGCTTTGGTGGTCCCTGTTTACAATACTGCAGCTATGTAAACCTGACTGCTGCAACCAATTCATGGCACAGAGGCCAGTGCTAAGTGTCACCCCCTGCTTACTGCTCAATAGGCTTCTACACACGTGGAAAAAATTGTTGGTACCCCTCGTTTAATGAAAGAAAAACCCACAATGGTCACAGAAATAACTTGAATCTGACAAAAGTAATAATATATAGAAATTCTATGAAAATGAACAAATGAAAGTCAGACATTGCTTTTCAACCATGCTTCAACAGAATTTTTTTTAAAAAGAAAACTCATGAAACAGGCCTGGACATAAATGATGGTTCCCTTAACTTAATATTTTGTTGCACAACCTTTTGAGGCAGTCCCTGCAATCAAACAATTCCTGTAACTGTCAATGAGACTTCTGCACCTCTCAACAGGTATTTTGGCCACTCCTCATGAGCAAACTGCTCCAGTTGTCTCGGGTTTGAAGGGTGCCCTTTCCAGACAACATGTTTCAGCTCCTTCCAAAGATGCTCAATAGGATTTAGGTCAGGGCTCATAGAAGGCCACTTCAGAATAGTCCAATGTTTTCCTCTTAGCCATTCTTGGGTGTTTTTAGCTGTGTGTTTTGGGTCATTATCCTGTTGCAAGACCCATGACCTGCGACTGAGACCAAGCTTTCTGACACTGGGCAGCACATTTCTCTCTAGAATCCCTTGATAGTCTTGAGATTTCATAGTACCCTGCACAGATTCAACACACCCTGTGCCAGATGCAGCAAAGCAGCCCCAGAACATAACAGAGCCTCCTCCATGTTTCACAGTAGGGACAGTGTTCTTTTCAAGATATGCTTCATTTTTCCATCTGTGAACATAGAGCTGATGTGCCTTGCCAAATATTTCGATATTTGTCTCATCTGTCCATAGGACATTCTCCCAGAAGCTTTGTGGCTTGTCAACATGTAGTTTGGCAAATTCCAATTTTGTCAGAGTCAAGTTATTTCTGTGACCATTGTGGGTTTTTCTTTCATTAAATGAGGGGTACCAACAATTTTGTCCACGTGTGTATGTAAAGGAATTGTACATGGTGTGATATAGGTTTTTTTGTGGGATGTCTAGGCAACTATGCTTCAGTACAGTAAACCAGTGAATATACCGAGAGTATATGCCAAAGGGACACTCATTAAAGGGAGTCTATCATTCGCAAAAGCACTTTTAAGCTAATGGCACGTTGGAATGGCCTTTAAAAAGGTAATTCTTCTCCTCCTTCTCCTCCTTTCCTTATTTTCTTCTCCCAGCTGATTCCAAGATAATTCATTTTGGTAACTCCCCTCTTGGTCTTCTTTCTTCTCAGTTCTCTCTGGCACCGAATTCTCGCGACTGCGCATGCGCAATCAGGCCGCCATTTCCCGGTGGTCTGTCACAAGATCGTGGCAGAGCCAATTGCGCATGCGCACAGCGCTGCGTATGAGGACTTATAAGAAAGAAGATACAGAGAAGACCAAGAGGGGAGTCACTGCAACGGCTGAAGGGGTGGTGAGAAGCGATGACACGATGGGTGCTCGCAGAAGAGAAGATACGCCCCAGGTGCTCCATGGTGCTCTTGAGATGATAATGTTTTGAAAAGCTGGTTATCTTGTGACATTCATATCTGGACATGTCATCCAAGATGTAAAATACAGAAAGAACCATCCGTACAATGGATGTATTCAGCGTATACATCTATACTGTTGACCTGCAGTACCTGCACAGTGCCATGTAGAATAAACTTATACAGATCATCGGATCCCCAGCAATCAACAAGCTAAGGAATACCCTAGCAAAAAGCTAAGACTTGCCCTTTCTGAAGTATACCTTTGCCCCATGAGTGTCAATAGTAAAGAACACAATGCCTACACTTATAACAAGTTTCATATTATAAATCTTTCCATGTCACTTTTTAGAATTTTTAACTCGTTTGAAGGTCAAATTATTTTAGGGCTTTGCCTGAGATTAGAGATGCTAGAGTCTTGATAAATAGCTCTGAGTGTCTGCTGAATATTAATGGAGTATATACTGCATAATCATGACTCCTCTATCTTCCCTTTGATAAATGTGTTATATAATTAAGTTGTTTTCCTTTCCAAAACCACCACACATTTCTTTTTATTATCATATGTTATCAAAGGCGTATTAAATATTCACATCAATGATTCCTCTATATAAGAATAATACCATAGTATATTAAAGTATTAATGCCATGTATAATGGATGAAAATCTGAAATACTAGGTAACAGTTAAATGCATTAAACATCAACTGCATCAATAGAAATAATCAACAAGTTGCTATTAATTAGTTAGAAGTTCACATATTTCAATAATTTATTCCACAAAAATTCAATATAGTCGACACATAAATGAGTCATCTGATAAGAGATGGATCAGTATAACAGTAGATGAAGCAAAATGATTCTGCTCATAAAATCTAAAAAAAAAAAATCTCTATTTTTTATCATTATTTAGTGCTCATTGAAATGGCTCTCCAGTTCTACATAAACTTTTAGTATAATATCATAAATGCCTAGTTAAATGGTCACAAAAATGCTCCTTTCTCCACTTATCAGGCTCTTTTTTTTCCCCAACTCCCAATCTCTTCACTCACTCTAAAATATCTGTCTCAAATCCATCTTGGTCTCCAAAGACAGACTGTTAGTTCACAGAAGTATGAAATTCCATGTGTCCATAAAAGGCTATGGAGAGGAAAGGGGGAGGAGAAGCTGAGTGAGGGAAAAGCAGAGGCACAAACAAACAGGCTGCTGGAGCTATTAGTAAGTTTTATATCTCACCCCAAGCTCTTCATTCACATCAATACTGTTCAGTACTGCTCAATAATGTCTTATATGGTGCTGCTGATTTTGAGTGACTGAGAGGCAGCAGAATTTCCTATTTTCTACATGGCTGTCTATGAGAGATATCTTAGCAGATAGTTTCTACCCTCTAGTGCAGAGAAAACAGAACTAGAGCAGGCAGAGGGGAAAATTGATAAAAAATGCAGAATACAAATCATATAAAGGTTAGACACAGTGTCATTTACCCACTGAAGGCTATCCTGAAAATTCCTCCAAAATGTTAGGTACCCTTTCTATGCACATTATGCAGGTTCTCTGCAGATTTATCATAACATAAGGGGTGCATAGTTAAAGCATACTTTAGGAGAGACTCCGAGACTCCCAGAATAGCTAATAAAATCTCCCAGACCTGGGCAGCTCTCTATTATTCTCTATAAGACACGGGCACAGTATGTGCTGATCATGTCACAAAAAGAGTCACAATTTTGTGCTCACATCACCAAAATGGGCATGCTCTTGCAGGAAAAGGGTATGGCCACCCCACGAACTGTCCCTCCCAGACAACTGCCAGCAAAGGTTGGCAAGTATGAGTTAAAGTACCTGTTGCCCTCCATTCTAGTCCTACTGAACCTGCCAATTCCGGTACCCTCTACATTCATCTACAATGGCCGCCATCTTCTCAGACCACTCTGTGTATACTGTACTTTGTTGATCTCAGATACTTTTCCTTGATCTTGGGTTGGCTAGACTACACAAACCTTTCCATAACTATGTATTGGACTACTTCAGTCGACACTGCATAAATAACCTCCCAGCCAATCTCAGTCCACACTCACAATGGCGCTCCACCTCATCATGGACTTGTCCTCTTTGCTTTCTAGTGTCGATATATGATTTTTATTACATTTTTATTTTTCAAAAGTATAACATGACATTATTTTGTTAGCAAGAAAGGCAGATCTGTTTTTTTCTTTTTTAAAGAAAATGATCAATAAAACATGGCCAGCATTTGGCAATTTTCCCGGAAATTAAAGTATAAATTTTAAATTGGAATTAAAATGTTTAAAATTCAAATATCACGGCATATTAATGATTGCAGTAACTGCTCATGTTCTGAGCCGGGCTACACTCAATTACTGAAGTGGCCTTTTATAATTGAGGAAACAATACATGTATTAAATTGAACAAGAACCGTCCAGATTCATGGATGGATGAGTAAAGTAAATTGGAATTATTTGGAAGGAGAATGCTATTGAGATCAGTGCAGTATGTTGAGTATCAAATGTCTGCTATACACACGTGTCGCTAAATATTGGCAGTACATACAGTCCAGCAAAGACTTGTTCCATTCTGGATAAGCAATTAAGAAGTGATCACATTATAAAATATGTCTATACACTTCCTTTTGGGTGAATTGGTTTGGTTGTCCAGCTGTGAAGTAAACTGTCTCTACCGAGTCAAATAATCTTTAATCAACTTCACTTGGACGTCTGACTAATGGACGGCAAACAAAGAGAAACTCTGGGGATGTTCAGTATATGCTTACCTTATATTGAACTTAGTGGGGGAATTTATTAAGATTGGCGTCTCATATGCCAGTCTTAATCAATTTCCCCCCGCTGGCCACTGTTGCCTCTAAGCTGTGCACTCTGGAAATCATAGACTGAGGCCCCACATTGTGGAAACGCGGCTTTTTTTGTTGCAGATTTTGCTGCGTTTTTTTGAGCCCAAGCCAAGAATGACTACAAAAGGAATGATAAATATATAGGAAGCTTCTTATATTTCTACATTCTGCTCAATCCACTCCTGACTTTGTCTCAAAAAAAACAGAAAAATCTGCAACAAAAAAAGCAGCATTTCTGCAACTTGGAGCCTCAGCCATAGAGTTATAAAATACCACACCCTGCAGACAGATATAGCTTTTCTTGTGTACCTCATTTGTATGTTGTTTTAACTCTGTCCTTTCTAGAGGTCGCAGCTAAGAGGGAACAATGCCACTGGCCTGAATTATTAAGAGGCTTAAAGGGATTGTCCAGGCAGATTCTTCTGATGGACTTAGGGGTTCCAGCCTGGTTCTGTCCTCCAGGTCACATGATCAGAACCAAACCCCCTCCCTCCTATCCTGGTCTCACAGGTGCTATCAGGGCTGTCTTTACTGATTCTGATCATGTGATCCAGGATTGGAAGCAGACGGGAACAAATCCAGGACTCTAGTACTAGAAGGCAAACCATTGCGCCACCTTGGTCCATGATGAAGAATCTGCTGGATAAATCAAGGTAATTTAAAGATGTTGTGTGGCAATAAACACTTATCCTCTAGCCAAAGGTCAGGGAATGAGTTTCCAGTGGTCAGGAGGACTGGAGACTGAAAGTCCCCCTAAGACCTTCTTGTGAATGGCGTGCCAGTGCGCTTGCGCTCACTTTTATGCGGACTGTAATCACCAGCAGCCCCATAGAAGTGAATGGAGTGCCGGTCACACAAGCACACTGGCTCTCCATTCATGAGGAGGCCTTAGGCCTTAACCCCTTTGTCTTTGTTGTGGGATAAAACTGAAGTACCTTGCAGAAACCCAGGCAAACAAAGGAGGACATACAAATGCCTTGCAAATGTTGCTGTTGGTCAGGTACAAATCCAGGACCCCAGTGCTGCAAGGCAAACCACTGGAATTTAAGTCCCTGGACAACCCCTTTAATAATTCTGGCGTACTACAGGAGGTCCCATGCACCAGAAATTAAATCTATCTCAGTGAGGAACTGATGTAGATTTCATGGAGAAGGCTACATTATTGTGAAAACTTTCTCACACCTATTTGGCATCCTTCTGGGACCTGTTTTCATGGATTCCTCATAGACTTCAGTGTATTGAGGGTTTTGTGGAAAGAGACAAATATAAGACCACTGTTCTCTCTAGGGCTATGTTCACATCTGCACCGGTGTCTCTGTTGGAGGATCCATCACAGTGTCTGCCTGAAGAAGGTTTCTGACGGTTTCAATTTCAAAATGACATCTGACAGACCCCATTACAGTCAATGGGGTCCATCGGACTCTGTGTGTAACCACTTTTTTTTAGGTCCACCATTCCCTTGTTCTGGTCCTCTGATGGTCCAGAACAATGAGAACAACTTAGACAACACTAGTGAATTTAGCATTAGTTGTATACGCTGGCGTTAAGAAATACCACACCCTGTGGGCAGGAATAGCTGTTATTGGGCCTGGTTACCTCATTAATGTTATTTTAACTCTGTCCTTTCCATAGCTCCCAGCTTACAGGATACATTATATAGTACATGTTCTATTTTTGTTAGTTTATAAAATCCATGTGTTCTCTAAATGAAAATGTGAATACCGTTACAAAAAGGGCCATCCCATGGTTGTTTTTCACTTTCGTGTGAATACAGCCTAATTAATGCCTTTTTTCTGATGTCTCTCATCTATACAGTGGTTCTGATTGGTATCAGAAAGGGACTGAGCTGTGATCAGGCCATGTTATCGATTAATGTGATGTCACCTTTGAAATGGAAGTGTAGCTCCGAGACCAGTTGATCCACCTGGGTCCCAGGCTTCGGACACCATGGATCCCAGGAAATCCCTTCAGGGACCTTACCCGCAGTGAAAAAACGCTACGGGAAAAAACGCGGTGGAAACGCATTGTGGTTTTTCCCACAGTGCTTTGCACAGAAAGTCCGCAGAGGAAAACTCTTCCAGCTTCTGTTACGCCTATATGGAAAACACCAGCGTTTCTGCAGGTAGAATTGACATGCTGCGACTTACAAAAATGCGAGAGTTTTTTAAATCACAGCATTTCCACTGCAGATTGTTTTCTGCAATGTGTGGATGGGATTAGCCAGAAACGCCGTGGAAAAAACCTCAGTGTTTTACAGTCCCTGCAAAGCGAATTCCATCCACAGATTGCAGAAAAATACATGCAGCGGACACACTACAATTTCCAAAACTGTTGCGGTTTTGGAAATCACAGAATGCCAATTATACCTACAGAAACTCCGCCGGTTTCCCTATAGGTATAATGGAAGCAGAAAGCTCTGCAGGAAGAACCGCGATGTTTTCCCGCCGCGTTTTTTCCCACAGCACTTCTTTGCTGTGGCCCACTATGTGAGACCTTAGACTTAAGGTTGAGGCCCCACGTTGTGGAAATGTAGCTTTCTTGGTTGCAGATTTTGCGTTTTTCCCAGCCAAGAATGGCCACAAAAGGAATGGAATATACATAGGAAGTTCTTATAATAATAATAATAATAATAATAATAGTCCTTTAATAGTCCCACAATGGGGAAATTCAGTGTGTTACAGCAGCAAAGATAAGCAGATACAAATACAAATACAACATGTACAGGAATGTTCCAAGGTAAGAGCCATTACTTTGATAGCCAACAGACAGATAGGAAGTAGCGGGGGGGGGGGGGGGGTTTAACAGGCAGAGAGATATTTCAGTTCTCTGTATGTAATGATCTCCGCTTAGGTCGGTGTTGGTTGTACAACCTAACCACGGTGGGGAGGAAAGACTTCCGATAGCGCTCCTTCTCACACCTAGGGTGGAGCAGTCGGTCACTGACAGTACTGCTCAGCGCGATCACAGTCTCATGCATGGGATGGGACTTCTTCTTCTGCATGGAGCTCACCACGGACAGTATCCTTCTGTCACCCACCACCTGCACTGGGTCCAGTGGGCTCCCCAGGACAGAGCTGGCCTTTCTAATCAGCTTGTCAAGTTTATTTCTGTCCCTGGTTGATATACTGCTCCCCCAGCAGGCCACTCCAAAGAAGATGGCTGATGCCACTACCGAGTTGAAGAAAGTTCTAAGAAGTGCCCCCCGGATTCCAAAGGCTCTCAGTTTCCTAAGCAGGTAGAGCCTGCTGTGGCCCTTCCTGTACAGGGCCTCCATATGATCTGCCCAGTGCAGCTTATTATTAAGGAGCAAACCCAGGTACTTATAGGTGTTCACAATCTCGATGCCCGTCCCCAGGATGTCCACTGGTTTAGGAGGGCTTCTGCCTTTGCGGAAGTCCACCACCATCTCCTTGGTCTTCCCCGCGTTAATCTTCAGGTGGTTCCGGTGGCACCAGTCCACAAAATCCTGGTTTAGTTCTCTGTACTCCCTGTCATCATCATCTGTGATGAGACCCACTATTGCAGAGTCGTCAGAATACTTCTGTAGGTAGCAGCTGGATGAGTTGCACCTAAAATCTGCAGTGTACAGTGTGAAGAGGAAAGGGGCGAGAACCGTACCCTGAGGTGCCCCCGTATTACAGATCATGGTACCTGACACACAGTCTTGGGCTCTCACGTATTGAGGTCGATTTGTGAGGTAGTCTAGGATCCAGTTGGAGAGGTGGTGGTCCACTCCAGCAAGGCCCAGCTTGTCCCTCAATAACCTGGGCTGTATGGTGTTAAAAGCACTGGAGAAGTCAAAGAACATTATTCTCACCGTGTTCCCTGGTTTCTCCAGGTGAGACAGAGCCCTGTGCAGAAGATGGATGATGGCATCATCTACCCCAATGCCCGGCCGATAAGCAAACTGGAGGGGGTCCATAGCGGGGCTCACTAGAGGGCGGAGATGTGTGAGAACCAATCTCTCCAAGATCTTCATCAGGTGGGATGTCAGTGCTACAGGTCTGTAGTCGTTGAGGTCCATAGGGTGGGGTTTCTTTGGAACTGGTACCACACAAGAAGATTTCCATAATTCAGGGACTATTTCCTGCCTCAGGCTCATATTATACATATATGTAATTATACCACACAGCTGGTCCCCGCAAGTCTTAATTAGCCTTGCCCTGATGTCATCTGGCCCTGCGGCTTTCCTCGCCTTGATCTTTTTCATCTCCTTCCTCACCTGGGCCCGTGTGAAGGTCAGACTGTGGCCAGATAAAGACGGATTCTGCTCAATCCAGTCTTGGCTTTGGCTCAAAAAAACACAACAAACCCTACAACAAAAAAAGCTGCGCTTCCACAACATGGGACCTTTGGCCCTTAAGCCAAAATCTCACCATATGAATGAGCCGCACACAGTACACACACACATATAGATAGATATACATATACATATACATACACTATATATATATATATATATATATATATATATATATGTGTATGCCACTTGTCAGTACTCGCCACTTGCCTAGAGCCATAATCTATAGTCTTAGAAAATACCTTGCATTTGCACAGCACTCTTACATCTACCATTAGCCTTCAGCAAATTTATAGGATTTTCTACTGGAAAAACAATTACGCTGACTGCTGTTTTTGTACCCACAATCCTTAGCTCACTGCTGTAAATAGTAAGTAATAGCACAGATCAGCATTTAGTATATTTCATATAGAAAGCACCAATTTACCTGCTCCCGCTCGCAGGACCTCTGCCTTCGCCTCTCCCTGATTAATCCTATAATTTATTCCAGATGCAGAATAACATCTTTACGCTAAGAAAGGGAAAGACTGTGCGACCCTTTCTGGGACTCGTCCCAACAGTCATTTGCAGAATTACCTATTTCATTGTGTGGAATACTCAAGCACATTGGCCGGGTGTTGTTATTACTTTTCTAATTAGGTCAACGACGATACAGGAAATGACAGCAGTGCGGTGAAGGTTACCGAAAAAGTTACCGTGTAACCTAATTTCTGTGTCTGCTGAATGGATATGGAATGGAGCTGGAACTGTGATATTATATTACATTACAAGGAAATGTAAAATATGTAAGAAATAAGGGGAAATGTTGGACGCTTTTTGTTTCTGCAGCCTGAGCTGTTTTGTGGTTACCTTGCAGTTATGTGAAATTTTCATTTATTTTTGCTGTGTTCAGCCCAGAATTTATGACTGATGTTATCTCTAGTGAGCAACATATATCATATCTATGTAGTGCAACCTTAAAGAGTAAAAGGAAAGTATTTACGAGTGCAAAAGATAATGTACAGATGTAGCAAAGATTTACTTGACACTTAATATGTTAAATACATATTAAGTGTCAGTTCTCTCCAAAGGTCTCTCCTTCTGCCCCTCAGCACACACTGACCATATCCAACTCTGCAATGATATGGAGGAGTTTTTCAGAAAAATGAGATTAAGGGAATATTTTTATGACAAAGACCTTCCATACAGCAGCGACTCTGAGATGGAACAGCCCATAAGGAATCCTACCAAAAAATCTACCTGGACCCCACGCCCTGGAGCTAATGCAGCACTGGATAAATATATTGACTGTTTCAGAAGCAAAGTAAAATCAGAAATCCTGGAGAAACAAAAGAAACAGGCGCATAACCTAACCCTGCAGGAACAGAAGGCTATTACTTCACTAAAAGAAAATCAGGATGTAATAATAAAACCAGCTGACAAAGGGGGCGCAATAGTCATAATGAACACCTCAGACTATATCCAGGAAGCAAACAGGCAACTGTCAAATCCCATCCATTACTCCAAACTTGGAAGTGATCCCACAGAGGCCTATATGAAAGAACTAAAGAGTATGATCAAGGAGTTTCCAGTCCAGATCCAGAATCAGGTAAAAGGACTTATCCCACAAGATCCCAGGCCGGGCTGCTTCTATATGCTCCCAAAGATACACAAAGATGGCAACCTGGGAGGCCTATCATTTCTGGCATTGGGACACTGACAGAAAACATCTCAGGTTGGGTGGAAAATCTCCTAAAACCCCTTGTCAGGGATACTCCAAGCTATATCCAGGACACCACTGACCTTCTTAACAAACTGAATGCCCTGGGCCCTCTACCTGAGGGTACCATTTTGGCCACCATGGATGTGGAATCCCTGTATACCAACATTCCCCACAAGGATGGAGTTGCAGCATGTCGGGTACACCTGGCAAAACAAAACCTCCCAACAGAACCAGTAACGCAGCTCATACAATTCATCCTTAGCCACAACCATTTTACCTTTGGAGAGGATCTATATCTACAGCGAATGGGAACTTCAATGGGGACCAGATGTGCACACCAATATGCAAATCTCTTTATGGCAGAAACGGAAGGAACATATTTATCAACATGCGCCACCAAACCTATGATTTACCTTCGTTATATCGATGATATCCTTGTCATCTGGACTGCAGGTGAGGAGGCCCTACTTCAATTCCATAATGACTTCAATGACTTTCACCCGACCATCAACCTTAAACTTAGCTATTCAGGGAGTGAAATTCACTTTCTGGACACCACAATATACATTAAAGACCACCGGCTACTCACATCAATATACCACAAACCCACAGACAGAACGGCCTACCTGAGAAACGACAGCTTCCACCCCAAGCACACAAGACAATCTATAATCTACAGCCAGGCTATACGATACAATCGTATTTGCTCCGACAAAACAGACCTGGACAAGCACCTCCTGGATCTGAGGATGAAATTTCTCAGATTGGGATACAAACCAAAAGTGACAGACAACCAATTAAACAAAGCAGCAGCCATTAACAGAGACAGTCTGCTCACATATAGAGAGACCCAGAAAGATGCCCGAGTGCCCCTAGTTGTCACCTACAACCCACAGCTGGAGATCCTACGAAGGATTGCCAAGGAGCTCCAACCTGTGCTACATAGGGACAACAGACTCAAGGACATATTTCCAGTCCCCCCTCTCCTCTCCTTTCGACAACCACCAAACCTGAGGCGCATTATCGTCCGGAGTGCCCTGAAGGCCCCAACTGAAAATGGCACCTCACCTTGCCTACATAAAAGGTGCATGACCTGCAAGTACATCCACACCGCTGACAGTGTACCTATCCCACAGTCACAACAGGTGCACAGAATTAGGGGGACATTCTCCTGCAGGTCTTCCAATGTGGTGTACCTCATAATGTGTGTGCAATGTCCCACCACAGGCCTCTATGTGGGGGAAACAGGGCAGAGACTCAGTCAACGAATGAACTCACACAGATCCACCATTAATAACAGCAGAACCGATCTCCCAGTGGCCGCACATTTCTCCGGAGAAAACCACTCTATTGAAGATTTGCAGGTTGTGGTTTTAATGGGACATTTTAAGACACAGGAGAAAAGGAAAGAAATGGAGTATAAATTTATGCAAAAATTTCAAACTCTGCAATTTGGACTTAATATTCATGCCAGCTTCATGTCACACTATGTTTGAACCATGAACTGAACTCAATATTCATGCCAGCTTCAAATCAAACTATGTATGAACTGTGAGGGACACAAATCACCTCCTGATAGCAAACAGATAACAGCAAGAATTACTGATCCCTCCATCACGCACCACAAGTTTCCAGACTGTTTTTTTTGACCTGTTGTAAATAACTTCTCTACTTAGATTGCAATTTTTTTAAGGACTCTAAAATGCTTTGAAAACCATGTGTATAAAAATCTGTTAATTTTCAGTTCTTGTATCACACCATGTCTGATGAAGGGAGCGAGTACTCCTGAAAGCTTACTTATAAATATACTCAGTTAGCCTCTAAAAGGTATCGCCTGATTTCTTCACTCTTCCACTATGTTAAATACATAGCAGCAAACCTTGAAGGGGTTGTACAGGAATTACAGGTTTCGGCTGGGGAAGGTGAAAAATAAAATTTAAAACCACCAAAAAAAAACCAAAACACTCACCTATATCTGATGCTCCGTGTGCACCAACATGGTCCGGTCCAGCGTTGCCCTGTGGCTTGTTCCAGCAGAAGTCCACATGTGACCTTTGATGCCAAACAGC
Organism: Leptodactylus fallax; assembly: GCA_947044405.1. Taxonomy (NCBI): domain Eukaryota; kingdom Metazoa; phylum Chordata; class Amphibia; order Anura; family Leptodactylidae; genus Leptodactylus; species Leptodactylus fallax. Next base: position 1,100,284 of record CAMRHE010000057.1, read on the forward strand.
GGCCTAAGGAAAGGACCCGGGACGTCACTCACATATGTCACCTGTGGCGTCCTTTTTCCTTTACTTAAGCCGCTGAGTTGCCTTAGCAGTCACGTGCGGAGAGGACTTCCTGCCGGAACAATCCCTTGGTCGCTGTTGGGCTGGATCGAGGTGGAGCATCCCCGATGAGGGTGACTATGGTGTGTTTTTTTTTTGTTTTTGTTTTTTTTCTTTTTTCCACATTCCCCGCCTGTAATTCCTGGACAACCTATTTAAGGCTAAGGCCCTATGCAACGAAATGGAGCTAAAGCAAACGCTGCATTGCACATTTTCTCGCAGTGTTTTTTTTTTTGGCGTTTTCCTCTGCTGTTTTTTAATTCCCCTATTCAATATATAAGGACGACGCTCTTGATTCCACAGCTAAAACTAACTAAAATGCAACCTTTCTGCAGCTCTTTTTTTCCACAAAGATGGATAAGATTAATTAAATCTCAGATACTTTGCTGGTACTGTAACATGCAGGGTTGACTCATCTTTCTGTCAAACTGGTAAACAGACGCATCTACCTTGTGCCAGTCGCTGTATTGGTTGCCCATCCATCACAGAATACAATATAAAATGATCACACTGACCCACAAATCCATCCATAGCGCTGCGCCCCCTATATCTCCTCTCTCATCACTGTCTACCGCCCTAACCTTCCTCTCCGTTCTGCCAATGACCTTAGACTTGCATCCTCTGTTATCCAATCATCCTACTCCCGTCTCCAAGACTTTTCTCGAGCTGCATCGGTGCTCTGGAATGCTTTACACAAGACAATCTGATTAATCCCCAACTACAGCAGCTTCAAAACTGCCCTAAAATCACATCTGTATGGTCAGGCTTATCACGTGACCTGATCACAGTGTAGTGTGCGGAGGTGCAGAACAATAACACCTTTTATCCTTCCTCCTCTGTTCCTCAGATCCTGGCCTCTCCATCTAGAAGTTACACTGCACTCCTTGCACTTAGTATCTGTTCATTCACAAATACAAGCTGGTGACGGGTTCATACAGCTTCAGTTACACAACTTTTTCTATTAAAAGATGGCTGGACCATGGTAGCAAACAAGCCCTCTGACCTCTTGTGTCTCCCTATCTCCTCATAGAATGTAAGCTCTTGCGAGCAGGGTCCTCACTCCTATTGTTTGATATGTTTAGTTCTTTGTCACATTGTAATGTCTCATATTGTCTGTTCATGTGTCCTCTGATTTGTAAAGTGCTATGGAATATGTTGGCGCTATAGAAATAAAGTTATTATTATTTGCACACGGTGTTGCTGCTACATGGGGCTGTAGCCTAATATTTCAATCTCCAGGGTCATAAAGCTGTAGCCTAAACTAACTGAAGTGTTCTACCCAATACATTGCTTTTATCTATCTTGCTTTGTTTGATAAGGGCTAGTTGATCAGGCCTCTCGTATCTGGATCTGTAAACCCAGGCTTTGCCTGTCCATCTCATGGGCAAAGCCTGCCCGCCGACTTGTCGCAAGTGGAGGGGAGACAGGAGAGCAGGTGAAACCCTGAGATGGGAAAAACACTTTAAGACTGAAGCCCCACATTACTTTTTTGTTGCAGATTTTGCTACGTTTTTTTTAGCCAAAGCCAGGAGTGGATTGAGCACAAGGGAGCTTTCTATATATTACCCATTCCTTCTGTAACCACTCCTGGGTTTGGCTAAAAAAAACCACACCAAAATTTCCCCCCCCAAAAAAGCTGCATTTCCTCCATGTGGGGCCTTACAGTCTAGCGTCCTTACTGGGCTGTGGGGATTGCCCCCCATCCTTGACAGTACTCTTCCATAGACTTGTACTGTCGGGGGGGGGAGGGCGGTCTTCACAACCCAGCGATGACGCTGTGCTGTAAGCAGGGTCGGCGGGGGGGGGGGGGGGCAAACTGGGCAATTGCCTAGGGCCCCGTCCCCAAGTGGGGCCCCCGGGATCTGGAGCCTGATGACTCCGGATGCCGGAGTTAGGCCCGGCCATATCGATAACAGAAAGGGACCGCAGGGCCCCTTTCCGAGATAAGTAAAATTAACAAACATTTTTACTCACCTGTCCTAGGTGTCCGACGTCATCTTCTGGCGTTCCGGACGTCACCGCTGAAGCCTGACCGTCACATAGGGCGTGCTAACATGCCTCACGTCACCGCTGAGTCCTGTGATTGGGCTTCAGCGGTGACGTCCACAACGCGTGACGTCAGCCGCAAACAAGAGGAAGACAGCGCCACCAGGTATAGCGGAGCAGCGCGAAGAGGCCCATTAGAGGTAAGGCAAGGTAAGTATAATTGTTTGTTATTTTCCCTTACCTCCCTCGGGCCTTCGATTATTATACTCTGGGGTCTGAAGAGACCCCAGAGTATAATATAATAATAAAGGGAGTCTGTAGGGCCACTGGGGAGTATTATACTGGGGGGGCCCCTCTGGATACCATATTATACTGTATGGGGCCACTGTGGAGCATTATACTGGGGAGGGGGCCCTCTAGATAACATATTATACTGTATGGGGCCACTGTGGAGCATTATACTGGGGAGGGGGCCCTCTAGATAGCATATTATACTGTGTGGGGCCACTGTGGAGCATTATGCTATCCAGAGGGGCCCCACACAGTATAATATGCTATCCAGAGGGCCCCTTCCCCTGTAAAATGCTCCACAGTGGCCCAAAACAGTATAATATGCTCTCCAGAGGGCCCCCCCAGTATAATGCTCCACGGTGGCCCCACACAGTATAATATGCTCTTCAGAGGGCCCCCCAGTATAATGCTTCAAAGTGGCCTCCCCAGAGGGCCCCCTAGTTCCCCCCCAATAATGCCCCACAGTGGCGCCACGCAATGTAATATGCTCTGCAGATGGCCCCCCCAAGAATAATGCTCCACAGTGACCCCACACAGTATAACATGCTCCAGAATGCCCTCCACACAGTATAATATACTGCCCAGAGAGGTTACCCCACTATAATGCTCCACAGTGGACCAAAACAGTATACTATGCTCTCGAGAGGGCCCCCCAGTATAATGCTTCAAAGTGGCCTCACAGAATATAACATGCTCTCCAGAGCCCCCCACATTATAATGCTCCACAGAGGCCCCACAGAATATAACATGCTCATCAGAGGGCCTCCTCCCCCAATATAATGCTCCACAGTGGCCCCATACAGTATAATATGCTATCCAGAGGGGCCTTCCCAGTATATTATACTGTGTGGGGCCACTGTAGAGCATTATAATGGGGGAGGAGGCCCTCTGGAGAGCATGTTATATTCTATGGGGCCTCTGTGGAGCATTATAATGGGGGGGGACTCTTGAGAGCATGTTATATTCTGTGAGGCCACTTTGGAGCATTATACTGGGGGGCCCTCTCGAGAGCATAGTATACTGTTTTGGTCCACTGTAGAGCATTATAGTGGGGGAACCTCTCTGGGCAGTATATTATACTGTGTGGAGGGCATTCTGGAGCATGTTATACTGTGTGGGGTCACTTTGGAGCATTATTCTGGGGGGTGCCATCTGCAGAGCATATTACATTGCGTGGCGCCACTGTGGGGCATTATTTGGGGGGGGGAAACTAGGGGGCCTTCTGGGGAGCAATTATACTGCATGGGGCCTACTGTGGAACATTATACTGGGGGACACTCTGAGGAGCATAATATATTGCAGGGGGGGCACTGTGGAGCATTATACTAGGTGGGCCCTCTGGGGAGCATATTATACTATGGGCCACTGTGGAGCTTTATACTGGGGGAAGGGGCAGTGTGAGGAGCCTGTTATGCTGTGTGGGGCCACTGTGGAGTGTATTATATTGTGTGGGGCTTCTCGGGAGCATATTATACTCTGTGGGGCCATTGTAGAGCATTATACTGAGGGGGGAATGTGGGGAGCATATTATACTGTGGGGGACTACTGTAGAGCATTATACTGGGGGAACCCCTCTGGGGAGTATATTATACTGTGTGGAGGACATGGTGGAGCATGTTGTACTGTGTTAGGCCACTCTGGTACATTATACTGGGGGGGCACTGTGGGGTGCATATTATACTGTATGGAGCATATTATATTGTGTGGGGCTGCTGGGGAGCATATTGTACTGTCTGGGGCCACTAAGGGGTAGTATACTGTGTGGGCCACTGTGGAGTATTATACTGTGTGGAGCCTTATTTACCATGTGGGGCCACTATGGGGGGCTCAGGGGAGTGTTTTATACTGTGTGGGGCCACTGTGGAGCATTATATACCATGTGGGGAAACTGGAGGGCTTAGGGGAGCATTTTATACTGTGGAGCATTATATACCATGTGGAGCATTATACTGTGGGGGGGGCTCAAAATTCCTGCTGGCAGCTCTGTGTGCTATGTCCGCATCACAGCTCCCTCACTATAATCTTGCACATATGTGTAGTGCTCCATGGCCATGTGATTCCCCATACAGTACTGTGCATGAACTGGCCATGGAGTTATTGGGGCCTGCATAGTTCTATAGGGGCTGACTATACTGAGAACATACTCAGTAACACCAGATAGTCAGCACACATGTAAGACTTCAGTGAAGGAGCCGTGGTGTAGGCTATTAGCAGGAAGCTGTTGGGTATGGCCCCAGAACAAGTTACTCTGGTGGGCCTAAGTCCCTTCAGTCCAACACTGTATAATGGAGAACTATTATATATAAGGGTGGGTTACTATATATAATTGGGAAACTTAAATATTAGGGGGCTATTATAAGGGGGAACTTTTATTTATAAGACGGGCTCTTATTTATACGTGGGGAACTATTATATATAAGGCATCCATTAAAAGGGGAAGCTATTATTTTTAAGACGGCAACTATTTATAAGGGGGTATAATTGTTAAGTGGGCTTATTTATAAAGGGGGCTATTAGTGATAATGGGGACTATTATTTATAAGGGTAACTATTATTTATGAGGGGGCTATTATTAATAAGGGAGCAGTATTATTTTTACGGGGTGACTGTTACTGATAAGGGGGGATATTACTGATACAGGGCACTATTTATAATTTATAAGGGCGCTATTACTGATAAAGGTGTAATATTATTTATAAGCAGGAACTATTATTTATAAGGAGGTGCTATAATTACTGATGACTGGGTGCAAAAATCTATTAGGTGGTACAAAGGTGCTCATTTGAATTGTGTGTGGTAAAATGGGGCTTGTTATTACTTCTTTGTTGGCAGAAAGGAGGCGTTATTATAGGGGCTGCCACTGGAAGACGTTGGTGTTGTTTGCATATCAGCATTTGGGGACCCGCTTTTAATTTTGCCCAGGGCCCCATTTTGTCTAAAACCAGCCCTGGCTGTAAGGTTCGCCCTTCTGACAGTGGGGAGATATCAGTGCCGAAATGAACAGCACTAAGGAGAAATAGTGCCCCTTCTGAACCACAATATCTAGACAGGGGCATTTTTTATGAATTATTCTAATTGAAAAATCTTTTCACTTTGTGTAACAGAGAAAACTAATATTTATATGTGGGACAACTCCTTTAAGAAAAAAAGAAACATTTTTCGGTCTCAAAAGAATTCTGGGATTTATGCATATTAGACTGTGTCAATGATGTCTGCTAACTGTATGCGCTGTCTGTAAAGTGCCGTCACCAGACAAACATATTATTGATAAATAAGTGAAAAATAATAGTGAGTTGAAGCTGACAGTAATAACAGCATCTTGACCATAGGGATTATGGAACTTAAAGTGCAAGCAATCAATAATACAATACATTATTCTGATCTGAGCAGAGGATAACAAATGAGAACTTTTACAAGATCAATAGCTCCTGCCAGGCAGATTCAGCCTAGGCACATAATCCATTGATGTTAGCATGACAAGACATTGCGTTGAAGACCTTGCCCACTCGAAATATTCATCTTGTCACATCCGTTTTCTTGAGGGCATTTTTATACAATGGTATTTAAAACACTAATTACCGATTTTTTCCATATTGACGGGGCTTAGAATGTGATAAATGGGATGTTCAGTTCATTGATTTTGTCTTGTTTTGTTTATGTGGTTTTGAAAAACTTTTCCTTTATCAAGGAATACAGGGCTGGAATCACACATGCAGGTTTCGATTTAGTTTTTTTTTAGCCAAAGTTAAGGGTGGATCAAAATGAAGAAAAAGTTTACAAGAAACTCTAACGCTAGGTTCACATCAGTATTGGTCTCTCCATCGTTCTGGTCTGCATGGGGACTCAACCGACGGCGAGCCTGTCCACCAAGTTACCCTGGGACACCTGCGGACCCCATAGACTATAATCTCCGCCAGGGGTCCGTTGGGTTTCTCTCCATGCAAGTCTTTGCAAGGTTCCTCCGTGCAAGTCTTTTCTCTCTGCCGATTTTAGGCTGAATCTGCAGTGGAGTTTCCTACGGAAACTGCAACACAGATGTGAACCTAGCCTTAGGCCTCATTCACATAACTGTTCCATTTTTATATACCTAACATCGGTGAAAAACGGATGTCTTGATACAGTATGTTTTTGGCTTGATTCATACAGTATGACTATGTGCCATATGACAGCCATTTTTCTAATGATCATCAAATGACCACTTTAAAACCCATGAAAGTCTATGGGTGTACTCACATGTCTGTTTTTATATCCGTCAAAATGGATAAAGTAAGATCAAGTCTTGATGGGCGTTTTAAAAGATTCGCAAAAAAAATAGTGGTGTGACTATACCCATTGACTCATTTTTTGCCACACAGTCTTGTTTCACTGTCTTGTGAATAAGCCCTTATTCTTTGTAGACATTTATTCACAGGTCTTATCTTGGATACTCATTTATCAGAATATGGCTCCCCAATTTTGCAAACATCTTGCACAGCAGACTTTTTCCTCCGTTGCAGTTTAAAAACAATGGACACCCAACAGACCCCATTATAGTTAATGTGTGTGACCACGATTTTAGCGGTCTGCTTCTCTGTTGTTCAGGACTCTTGACAGACCTGAACAATAGAGAGCCAACGCTAGAGTAAACCTGACGTTACAGCATGCAGTCGACTACGTCAGATTCTTTGGATCACATTGGAACTAGATTTTTTATTTTTTTTGCATTTTTAAATAAAGAGAAAGAGGGATATATGGGGGAATATTTATTTCAATAAAGTATTTTTCTTGTGTGTGTTTTTAAATATTTTATTACTGACACCCTTTAAGGACGCAGGATAGTTTGTACGTTAATACTCGGTGACTGTTTTTTCATATTTTCCTTCCCCACCTTCCAAAATTCATAACTTTTTTTATTTTTCTGTCAACATAGCTATGTGAGGGCTTATTCTTTGCTTGACGAGTTGTACTTTCATTTGGCATCATTTTCTCTTTTTTTTTTATGGCGTTCACTCTGCATTACAAATGCCATGGTAGCTTTGTCTGGCAGGTCATTACAATTATGGCAATAACATACTTTTATTACTTTTATCATATTTTACTAATAAAACGTCACTTTTTGAAAATGAGCATTTCCTGGGGTCACCGTATTCTGACGCCTATAACTTTTTTCACTGTTTTGTCGATGAGCTATGTCAGGGCTCTTTATTTGTGGGACAAGTTGTACTTTTTATTGCTACCAATGTTTGTTATGTATAACTTTTTGATCACTATTCATTGGTATTTTTTGGGGAAATAGAAGTGAGCAAAATACGTTAATTTGCGCATTATGGTATATTTTTTTTACGTCATTCACCATACAGGATAAATAACGCTATTTTTGGATAGTGGAGGTTAGCACATGGGGATACCTAACATGTTTGTTTATTTTTTGTTTATACTACTGTATATATTCTTTAAATGTAAAGGTGGGCTTTTTGAACTTTTTTTATTATTTGTTTGTTTTAAGTTTTTTGAGCTTTTTTTTTTTTTTTAATTTTTACATGTCCCACAGAGGGACTTGAGCCTGGGATATTAGATATACTGCATTATATAGTATTGCAGAACATTGCACATAGGTTCTGTGCATAGGCAGTCAGGAGGCCATTGCTTGGCCACCTGGCTGCCATGGCAACCCCTCGGACCCCCAAATCTTATTGTGGGGGATCTAAGTGGTGGCGGGGGGCAAACCCCTGAATGTTCTGATCGCCACCTCTGGTCCCGGGCCTCAGCTGTGTAACACAGCCGAGTGCCAGAAGTAATGCTGTAGGCACAGCTCCTGTGCCCACGGTATTACAGCGCCATACTATTACGGTGCTGAGTGTTAACTATGCACTCAGAGCGACAAGATAATAAGGCGCAGAGCAGGAAGTGGTTAATGTGGTTCCCAGTACTACCAAAAAAAGCCATTTTACATATATATATATATATATATATATATATATATATATACAGTACAGACCAAAAGTTTGGACACACCTTCTCATTCCAAGAGTTTTCTGTATTTTCATGACTATAAAAATTGTAGATTCACACTGAAGGCATCAAAACTATGAATTAACACATGTGGAATTATATACTTAACAAAAAAGTGTGAAACAACTGAAAATATGTCTTATATTCTAGGTTCTTCAAAGTAGCCACCTTTTGCTTTGATTACTGCTTTGCACACTCTTGGCATTCTCTTGATGAGCTTCAAGAGGTAGTCACCTGAAATGGTTTTCACTTCACAGGTGTGCCCTGTCAGGTTTAATAAGTGGGATTTCTTGCCTTAGAAATGGGGTTGGGACCATCAGTTGTGTTGTTCAGAAGTCAAGTGGATACACAGCTGATAGTCCTACTGAATGGAGTGTTAGAATTTGTATTATGGCAAGAAAAAAGCAGCTAAGTAAAGAAAAACGAGTGGCCATCATTACTTTAAGAAATGAAGGTCAGTCAGTCCGAAAAATTGGGAAAACTTTGAAAGTGTCCCCAAGTGCAGTGGCCAAAACCATCAAGCGCTACAAAGAAACTCGCTCACATGAGGACCGCCCCAGGAAAAGAAGACCAAGAGTCACCTCTGCTGCGGAGGATAAGTTCATCCGAGTCACCAGCCTCAGAAATCGCAGGTTAACAGCAGCTCAGATTAGAGACCAGGTCAATGCCACACAGAGTTCTAGCAGCAGACACATCTCTACAACAACTGTTAAGAGGAGACTGTGTGCAGCAGGCCTTCGTGGTAAAATAGCTGCTAGGAAACCACTGCTAAGGACAGGCAACAAGCAGAAGAGACTTCTTTGGGCTAAAGAACACAAGGAATGGACATTAGACCTGTGGAAATCTGTGCTTTGGTCTGATGAGTCCAAATTTGAGATCTTTGGTTCCAACCACCGTGTCTTTGTGCGACGCAGAAAAGGTGAACGAATGGACTCTACATGCCTGGTTCCCACCGTGAAGCATGGAGGAGGAGGTGTGATGGTATGGGGGTGCATTGCTGGTGACACTGTTGGGGATTTATTCAAAATTGAAGGAATACTGAACCAGCATGGTTACCACAGCACCTTGCAGCGGCATGCTATTCCATCCGGTTTGCGTTTAGTTGGACCATCATTTATTTTTCAACCGGACAATGACCCCAAACACACCTCCAGACTGACCCCAAACACACTGTACACATATATATACATATATATATATACAGTACAGACCAAAAGTTTGGACACACCTTCTCATTCCAAGAGTTTTCTGTATTTTCATGACTATAAAAATTGTAGATTCACACTGAAGGCATCAAAACTATGAATTAACACATGTGGAATTATATACTTAACAAAAAAGTGTGAAACAACTGAAAATATGTCTTATATTCTAGGTTCTTCAAAGTAGCCACCTTTTGCTTTGATTACTGCTTTGCACACTCTTGGCATTCTCTTGATGAGCTTCAAGAGGTAGTCACCTGAAATGGTCTTCCAACAGTTTTGAAGGAGTTCCCAGAGATGCTTAGCACTTGTTGGCCCTTTTGCCTTCCCTCTGCAGTCCAGCTCATCCCAAACCATCTCAATTGGGTTCAGCTCTGGTGACTGTGGAGGCCAGGTCATCTGGCGTAGCACCCCATCACTCTCCTTCTTGGTCAAATAGCCCTTACACAGTCTGGAGGTGTGTTTGGGGATATTGTCCTGTTGAAAAATAAATGATGGTCCAACGAAACGCAAACCGGATGGAATAGCATGCCGCTGCAAGATGCTGTGGTAACCATGCTGGTTCAGTATTCCTTCAATTTTGAATAAATCCCCAACAGTGTCACCAGAAAAGCACCCCCACACCATCACACCTCCTCCTCCATGCTTTACGGTGGGAACCAGGCATGTAGAGTCCATTCGTTCACCTTTTCTGCGTCGCACAAAGACACGGTGGTTGGAACCAAAGATCTCAAATTTGGACTCATCAGACCAAAGCACAGATTTCCACAGGTCTAATGTCCATTCCTTGTGTTCTTTAGCCCAAACAAGTCTCTTCTGCTTGTTGCCTGTTCTTAGCAGTGGTTTCCTAGCAGCTATTTTACCATGAAGGCCTGCTGCACACAGTCTCCTCTTAACAGTTGTTGTAGAGATGTGTCTGCTGCTAGAACTCTGTGTGGCATTGACCTGGTCTCTAATCTGAGCTGCTGTTAACCTGCGATTTCTGAGGCTGGTGACTCGAATGAACTTATCCTCCGCAGCAGAGGTGACTCTTGGTCTTCCTTTCCTGGGGTGGTCCTCATGTGAGCCAGTTTCTTTGTAGCGCTTGATGGTTTTGGCCAATGCACTTGGGGACACTTTCAAAGTTTTCCCAATTTTTTGGAAAAGTAAATAATTTTTTCTTAAAGTAATGATGGCCACTCGTTTTTCTTTACTTAGCTGCTTTTTTCTTGCCATAATACAAATTCTAACACTCCATTCAGTAGGACTATCAGCTGTGTATCCACCTGACTTCTGAACAACACAAGTGATGGTCCCAACCCCATTTATAAGGCAAGAAATTCCACTTATTAAACCTGACAGGGCACACCTGTGAAGTGAAAACCATTTCAGGTGACTACCTCTTGAAGCTCATCAAGAGAATGCCAAGAGTGTGCAAAGCAGTAATCAAAGCAAAAGGTGGCTACTTTGAAGAACCTAGAATATAAGACATATTTTCAGTTGTTTCACACTTTTTTGTTAAGTATATAATTCCACATGTGTTAATTCATAGTTTTGATGCCTTCAGTGTGAATCTACAATTTTTATAGTCATGAAAATACAGAAAACTCTTGGAATGAGAAGGTGTGTCCAAACGTTTGGTCTGTACTGTATATATATACACATATACATACATATACATGCGGTGACCAGATGGAAGGTAACGCTGCAGTTGGGATTGCGGGGTGCAAACAGCACAGACTTGTCACGGTCTCTGGGCACGAGGGCGCAGCGCTGGTGCTGTCCCACGTTACCACCACTGGTACCGGTGATGAGGGGGCTGCACAAATGTTGGTGGTGATTGTTCCCCCGGGGCGCTTCCCCTATACTGTGCCGACTGGTGGTGTTTGGGGCGCCCTGATGTTGTCGGTGCAGAGTCAGACACAGAAACGGTTGTAAAGTTGAACTTTTACTTCCATGGGTGTGGAGGCACAAATGCTTAAACAGTTTCTTCCATACAAAACAACGGGGTACGCCTGGTGACACAGCAAAGTCCTGGGGTGCAGGGTAGACTTGATGAAAGGTGTTCCTAGCCCCTTATACTTCAGTGTTACAGCCCTAAGGTGCGTCTGGGCTCCTATTTGGCTCATAGGAGGATGCCCACCATGATACTAGTACATAATATTCCCCACTCACGTTATGTGGTCCTGATAGCTCAGAGTTTCGGGGTGCAATATTCAGGGTGGCAGGATATTCCACAGGTCTGGCCTTGGCCCCTGGATCCTGTGATACTTGCTATGGAGCACGTGTTCCAGAATGTTCTCTCCACAGTCTCATGCTGACAAGATAATGATGCTTGACTTCCTTCAGGGCGATGGCTAGGCAGACAGGGGACAGGATCTTCTGAATAGCTGGAGTATGTCAGCTCTCCAACCTTCCTGGGCCTGTCTAGGACTTGAGATTCCTGCACTAAACTCACTGCTTTCTTCACAGGACATCACACTTATCTCCTCACCTCCTCCTCCTAACACTCCACACTTCTAACTCCTCACACGCAGGACCTTCCTGCAGGGGTGTTACCATGGGGACCCAGTGATCAGCTGACTCCTCCCCTTTTCCCAGGCGATGTCCTCCCATTGGACATTTGGTTACTATTCAATCCTATGGGAGGTGTAATGCATGTGTGAGGCTCACTAGGTGGCGCTGTGTTGTGTGAGACTCAGGACCCCCTGCTATGTCACACAGGCTATGAAGCAACAGGAAATAATACAATGACTACAGAGATCACCCTCAGCCCAGCCATAGCCAGCTCTGGGATGCCACATACTCCCCCTCTTTCACTGAGCCGACCTCGGCGACGGGCTGGGGTGAAGGTGAGAAATGTAACATAACGTTAATAAATACGAATAAAGTGCAAATGTCACTAACAGTTTAGAAAAATATAATACTTAGAAACTTGAGGTAAGACCTCCCGGCATAGTCCTGGAATGTCCATGAGAAGTCTGAAGGGTAACTGAGAGATAATTAAACTCAGACTTATGGAACCTTTTGGCGGTACCATCAGACAGTCCATATAGAAACAACAGTAGTGCAAATGGGTCCAGAGGCTCTCTGGCACAAATTTCGTGAGTGTCCATTATCATGAGAGTCTCTCTGAGAAACAATAAACAGTCCTTTCTGTAAGGAAGAGTAGGCACTCTAGCACCAATGTCCATACCGCAATGGGGTAACAGAACTTCCTTGGCTCGGTGAGCCAGGCACTATGGCTTGGATTGTTGCATATAAATGTAAATACTATATTACATGGCAAGATATTATATATATACTGTATATACACACAGGAAAAACATTAATGTAATCAGAGCAGGAATAACATATATCCTGAAGCAGAGACAGTTAACCTCTTTTACTCAAGGACAGCCATGGCATCACTATAGCGTGTTGGAGGTATGCCTTTTGTGGTACGCTCAGAACGCCTAAGTGGAACGAGATTTGAATCAGGAACAGAGTCACTGAAATCAATTAAATCATCTGTCGAAGGGTTCTCTTGCACTAGAGCAATTGGTGGATAACAGCTAAATGGTAGTAGTTTAGGCGCCCACATAAGCTCAGTTAACGTTGGGGGTCTCTCTTTCGCTTCAGAAGGTGACAAGATCTCTGTACTCGTTGTCTCAGCTGGGGGCACCTCTGTGGGTAGTCCTTCTTTAAGGCACAGCTTCAGACGGTTTCGGTGTACTACTTGGGGCTGTCTCCCAGGTTTAGAGATCTCATACACGTCGGATTCAGGATATGGTATGGAGATGACACTGTATGGTTCTTTCTCCCAGAATGGATCCAATTTCCCATTCCGATGGTTATTCCTTAACCATACACGGTCGCCAACTTTCAGGGGCGCTGCATGGGCGTGATGGTTGTAATCCTCCTGTTGTCTCCTACGAACCTCATCCATGCGCGTTTCAACTATCTCTTTAGCTTCCTCCATACGTCGGCGGTGTTCAACAACCCAGTCTGTTATGGGTAGTGGATTGATGGTGTCAGGAACCTTCACACCAAGGGTTAAGTCTGAAGGAAGTTGACCTTGTCTTCCAAACATTAGATAAAATGGTGCGTATCCCGTAGATGTTTGGGGTGTGTTGTTGTAAATATAGGCCAAGTCCTTGATACGCTCAGGCCACTCAACACCAGGTGTAACTGCGGCTGTTCTTAGCATGCTGATGATCACTTGATTTGCCTTCTCGCACATACCATTCCCTTGAGGGTGATACGCTGTGGTTCGCAACTTCTTGCAGTCTTGGAACTGACACAGCTCACGGAACAATTGGGATTCAAACGCCGATCCACGGTCGGTGAGGATATGCTCAGGACAACCGTAATGGCGGACAAACTCTGCGTAGAAGGTCTCAGCCATAGTTCTTGCTGTAAGATCTCTGACAGGCACGATGACAAGGAACTTGGAGTAATGATCCACCATTGTCAGAGCGTAGCTGTAGCCGGAACGTGTGGGACCCAACTTCACATGGTCCAGAGCAACAATTTCACACGGCTTTTGAGTCTTAATTGGATGTAGAGGGGCCTTCTGATCTCTTGGACCTTCCTTGGTGATACTACAGGCGGGACACTCTCGGCACCAACTCTCAATGTCACTCCTCATCCCAACCCAATAGAAGCGACGACGGATGGTAGCTTCGGTCCTTTGTACCCCGAAGTGACCGGATCTGTCATGATACGCCTCAAGTATCATCTGTGCGTCTCTTCTTGGTACGAGGATCTGATGAAGCCTTTCACCTGTGACAGGATCAAGAGTGTTTCTATGTAGAAGGCCTCGTTGGACAAACAGGCGCTTCCTCTGTCGCCAAAGGCGTTTTAATTCCACGTCATGAAGACCTCTCTTTACACGGGTTGGTATTCTTCCTGTAAGCAGGAAATCTGACAATTCTCCTAAAACTCTGCTCTCTTCTTGGAACGTTTTCCACAGAGATGGCTCCTGGAGGGATTCGGCAGCTGTTTTCGCCAGAGATTCTCCTTCTACAGGGACACCAATAGCAACCTGTTGGGCAAACTTGTTGTAGAATGGTGGCATCTCCACCTCTTCCCAGATGTCTTCTCGGGGGTGGTTCTTCTCCCACAGGCAACCTTGAGAGTGCATCAGCGTTAGCGTTGGACTTGCCACTGCGATACTTGACAGAGAACTTGTAATTCGCGAGTCTTGAGGCCCACCGTTGTTCAAGGGCTCCCAGTCGAGCAGTGTCCAGATGCGCCAACGGATTGTTATCTGTGTACACGGTAAAGGGTGTAGCAGCCAGGTAGTCTTTAAACTTCTCTGTCACGGCCCAGACAAGCGCCAGAAGTTCGAGTTTGAAAGAACTATAGTTCTGGTCGTTCTTCTCCGCGCCTCTCAGACTCCTGCTGGCGTAGGCGATGACTCGCTCTTTGTTGTCCTGAACCTGGGACAACACTGCACCCAAACCTTGGTGACTTGCATCTGTGTACAAGCGGAATGGCTGACTGTAGTCGGGATAGGCTAGAATTGGTGGTTGCGTCAGAAGTGCTTTAAGCGCTTGAAAGGCTTCCTCTTGACGCGCTGTCCAGTCTACCGGAAGCTTTCGGTTGTAGTTTTCTCTGGGACAACCGCGCAACAACTCGTTCAGAGGCTCGGCTACTTGGGCGAAGTGTGGTATGAAACGCCGGTAGTAACCTGCGAATCCAAGGAAGCTTCGGACTTCTTTGACGGTAGTTGGTCTTCGCCAGTTCTGGACTGCAGTGATCTTTTCAGGATCAGGTTGGACGCCTTGTGCGCTCACGACATGCCCAAGGTAGTGAACTTGGGATTTCAACAGGTAGCACTTGGAGGGCTTCACCTTTAGGCCGTGCTGTATAAGTACCTTGAATACCTCGGACAGGTGACGAAGGTGTTCTTGGTATGTCCGGGAGAATACAATAACATCATCCAGGTACAGTAGCACACTCTGGAAATTCTCATGGCCGAGGCACCTCTCCATAAGCCGTTGGAATGTGGCTGGGGCATTACATAGCCCAAATGGCATACTATTGAATTCAAAGAGCCCCATCGGGGTCGTAAACGCAGTCTTTTCACGATCTTCAGGCGCCATAGGGACTTGCCAGTATCCACTGGTTAAGTCCAGGGTCGAGAAACAGGTAGCTGATCCCAAAGCCGTTAGAGATTCCTCAATCCGTGGCAATGGGTATGCGTCTTTGTGCGTGACATTGTTGAGTTTACGATAGTCCACACAAAATCGTAGGGTTCCGTCTTTCTTCTTGACAAGGACTAGCGGGGCTGCCCAAGGGCTGTTACTCTCCCGGATGACATCAGCATCTCGCATCTCTTGGATCAACTTTTTCACCGGTTGGTACATCGAGGGTGGTATTGGACGGTGACGTTCCTTGATTGGATGGTGGTCGCCAGTCAGAATGCGATGTTGTATGGTCGTGGTCTTACCAAAGTCCAATGGGTGTTTGCTGAATGCCTGTTGGTAACGCTTGGCCACATTGCGAACCCCATTGATGTGCTCTATAGGGGTATTGGCGTCTCCCACGTTCAATTCATCCCACCAGGACTTCGTGGCTCCATTCTGAATGTTCTCAGCAGCTTGGGTGGAACGCTGTGTGGCGGTAGAATCACCAGAGAGAATGTCTTCTGGTGCTAACCGGTGTAGCAGGGCCACAGAGTGGAACTTGTGGAGGTTCACTGGAGCATCGCCCAAGTTGACTAAGCGGACAGGAACACGTCCATTGGAAACTGTGACAAGGCTGCGGGCAGCCATGACAAGTGGTTGGCCATCTACCTGTATGGGTTGTAGCAAGGCCTCGTAGTCCTGATTTTCTATGCCCGGACGGGCACGGCACCACACCATAGTTTCTGTTCCAGGCTGTAGGGTTACTGGACGGGTATCTTGGATCCGGACTCGACCAATTTCACCTTGTTTGTTGGCGAACTTGTGCTGGGCATTGAGTACACGAATGGCCCGCTGAATGGTCTGCTGGTCACTGGGAGAAGCTGTAAGGAGAGAGGCATGCAAGGCATCCAACACTTCTGCAAAGCAATGGCGTAAAACATTCATGCCTAATATTACAACTGCAAACCTATCATCCTCTACATCAGTGACAATTACACCCTGTCTAGGCAGTTTCAAGTCCCCAATCTGGATAGTGGGTTCCCAATAACCCTGCTGTGGTATGGGCTGTCCATTGCTGGCACACAGATTTATCCATGTGTCAGGTGTTCTATTCAACACACCTAAGTCCCAATGTTCAAGGAACACCTGCTTGCGCAGGGTTGTTACCTGAGATCCAGTGTCCACCAACGCTGTCAGAGGGACGCCGTTCACCCGGATTGTGATGTGTGGGCAGGCTGAGACGAAGCGTGACAATGGCACTGAAGATTCACCTGGGCCCTTCTTCTTTCCTCCCGAGGGGCGGCCCGCTGCCTCGGGGGTGGCCCGTTTAACTGAAAACACTGAGGCCTGGTGTGTCCATATCTATGGCAATAGCTACAGTATGGCCTCTCACTCTGCGGAGGTTTCACTGAAGACGGACGTCTGGGCGGCGACTCAGGTGAGATGTTGAGACTTCGCAAAGGATCACTGGACGATGAAGACGGCTGGGTCAGACGATCTAGACGGACGGTGATCTGTTCCATGGCACGGGTCAGATGCTCCACTCGGGCCAGAAGGTCATCTCTGGAGTCTGCTAGTGTAGTCTGCGCAGTTTGGGCAGCAGGTGAGGTACCCAGAGGTAGTGGCAGGACAACTGGAGCAATGCTTGTTGAGGGTCCAGGTGAGGGAGCACAGATGACTGAGCTCGGCTGGGGCTGCTCCTGTCCCAAGACCTGGATGGCAAGGGCCTTGAAGTCAGCAAACGTGATGCTGGGATGTTGTGCAGCAAGCATTCGCAACTGACTCTGGAGCAATGTGGTACCTGCCCCTTCTATGAAGCGGTCAAGCAAGATTTTATCAGAGTCCACATTTTCACGTGGATCCACTTGCACCACAGCTCTGAACGCCTCTTGGAGGGATAAAGCATAGTCCCGCAGGGTCTCACCCAGGTAGTTGTCGTCTGGAAAAGAAGTGCATCTTTACCTCGGAGACAGATCGCACGTCAAAGTTCACCTGGAGTTTGTCCAGAATTTGCCCAGGGGTTCTTTTGTCAGAGGCAGGCCAGGATTTGACCTCCCTATCTGCAGCACCCTCAAGCTGGCCCAGCAGGATCTGTATCTGCTGTTCTGTATTCAGAGGATAGAACTGGAAGAGAGACAGCATCTTCTCACGAAAGTCCCTGAGGGTATGCGCCTCCCCTTTGTAGCGCGGCAGCCATGGTGCGCCAGGGTAAAATGGCATGGAGAATGGTAGGCTGCTCGCCATGGGCACTGCTGGATCACTAGAAACAGATGGCACAATGTCACTTTGCTCAGTCATGTTGTTTGCAGGTATGACTGAAATTAGGTCGCCGTCTCTTTAAGAAACTCAACTGCTTGCTGGCAGGGAATGGAGACTACAACTTGGAATGCTGTAGCTATTAACAGAGTCACTGTGATGCAGGCTGACGGTGTGCTCCCCCTCTTTAATGGTGGCACTCCCCACGGACACTGTACACGGAAAACACTCGCTGGGGCCGTGGGAGGACTGAAGACAAGGACAGGGAGGCACAGTACTCACTAACAGCAACTGCAGCGTGGACCAGAGATCAGCGGTGCACAGCAGGGACGGTGATGCGGCAACGGAGAGTCAGAAATGGCGCCGGCACGTTCGCCTTTCACTTTCTTGTATGGGTGCGCTGGAGCATTGCGCTCAGCATTCTGGGCTCTCCTAAGATGGCGGCAGATGGGTCTCCTGGCCTCATGGGCAGTGCTAAAAATCTCCCGCACTTTTGCAAGGTACAGTTAACCCTTTGTGGGCGTTCTTACACAGCGATGTGGCGCAGCAAACAAGTCCTGGGCGTTTTAACTCTTCCAGGGCTGTAACACACTGAGAGGACAGTCTTTAGGGCTTACTTCAGGGGTATAGGGCTCCCCCTCTTTGTGGCAAGCACTCTCAGGGAATAAACTTGATCTTAGCAAAGTCCACAATAAAGACCAATGCTCTGGAGACAATTTGGCGCACTTTTCGTGGCAACTTTCTCAAAATGGCACACACCCGTATCCTGTTCGTGACGCCAGTTTTTCTTGCGGTGACCAGATGGAAGGTAACGCTGCAGTTGGGATTGCGGGGTGCAAACAGCACAGACTTGTCACGGTCTCTGGGCACGAGGGCGCAGCGCTGGTGCTGTCCCACGTTACCACCACTGGTACCGGTGATGAGGGGGCTGCACAAATGTTGGTGGTGATTGTTCCCCCGGGGCGCTTCCCCTATACTGTGCCGACTGGTGGTGTTTGGGGCGCCCTGATGTTGTCGGTGCAGAGTCAGACACAGAAACGGTTGTAAAGTTGAACTTTTACTTCCATGGGTGTGGAGGCACAAATGCTTAAACAGTTTCTTCCATACAAAACAACGGGGTACGCCTGGTGACACAGCAAAGTCCTGGGGTGCAGGGTAGACTTGATGAAAGGTGTTCCTAGCCCCTTATACTTCAGTGTTACAGCCCTAAGGTGCGTCTGGGCTCCTATTTGGCTCATAGGAGGATGCCCACCATGATACTAGTACATAATATTCCCCACTCACGTTATGTGGTCCTGATAGCTCAGAGTTTCGGGGTGCAATATTCAGGGTGGCAGGATATTCCACAGGTCTGGCCTTGGCCCCTGGATCCTGTGATACTTGCTATGGAGCACGTGTTCCAGAATGTTCTCTCCACAGTCTCATGCTGACAAGATAATGATGCTTGACTTCCTTCAGGGCGATGGCTAGGCAGACAGGGGACAGGATCTTCTGAATAGCTGGAGTATGTCAGCTCTCCAACCTTCCTGGGCCTGTCTAGGACTTGAGATTCCTGCACTAAACTCACTGCTTTCTTCACAGGACATCACACTTATCTCCTCACCTCCTCCTCCTAACACTCCACACTTCTAACTCCTCACACGCAGGACCTTCCTGCAGGGGTGTTACCATGGGGACCCAGTGATCAGCTGACTCCTCCCCTTTTCCCAGGCGATGTCCTCCCATTGGACATTTGGTTACTATTCAATCCTATGGGAGGTGTAATGCATGTGTGAGGCTCACTAGGTGGCGCTGTGTTGTGTGAGACTCAGGACCCCCTGCTATGTCACACAGGCTATGAAGCAACAGGAAATAATACAATGACTACAGAGATCACCCTCAGCCCAGCCATAGCCAGCTCTGGGATGCCACATATACACACTCTCTTTAATATGTATTTATAATATATATATATATATATATATATATATATATATATATATATATATTCTTCATGTTGAGAAATCGTAATACTATATACTTTATATAATTAGATACAATGTATACTGTATGATATACATACAGTATATATCTAAAAACATTCAGAATTTTTTCAACATAAAATATATATATATATATTTATATAAATGTGTATATTTTTATATATATATAAACTTTTATATAAATGAATAGATATATATTCTTTAGGTTGAAAAAATTCAGAAAGTTTTTAGATGTAAGTTTAGAGGAAATACTCCGTCTTTGTGCAATAGATTCCCTGCTTGTAAGTTTATTGAAGTGCACTGCAGGGAATCTTTCCCAGTCTAAATCTGCTGATAACATAGATTTGCATTCTGCTTTATATCCTTACCCAGCAGCCAAATTATTAAAAGACTGAAAAATGTTTCCCATTGCACAATAGAGACCTCCCATCTACAATGTTGATTTTAGATGATATATATGAATATGCTAAAGGCCATGTTTGCTCTAAGTATCTTGTTAGTAGGAAAATGTTTAAAAAGCTAGAAAAGAATTAAGGCTTCAAATGATGAGTTGCATTTTGTCAACACACATAGAATTAAAGGAACCTCTGCAGGGGTCATGGTGGAGGAAGTCAAACCAGTATTATTTATGGGGGCAGAGTTAGTGTGTTTGTAATGATAGCTTTAAGCTTCCAAAGTGTAAGGAATTGTCCCAGATTGCCCAGTCAGAGGAAAGTGTAGGGGTTAGAGCCAAGCTTGTGTAAGTGCACTGTAGCTCTGAGACAGAAAGAAGTAAACAGCCTTCACTTGTCAGGAGAAGATTAGAGAGTTTTGGTGCCATTTTGTGGAGTCTAAGGACATTTACAGCACAGACTTAGAGTACAGACCCTGCTGTGCCACAGGACAACAGGACAATCCTGGGTGGAGAGACTGGCATATACATTTATTTATTTAGCTTACTTGTATAGCGCCATCATATTCCGCAGCGCTTTACAGACATTGTCAGTCACTGTCCCATATAGGGCTCACAATCTACATTCCCTATCAGTATGTCTTTAGAGTGTGGGAGGAAACCCATGCAAACACAGGGAGAACATACAAACTCCTTGCATATGTTGCCCTTGGCAGGATTCAAACCCAGGACTCCAGGTCAGCTGCTGCTCACTGAGTTCACTCCACATCCACAGTGGATCTCTGAGTAAGATCTATACCTCCATCATTGTGGAAGTTGATGGTTGCTGTTTGCATTCATTATTCTCTAAACTTGTGTTAACTGTTTCCTTGCATGTATCTCCTGACTCATCTACATGCACCTACCATCATGGGCACTCCGACTCCCATCTGGCTAAAAAACCCTTAGGATGTGCTCCAGGGGAACACTATCAGCACCATCAGGCACCCTGTAGGCCCCCTCAACTCTTCACCGTCCCAAGTGGAGACCTGGAGGAGTTGGTTGAGTCTACAAGCCACTGAGACAACTGCAGTTTAACCACTAGTACTATCAGCCTCTGGGTTCCCTCTTGGGTTCCCTCCATCGGGTTGCTGCAATATCATAGCACAAAGATGAACATACTGTACAGTACTACTGAATAAAGAGGATAATGCACACACAGGGCCCCATAGTAAAATACAGAACCGATAAACTTATAGTATTCCACACATCCTGCCGTCCTGTATAGACTGCATCTTACTTCTGTGTAGAGATGAGTTCCCCTAGTTGTTGGGCCATGTCAGATTGTGGCTCCAAAATTACGTATATAAGGAAAGGTTAAAAACCCAACAGTGTAATATCGCATTAATACAATATCTAGTGCTTTAATACACTGCTGTCTTTTTAACCTTACCTTGTACAAACCCTGAGACCTTTTGTGGTGTTCACTTGGATGGAGCGATCACTTCATGCCTAGTGCTTCAAGTAAGCTAAACAGTTTCAGTCCAAAAAAAGTTGGTCATGCTGTAAGGAGAAGACAGACTACTTTGAACACAATAAACAGTAATACCATGAACGCCTATGAAATGATTTACCTACTTGCAACTACTACTCCGGCGTTATAAATATTCATAGGACTCCAAGATCTGACAAAATGCTTCTAAATATTATGAAGTGAAAATAAAGGAAGAAATTTTTCGTTGCTAATGTTCCAAATTACATTTGTCCTAGAAACCTCCAGTACGTGTAATGAAGGTTTTACAAAAGGCAATGTTAATAGAGTGCCCGGCTTTATACGTAATCCCTGGAGAACTCATTAGAATGAACAACATGAAGAAGAAAAGTGTACACCTCATGTAGAACAGACCGCTTCTCATACTGTAATGTATCTGTTTTGCCTTTGGGGTTTTTATCTCTCTACTTTTAAATTACTTTACAAAATGACTTGAAAGCATTGCTCATTCATTAATTCCAACTACTTGGAAGACTTTACTATGTTTTTATGTAACTTGCTGTACCGATTCACCCACAAATAAACCGTAACTGTAACAAGTAAGAATCTGTCAACTTGTAAGTTTAGGTAACAGCAATATTTTAGTGTTCTAAATGTTCCTAAAGTGAAAAAGTGAATCAACTTTGCAAATATTTTGATTAAAAGTTTCCTACTGTTTTGTTTCTGTGTGTCTCCATGGTATCAGACAACAAACAAAGCCTATGTAGTCAGATCCAGCAGTCAGTAACTTATTCTTGGTAATGTAAGTTAGTAAAAAGTAGAAGACAGATGGAAGAGAGTATGGCCGTGTAATCTGGTTATTCAAAGTCTGGTGGTTGTTTAATACCTCAAAAACACATAGATTTTCTATAGGAGCTATGGTGACACAACAGGAAAGTTTCAGTTGATTGTATTGGCAAAGTTGTTTCATTCTTCATTTAAAGGGGTATTTAAAGGGGTATTCCCATCTTTAGGATCCTATTCAAACTTGTAGTTAAGCTACGTGAAGAGCTTTACCCAAATCATTGCATCTATCTTGCTCCGTGTACCAGGTACAGCTAAAAATGCCTCTTCAGTGTTTACAGACCTCGCCTCTGGTCAGCACATGACTCAGGCTCTATTCACGGCCATCTATATTCTCTTCTCTTCCTCTCTCTGTATATTGCTTTCAGTTTCTGAGCCCTGATAAGGACTAGAACAGTTTCTTGATCAGTGTCTCTGTTATAACTGTATGTAAATCTAGCTCATCCTAGGTTCACACTAGCGTTCAAGTTTTCTTTAACAGGGTTTGGGTTTTTGAATGACCACAGAGGAATAACATTGGGAAAGCTGCAAAACAATACAAGTAATATAGGAAATATATACTGGACATACAAACACAACCCAGAGGCACAAAGACACGATATAAGCAGGCGTACTCTGGGATGATGCAAAGCGCATTATGACAGATGATATTTGTGACATAATCAGGTAACTTCACTATGCCAAGTTGAGATGCACCATCTTGGCTTAGGCTATGTTCATATCTAAGCCGGAGTCTCTGGACTCCGTCAAAGAAACTGCAGAAAATCGACAGAGGAAAAAGTCATGCATGGAGGATTTTTTTCCTTTGCTGGTTTCATTTTAAAAAATGACTGACACCTGATAGACCCCATTATAGTTAATGGGGTCTGCCGGGCTCCATGTATAACCACATTTTAGCGGTCCACCGATGGATCCAGACAATGGAGACACAATACTAGTGTGAACCTAGCATTTCATCTCCACAAAGTGGATGTGTGAATAATTCTAAATAATAGACTTCTAAGAGTGGCAAATACTTCACTCCAACACTGTATTTCATGGCGGTTTCTTTTAAGGATTTTAATTAGGCTGAGATGTGGAAATTGCAGACTAGTGATATCAGATGTAGAATTGGACGATACAGACTTTTTTCCAGGAAACAACGCTTTTCATTAAAGCTGTCAGCATATATGCAGAACCTTCATTAAATAACGCTGGAGTTAATGCTAGTAATGCCAAAACTCCGGGTTCTCATCATTTAAGCCATTATTTTAATTGTCTCTAACCTTTAATCAATATTTAGTGTGTTCTCTGCTCCGGGATTCATCATGACTAGGCAGTATTAGGGGGAGAAGACTACGGCAACATAAAAATGGCTTGGTAATTGTAATTCATTTACAAATGTATCCTAAATGTAATATTAAAAGCCGCCAGCTGACGGAAATCTCATTCAAAAGGGCAAATGTCAGCTGCATATGCATACAGATTTCATAGCTAAAAGGGCACTGCCAAATAAATACAGTATTTAATGCAAAGGGTGGTGTTTGCAGGTTCATAAGCATTACTACCGGGAGAAAAAAACACTTACCAGTTGGTGACCAGTTGATCAATAATGAAATATGTGTGGGTGGAGGGTTAGAATAAAATTACAATTTAAGATGAGGACACAGGATGTAGAGCAGGCATGTCAAACTCAGGGTACCCCGAGGGCCACATGAGTAACAAAAGTTTGTAGCGAGGGCCGCACACAGCAGCTAATGTCACACACGTATTTTAACAGCAGTCATGAAAACAAGATATGAAGTAGTAATATGTAACAGCAACATATATTTGCAGTGTGCAACAGCAACTAATATATTTAACAAAAATACAGCAATTAAAAACTAAACATTTATTTGCTATCATTTTTTTCAATCATTTTTAGTGTTTTGTCCTGAGGCTTGACATCTCTTTGTGCTTTGTGCTAATAGGCCTATTCATTATATTATATTATTATATTATTATTTATATTATTATTTATATTATTATTATGAATTTTCAATATGTATTTATTTACTTTATATTTATTTAATGGGCGTCTGTAGGATTTGTTCTTTTTGGTGTTCACCCCTGTTATTTGCCTCCAAGGGTGCACATGTATTTTAATTGCTTTTAATTTTTCCTTGTTTGCTGTGTTATTTAATAAAGAAATTTTGTGTGTGCTTTATATTGGATGCTGTTTCTCCTTTGTGTTCGATTGCATTTTTCATCCAATCAGCACCACTGTTTTTTGCATCACAATTATTTATAATCTGAGTGCTCACCCCTCTCTTTAGTTTTTAATGGTTACATACAGGAGGGCCACTCACTTGCTTGGACTTTGCCTGTGCGGCAGTGGGTCCCTTCTTCCTCAGCACGGTCACAGTATCCCAGTCACTCTCAGCCACGACTCTTCCTCCGCTCACAACAAAACTGACTTAGGTGATCAGCAGCCACGCGAGCCGCAGATGTACAAAACTCACGATCAGCACTTCCGGGTCGTCATTCATTGGTCACGTAAGCAGGTCATATGCAGGGATATGGGCCAATGAATGAAGAGCCGGAAGTGCTGATCGTGAGTTTTGTACATCTGCGGCCCGCACAAAAGTCTCAAAGTTTGTCTTTAAACTTTAGAGACAAAGTTTGAGACTTTTGTGCGGGCCGCAGATATGCCTGTAAAGGGCGGCATGCGGCCCGCGGGACGCATGTTTGACATGCCTGATGTAGATAACACCGCTTCCAAAGCCCAGCCCACGTGCGGAGGCTTTACCCAAAACAGTGTGTGGCCATTGGTCATTGTGGTGGATGGGGTTTCGGACCTAGTGGTGGATGCAACACTCAGCGCATTGTGTGTCCTCACCCAAAATTAAGTTTCAACAAAGGCTCATTCATTCATTTATTATATTCAGTTGCTTCAGGGTTTTTTATTGCAGAAAACAGAACTACAGATGATAATATGACATTTTTTGTAATTTTTGGTGCTCTTTGAATTTCAGTGTCATGTCTCATAAAAAGACCGTACCGTCGAAAATAGAAAAGGACAAACCTCACTAGATTCATATCAATGAATATTTATGGGTTCGATAAACTATTTTGTTAGGGAGTGAACTTGTTTGGCATGAACTGAAGTTCTAGAGCAGAGGTCCCCAACCACCGTCCGCAACCCAGTACCGGGTCATGGATTACCTGGTGCCCAGCGCAGGATGCTTTTTCAGTTCTGGGCAGCTCCAAGTGTGCACAGCTTGTGTGCAGGGAGCAGCAGCTAATGTGGAGCACCCTGGTCATGATCTACTACTCTAGTATCCACATTGACTTCTGCTCCCCAAACACACTGCTCATTATAAAGCTATTCTAATCACTGTGTGACATTATATCACTGGGAGGCAGGAACTCCTAGTATCATATATAACTATAATGCTAGGAGTCCCTCTCTTAGCATAATGTACAGTGGGGAAAAAAAAGTATTTAGTCAGCCACCAATTGTGCAAGTTCTCCCACTTAAAAAGATGAGGCTGGTCTGTAATTGTCATCATAGGTAGACCTCAACTATGAGAGACAAAATGAGAAAACATATCTAGAAAATCACATTGTCTGATTTTTTAAGAATTTATTTGCAAATTATGGTGGAAAATAAGTATTTGGTCACTTACAAACAAGCAAGATTTCTGGCTCTCACAGACCTGTAGATCTCACCCCGTGGGGTCAAAATGATCACAAGAACGGTGAGCAAAAATCCCAGAACCACAGGGGGGGATCTAGTGACTGACCTGCAGAAAGCTGGGACTAACGTAACAAAGGCTACCATCAGTAACACACTACTGTGGCATCCCAGAGCTGGCTATGGCTGGGCTGAGGGTGATCTCTGTGCATTGTATTATTTCCTGTTGCTTCATAGCCTGTGTGACATAGCAGGGGGTCCTGAGTCTCACACAACACAGCGCCACCTAGTGAGCCTCACACATGCATTACACCTCCCATAGGATTGAATAGTAACCAAATGTCCAATGGGAGGACATCGCCTGGGAAAAGGGGAGGAGTCAGCTGACCACTGGGTCCCCATGGTAACACCCCTGCAGGAAGGTCCTGCGTGTGAGGAGTTAGAAGTGTGGAGTGTTAGGAGGAGGAGGTGAGGAGATAAGTGTGATGTCCTGTGAAGAAAGCAGTGAGTTTAGTGCAGAAATCTCAAGTCCTAGACAGGCCCAGGAAGGTTGGAGAGCTGACATACTCCAGCTATTCAGAAGATCCTGTCCCCTGTCTGCCTAGCCATCGCCCTGAAGGAAGTCAAGCATCATTATCTTGTCAGCATGAGACTGTGGAGAGAACATTCTGGAACACGTGCTCCATAGCCAGTATCACAGGATCCAGGGGCCAAGGCCAGACCTGTGGAATATCCTGCCACCCTGACTATTGCACCCCGAAACTCTGAGCTATCAGGACCACATAACGTGAGTGGGGAATATTATGTACTAGTATCATGGTGGGCATCCTCCTATGAGCCAAATAGGAGCCCAGATGCACCTTAGGGCTGTAACACTGAAGTATAAGGGGCTAGGAACACCTTTCATCAAGTCTACCCTGCACCCCAGGACTTTGCTGTGTCACCAGGCGTACCCCGTTGTTTTGTATTGAAGAAACTGTTTAAGCATTTGTGCCTCCACACCCATGGAAGTAAAAGTTCAACTTTACAACCGTTTCTGTGTCTGACTCTGCACCGACAACATCAGGGCGCCCCAAACACCACCAGTCGGCACAGTATAGGGGAAGCGCCCCGGGGGAACAATCACCACCAACATTTGTGCAGCCCCCTCATCACCGGTACCAGTGGTGGTAACGTGGGACAGCACCAGCGCTGCGCCCTCGTGCCCAGAGACCGTGACAAGTCTGCGCTGTTTGCACCCCGCAATCCCAACTGCAGCGTTACCTTCCATCTGGTCACCGCACTACGCCGCCAGGGATTCAGATCCTGCAGTGCCAGACGTGTCCCCCTGCTTAAGCCAGTACATATCCGGGCCCGTCTGAAGTTTGCTAGAGAGCATTTGGATGTTCCAGAAGAGTATTGGGAGAATGTCATATGGTCAGATGAAACCAAAGTAGAACTGTTTGGTAGAAACACAACTCATCGTGTTTGGAGGAGAGTGAATGCTGAGTTGCATCCAAAGAACACCATACCTACTGTGAAGCATGGGGGTGGCAACATCATGCTTTGGGACTGTTTCTCTGCAAAGGGACCAGGACGACTGATCCGTGTACATGAAAGAATGAATGGGGACATGTATCGTGAGATTTTGAGTGCAAACCTCCTTCCATCAGCAAGGGCATTGAAGATGAAACGTGGCTGGTTCTTTCAGCATGACAATGATCCCAAGCACACCGCCAGGGCAACGAAGGAGTGGCTTCCTAAGAAGCATTTCAAGGTCCTGGAGTGGCCTAGCCAGTCTCCAGATCTCAACCCCATAGAAAACCTTTGGAGGGAGTTGAAAGTCTGTGTTGCCCAGTGACAGCCCCAAAACATCACTGCTCTAGAGGAGATCTGCATGGAGGAATGGGCCAACATACCAGCAACAATGTGTGCCAACCTTGTGAAGACTTACAGAAAACATTTGACCTCTGTCATTGCCAACAAAGGATATATAACAAAGTGTTGAGATGAACTTTTGTTATTGACCAAATACTTATTTTCCACCATAATTTGCAAATAAATTCTTTAAAAATCAGACAATGTGATTTTCTAAGTATGTTTTCTCATTTTGTCTCTCATAGTTGAGGTCTACCTATGATGACAATTACAGGCCGGCCTCATCTTTTTAAGTGGGAGAACTTGCACAATTGGTGGCTGACTAAATACTTTTTTTCCCCACTGTATAGCTTGCGAAATCCGGTCTCACATCCAATACCTAGTAATGTGAAAGCAGCAGAGAACCGCCAAGACTTCCTTGCCAGTCACCCAACCCCTTGCACCCCTGCACCTATCTAATGGTAGTTCCAAGCAAGACAATTTTCCCACAGCATCCCAACACCTCTGGGCCTTGGTATAATTGACTTGCTTGGAACTGGTCCTTGGGGCAAGAAAGGTTGGGGACCGCTGTGCTAGAGGACATTTAGAAAGGGATATTATGGAAATCTGGTGCACAAAGGGTGTTTTGAAAATCTGTGCTTCACCAAGACCCCTTTGTGGGTGAGACACGCTTTTGTGTAGCATGCCCGTCATACCCATTTTTTCATTTTCAAATGACTAGCACATAAAATGTCCACATCACATGTATTATTCCCAAGAGCCTGTTGGATCCTGGAGCATTCTGCTGTGCCAGGTCTTCCAGGACACCAGGAAGTCACCCCTTCTTGCAGGAGCCCCCCGAACATTCCAGGACAGTTGGCAAATATGATATTGCATGTTACCTTCTAACTTGTGTCATATGGCCACTGCTTTCCGTGTCCAGGGTGCAACCAGGGGTGAAGCTACAGGAGGTGCAGAGGTAGCAGTTGCTACGGCCCCCTGGACCCTCAGGTGGACCCGAAAGGTCTTTCTGTCACATAAAATATATGATTTTTCTAAATGGCTCAAGGTAGGAAGAGATCCCTTTACAGATTTTGCATTGGGGTATTGGTATTGGTCAGCTGTATCCACCCAACAGTTGTTTATGGCTTTTATAAGGAAAATAATGGCCTGCTGTATATAAATAAGAAAACACCCAACTATATATACTATATAGAAACAACTGCCAAATCTTAAGACGCTTAGTGTTATCCAGGCTTCATTGACGTTTGCTTAAAAAAACAGATACAGAATAAAATTGACTAAGCTGTGACGGAACATCAGACCTAAAAAATATGGCTGTAAGTATTGATGTATTCTCTTTATATGATGTACAGAACATTTCTAAATACAGAGCAAACAAGCAGAACAAGTACAGTCATATGAGT
This sequence comes from Leptodactylus fallax, assembly GCA_947044405.1. Taxonomy (NCBI): domain Eukaryota; kingdom Metazoa; phylum Chordata; class Amphibia; order Anura; family Leptodactylidae; genus Leptodactylus; species Leptodactylus fallax. The sequence continues at coordinate 1,129,803 of CAMRHE010000057.1, forward strand.
GAAACCTTAGTCATAAGGGCCTGATAATTTCATTTCAATGTTATCAGCACAATAAGAGAAGCAGATGTTCTCCGCATCTAAAACAAGATGTAATATTAAAGAAATTCTCAACAGAATTACAAAAATTGAAGGACTGCGCTCATAAAATGCTGCAAAATCTAGTACAAAATACAGCGCTATCCCATATTACGGAAAATATTTTAACTCATAATGGATTTTATTAAAGTGAACTTGTCACATTGGACATGAATTCTGATGCATGATGGATCCGTGAAAACAGGCGCCCCTCGTGTACAAAACTGACGTGAAATATCTCTATTTTTCACAGCCGTTTTGTATCATTTTCGTCCGAATGTAGCCTAAGGCTCCATGCACACAACCATTTTTCTCGTCGGTGTGCTGTCCATATTTTTTTATAATGTATTATTGACCCATACAAGTCAGAAGGGCTACTAACACATTGTTTTTCTTAAAGATCTGCGTGTTTCTTCCAAGAAACTCAGTGCATGTCTTATTCTGACCAGAATCACTCATTTAAAGTTTATGGGTCCATTTGTCACGAATACATGCTGAAAAGGCTGAAATACCACTATTGTTCTTTTTCATAAATAAGAAAAACAGATGACACCGGAACCGTAAAACAGATATCCAGAAAAAAAAGAAAAAATGAAAGAGCTTCAAAACTGAAAGTGGCGGAGAAAAAAAAGTCCAACACAAATTTTTCGCCGTTTTCTGTGACAAAATCTCCAACGGATATGAATCTTGCCTTAGGATAAAATTAAAAAGTAATATTAGTTTAGTTGTTTAGAAAACCTAAGCCATAAAGCGTCCAGCCCTGCTGTAATGTCTGTGTAAAACGGTCATGTCAGCCCGTGGAAGCCCTCTGAAGTGGTTTAATCAAGTGACAGTGAATATCGGCCCCCTGGACTTCACTCCATGTTACTGGTGACAGGTTTCCTTTAAATGCATTTTAAACAGACTCCATTTTTTTCTTCAGTGTAGCTACTAACTGCATGAAAGTTTGTTTTTTGTGGAGCTGGTTGTATGTTTTGAATGGCCCCAGTATGGGTTTTGCACCACTTTTATTAAAGAGGACCTTTCATGTCCTCCAGCACATGCGGTTTTATATACCATTAGAAAGCCGACAGTGAGCTGAATTTAGCGAACTGTCGGCTTTCCCGTTATGTGCCCCGGGACTGGAGATATCAGTGCCGTTAGTTTAGGCACCGATCTCTGCCCACCGTCAGAAGGGCGTTCCTGACAGTCTAGCTGGTTGTTCCTCACAGCTCAGCGTCATCGAGGGGTGCTAAGGAATGCCCTTCTGACAGTGGGCACAGATCGGTGCTGGAACTAATGGCATTGATATCTCCAGCCCCGGGGAATTCAGCACACTGTTGGCTTTTTAGCGGCATATAAAACCGCATGTGCATGTGGACCTGAAAGGTCCTCTTTAAGTTTTTGCAGGGAATATACAAAACAGCAATATTCCCTTTTGTTGGCAAAGTGATTTTTTTGTCCGGTGTTCAACGCACATATAAGCAATTTTTTAACAATTTGCTACTGGTTACAATTACTTTATATAGTCTTTGCTATGATGTATTAGTTTTGTACAATATCACAGCAAGTTTTTAAAAATTATTATGTGGACATAGCTGTGTGAGGGGATTTTTTTTGTGCGACAATTTGTAGTTTTCAGTATTACCAATTTTGGGATGCATACAGTTAGGTCCAGAAATATTTGGACACTGACACAAGGTTTGGCATTTTAGCTGTTTACCAAAATATATTTAAGATACAGTTATATTGTCAATATGGGCTTAAAGTGCAGGCTCTCAGCTCTAATTTGAGGGTATTTACATCCTAATTGGAGAAAGGGTTTAGAACTAACAGCTCTGTAATATGTAGCTGCCTCTTTTTCAAGGGACCAAGGGTAATTGGACAGTTATCTCAAAAGCCATTTAATGGGCTGCATGGGCTATTCCCTCATCAATCTATCATCAAATAAGTAGGTAAAAGGTCTGGAGTTGGTTCCAGGTGTGGCATTTGCATTTGGAAGCTGTTGCTGTGAACCTACAACATGCAGTCAAAGGAGATCTCCATTGACTGCATATTGAAAGTGAAACAGATAATTAGACTGAAAAAAGAAGAAATCCTTCAGAGAGATAGCAGAAATGTTAGGAGTGAATCAGCAGTTTGGTACATTCTGGTAAAAAAAAAAAAAAGCGTGCACTGGTGAGCTCAGGAACTCAAAAAGGTCATGAAAGACAATAGTGGGTGATCGCAGAAGCCTTTCCATGGTGATAAATAAAACCCTTCACAACATCTAACTAAGTGAAGAACACTCTCCAGGAAGTAGGTGTATCAGTATAATGCTAAGTCTGCCATAAAGTGAAGCAAATACAGAGGGTTCATCACAAGGTGCAAACCATAAATCAGCCTCAAAAGCCAGATTAGACTTTACAAAAAAAACATTTAAAGAATCAAGCCCAGTTCTGGAATAGCATTTTTTGGGCAGATGAAACCTAAGATCAACCTGTACCAGAATGATTGGAAGAAGAAAGTATGGAGAAGGCTTGGAACGGCTCATGATCTAAAGCACACCACATCTTCTGTAAAACATGGTGGAGGCAGTGTGATGGCATGGGCATGCATGGCTTCCAATGGCACTGGGTCACTAGTGTTTATTAATGATGTGATGATGTGACAGAAGACAGAAGCAGCCGGATGAATTCTGAATTGTACAGGAATATAGTTTCTGCTCAGACTCAACCAAATGTAGCAAGGTTGATTGGACGGCGCTTCACAGTACAGATGGACAATGACCCAAAACATACTGAGAAAGTAACCCAGGAGTTTTTAAGGCAACAACTGAGTCACCCACCAGATTTCAACTCGATCGAGCATGCCTTTCACTTGCTTAAGACAAAACTTAAAGCAGAAAGACCCACAAACAAGCAAATACTGAAGACAGCTTCAGTAAAGGCCTAGAAAGCATCACAAAGGAGGAAACCTATCGCTTGGTGATGTCTATGGGTTCCAGACTTCAGGCAGGTATTGCCTGCAAATAATTCTCTACAAGGTATTAAAAATGAACATTTTATTTATGGTTATGTTAATTTGTCCAATTACTTTTGAGCCCTGAAATGAGGAGGCTTAGTAGAAAAATGGTTGCAAATCCTAAACGTCTCACAGCATATTTTTGTTCAACCCCTTGCATTAAACCTAAAAGTTTACACTTCAATTATACCTCAGTTGTTTCATCACAAATCCAATATGATGGCCGAGCCCAAATCATGAAGATTGTGTCACTGTCTAAATATTTCTGGACCTAACCATGTGACTTTTTGACTACTTCTTGTTGTTGGTTTGTTGGGGTTGCCTTTTCTTTTTACCTGTGATTTTATAGTATGGATTGTAATACAATATGTATATTTTTTTAATTCTTTTTTTTTTTCACTAATAAAACATTGGAAGGGATTCATCAAATGGTTTGCATCAAAAACGGCATAATTTGCACCTACTTTAATCTGTAATAGCTATTAACCATATTCATCATCCTTTTATGCCATTTTCAGACAGATTTGCACCTATCTAGTATTGTTTGTGATTTCTAATAAAAAGTAGGTGTGGCCTCTCCCCCCTACAGGCGCAGCATCTTGATAGACCCATCTCCCCGGAGGAGATAGCTGAAGTAATTGCTTCTATGCCTGTCAGGAAATCTCCCGGACCAGACGGTATGACGAATGATTACTATAAAACCTTCGCCTCTATACTACTCCCCCACTTAACGAAATTCTTTAACTCAGCAATGCTAATGGGCTCGTTTCCCAAAGAGAACCAGGAGGCCCTAATTGTCACGGTTCCTAAACCAGGGAAGTCTACTGACTCTCCCCAAAACTTTCGCCCCATCTCCTTATTGAATACTGATGTAAAGATATACAGTACGCAAAGCACTTGGCTCGGGGATAAGCTCCACTGATCCCCCTTTTAGTTTCCCCTGATCAGGTGGGCTTCGTCGCTGGTCAACAGGCCCCTGATATTACTAGGAGAGTACTGAACCTTTTGCATCACATTGAGAAGGGAAGTCTTTCGTCTGTAATGTTGGTGCTCGATGCTGAGAAGGCGTTCGACCATATCCATTGGTCGTTCACCTTCTTGGCTTTACGACAGATGGGACTGGGTGATACATTTCTATCAGCTATAGCTGCCCTTTATTCTGCACCCTCTGCTAGAGTTTTTGTTAATGGAGCCCTATCTACTCATTTTGCAATTACTAATGGTACCCGACAGGGTTGCCCCTTGTCCCCACTTATATTTATCCTCTCTATTGAGCCCCTGGCTTGTGCCATTAGATCACATCCTGATGTTCGAGGAGTAACCAGTACGGGGGTTAAATACATTTCACATTTTCAGTGCCCACGGGCAGACATGTGCAGTTTGTGCCACCATTTTGCGTTCATTAGCATTGGGCAGAAGAAGACCTAGACATCAGCCTTATTTGTATAGTTATAAAAACAGTTTTTTAAGGAACTGGAACATCTATTGGACAATCTAAAGGTATAATGGTGTTCAGCTTAATGCCCCCTATAATGCATTGTGACTGGTTTGATATGGAGTTTCCTGGTGACAGATGAATAGAACAATTTTTGGTTACATCTTGAAGTTTAAAATCAATACTGAGCTAAACAGAGACATCTGACCATGGGGCGATCAGACGATCATCCCCCACCATTCTAACTCACATAACCTCAAAGTTACCCCATAACGGTGCCAGTCACACAGTGCCCTATTAGTACTTACATGTGCATGATGTGGTAGTTTTTGCCTTTCCTCTTTTCTATGACATAGGAGATACAAGTGCACATCCATTAGAAGGTGCTCACAGGTACCTCCAGCTATGAGCCTTAGATTTATGACTAGTGCAGGTATGGATGCGTCTGAGTTGTTTGATCTGTTCTTCTGGACCATCTTTGGACCAGAAGAATGGATTAAACAGTAAAGCTGGTCATCTACAGCCAGAAAATGGATCAGAGGGACCCCATTGACTATAATTTTTCCCTGACATTGCCAGACAAAAAAGGACAGACTGCGCCACCGGACGTGCACCAGCACACATGTGAACGATACCTAAGGGAGATAGGGGAGCTGATGACAGGAGACATACATGTCTGTCTGAACCATCAGGACACAGACCAACATGTCTGGGACCTGGTTCCTGAGGGTTGCACAGGATAGCACTAGGGGCAATATGTGACCACACATTGTGCCCCCTTGATCTGGGGGAAGCCTAAAGTACTGTATAGCGGTTTGTGTTATGTATTAACATTTATTGTACTTTTTGTTCAGCCACCAGCTGAACACTGGCAGCAACCAAAGGGACCACTGATCGTTACTGATCATGGGTGTCTTCTGGCAGGCCACTCCCACCAACCTGCCTGAATGTCTCATGCTCCAACCAGTGGTTGTCATTACTTACATTTACTAGGATCCTGTATAGGAAATGTGGTATGGCACATATGTAGCAAGGTTTAAAGGGATTGCCCAGCCACTAAAGATATTTTTCAATTTTTTTAACTCTTATGCTGTATTACTCCTAGGCTCAGAAGCAGAGCTCGTGCGATCACCGTGGGAGCCCAGCTGTATCTGACAGCCAGGCTCCTACTACAATAGTGGGGACAGTGATAACACCAATGACCTATGCACAGGATAGGTTATCAGTATGTGATCTGACGGAGTCTGACACCCGGGTCCTGCATAGATCAGCTGTTCTAGCAGCCTCCAGGTGTCAGAAGTTGCTAGTGGACAGTGAAACCACCGCTATGCAGTGGACGTGGCTGTCTTATTAATAGGAGTGGTGCTACATGTGGGCAGACAGTCCACTAGCATCTTCCGGCACCTGGAGGCTGCTAGAACAGATCATGGACCCCAACAGATCACATACTGATGACCTATCCAATTGTATGTCATAAATATATGTACTATATAGAAGCAGCTTATTGTCACTGTTCAACTCCTTTACAAAGTCAAGTTGAAGTTTGCTGGAACTGTTTATTTAACCTGTTATATGCTAAGCTTTGCTACATCTGTATGAACATCTCTAAATATATAGAGCTTACAGATGTCACGTTCTTACAAACCCAATGTAGTTAGTTCTTCTTGTTTCCTAGTCACAGATTATAGGCAAGACAAAAGGCAGCGGGAACAATGTAACAATGGCATGTCGTTCTTTGTTTGCTCTACATTATTGCTATTGAAGATGTGACAGATTAACAGAACCTACTAATTATGTCGGCTATTAAATACTGCATTTGTTGTACATGACTCATTCTTGGTTTCATTGCTATTCGGACAGGCAGAACATGACGCAGCTGTAAATCCTCCCACCACTTCCATGCCTCAGTATGGGACAGATGCAGCCAGTGAGGCTTGTGACCTCTACAGGATTTCAAGATCCTATGCAGAGCTTCTGATACCAGTTTCTGCTCATTTTTCTGCAATTTGAAGGGTAAAAAATTCCAAGGATAAACCTTTGTATTTTTATATAGAAAAATATTTCTGGCCATCAACTCTTCTCTCCTAAGTTAACATTCTCAGAAAGATTTTGGCTATTTTCCTATGACGCTGGTATGGGCAAATGCTGCTTCTATACAGCCTATATTACCCAATTCAAAGGTGTAACTAAGGGAATGCCAGAGGTGTTGCCAATAAGCCTTGGTCGGTATATTTAAAAGATACCCGAGTTTTCATGAAAAGTTAAAATATGTGCAGAGTCTTGCTAGGTAGTCTATTTTCTGGCTATATAAGCCCTCATACATGTCTACTATCAGTTTTTCTACTGTTAATAGCCCCATTAGTTCTGCAGCACATTTTACATTTCTCCCTGATGTTGTGGGCGTGTACAGTACAGATCAGTCTGCCCTCTCATCCATTAGAACTACTACTGGATTTGTTTCATGTAATTTTGCCAAGAGTAATATAGTAATCAAATAGAATAGCCTGAAAAAACAAAATATAGGAGATCTAGGGAAACTGCACTGCAAATACAGGGCATGATGCAGCTAAAAAGACCAATGATTTCCCTAGCAATGGGGAGTGAACAGCAAATTAGCTAGAAGGAAGACACCTTCAGGCAAGAAACACCAACATTTTTAAATAAAGTGCATTATATTTTGGTCCAGAATCACATGCCTTATTGAATGAGACTAACACTAGGTTCACACTTGCGTTCGGGTTTCCGTTCTTTGGGTTCGCTTGGAGACCCAAAGAACGGATCCTAATCCACTTAAAAAGTGGTTAGCTGCTGAAACCGTAGACCCCATAGACCATAATAGGGTCCACCGGTTTCCGCTCGGTTTCTGCCCAAGAAAGGAGGAAAAATGCTTGCAGGACTTTTCTCTCCGCATTTTTTAAGCGTATTCAGGAACGGAAACCACGAACATACAGCAGGCGCAGGTGTGAACCTTGCCTGAGTTGTCTGAAAAGTTATTGACCATTGAAATCAACCCAGCCCCACAGATAGATAGGTTCAGATCACCTGAATCAAACAGTATTTTCCCTTTGTGAATCGCTGCCTCCATTGCCTTGTTTTTCAATATGCAAATGAGCTCTTTGGACCAATGAGGGAGGGCATTGCATTACTCCAAAGAGGTTAGCAGCAACACTCAATATCAATGTTCCAAAGAGCTCATTTGCATATTGATAAAACAGGGATATCTCAGCAATGGAGGCTCTGATTCACAAGGGGAAAACACTGTTTGATTCAGGTGACCCTAACCTATCTATCTGTATGTGCTGGGTTCTGATAACAGATTCCCTTTATGCTTCATTTACATAAATCCCCGTTTTAGTAGATTGTTCTACACAAAAAGCCTTTGGATTGTACCATGAAGAAACATGATGATAATTTTGTGCATTGCTAGAAAGGAGCAAAGATAATATATATTCATTGATTTCTACATCCGAGACATAACCATTGTTCAATCCTCAATGTATTGGCTGCATTAATCTTATCTGCTGCAAGACCTTGCCAAATAGAGAATATTTTTCCTTTTTTCATCAGAAACCACTTTGCAAATGAATCTGGCACACCACACTTTAATATAATTTACCTTGCACTGAAGCTTTTAGTGCATTCATTTTTTTCCTTGTAGAAATGTAGTGTTCTTGGTCTCAGTCTTGTATACTAAGTCTGGAAGTGAATCAGCAAAATTTACTCAATTTCATCTCTGAGTTATGACTGAAATGCTTTGTCATTCTAAAAGCTTATATTTTTATTCACAAGGTAGATGGATAGCAAGGTGGATATACTTACCAACATTTCACCCCCAGTTTCACCTGAAACATACACACGACATTCCACAAACTTTGGGTATATTTAGATAATCCCTAGCCATTTTAAAGACATGTTGTGTCTTTTTTAACCCTAGAGAAGCTTGAAATAAAAAATACTCATCTGTCTGTTTGGCTGGGGGTCCATTCCCGGCCTCAGGCTTTCTGAGCTTTAGCCCACATATCATCACGTTGGTCAATCAGTGGCTGTGTGGGGATACTCTGTACATAGGAGTATCCACGCTCAGCCACAGATTAGCTGACGTGCTTATGTGCGGGAAGAAGGTAAACTAAAACTGGGACCCGAACAGAGACTCCCCACCGTATCCCCAACTAAATGGACAGGTGAGTTTATGCCGTTAGTTTTGTCTTCCTACTGAAACAGCCCTTTATGGTCTATTTTTAAGGAAATCCTGTAAAAATTGGAAAGCTGGGAGGTATGCACATGTACCACCAGAAGGGCAGACACATACAGAAGAAGAGCAGTGTGCAAGAACAGTACACGGCCCCTAAACCTCCAATAGTTGATCACAGACCACCTCCATTATACATAGCTCCCTAGTATTCACATGTGTTGTGTTTTGTACCCCGTGTCTTTTGCCCATACTTTATGTTGACCAAGTAACAGGCAGATGTATCATCCAGCATCAGTAACTGGTTAAATCTGGCAAATTTTAAGACTGCCTTAGTTTATACTAACTATTAATAAATATGGTCTATATCTATAGTAAGTGGCTAATTTGTGACATAGATTATGATGTAGTAATATTTTGTACCATATAATATCACTTTATGATACTTAAACGGTCGCTATCTTTTTAGACAATTTAGGTTCACCTCTGCTCTGGGATGTTCATTGTTCTAGTCTGTCAGACTCATATAGCAAATACATATGGAACCTGACGGACCCCATGTCCATTGTTTGTAAACCAAAAGCAGTGGACGCAAAGGCCGTGTGTGCGGGACTGCTGATTGTCTGCTGATTTCAGGTGGTGGCTGCGACAGAGTCTCTTACGGAGACTAGAAAACAGATGTGAATGTAGCCTTAGTCTCATTTAATAGAACATGTGATTTTGCAATGCTCTTTATTTAAAAAATTTCCAATTTCTGCCTGAAATTTTTTTCTAATATTCCTGCCACTTGGTGTCTCCCTTCTTGCTAATTTGCTGTTCACTGCTTGTTATTAGGGAAGTTTCTTCTTTAGAAACCAACAGGCTCAAGATAGGAAAACAGTGAGTGAAAGGGGAAGGGATAGATCTCTCTTCACAGCCTCTACTTGTCTACACACATCTTTCCCTGCTTGTACACTGCACAGAGCGGATTGCAGAGCTTCTCACAGCTCAGAATTAGTGTAAGGGGAGTCTATCTACTTTTATCTACTTTTGACTGGCTGCCTCTGTTATTGATGATGTCATAGACAAGCAGCAGCTTTCTTTCTTATGTTCAGATCTCTCTTTCTGTGTCAGAGATCATTTGTAACTTCATCGAAACCTGGGTTTGGAGTCCAATGTCCCTGGATCTCCCATATTATGGACACTTGGGCTTTTCTCAGCTATTCGTTTGCTATTTTACAGTTACTTCTGGCAGAATTACATGTACAAGTAATACAGAATGACAGGGCGAACTGCTCAGAGAAAATGGCAAAATGTAGTGAAGCCATATTGGGACTATTCCTGCAGAAAAACTGGTAGGGCACCCCATATGAAGGCTTATTTAGCCAGAGAAGAGATTGCTAAGCAAGACCCTACAGATATTTAAATTTTAGATGAAAACTCAGGTACCCTTTAAGAATGTAAGCCTTCCCTACACAAAGTTGACCAAAGCTGATGATTTTGGTAGGCTTGGGCAACTTTCTGATGTGTATGGGTACCACCTGACTCCCCCTAACAAATGATGTCAAGGAAAAGATTGGGAATGTTCTCAGGAGATAAGTTGCCACCAGAGGTGCCTAGCAGAGGCTTACCCCTCTCTCCATTCTGTACACATACACACTCAGCTGAGCCCAAGAAATATAAAAGGTGTATGGGTATCGTAAATTTTGTGAAAGTTTAAATTTTATACTACACACATGGACAAAATTGTTGGTACCCCTCGTTTAATGAAAGAAAAACCCACAATGGTCACAGAAATAACTTGAATCTGACAAAAGTAATAATATATAAAAATTCTATGAAAATGAACAAATGAAAGTCAGACATTGCTTTTCAACCATGCTTCAACAGAATTTTTAAAAAAAGAAAACTCATGAAACAGGCCTGGACAGAAATGATGGTTCCCTTAACTTAATATTTTGTTGCACAACCTTTTGAGGCAATCCCTGCAATCAAACGATTCCTGTAACTGTCAATGAGACTTCTGCACCTCTCAACAGGTATTTTGGCCACTCCTCATGAGCAAACTGCTCCAGTTGTCTCGGGTTTGAAGGGTGCCTTTTCCAGACGGCATGTTTCAGCTCCTTCCAAAGATGCTCAATAGGATTTAGGTCAGGGCTCATAGAAGGCCACTTCAGAATAGTCCAATGTTTTTCTCTTAGCCATTCTTGGGTGTTTTTAGCTGTGTGTTTTGGGTCATTATCCTGTTGCAAGACCCATGACCTGCGACTGAGACCAAGCTTTCTGACACTGAGCAGCACATTTCTCTCTAGAATCCCTTGATAGTCTTGAGATTTCATTGTACCTTGCACAAATTCAAGACACCCTGTGCCAGATGCAGCAAAGCAGCCCCAGAACATAACAGAGCCTCCTCCATGTTTCACAGTAGGGACAGTGTTTTTTTCAAGATATGCTTCATTTTTCCATCTGTGAACATAGAGCTGATGTGCCTTGCCAAAAATTTTGATATTTGTCTCATCTGTCCATAGGACATTCTCCCAGAAGCTTTGTGGCTTGTCAGCATGTAGTTTGGCAAATTACTTTTGTCAGATTCAAGTTATTTCTGTGACTATTGTGGGTTTTTCTTTCATTAAACGAGGGGTACCAACAATTTTGTCCACGTGTGTATATTAATAAATGCAGTTTTTAATTACAAAATGAGCTTAAATGCATTTTTAAAAATATTTATTGCCTTTTATAACACTGAAAACTAATTTAATTCCCATTGTTATTCCACACTGAATCTCCCTTATGTCAATGTGATTAATTTACTGTTTGTCTTGTGATACCCTTATACGTGCCAGATCTTATCATTGCCTCTTTTTTGTTGAAATTGTCGTTTTTTTTTTTTTGGTTTTTTTTCAGTAAACTATTGCTGATATACAAGTTGTCAGTCAAGTTCACATCAGACATGATTTTTCTTCTCCAAGGTCATGTCTTATGCAGTCCACTTTCGACAATAAATATGGCTCAGGAATTAGTTCTGTTGTCTTCTATTGCTTTGTAACAGAGTACAGAATGGTTACAATATGGTCCTCTTGGGATATTTTTGGTTTTTATTCAAATTACATATATTGGGGGGGGATTAAGACTGGCATTACTAAAGTCCACTAACTGTCCTACGGCACACCAGAATTATTAAGAGGCTTCACTTCTTAATAAATCAGGCGCATTCCCATGCCCCAGAATTGAAATCTATTTCATATAGCATTCACACCAGTTTTCTGACCTGAGTTATAATAAATTTGTCAGGTTGAGGCATCTCCACAAAATTTAGTGAGCAAGGCCCAAAACGAACAGTGTGGCGCATCTTTGGTGCCAGAAAGGGCAGTGCATCTAAGAATGTACAATTACACTCATCTATGCCATAAAACTGGGGAGTATTGGTCTAAAGGGATGTTAGAAGATGGGCCAAATGTTTGGAGAGCGTCCCTCCACCTGTATAAGGTAAACAATCTAAATGTCACATTATACATTGCAAGGTACAGCTTACTTGTATCAAGATAAAATGGTCCACATGAAGATAACATTGACTTGTGTGAAAATAGAGTTGATCTGTGCAAATTTCAGTTACATTTGTACTACTGTATTGTTGCCTTTGTAAGTTAAAGGTGAACAGTCCTTAAGAGGAGATACCAGTTTACTTTCAAGTACTGAGACTAAGTGACCACTTGGTGGTTTGGGACTGTGCTTCTGTTTTGCAAGTAAATTTGGTATCAAATTCTCTGAAATATAGTGTTAATGTACTCACAAGAACTCACGGAGTCTCGGGGCACATCAATACAAAGTGGTTGGTGCAACCTAGGTAGAGCATGCTGTAACAAGGGACCCACAGCACTACAGGATAGGCCACCACTTTGGGCACAACCTGACTCTTGGAGGACTTGTAGAGTATCACATAGTCCTCTGGTCCTGGTAGAGGAGCACTCGAAAAGAGCAAAAGAGTGAAGTTGTGCAATGTTCAAGTTCGCCCCTCAAAAGAGGTAGTTTTTTAATCTGGTCAAGGAAGTCTCCTGTATCCAATAAGAACGACTTGGAATTCTTAGAAATGTTAGAATTTTCTCCAGAAGTATAGATAGTGGAGAAAGAGCCAAGTCAGTGGAGGTTATGATGGTGGATTTTGTAACCTTTTATGGATTTTCAGTAAAACATAGAATACAAGTATGATGGAATTGCTCTGAACCAAAAATTCATGTGTTTTAATAACAATAATCCCTTCTGACAGAAAGAAATCAATCTTCTGTTTGATTTTCGTCATGACCATATATGTCAGATTGGAATAAATTCTCCTATAGACTTTAGTGTCAGAAAGTTGTGACTTTATTTCAGCAATGTAATTAACCTTATCCCAAACTTACCATAGCCCTGCCCTTGTCAGCAGGTTAGATGATGAGGTCCTTGTCCTCCATAAGGGATTTCAAGGCCTGCTGTTCCTCATGAGATAAATTGGTAGGACAGTATAATGAACCTCTCTCAATATCAGCACTCTTTCTAGAGATATCCCGGTTTACCTGGTCAATAAAGGTTTCCAAATAATGTGAATCCCATAGGGGAGTAAAAAGACTTTTAGTTCGTAAGCCTAGGGATCTTATGTTTATTGGAGCAACGTTCCCTGTGGGTGTTTCTGTAGGTTGTGTCTTATTGTTGTTCTGAAAGTGAGCTTTTCGAGATCGGGTACGCATACCCAGATTTCATTCTCTAACTTTTGACTCTTCCTCTACTTTTATTTTTGCACTGGATACTATATCTTTATTCTTCTCCCGGCCGAATAGCAGGCCAGGGCTGAGGGTGATGTCACTTCCAGTGAGGAACTTCCAGAAGTGACGCAGCAAGCGGCTGGATATATACCATACTGTTTTCCTATTTAAACTTGGCAGTGGAGACACAGCTACAGCTACATCTTGGCCACTTTGCCCTACTATATTGCTGCCTATCTATTCCTTTGTTTTGCTCCTATTCTACTCCTATTATCCAGTAAGATTGCTTAGGTACTCACTTTCGTGTTGTGCATTGATTTCCGTATTACCTACTATGTATTAGAAAACTGAGCACCACTGTGATCTGCTTCTGCGATTTATGTCTAGATTTATTTTTGCATGTGTGACTATTTACTTGTATTATTTACATTAGCTAATTCTTGTTAGTCTCCATGCTTACATTATTGACTTTTTTTTAACACAATTTGATTGTATTTTAATTTATTGTAATTCTTTATATATGTACATTTACAGATGACTGATGAAGGTCTTGCAGACCGAAACATCTATTATTGCAGAAATGGGGTACGGCACTTGACTCCTAATGACTCAAAATTAGTTTGTGTGCACGTTAACTGGGGAACTGACCAACTCCCAAATAGAAACCATGTAGAAAAATGATATGATGGCACTCCAATCTTTTCTGCAAACGTCTTACACGAAACGTCTATTATGTCTGGATAAAATAAACTTTGGAGTGTATTCCATAAAATATATTTTGAGAGCGCCAGAATCTTTCTTTGCTACATTTAGTGAACACTTTGACAGTCTACACTGAGTGTCGTGTCACAAATATCCAATGTGTCACCAAGTGTGACCTGCAACCATCAAGCTTATTGTGCCACCCTGTGTGATTGTAACCACCAATTGTTTATGCCTCTGTTGTGAAGTAAATAAAATCATCTGCTCTACCATTACACATTGCTCTTACAAGTCTGCTTAGCCCACAATATTTCAATACAGGGTTAAGAAAGCAAACCAAACCTACTTCTCTGTCTTCAAGACTGGATTGTGCCAACTTTGATTCATTCTCAGCATGAAAGTTTTTCTAGATATTGGAAACCAAGGTAAGTGTGGTTTTTTGTTTCCGGGGATGTTACTATAGACCAGCCTTTGAAAGTAAAACATTTGATATTCATACAAGAAACTATGTGATACAGTGATCTCAGAGAATATAGAGGTTACATCTGTTTGACATTACTGGGAATGTTCTGAGGACAATCTGTCCTATATGCAATAACATGTGGGCAATATCTTTAACCTCAGCGGATATGTTCCCCAGCAGGGTGCTGGAATAATCTTGCATTTACTTCCATCATAAGCCTTTGGTCTAAACCGTTATCTGCCCTTTAAGATGGATAATTACTCAGGTTGCATTGTTAACAGGATTGGAATTACAATGTTCTGTATGGAACAAGCCCACGCATATCATAAAAGATCAAACTGCTAATTTGCTGCCAAAACTGACAAAGCTGCCTGTGAAGAGGTCATGACTTGAGTAATACTATATTGTTACTGTCTTCAAATGTTTTTTTCTTAAACAATGCAATAATGAGGTAGAGAATAAACTACTAATTTTCTCAGTTAACATATAAATTCTGTATAATTGTTAAACCTTTGTACCAGCTCTGCAGTATGCAAGGAAATTAGCAAAACATATTGTTGTGTTATGTTTAAGACATTGTCCCCATATGCTTTGTATTAATATTATTTAGTTTGAAATTATATTTATATGCTGGATTATGTAATTTATTTTAAGAGGACGTGTTAGTACAGTGGTACTTTGAGTCACACGTACAAGCTACATTCGATAACCTAGGGCAAAGAAAAGGGAAATGCAGGTTGTGTGCAAGTCAAGGGGAAATATCACATGAAGCTGTCACACCATGACTGTGGTATAAAGAGTCTATATGTAGGCGCATCCATAAAGAGGACCTTTCACCACCACCAATGAAAGTTCTTAGCATCTGTTAATAGGAACTGCTCCACTGATTCCAGCACAGTTGGAATTTTTTTCTCTAGATCCCACCTTTCTTGAGCAATCAATGCACTTAGTTTTGGTGCATGATATGCTAGCTAGGCTCTGTACTGTCAGGTAGGTGGTGTCAGGCAGGAGCAGGAAAGGGGGCATGATTCAGAGCTAACCAATTTGGTTAGAACCAGATTTTCCAAAGGTTTTGGGTTCATCACCAACAAAACACTGCTACAGTGGGTAAAAAAAAGTATTTAGTCAGCCACCAATTGTGCAAGTTCTCCCACTTAAAAAGATGAGGCCGGCCTGTAATTGTCATCATAGGTAGACCTCAACTATGAGAGACAAAATGAGAAAACAAATCCAGAAAAATCACATTGTCTGATTTTTTTAAGAATTTATTTGCAAATTATGGTGGAAAATAAGTATTTGATCACCTACAAACAAGCAAGATTTCTGGCTCTCACAGACCTGTAACCACTACAGCCTTCAGCACATGCACATTGTGCTTGGTGAAACTGAGTTCAGCACACCTTTGTTCACTGCATGTGCAGTGCACATTGGATGCATGCACTGGGGGTTTTCTATGGTACTGTATGAGAAAATTTTCCAAAACCTCTTTAATGTGGAAAATACAAATATTTTGTAGACATTTATGGTCTTGAAAAAAAAACTTGAAATGACTTTGACTAAAGGAATCTCCCTGTTTATTCACTCTTAAACCATGCAATGAAGCATGGACGTTTCCAGTCGAAGGAACCGTAGTCAGGATGGCATGGAGGAAGCACAGGAACCAGAAATACAAAGGAAGAAACATGAGATTAATCCAGGAACAATATCAAGAACATGAATCAGGAGAAGAAGTTTCCTTTACATAGGCCACCATGGTAATCCGGGAGCAGAGAGCTCCGTGTGGCTGGAACAAGAATAGTAAATGAGGATGTGCCCAGTGTCATTCACCAGGAGTCACTGCTGGAGACCTATGAGGTAACACATTGAATAAAAATAAGCAAATGGACTGTGTTCTCCACAGCATCTATTAAGCAACCTACAGTAGTGGTGGCCAGACAGGCTATTTATCTATTATATTGATTACTATTGGTCCCAAATTAAGAAAAAGACATATGAATTCATAGGATAAGAAACACCATATAAGTGCCTCCATATAAAATCAAGTGCACGGTATGGGCCCATATAAGTCTATGGGCATTGTATACCATACAATTCGGATCCATAATATGGCCATATCCGTAGGTGTTTAAGTAGGGATCCAAGATCATGACTAGAGTTAGGCAAATTAGCTCGTACCGACCGGGATTTGACCCAAATATTCCAAACTGTTTGGTTTTTCATGGAACCGAACAAATGGAGATTAGTCTAGGACAAAATAAAATTGCCGCCACCTTATAAAGTACTCTGGGGTCCAGGGTCAGACTGGCCCACCAGGGAACCGGTGAATCCACGGGTGGGCCCCGAGCCCCAACTATTAGTCCTCATGTTACCAATGCAGATGCATTGGTCAGGGACCCGATCGGGATCCTGACCATCCCGATCGGGCCCCTGACCAGTGGCGTAACGATCACGGTCGCAGGGGGTGCGACCGGGCTTGGCGGGGTATGGTGTCCGTGGCCAGCTGGAGATGGCCGGGGCCCCGGACCACTATGATAGCGGTCGGGGAAAGCCTGGTTCCCCGACCGCTATACATACTGTTATTGGAAAGGGGCTCTAGCATATTGCCAGGCCCCTTTCCAATAGATAGCAGCCCAGGGGAGGTGACTGAAAATAATAAATAGATATTCTCACCTCTCCTAGGCACAGCATTCTCTCCAGCATCTTCTGTCATGTGACTGAGGCCTGTGATTAGGCCCCAGCGGTCACATGGGGCGCGGCCGCGTAATGATGTCAGTACGCCCCCACGTGACCGCTGAGGCCCAATCACAGGCCTTAGCAGCGATGTCGGAAAAAGGCCTGAAGACGCTGAACACTGCAGGATGTTGCGAGGATGCCAAGGAAAGGTAAGGCAAGGTGAGTATGAGTGTTTGTTACTTTTAATCACCTTCCCTGAGCCTCTGATTATTATACTCTGGGGTCTGAGGAGACCCCAGAGTATAATAATAGCACCAAAGCGGAGTGGGGCTATTGGGCGCATATAATACTGTGTGGGGGCCACTGTGCAGCTTATAATACTGGGTGGGGGCCACGGTGGAGCTTATACTCCATACAGTGTCTCCTTCACTGGTCCCCTATATTGTATGGGGACCATTGATGGGGCCATTATATTGTTGGGGGGGGGGCAGTGATGGAGACCAATAGCCTAGGGGACATTAAAGGGGTTGTGCAGGATAACATTTTTTTTTTTTATTACGCCAGGGCAGGTGAAAAAAACAAAACAAAAAAACCCCCAAACTTTCTCTCCTGTCCCCAGTGTCTCCAGCGCGGTTCGGTCCTGCATTTCTGTTGTTTTCTTCCAGCTGAAGTTCCCCCTGCACATGACAACCTGTGATGTCACGTGACCCCTGAGGCCAATCAGCGGCCTAAGGGGAGGGACCTGGGACGTCACAGCCAGTGAGGACTTCCGGCAAACAGAAGACAGCGGAGCTGCAGGACTGGACCGTGCTGGGAAGACACCAAAGCACCGGGGACAGGTGAGTATGTTTAGTATGTTTTTTGTTTTTTTGGGGGGGGGGGGGATTCACCTCCCCCGGACTAATTATAAAAAAGAAAAAAATTATACTGGACAACCTCTTTAAAGTGTGGCACATTAGGGGGGTATATTTAAGGGGTTGTCCAGGCATAATTTGTTATGGTTTATCCTCAGGATAGGCCATAGATACCTGATCTGTAGGGGGCTGACCCCGGACCGATCAGCTGTACGGAGCCACTTCTGATGCCCGTACTGTACACAATACAGGGCCAGAAGCAGAAAGTTCTGTCCACTGTATATTAGCCGGGCACCTTCACTGTATCTCAGCACTTATTGAAGTCAGTAGGAACTGAGCTGCAGTGAAGGCGCCGGGCTGCTATACGGCGGATGGAGCTTTCTGCTTCCGGCCCTGTGTTGTGTACAGAACGGGCTCCGGAAGTGGCTCCAAATAGCTGATGGGGCCGTGTGTCAGCCCCCTACCGATCAGGTATTTATGCCCTATCCTGAGCTTAGGCCATCAAAAAGATTAACCCTGGACAACCCCTTTAATATGCCCCACACAGTTTAATGTCCCCCCCACAGGATGTTAGCCCCCATCACTGCTCCCACACAATGTAATGACCCCATCACTGTTATCCATACAGTATGGGAGACCAGTGAAGAGGCCACTATGTGGGGGGACCAGTGAAGTGACCATAGAAAAATTTGGCCCAGACAACCCCTTTAAAAGAGGTTGTCCATAAACTAAAGCAACCACTGTGGCGGCCGCCAGGGAGGTGTAAAAATAAGAAAATTAAAAAAAAATGTCCCCTGCCTGTGTCTATTTGGTCTCATGGCGGCGCCTCATTTCTGGAAATCCTGTACCTAATTGGTCTTAGCGGTCACATGAGGTGCATGACTCCCAGCAAGGAGTCGCCGGCATGAGACTGAATGGACCCTGGCAGCGGACAACAGAACGCCAGGCACAGGTGAGTATGCTTTTTAATTTACTTATTTTTTACTTTACACCTCCTGCCAGCCACATGGGTTGCTCCAATTTCTGGACAGCCTCTTTAAAGGATTTATCCATCTTTCTAATATTGATGACCTGTTCTTAGGATAGGCCATCAATATTACATCTGCGATGATACAACAGCCAGGACTTCTGCAGATCAGCTTTTCCAAGACAGTGCGGCTACAGGTAAAGGTAACAATTCTTGGAGCCACGCTGTTCACTTGCCATACAAGGTGTAGCAGTACGTTTAGGTAGTGCAGTGGTGCACATGGATAGTGGGTGAGCAGCATGGCTCCCGGCATGTTATTACCTTTAGCCGCCCTGTCTCGGTACCGCTGATCTGCAGGGGTCCTGATGGTGGGCCCCTAGAAAGAATTCCACTGGTGGGCCCTAGACATCCCAGTCTGACACTGCTGGGGTCTATTCAAAAAACATGACAACATGATGCTTGGCATGCCCATGTGACTATTGGTGGCCCAATCACAGGTCTTAGTGGTGACCCCCGGGTCGATGATGTCACAGAAGAGCACCACGAGGAGGCCCAAAAGAGGTAATGGAAGTGAGTGTAAATCTGTTTTTAGTTTTTCACACCTCCCCTGGGCCTTCCTTCATACACTGTGTTCTGAAAAGCCCCCAATGTATAATAATGTCACTTTCACTTTTACATAACTTTGGTTGTGTTTGCCTTACAGAGCTACAAATTGGATACATAGTTCCTAGAAGCCAATTTAAGGTGTGGTTCCTACCAAACTTGTTGGACCCGAAACAAATAACCAACAAATCTTGAGCGGTTCGCCCATTTCTAATCACGACCTTCTAGTTAGTTCTCTTTGATCCATTTGTAGATTGTACAAGGCACCACTACCAGTAAAATACCTTGCAGCAGATGTGTTACAGTACTACAACGCTGTTATCCTCTGCTTGCTATAGACTGTCTATTTGACAAGAAAAAACATTCTGTCAGCCAAGCAAATTTGAAGAGAGGAGAAATCTGATTTGCATTGAATTAATTTGATCTGATTAATTTCCATTCCCATGATAGTTTCACAGAAACAGTAATTAATAAGTCAATGCGGCCCCTTCATTCTAGAATATTAGCATAGCCACATCTAAATCTCAATCTGTAGTAAAAGAGAAAAAGAGAATATCAATCCAGAGTCATGTGATGAGGCGTTGATTTGTTTAGTATAGACATGGCACTTATTTCTTAAAGGGGCTATCAGGGGATTGAAATTTACCAGCTTCTGACACTGGTTCTGCATGTTTGGAATCTTGGGGTTTCGGGCTGGTTTCCGACCCAAGTCATTAGGGTCATTAGTCTGACACCCTGCACCCAACTCCCTCCTCTTCCTCCTCCTTCCTGCTTTTCCTGGTCCTTGTTACGATGTATACTGTGGGCGCTGTCAGACTCACTTATTGTAATAGCGAAGGCAACCCCCTTCTTTATTTCTGCCGTCAACAGAGAAAGAGGCTGACTTTGCTATTACAATGACTGAGTCTGCGGGCCCCTACAAAATACATCATACTAAGGAGCAGGGCAAGGAGGGTTCGATTCCGGGTGCCAAACACATGCCCTAGGGTTTGAACCAGCCTGGAAACCTGAGGTTTCGAATATGCTGAATTGGGGACAGAATCTGGTTAAATTTCAGTGCATGGATAATTTCTTTGGGAATAACTTTTTAATTTTTTTTTCACCCTTGTAGGATGGTAGTGTTAGGTTTGACCCACTAATGTAGTTTTTCTTCAGTGATGGGCTCTTTCTAGTTGTTTCCTCACTGGGATTAACTGGATGTTATTTTATAACAGTTTCCTTTTTTCTGATTTTAATTTTGATGTTTAATTTTCAGAATGTCCAAAATTTATGGTAACAAACCTGACAAATTTGGGCATATCCCAGCCTGATAAGAGATGGGGGTTTCTCGAGACCCTACTCCAAAGGCACAGGTTTCCCTGCCCAGGTTGGGAGGGGCCTGAGGACATTCCTGGGAAACAGGACTTAAACGTCTTTTTTCATTCAAAGAAACTCACATTTTTTTAATAATTTGCATATAAGTCAATTGTCGGTGCAATATCTTTCTTCTTTGTCAGCTTGGAGTTCACACAGCACAGGGGTTAATACATATCCCAGCAATTTTTTTCAGTTTTCAATTTTATTGCTGACCAATAAGTTTAAATGTACTGGTTTGCAATAAAGAAATGTTGGCAGGTACCGTCTGTTTAAAGCTGGCCATACACTAGAGATTTTGGACAGCTAAAAATGACACTCTAGGCTTAGGTCACACTTGATGGAAAAGCTGTGGTTTTTGTTGCAGATTTCTCTGCAGCTTTTGAGACAATGGCAGGTGTGAATTTAGCAGCAAGGAGAAGTATATTATATAAATATATTTCCCATTATTTTTGACGCCACTCTTGGCTCCAAAGTCACAGCAAAATCTGCAACAAAAAAACGCAGCTTTTCCATCAAGTGTGACCTAAGCCTTAGACCATTTTCTGCAGGCCATCATATCTTTTTGTGATAGGAATGATCATAAAAGATGGCAACCAATGGCAGGGATCTGTGCAGAAGTTCATCTGCCGTGTTGGATTTTTTTTGATTCTATAGTCAAAAAGTTGATCATTGCAAACATGGGTTAGGATAGGTTCACACCTGTGTTCGGGTTTTTGTTCGTGGGGTCCGCCTGGGAACCCCACAAACGAAAAACTTATCCTCTTAAAAAGCGGTTACCCACAGAAACCCGCGGACCACGTAGACTATAATGGGCTCCGCCTGGTTTCCGTCCCAAAAATGTGGAAAAATGCTTGCAGGACTTTTCTCTCCGCATTTTTTAAGCGGAATGATGGACGGAATTTCCGAACGGACAACGGGCGCAGGTGTGAAAACGGCCTTAGTGATTTGTTGTTTTAACTTATGAGATTGTCTTTTAAGATGACAACCTTCTCTGACCAACTAGGAATGACAAATTTTTCGAATAGGAACCTTGGACCTATCCTGATATTGAAAGCCCAGGCAAAGGGCACGGAAATTAAATGAAGCATTGGAGCGCAATGACTCTTCCATTATATTGTCATACATGTGCTATCTTGTAGCCTTGCTCTGATAAAAAGGACCCCTGGACATTGCCCCCTCCTCTAGTACATTCGAGTACCCAAATCGACAACATTTTAAAGCCATACATACATAAAGGGCCAAACACAACATAGCCCAAGATAAGCAGATGCTTCAGGTTTATAGGCATATTAATATCAATGGCGATATGCTACAGAATACTGGTTAAATCGAACAAAATGGTTGCACGCCAAAGTGATCTTTATATTATAAATGAAATTTCCGTAACTTCAAGATTTTCAAATTAATAATGTGATTCTTCCTTTCCACAATTCAAATGAATGTGACAAAAGATTTGTGTGCGACATAAAAAAGACAATTAAATTATTATGTATCATTGAACCCAATATTGTGTAAAATATAAGAAAGATACAGCGCTCTAGCAAACAGATTGATGAAGCTGGCTTTATGTGCCACCAGATATAGAACAATAGATTTTCCTCTATTATTCATAATGAGAATCCTATATTAGATGAAATGTGATAAATTCTGCTTAAAAAACAAACACATTTTGTTAGAAGTCCAAAAATAAGAATGTCTTATCTTTTGTCACAACTGCGACTTTTCCAAGTGCTGCAGCTGATCAGTGGGGGGCGCCAGGAGTTGGACTCCCACTGGTCAGACATTAACAGGGTGTCCATTTTTTTTTTATGGCCTATTCTTAGGATGGGTCATCAATTTTAGATCTGCGGGGCTACCAATGTAAAATTGATGGCCTGTTTTAAGGATCTTTGTCTACAAGGATCACAGAAAACTTAGATCCCAGCTGTAACATCCTTGAGCGATGTGCTCAAACATGATCTGTACAAAGGGCAAAACCACCATGTAGTGGTGAATGCTGGTATAATATGTTAGAATGTAGAAGTATTCCGAAATATTGTAATATTTAATATCTGCATCTGCACAACAACCTACACCTTTATTTATATACTTCAGGTCAGCAATAAGCAAGGTAAAAATGGTGGAATTGTGGTTTTTATTTTTTGCTAGTACCCTAAATTAAGTAAATAAAAGCTATTGGCATAATACAAAATGGGGACAATAGTGATTATAACATGTCTCACAAGACTCTGTTAAATAACTATAAGGCAGGGTTCACACTACCGTTGGATATCCGTTTTGATAGTATCCATTAAAAAAACCCCCAAAAAACAACACCTATCATAACAGACATTAACGGACACTAACTGATGTTAATGTGTCCGTTTTTTAACTGATCCATTTAATGTTACTGTCCGTTACCCATAGACTTTAATGTTAAAAAATAACGGACGCTTGATGTCCGTCATGAAACCGGGTTTTTTTAATGGACACAAAAGTCCTGCATGTAGGATTTTTTGTCCGCAAAAAAAACGGACATGTGACGGATTGGGTGTATAACGGACACTAACAGTCACTAACGGACACAAGATAAAATTCCATTGAAATGAATGGAAATTTTAACGGATTTGTGACGGTTCAGCTAGTGTCCATTGCTGAAATCTTGTAACGAACAATAGCTACGGACACTACTGACGGTCACCAACGGTAGTGTGAACGCCTCCTTATAGACACACACAAAATAATGCAAAAGGATCTGGAATGCCAAGTAAGATGATAAATTAATTTATTTGGTCCTTAAGCCCAGTGGTGAACCTAGCCTCTTTGCTGCCTGAGGCGGACTATAGAAAGACGCCCCCCCCCCCCAAAAAAAAATATAAAATTGAGTTTACATGCTGTTAGTGTCACATGCTGTTATTGTCGTACAATAAACATACACAAACTTATGAAACAGTTTTTAAGAATTCTTCTTCCTGTATTACTTCAGTATCAGAAATCAACAACGCGGCATTAACAATGACAATAACTTCACACATCTTCTGCTTGGTGGATGGACGAGCCCACGTGGCCCCCATTCTCTATAATAGGAGCTCTGCAGATAGCTGAGTACTGGACTTCGGCTATCTTTGGCACTCCCATTGAAGTGAATGAGAGCCACGCGGGTTCGTCCATCCACCAAGTGACACACCTATATATATGGCTGCGGTCAGGCTGTATTGCAGCCCAGTGTGGGGAAAAAACCCAATTCTCAGGCTCAGTGGGGGTCTCAGCAGACAGACCCCCATCACTCAGATATTTATCCTCTATCATTTAGGTGTATACAGGGCAGTAACATTTTGTGACTTACAGGTGACGTCTCTGACTAATCGGTCACATTTCCCTTCTCTTACCTTTGGACCGCCATGACCACTTCTTCCAGCTGTGACTTGTCTCTGTAAAGTTTGCAACACAGACATCTTTGGCTCCTCACTTTTCCAGGCATCCAACCAACATTGTCCTCACCTGCACACCCATCCTGCTGCTACTCCCAATTATAAAATATATGATATAACCCCCCATAATGAATAATACCCCCAAGTGCATCTTTATATTAATAATGTCCGTGTGTACCCTGTATAAATAGTGCCCCTTATTAATAATGCCCCAGGTGTTAACTAATTAAAAGGTTTTCCAGGTCATTAAAAAACTAATCACTGGGGTTCGAAAACCCAGGACCCCTACTGATCAGCTGTTTGAATGGTACCTGTGTAAGCGCCGTGACCGCTTCTCTGTTTACATAGTGTCATTCATCTCATAGCGACCATGTAATGTAACTACAGCCTCGTCCTCTACACGTCTATGTGACAAGGTTGGAATTACATCACACGGTCACTATAAACAGACAGGGTGTGCTATAAACAGGCGCCATAGCCCCCCATACAGCTGATAAGTAGGGGGGTCCACTGATCTCTTATTGATAATCTGTCCTAAGGATAGAACATCAATAAAAATGAGCTGGAAAGCGTCTTTAATAAAGCCCAAGTACCACCTTAAAGGGGTTGTCCAGGATAACCACTTTTTTAATATGAGGCTGGGGAAAGTGCTCTGGTGTATCCCAGCGCGTTCCAGTCCTGCTGCTCCGGTGTTTTCTTCCCCACAGCACTGTGATGTCCTGTGTCAGTGACCTAAGCGGTCATGTGCGGCTGGGACTTCTGCCAGAAGAAAACACCAGAGCAGCAGAACCAGACAGCGGTGGGAGACATCAGAGCACAAGGGACAGGTGAATAGATGTTTTTTTTTAACACAGTATTACACGGTATTATGGCCTACAGCAGCCCCTGCACACAGTATTACATGGTATTATGCCCCGCAGCCACACTTGCACACGGTATTATGCCCCACATCGACCCCTGCGCACGGTATTATGCCCCGCAGTGGCCCCTGCACACGGTATTATGCCCTTCAGTGGCCCCTGCACATGGTATTATGCCCTGCAGCGGCCCCTGCACACGGTATTATGCTCCATAGTGGCCCCTGCACACGGTATTATGCTCCATAGTGGCCCCTGTACACAGGTTTATGCCTCATAGTGGCCCCTGCACACAGGTATTATGCCTCATAGTGGCCCCTGCACACAGTATTATGCCCCATAGTGGCCCCTACACACAGTATTATGCCCCATAGTGGCCCCTGCACATGGTATTATGCCCCACAGCAGCCCCTGCACACAGTGTTATGCTCCATAGTGGCCCCTGCACACGGTATTATGCCCCATAGTGGCCCCTGCACACTGTATTATGCCCCATAGTGGCCCCTGCACACAGTATTATGCCTTATAGTGGCCTCTGCACACGGTATTATGCCCCGCAGCAGCCCCTGCACACGGTATTATGCTCCATAGTGGCCCCTGCACATGGTATTATGCCCCATAGTGGCCCCTGCACACGGTATTATGCCCTGCAGCGGCCCCTGCACATGGTATTGTGCTCCATAGTGGCCCCGGCACACGGTATTATGCCCCATAGTGGCCCCTGCACACAGTATTATGCCTTATAGTGGCCTCTGCACACGGTATTATGCCCCGCAGCAGCCCCTGCACACGGTATTATGCTCCATAGTGGCCCCTGCACATGGTATTATGCCCCATAGTGGCCCCTGCACACGGTATTATGCCCTGCAGCGGCCCCTGCACATGGTATTGTGCTCCATAGTGGCCCCGGCACACGGTATTATGCCCCATAGTGGCCCCTGAACACGGTATTATGCTCCATAGTGGCCCCTGCACTCAGTATTATGCTCCACAGTGGCCCCTGCACACGGTATTATGCTCCATAGTGGCCCCTGCACACGGTATTATGCTCCATAGTGACCCACCCATGAACTATTATTATGCTCTGGGGTCTCACCTACCTGCGATCCCTTGATGGAGCCGCCGCCTCCTCTTCTTGTCCACAACGTCTGTGTCTCAGCGTAGGAGGCATGATGACGTCATTGTATCGCCGCCTGTGCTGACATGCGGAGATCTCGTAAACCAGCCCAGGACAGGTATCGCGCAGCTTTGTTTTTTTTTAAGAGGCCTGTCCTGGACTGGTTTATGTTAAATAGACAGTAAAAAATGTCGCCCCCCAGACAGTGACGGACAGTGCCACCTGAAGCGGCCACCACACTTCGCCTCATTAGAGGTGCGGCCTTGCTTAAGCTCATATATGTCCTTAAGCAGTGGTCTCAAAGACAGTAATTTTCCAAATGGATGCAAAATTTTAAAGGTGATACATTAAATTTATTTGCAAAATCATGTTGTCAGGAATCCAAATATCCTCAGTGCTGCTTGTGTATTATTCTCTCTGTGCCCATAGTAGGACTTCTGTTTGGTCTTTGTCTGCAAGTACACTTGTTTTCTGATAGCTTGTTCTGGGGTTTCAACTTGAGAACTTCTCAGGATATGTTTTGTTTTGGGTTCGGGCAGTTTGGGTCCAAGATTTGTTTTGGGTCGAACAGGTTTGGTATGAACCACACCTTAAAATGGCGTAAGACACAGTGTGGAATACTCTTAGGGCTCCTAGAAACCTATCTATAAAACATAGTGTAGAACACTGTCAGGGCTCCTAGGAACCTATTTATAAAACAAAGTGTAGAACACTGTCAGGGCTCCTAGGAACCTATCTATAAAACATAGTGTAGAACACTGTCAGGGCTCCTAGGAACCTATCTATAAAACATAGTGTAGAACACTGTCAGGGCTCCTAGGAACCTATCTATAAAACATAGTGTAGAATACTGTCAGGGCTCCTAGGAACCTATCTATAAAACATAGTGTAGAATACTGTCAGGCTCCTAGGAACCTATCTATAAAACATAGTGTAGAACATTGTCAGGGCTCCTAGGAACCTATCTATAAAACATAGTGTAGAATACTGTCAGGGCTCCTAGGAACCTATCTATAAAACATAGTGTAGAATACTGTCAGGGCTCCTAGGAACCTATCTATAAAACATAGTGTAGAATACTGTCAGGGCTCCTAGGAACCTATCTATAAAACATAGTGTAGAACACTGTCAGGGCTCCTAGGAACCTATCTATAAAACATAGTGTAGAATACTGTCAGGGCTCCTAGGAACCTATCTATAAAACATAGTGTAGAATACTGTCAGGGCTCCTAGGAACCTATCTATAAAACATAGTGTAGAACACTGTCAGGGCTCCTAGGAACCTATCTATAAAACATAGTGTAGAATACTGTCAGGGCTCCTAGGAACCTATCTATAAAACATAGTGTAGAATACTGTCAGGGCTCCTAGGAACCTATCTATAAAACATAGTGTAGAATACTGTCAGGGCTCCTAGGAACCTATCTATAAAACATAGTGTAGAACACTGTCAGGGCTCCTAGGAACCTATCTATAAAACATAGTGTAGAACACTGTCAGGGCTCCTAGGAACCTATCTATAAAACATAGTGTAGAACACTGTCAGGGCTCCTAGGAACCTATCTATAAAACATAGTGTAGAATACTGTCAGGGCTCCTAGGAACCTATATATAAAACATAGTGTAGAATACTGCCAGGGCTCCTAGGAACCTATCTATAAAACATAGTGTAGAACACTGTCAGGGCTCCTAGGAACCTATCTATAAAACATAGTGTAGAACACTGTCAGGGCTCCTAGGAACCTATCTATAAAACATAGTGTAGAACACTGTCAGGGCTCCTAGGAACCTATCTATAAAACATAGTGTAGAACACTGTCAGGGCTCCTAGGAATCTATCTATAAAACATAGTATAGAATACTGTCAGGGCTTCCAGGAACCTATCTATCCAATGTCTAGCTATCTAAGGCAAACACAGCCAAGGTTATCACAAAGTGAAGTCTTCAGACCCCAGAATATAATAAGTGGAGGCCCAGGGGAGGTTTTTAAAAAATAAAAATACATTCATACTCACCTTACCTCTTTTGGGCCTCCTTGCGACATCTGGCACCTCCGTGACATCTGGTTCTCTACTGTGATGTCATGCGGCCCAAGGTCACCACTGAGATAGATAGATAGATAGATAGATAGATAGATAGATAGATAGATAATTTTCCTCTCGAAGCCAATGGTGCTTAGAACAATAAAATACTGCAGTTTAATATATTACATAAGATAATTTACTTTAGACTATCAGGAGAGCTGTGACTACTTAACTTCTCTTGGATAAACTAGCAATAAAGTGCTTCTCTTTAATCTCTGTTTACAGGAATGTGAGACTTTCTCCTGCCAATATTTATGGCTGCCTGCCTATTCCTCTAAAGTGTTTTTGCCTTTTCAGAAATGGAATATACATTTGGCGCTGGTAGTATCTGGAGCACAGATGTAATTTCAGAAGACGTGTAAACACACTATTTGATGAAACAAATTGGATAAATAATTTAACATCTGGCCTCGCCGTCTATCAACCATCAGAGACATTTATATACTACGCTAATGTATCCAATGTATATAATGACATAGCAGGGGATTGTTACATCAGTGTAATTCATCAGTGTAATTATACTGCTGCTTGGTGCCATGGATGCCTATAATCCGATTAATACACTGTATCGGTGATGACCACGAGATGATATCCACATAATCCAATTTTTTTCAACATTTGCCGGAAAGTGTTTATTTGTTGAAATCTGCAAAGAACAAATAGTGAGCCGACAGATGGTTAATAAACTTCTAACTTTATTAATTATTTCCATGTCTGACCATCTGGAATTCAGTGTTCCTTAGAAAAACATATTAGTTCATTGAAACTTAAATATGATATACAACCACTTCATTAAAGGGGAATCCGATCCAGAACGATAAAGGTACATTACTCTTCCTTCTTTAAAATTTAAAAAAATGCAACTATAGTTGAATTTGGTTAGAGTTTATATATTTTGCTTAGTTTTACTTGAAGCAAACCTGTTGGGGCTATGCTGCAATACCAAGCATGGCCACTACACAATCTATGGCGCTGTGCTTGTTTTTGGCTCACCCAAAGCCATGGCTTCTTTGATCACCTAGCTGTTGGACCCCATCAGATCACATACTCATGACCTATCCTAAGAATTGGTCATCAATATGTAAGTCCCGTAAAAATTTTCTTTTAAAATAAAATGTGCTTTGTGCCATTTTAGTCATTTTTTATACATATTTTTTTACTTCTTTTTTTCATCCCATAAAGAGTCTTTCAAAGAATATCATAACATATTTTGATTATAATATCATGTAGTATATTGAACCTGTGTATAGAGATATCATACCACTTCTATGCCCTAGCAAGCTTTTACAAAAGAGAGCCCTGGGTGACATCATCTGGTCCCAGGCTGTCCCCATAGGCTTTCATCCAGCCCCAAGATGCCGCCCCCTTGTACAATACCAATTAGGCAATTAACTGGAGTTGCCTCAGATTCTGGCAGTCGCAGTGTAAGTGCAGTTGTGCATTACAGCCATCCTTCCCACTGTGTTTGCATGGGCACAGTGACATCATCATCACTTTTTTATATTTGGATAATAACTGTTTTGAAGTCTTATACAAATGAGGCAGTGGGTGCACTAGGGGCGGGCCATCAGCTTCCTGGAGCACTGCCACTCAGCCCCCTACCTTCTCCTACCTGCACCACTAAACACAATGGGGAAATAATCTTCTAACTGACAAAAGACATCACCCATCAAACTTCCGCAGCAAGAGTAGTGCTCCCAAATTGAAGGCCCGTCCCCAGTGCACCAATTACCTCATTTGCATAAGACTTCAAAGTAAATTTTCACCAAATCTAAAAAATAGACTCCCTTTAACTACCTTTGTATCTTGATGTACTAAGGGTTAAATACCCTTTCCATTGAACTCAATAGATGACTATACAGTCATGGCCAAAAGTTTTGAGAATGACACAAATATTCTATTTTCACATGATCTGCTGCCCTCTGGTTTTTATGTGTGTTTGTCAGATGTTTTTATCACATACAGAAATAGAATTGCATTCATATTATGAGTAACAGAAGCTTATATTGACAGTTAGAATGAGTTAATGCAGCAAGTCAATATTTGCAGTGTTGGCCCTTCTTCTTCAGGACCTCTGCAATTCTCCCTGGCATGCTCTCAATCAACTTCTGGACCAAATCCTGACTGATAGCAGTCCATTCTTGCAGAATCAATGCTTTAATTTTGTCTGAATTTGTTGGTTTTTGTTTGTTCACCCGTCTCTTGATGATTAACCACAAGTTCTCAATGGGATTAAGATCTGGGGAGTTTCCAGGCCATGGACCCAAAATCTCTATGTTTTGTTCCCTGAGCCATTTAGTTATCACCTTTGCTTTATGGCAAGGTGCTCCATCATGCTGGAAAAGGCATTGTTGAGCGCCAAACTGCTCTTAGACGGTTGGGAGAAGGCTTGCTCTTGGAGGACATTCTGGTACCATTCTTTATTCATGGCTGTGTTTTTAGGCAAGACGGGGGGGGGGGGGCGCCCCTTGGGGGGGGGGGACCCCCCAACAAGGGGGGGTGGGGGGGGGGTTTTTGGGGGGGGGGGGGAAGGGGGGGGGGGGCGCCCCCCCCTTTTTCTCCGTAGAAGGGGTTTTTTTGGTGTTTTAAAAAAAAGGGAGGGGGGGATTGAGGGGGAGGATTGTGCCCCCCCCGGCGGGGGGGGCCCCCCCCTGTTTTTTTTGTTGGTTAGTTGGGTGGTGTTGGTTTTTTTGGTGGGGGGTGGGGGGGTTTGTCGCCCCCCCCCCTTGAGACCAGGCCTTGCTCCAAGAGTCTCCGCCTCACAGTGCGTGCAGATGCACTCACACCTGCCTGCTGCCATTCCTCAGCAAGCTCTGCACTGCTGGTAGCCCGATCCCGCAGCTGAAACACTTTTAAGAGACGGTCCTGCCGCTTGCTGGTCTTTCTTGGGCGCCCTAGAGCCTTTTTGACACCAATGGAACCTCTCTCCTTGAAGTTCTTGATGATGCGATAGATTGTTGACTGAGGTGCAATCTTTCTAGCTGCAATACTCTTCCCAGTTAGGCCATTTTTGTGCAGTGCAATGATGACTGCACGTGTTTCTTTAGAGATAACCATGGTTAACAGAAGAGAAACAATGATGGCAAGCACCAGCCTCCTTTTAAAGTGTCCAGTGGTGTCATTCTTACTTAATCATGACAGATTGATCTCCAGCCCTGTCCTCATCAACACCCACACCTGTGTTAATGGAGCAATCACTGAAACGATGTTAGGTGGTCCTTTTAAGGCAGGGCTGCAATGATGTTGAAATGTGTTTTGGGGGATAAAGTTCATTTTCTAGGCAAATATTGACTTTGCAAGTAATTGCTGTTAAACTGATCACTCTTTATAACATTCTGGAGTATATGCAAATTGCCATTAGAAAAACTGAAGCAGTAGACTTTGTAAAAATTAATATTTGTATCATTCTCAAAACTTTTGGCCATGACTGTATATTGGTTGGAGCCCCTAGTGGTGACATCAGTGTTTCCTTTTTTCTTTGGGTCTGCTGCATTTTACCCCATTGGCTTCAATGGTGTAAACCAATGCAAAAAAGTAAAAAAAAAACTAAATGTGTCTGCAGTTTCTGTTGACCGCCTTGGTTCAGGAGACTGCTGGTAACCTAGGACTGAAGGCAGAAGTGGGTTCTGCTACATCTGCCTTCTTTGATTGCTTAGACAGTGCTCAATGGTGAAGATTTATCAATTAATTTATGACAGATTTCTGGCATAAAAAAGTTTCAAACCTCAGGTTTGCAACTTTTTAAAGGCCAGTTGCAACAAACAAGATCATGAAAGTGAAAGTGACTTGGGAGATGGGAAACACCTCATATAATTTATGCCAGTTTAGTGCCAGAAATAATCACTGAAATTTCACCACAGGCGCTTGGACCGGTCTCAGAGCCACCTCAAGAATGAAAAGGCGCAAACCTCATCATAAAAGAGGGTGCAGGGGATATGAAGACTGGCATTCGAAACACCAGTCTTCATAAATATCCTCCATTGAGTTGAAGGGGTTGTCTGGGGAGTTAAACTTACTAGACTTCCTCCAGCAGTTTCTTGATGTTGGACCTGGGGATTCTGTCCTGGTTCGAGCCCCGGATCACATGACAGGAACCAGCCCCCCGACCCCAAGGCCACTCCGCCCCCTCCCTTCTCTCCAGATTTCATAAGTAGTTACCTGTGCTAAGGTGGCTGTCTGACTATAGTAGGGGCTGTAGTCAGCAAGGAGTTTGTATGTTCTCCCCGTGTTTGCGTGGGTTTCCTCCGGGTACTCCGGTTTCCTCCTTCACCCCATAGACATACTGATAGGGAATTTAGATTGTGAGCCCTATATGGGACAGTGATTGACAATATTTGCAAAGCACTGCGGAATATGATGGTGATATATATATATATATATATATATATATATATATTAAACATAAAAATAAATAATGGGAGTCAGGTAAAGAGAACTCCCCGAACAACCCCTTTTAACGTTAGCTTCACACTAGCGTTGGTTTCTGTCCTTCAGGTCCACATGGGGACCCAAAAGACAGAGACCCTGTCCACTTAAAAAGCGGTTACATGCGGAAAACTGTGGCCCCCATAGATTATAATGGGGTCTGATGGGTTTCCATCCAGTTTCCACTGGACTATTCTGAAACCAGTGGAGAGAAAAGTCCTCCTTGCAGGTCTTTTCTCTCTGCTGATTTTAGATGGATTCTGCTGCGGATTTTTCTATGGAGATTCCAAAGTTAGTGTGAATCCAACTTTCCTGTGCTAAATTTTGCAGTCATGAAATTTGGTGTCTAGGGGAAAACCAGAGAATGCTCAGGAAACTCATGTGCAGGTGTTACCATATCTGTGTATTATATGTTTTTGTTTTTTGGGTGTAATACTGCACAGTATAATCTATAGGGGGTCAGCTAATAAAGTTCATTCTGCGGGTGAGCAGCAGATCCGCCACCACCTATTTCACAATATCCTCTCTTTCCTCTCCCAGCTGTAAAATGTCTCATAATAAGCGTAAAAGACTGGAGCATGTACGGTATATGAACCCTGTTTTACATATTTCTCCAACAGGAGCAATTACGTGCATGCATCTTAGTTTATCATTACAGGAATATATCTGGAGGATATAATAAATTGGATCTATGGTCAGATCATTTTAGACCAGCGTTTGTCAATTTATTTCCAAAATAAATATATATAGAGCTAAAACTATTACCAAGGTTGAAATATACGGTACATAACGCCGTAATATATAGCCTGACTAAGCGTCCCAGTGTATACTAGCAATGCATCTGAAGAAGCTTCTGAATAATTTAAGCTTTAGGCAAAGCATACAGTGTAACATCTTTACAGAGACTTAAGCCAGCGATGCATTAATATTCAAAGTTCACAAATTTAAACCCTTGGGTAATGCTAGAGATTTAATGGCTGCAGATTATCTTCTTACATGCAGTTTTAAGGATGGTGAGTAAATTGCTCCAGCCATCGAACTTTTGGAGACAGTTAAGAAAGAACTGATTTAGCAAATCTGAAAATAGAGACAGCAGCCATTTTATAATTTATGTGTTACTATAAGAAAAATTCCAGACTTTCTATGTATCTCCAATACTAGGTATAGACTTAGAAATGACACCTGGCATCAGACATAACCAAACACTTAATAAAATGTCTACATGAGAATTGGGGGAAAGGAATATGAAATGAAGTTCTCCTTGATGGAAAAATGAAATCTCTATCTAGCACCACCTTTTGGAAGGTATCTCCCTATAGATCAATGCAATGCCTGTTTTTTAAGACTGGCATATCGTATGAAGATTTAAGAAGAAGCTGCGCTTCCCCCATTTTTTTTTGGTCGGCTTTTTTTTACACTATAGATTGTAGGCATACCTCCTTGCGGGACTTTTTCCTCCACTGATTTAGGGTGGACACTGCAATGGACACTCTGGCGGAGATGTAAACATAGCCTAAGTTAGTTTAGCTGCAACTTTTTTGGCTATGTGCACTTAACCCCTATTTGTATAAAAATGCACACCTCTGCCTTTTTAATGCTGTGTGACTTGACAGGATTTTTAATTCTGCCCATGTATAGGAGTGCATTTATGCCTTTTTTCATGCCTTTTTGGTGCAAGTCATAAATACAGTGTGAAAAGAAGCTCTACTTTGGTCATGCCCTCTTTCCTTGACAAAAATCAAAAATGGTGAGGGCAGCATGACATCTGTTAAAAAAGGCGCAAGTGCATCATAAATAAAGTGCAGAGCAAAAAAAAAGCAGGTAAAGAGGCACAAGCAGCTTAATAAATGTGCCCCATTGTCTTGGATTACAGCCAAACCAGAACATCTCCTCCAAAAGGAAGAGAGATACATCTGCAGACAGCTGTTTCGGGATTATTGGCCCCATCAGCGAGAAGCAGGGTACTGGTTTGGCTAGGTGAGAGGTCACAGCCAT
This sequence comes from Leptodactylus fallax, assembly GCA_947044405.1. NCBI lineage: Eukaryota > Metazoa > Chordata > Amphibia > Anura > Leptodactylidae > Leptodactylus > Leptodactylus fallax. The sequence continues at coordinate 1,164,705 of CAMRHE010000057.1, forward strand.
GGGTCAGAAGGGTACTATGTCTCCTTAGGGAGACGTTGAGGTTGCAATACCACTATACAATGTATGGCACTGGGCCTGGTATGCAGTGAAGAGGCCACAGCACTTATTCCAAATGGTGCAGCCCCTTTGCAGCATCCCAGAGTGCTACTGCTTTAAGTGTTTGTCTTTTTTGCCTCTGGGTTGTGTTGGTATGTCCCGTCCTCTGTGTTCTATGTTCTATGTCATTGTTTGCAGCTTTTCTGTTGTTTCCCCCCAGTGTTTCAAACCCTTTCCCTTGGTTCAGCCCTGGCCAATCACAGGCCACTGGGCTGGGTTGTGGGAGATCTAGGTCTCCAGGGTCTCTGTTGAGAACTCAGTCTAGTGAGAGCAGTCATCCTGTGCAGTACATGCTGGACTGTACAGAGAGAACACCAGCACTGGATCTCATTGGTCGCCTACACAGCTTCTTGGAGGATTATTATCTGCCCCAGGCTCTTCTAGAGACAGCCCTGAGAAGGGAGTTTCAGCTGTCTGGACATTTGGACACCATGCCAGGAGGAATATTGGAGGACACTGACCGGAGGAGTTCACTCGGGCCTAAGCAAAGGTAATCAGATCCCTGTCAGAACTCCCTGCACCACTATCCCCAGCATCCTTACCTAGGAGAGGCATGAGAGGAGTAGCAGTTGGAGAAGTCTGCCATAGAGCCTGTATTATCCCTGGGCACCATCCTATAACCAAGGCTGGGGGATTGGACTTTGTGGTAATACTACCTCCATTTGGAAGTTAGTGTTGTACGTGTTCCAGTTACTGCAATAAACCTGTTACCTGTTCAACTGCAACCCCTGGCTTCCTGAGTCATTCCTGCTGTAACATCAGGGCCCTTCCGAACACCATCACACCGACTCAGAGAGGAGAGGTCCCCTCTCCAACTGGAAGCGCCCCAGGGGAAACTACTACCACTGCCATCTTGGTAGTGCTGCAGGACCCCCCTCAGCGGTGTCCGGCCCAGGAGCGGGGCTGGGGGCTTGGTTTAGTGTGCTCGGCCTAGGAGGTGTCTCATAGATCCAGAGAACCCCTTTAATATGCTAGCAGTAATTCAGCTGTGCAGCAGTTAGGCGTCCAAGAGGATCCCAATACAAAATATGTAACAGGGCCCCCGCCTACCATGTGGCATTTATAATGCTGGTGGTGTCTTATGTGGCCATGGATTCCCAGGCCTAGGTGTGACTACCACCACTGCACCCACTATAGACACAGCATTGACCCCAAACTACTGATACAATCTACACCATTGTTTTCCATGATTTTCCATCCGTTTCAATCATAATCTACTAATTTTATTGTAGTAATAATATATACCAAGAAACTTTTGTAGTCTCAACTCAGTCTGAGACGGCAAAGAATTTGGACCGTGCGAGAGCGCTCGGCTGAGGTCTGACAGATCTGATTAAAGAGTTGAGACTCAGTTCAGATGAAAGGTGAAGTAAATGATTTAAGGAAAGTGCGAGATTACAACAATATTACTTTAGTCTCATTCCTTTTCATGTGCTTTGAAGTAGTGAGGTGCACTGTGGAGAGATGAATCTGGAGACGCAGATCTCATTTATTTGTTGGTTTACCTCACACAAGGACACGGATCTGAGTCACGCTAACAGACGGCACAGCTCGCTGTCAGAGAATTATCTGACAATATTTGGCTCACGTTTACATAAAAGACACCCTTCTGGACTAAACAAATGGGAAAAGGAATGAGAAATTACCAACGTGAATATCACAGCAGTTGTACTTATTCTAATGATATATCAGGAACCACAAGGTATCTAGACATACGCTTCCATCTATATATTAGGATGTATCATCGCTGCCATGCCAAAGGCCAAGGTGCACTATATACAGTATATAGTAACTGGTGAGTGCAATAAAACTAGGCGGCACCTACAATCTTCTGTTCTCGTGTTTATTAGGGAAAAACCTTTCAAGGCTAAGGCCACATGTTTTATGTTTGCATAGGGAACATCCCACTGCAATGGAGGGATGTCTTCTACAAGTAGAACAATGGTTCAGTGGTTGGGTCTGTTGCCTTGCAGAATTTTACTGCAGTGTGTAGATGGAATTTGTTTAACTTTCTAGGACTGGGATTCCTCAGGTCCACCAGATAAAATGACTCTGAGAACCCACTCTCCAACAGCCCCTAGGACCCTAGTACCCTTCAAATTTGGGTTCCTTCTGCTGGATCATTATTGTTTTGGAGCCTGGATCCACCAGAGAATCCTCTGGTACTGTGCTGGATCAATCCCACCCTGTCCATTACTTGTACTTTTCTTTGCTGCAGGTTAAGTGCCGCCGATTCCTCCATGACTTACCTGCTGCGCACTCACACGTGGCCTTAGCCTAAAAAACATGAGTTAATACAAAAAGCGATTAGAGGATCGCCACAATGCTATGCCCCAAGGGAATTACCACCATCATCTCCATCACTACATCTATTTTATCACTTTTTCTCTCCCAGGACCTGTGGGAGGATTGTCAAGAAAAGACACAGCTGCCACCGTGACCAGAGTAAGAGAAATGGAGACCAGAGCTGCCATATTGGGACTGGAACTCAAAATCACCGACCAGCCAGGACCCGGGTGCTTCAGGTGGCTGCACATAGACACAACAAGTTAAGTGAAAAGTTACAGCCCATCCTAACTTGACTTTTTGCTTTCAATGGCTTTTGTGAGTTGTTAGGTATCACACTGTCGAGTGTTTTCAAATTCAAGTTAACAAGGGCTACATCTGTATAGAATAGTTACCGTATCACTTACCACTTTTACTACATTTTGTGATACACAAGTCAGGACATGTCCAGCCAAAAGTATGGGTAAGACAGGACATATCTCTACATGAGTCTCCTAAAATGTTGATGTGCAAAATTGTGTGCCCAATCTGTGCCTAATTCATTTGAAAACAGGGCTGACTCCATGTGGTTGTGGTTTCCAGTCACATACGACCACCATTAAATTGGAGGGAATCCAAATGGGAAAAGCCTATTTTGTGTACTGTATTTATTACATTGATCATTCCTATTGTTTTAGTAGCGTGAAAAGGGTCCAATGAGTATCTGAATATTTAGCAGACCATACAACCTGCGCTAAGACAACAGGAATGATGTGGTAGGGTTCTGTTCACAATATGGATTATTATTATCATCAGTTTTTAGAATTAACAGTGAAGTCTAGACATTTTAGAAGCGCAGAGAAGGTCCCTCTTGCTTTCTATGTCCGATGGAGTGAAATTGAGGTGAGAAAGCTTTTAGGCATAGCGATTGAAAGGTTATCTTAGAACAGCAGGACGGAGTGTGTGGCATCAGGGTCATTCATTCATTTCCTGCCGGCCCATCATTCATCGAAGATAAATAAAATCCTACTGTAAAAAAAGGTCACTTTTATGGAAAGATAATGAGAATAAAACTGTCAAAATGTAGATGCTTACTTACTGCAAATCTTCCTGAGCAAGACTAAACACTACGCCTTATGCAACAAGATATTGTGAAGATTTCCTTAAAGCATTTTCACTGCCCTTCAGTCCATGAAAAATCTGAAACCATTTTCTAGTAGTTCTTCTGTTTTATCAGTGCCTAAAGGAAATGGCCCCAATCCTGTGGCAAAAAATTGTATACATGCTTTACACCTCATTCTCTACCTGTTTTAGTCACAGTGGGGCAAAGTTATTAAGAATGGCGTATCGCAGGCACCAAGAGATTTATGAAGAGGCTGCAGGCCTGTTAGAGGTTCCGGCGCCAGAATGGAAACCTACTTCAAGTAGGAACTGGCATAGATTTCCATTCTAGCTCACACTAGGAAACTCATGAGTTTTCGTAAATCAGCCCCCATCTCCACCATTCAACACCTACATTCGGAATTTTTTTAGCGTAGAGGGAATGATAATGATTCTCCCCAATGTGGCGCTGGGGCTTATAAAAGGGAACGGGAATTAATGTGCCACACTGTGTGCCAAAAAAAAAGGGAACCATAATTTTGTTGCATTTTTGTTGGAAACAAAGCCAAATAATAAGCGGTTTAAAGTTAAGAGTAAACTTTCTAAAAGAGCGCTATGTTTTCAAACAGCAATAGATAGATAAATAGATAGATAGATAGATAGATAGATAGATAATCCTTTAATAGTCCCACCATGGGGAAATTCAGTGTGTTACAGCAGCATAGATAATACAAATACAAAAGCTCCAAGGTAAAGGCATTACAGTGACAGTAGGTACAGATAAAAAGGTGAAGATAGAAAAGTAGCAGAGGGGGATATCACAATTTAAGATCTTTCAGTTCTCTGTGTGTATTGATCTCCACTTAGGTCGGTGTGGGTTGTACAGCCTAACCGCAGTGGGGAGGAAAGACTTCCGATAGCGCTCCTTCTCACACTTAGGATGACGTAGTCGGTCACTGACAGTACTGCCCAGCGCCATCCCAGTCTCATGCATCAGATGGGACTTATTCTCCAGTATGGAGCCCACCATAGACAGTATACACTTTGAGAAATCGGGCACAGTTTAAGACTGTCTAGTCAAGATTGTACTGTCTAAAACTTATAGTATACAGTAGTATTAGTTTATCTACCCCATTGTGAGGATTTACACCATTATCTACATTCAGGGTGAGATTAAAGGGGTTGTCCAGGATAAAGGTTTTTTTTTTTTTTATATGAGGCAGGAGAAGGTAAAAAAAACAAAACAAAAAAAAAACAACTCACCTGTCCCCGGTGCTCTGCTGTCTCCCAGCGTGGTCCGGTCCTGCTGCTCCAGTGTGTTCTTCTGGTGGAAGTCCCTGCCACATGTGACAAGGAAAGGAACCGGGACATCACCTGTGACATCACCTTCCTTTATGGCTGCTACAGGGGCAGTCCTATATGCCCCTTTCAACAGAAATCTATGAAAATTGCGGAAACGTTAAAAGAGAGAACCACATATGCATCACACATGGCCGCCTCTTCTGAATAGCCAATGAAAACACATACACAATAATTATACAAACTATTCACACGCATAGCTATAGGGGGCGCAGCAGTGGTAGTCACTACTGGGCCCTCCAACCCCATTACAGATTTTGCATTGGGGCCCAGGAGCTTCAATTTACAATGTGTATGGCAGACTTTCAAGGGTTTTGCTAGCTTGTTGTGATATGTATTGAATCAGTTTTATGAGAAATTAGAATCCTTAACCAACACTACAGATTGTTTCCCCATGCTTGTGTGTGTCTACCTCTGCTACTGAATATCTGACACAGCGGTCTAAGAAAACTTCCATTGAGTTATTACTTTTCTATATTGTCATTTCCCACATAGACCCGCATTCACTCTGTGTGGTATTTTTTCATCTACCTATTCTATTTGCAGTATGGTAGTTCAGTTATATAGCAAAAATATAATATTCACAAAGCTCAATCCTATAGTACAATAAGATGAAGCATTATTTGATAAAGGTGGTGTATATTGCATCATGGTGGGAGTCATAGGGTGTAACATTGTAGCAGGCATAAATGGGCCCCACAACCATGGAGGCCAATATCAACTCACACATAAAATAAAGTTATTGCTGTACATTATTCCTGTACTATGACGTCCCTATGTACATTTTCCCAGTGCAGTGATATCACTGTGTTCATTATCCCTGTACTGTAACATCCCTGTGTGCATTACCCTGTACTATGACATCACTGTATATATTATCCCTGTACTGTGACATCACTGTGTCTATTATCCCTGTACTGTGACATCACTGTGGCTATTATCCCTGTACTGTGACTTCACTGTCTGCATTATCCCTGTACTATGACATCACTGTGTGTATTATCTCTGTATTGTGACATAACTGTGAGCATTATCCGAGTACTGTGACAACATTGTGAACACTATTCCTGTACTGTTTTGTATATCATTCTCTCTCTATACTGTGACATCATTGCATGCATTATCCTTAAACTGCAATATTAGTCTGAACATAATTTTTGTACTTTGACATAAATATATCACTGTATACATTACTATCTGCATTATCCATATACAGTGGCATCACTGTGTGCATCATGTCTAGTTTTTTCTGAACTTCCTGCATTACAGCGTCCATGTTCTGGAGGCAAAAGCTGAGGCCAGACGTGACAACAGTGGGGATTGGTGAGTAAAATATCGTCTGCTACCTGGTGGAATAATCAAATAGGTAGCGACCAAACTTGTGTGGCACCAGGGGAGGTGAGTAGAAACAACAAACAGTTATACTCACCTCTCCTGTGTGTTCCTCCAGCATTCTCTTCAGGCCTCGACTGACGTCATGCGCCTGTGATTGGGCCTCAGCAGTCACGTAAGGTGCGCCGGACATCCTGATGTTATGACGTGAAGATGCCCAGGAGAGGTGAGGCAATGTGAGCATAAGTGTTTGTTGCTTTTCCTCACCACCCCCTGGGTCTCCACTTATTATACTCTAAGGTCTGAGGAGACCCTAAGAGAGTACAATAGTGCTTTGTTGATGACAAACCCTAGAAGTTTCGGATTCTGGCAAAGGCAGTTGAATCAAAGGCTAACATATCACTGTGTGAGGGCCACAAAGGGGGCAATATACCTTGTAGCAGCCAAAAAGAAGAGAGCATTATTGTGTGTGGGGGCCTAAAAAGTGACAATATACTGTGTGGGAGCCAGTATAGGATGCAATATACTGTGGGGGTCAGTATAGGATGCAATATACTGTGGGAGCCAGTATAGGATGCAATATACTGTGGGGGTCAGTATAGGATGCAATATACTGTGGGAGCCAGTATAGGATGCAATATACTGTGGGGGTCAGTAAAGGAGTCAATATACTGTGGGGGTCAGTAAAGGGGGCAATATACTGTGTGGTGGACAGTAAAGGGGTTTTATACAGTGGGGGGGGTCAATAAAGGGGATAATATACTGTGGGGGCCAGTAAAGGGGGAGATATACTGTGTGGGCTAAATAAGGGGATTTTTCGATCTGTACATTTTCATGAGGGAGCACTACCACAGCTTTTTTTCAGTCAGCTTTTGCTGTGTTTTTCTCTGCATCTTTTCTTCCCCTATTAAATATATAGGGAAAAGACTCACAATTCCACAGCTAAAATTGAAATCCTGCATTTTTCAAAAAACGCAGCTTCTCCGCAACCTTTTTTTCTACAATGTGTGGATGGGATAAAACAAAATGCTGGTAGTGTGTTTTTTTTTTTATTAGGATAGGTCATCAATTGTGGATCGGTGGGTGTCTTACCCCAAGATACTCTGACTGATAAGCGGTTCCTGGCCATGACATTCAGGTGAGCGCTGCAGTCTCATCACTACTTGCTTAGCATAGCACTGTACATTTGTATAGCATCTCTGCTCGGTATCACAGATCAGCCCATTCACATGCACTTCAATGAACGTGACATCACATCATCTGTGAAGCAGAAGCAGCCCTCAGTGAGCGTGCAGTTGCTTCAGGCTAAGGCTACACGTAGCGAAGCACAGCTAAAAAACACTGCAGGAAAAACCACGGCGGAAACTAATCGTGTTTTTTTCTGCAGCATTTTTCATTGTGATTTTGCCGAGTTTTCCTCTGTGGACTTTTTTCCCTATATGGAAAACGCCAGCATTTCCGTAGGTACAATTGACATGCTGCGATGTTCAAAAATGCAAGTGTTTTAGAAATCGCAGCATTTCCACAGTGGATTTTTTCTGCAATGTGTGGATGGGATTAGCCAGAATCTCATTCACTTTGCAGGTACTGTAAAACGCTGCGTATTTTGTTACAGCATTTCCGCTGCAGCCAAAACACTGTATTTCTGTAATGTGGGGCCACAGCCTTAAGCTAAGGCCCCATGTAGTGAAACACAGCAAAAAAACACTGCGAGAAAAATTGCAGCGAAAACGCATTGCATTTTTTTTCATTGCAATTTCCTCTGCAATCTTTCTGACTCTATTATACCTATATGGAAAACGTCAGCATTTCCGCAGGTATAAATGACATGCTGCAATTTTCAAAAACGCAGCTTTTCCGCTTCAGATTTTTTTCTCCAATGTGTGGATGGAATTAGCTACAATCCCATCTACTTTGCAGGTACTGTAAATCCCAACATTTTTTGCCTTGCTGTTTCTGCCACAGTCAAAACGCTATGTTTTTGCAACGTGGGACCCCGGCCTTAAACAGCTAATCCATGGGGGTCATGTGGGTCGGGCCATTGCTGATCTTTAAGCCCCATGCACTACATGTAGCCAGTTTGGTGTAATGTGGAGCCATAGACCTTCCATCTTCTACTGGATGGAATCAAATCACAAAGATATTCTCCCCTCGAAGTAAATGCACATGATAAACACTGATGAATATTTTTTACTAAGCAACTTACATTCTTTTCCTGCCCATTAATAAATATTTTACAGGGCATGAATTGATAACAGCCAAAAACCCAATGCAAACCTCAGAGTAATATACAGTAGAGACACGGGAAGAATTTATAAATGAACACACAAATTAGTTCCCGGTATCGACTCCACAAGCAGCTAGGCCCCCAGAGCAAACACATTGGCAAATTGCTGACATTTTGGTGATTTATGGAATCTTCCATATTGTTCAGGGTAATTCTGAAACAAAGATTTCCTTTTCCAGGAGGAAATAATATGAGTAATTAACATTTTCAGGCTGACTTGCTTCACCATTTTTCTCAGGCTTCCTAAATGACTTTTTGTGTCGCTGTGGATGCAATTTTTACCTTTCTCCAGAAAGACAGATATACTTTTGTGAAATGTCAGTGGAGTTAAATGGCATCATTTATTCCATCTGATAAGGATAATTCATTCCGTAGCGTCGGCTTTCTTTAAGTTTGATTGCTGTCGCAGTTAAATGTGCTGAACCAGTAAATCATTCCAGAGAGCAAATACTTAGTTTGCATTCTTGATTATTTCACTTCAAAAATAGCAACTGGAAGTAGAAAAGCCATTATGAGGTAATCAAATCATGATTGCCAGTGATTAAGATCTACTAAACGGACAAGTTCCCGGCATTTATCACTCTTTCTAAACTTTCCAACGCTTCCTCGTAATTGTCGGTGTATTATACGCTGTAACTATAGGCTGAGCGGTTTAACGACAGCTCTGCTCATGGGTCCCAATCTGCAGAAGACTATCTTAGGCCAAAAGACAAAATTAGTTTCTCCCTGTAAAAATAGAAGTGTTCACTTGGGGACACTAAGAAAATGCTAAAAGGAAGACTAGAAAGAAACAAAATCGGTTAAAAAAGTCACGGCGGAAAAGGGACAATGAAAAATGGGCAGAGTTAGAATAGTGTAAAATTGTATTAACAGAATATGCAATTTTAGGCCCCACATCGTGAAAACCAAAAGCCAGGAGTGCATTGAGCAGAAGGTAGAAGTATAAGAACTTCCTATATATTTCCCATTCCCTTTGTAGCCAGTCTTGGCTTTGACTCAAAAAACGCAGCAAAATCTGCAGCAAAAAAAGATGCGTTTACGCAATGTGGAGCCTCAAGCTAAGGTTAAAATACAGGCCCTGATTTACTAACACAGCAGTGGAAAACATTGTGTATCTATTCACATGTACTTTTTTTGACCGACTGTTTTTCATAAAAAAAACTGACGTGAGAAAAACTGACAAGGACCCACTAGAAATCAATGGACCTGTTTTTAACTCATGTGACATCCATTTCACATGTTAAAAATGGGTCAGTGGGTTGGGTCAAAAAGAAAGACCAATTAAACTTATCCATTTTTTCACTGATAGTTAAAAACTGGTGCAACACAGATAACACTCGGCCATCAAAAACAAAATGGGACAGATGCGAAACGGCCATCAAAAACAGACAATAAGGCTGAGGCCCCACGTTGCGGAAACACAGCTTTTTTTGTTGCAGATTTTGCTGCAGTTTTTTGAGCCAAAGCCAAGAGTGGCTACAAAAGGAATGGGAAATATATATAAAGTACTTATACTTCTACCTTCTGCTCAATCCACTCCTAGTTTTGGTTCAAAAAACCGCAACAAAATCTGCAACAAAAAAAGCTGCGTTTCTGCAATGTGGGGCCTCAGCCTCATATATGTTTAATGACCATTAGATCCATCAAAAAACGTCCCTGTCGTGTGAATAAGTTCTTAGTGTAATTCTGAGGCCCCACGTGAAGGAAAAGCAACTTTTTTGTTGCAGATTTTGCTGCGGTTTTTTTTGAGCCAAAGCCAAAAATGGCTACAAAAGGAATGGGAAATATAAAGAAAGCTCTTATACTTCTACCTTCTGATCAATCCACTCCTAGCTTTGGCTCCAAAAAATTCTACAAAATCTGCAAAAACAAATCCAGTTTGTTTAGTCATCTAAATTCTTTTCTCTAAAAAATGAAAAAAAAAGAATGTTATAAGATAATAAAAGTAGTAATACTCACCGTACCGATTCCCCCTTTTCCCTTACTCTACATTCATTTTATTCATCACTTTTAAAATTTTTTAAGCAAAAGAGAAGTCACCTGAAATGTTACAATTTTAGCACACATATGTTTACTTTTTTTTAAAAAAAAGGAATTTTTTTACATTGTGGAAATGGACCATTTTTGGCTGTTGAGGAAACGCAGTGGAAAAAACACAATACCAGCAAAGTGAACAAGGTTTTCGTTAATCTCATCCACACATAGCGAGTGAAAAAAGCTGTATTAAAAATCTGTGAGTTTTTGAAAAATACAGCATGCTAATTTTAATTTTTTCCCTGTAGATTTATTAGAGGAAGAAAAAAAGCCGAGAGAAACAGAACAAAAACTCAATGAAAAATACTGTGGAAGAAATGTAACATATTTTAGTTATGTTTTTTTCTGCTGCGTTTCCCCATGTGGGAACTTTAGCCTTAAACAAATTTATTAATGTAGTACAATATACTCCAGGGTAATCCCTGCCTCACTTCTAAGTATACAACAACTGCTTCATCTATTCACCAGAGAGAAGCTCATATCTAAGAACCTGTTAATACAAAAGTCCACAAATTATTTGCCAGCCGCTCAGATTTGTACATTTCCAGGCATTCCAGGACACCTAGATCAGCAGATGGTATATTTCTTTTACGGATGTACCAGTCAGTTTTGGGTGGAATTGGAGTCCAAGTGAGAGTGTGACAAAATAGAGGAGTCAGAGTTGGAAGTTTGTCTTACAGGATAGGTCATCTAATGTCATCTGACGGGGTCCACTAGTGAACCGTCCACTAGCAGCTATTGGCACCCGGAGGCTGCTAGAACAGATGATCTGTACGGGGTTTGGTTGTCGGACACTGACAGATCACATACTGATGACCTATTCACAATGGATAGGTCATTGATATGAAAATACAATTTGGGGACAGAAAACCCCTTCAATGGCAGATATCCTCAAGAAGAAAGAAGTCGCCCATCTACCACAGTATTTGAAAACAGAATATAAAGCAAGGGGTAAAATATCACTAAATGCCCTTAAATATTCAACACTAACTGTTGGGATACAGTGATTTTTAGACAAACCATCTGCACTATTGTTTGCTAATTCAATTTGACATAAAGAAGGCAACAAAATTCCACTTAGCATCAAATCCCAAGGGTTAAAATGTAACCTTTATTAGTAGGCAGGAGGTGGTAGGGGTCTATGTGACAAGAGTAGCATTCCATGGAGCTGAAGGTCCACCCCCAGTGCACCAGCTGTCTCATTTGCATAAAACTTCAAGGTTATTTTTTTCTCCAGATCTACAAAAATCCTGTACATGACAAAGGTATTGTGCTAGAAATGGAAGAATCGATTCATAACTAACCAGTTTTTGACCCGAATATTCCAAGTTGTTCGGTTTTTAACAAAACTGAACAAATGGTCACCACATACTCTGGGGTCTCTTCAGAATTTTGAGTATAGGTGGAGGCCCAAGGCCCAAGGGAGGTGACAAAAATAAAAAAAAATCATACTTACCTTTTGTTACCTCTATTGAACCTCCTCACAGCGTCTGGCACTCTCCTGCAATGTCATGCGCCCACAGTCACTGCTGAGACTTGTGATTGGGCCACCGGTGGTCACATGGGCACGCTGAGCGTTATGATGTTATGACGCTCAGCATGCCCATTTCCCAGTCCTATCATTGCTACTACGTCCAGCTGCCAAATGGTTATTATTCTGGTGATCTTTTTGCATCAAAGTCCATACATGGGCGATAAAGGTGAAGAAGACCAGGGCAACTCTTAGACAACACCTCAGTCTAGCCAGCATAAAACCTGTTGCAGCCACAAGAATCCATTATCTTGTGAAAAGAAACATAACTTCTAGGTTCTAGTTCTTCCTGTCTATTTTGGAAGCCAGATGTTGACTTAGCTTCTTCCATAAATACTTGCATGGGTGTTATTACTTATGGCCCTTATGGTTTCTAGGAATCCTAACAGTGCTCTACACTATGTTTTATAGATAGGTTCCTAGGAGCCCTGACAGTGTTCTACACTATGTTTTATAGATAGGTTTCTAGGAGCCCTAATAGTATTCTACACTATGTTTTATAGATAGGTTCCTAGGAGCCCTGACAGTGTTCTATATTATGTTTTATAGATAGGTTCCTAGGAGTCCTGACAGTGTTCTACACTATATTTTATAGATAGGTTCCTAGGAGCCCTGACAGTGTCGTACACTATGTTTTATAGATAGGTTCCTAGGAGCCCTGACAGTGTTTTACACTATGTTTTATAGATAGGTTCCTAGGAGCCCTGACAGTGTTCTACACTATGATTTATAGATAAGTTCCTAAGAGGCCTGACAGTGTTCTACACTATGTTTTATAGAGAGGTTCCTAGGAGCCCTGACAGTGTTCTACACTATGTTTTATAGATAGGTTCCTAGGAGCCCTGACAGTATTCTACACTATGTTTTATAGATAGGTTCCTAGGAGTCCTGACAGTGTTCTACACTATGTTTTATAGATAGGTTCCTAGGAGCCCTGACAGTGTTCTACACTATGTTTTAAGTCAATTTAAGGTGTGGTTCATACTGATTTTGTTTGACCTGAAACAAATCTTGGTCCCGAACCCAAAATAAAAAACTTGAGAAGTTTTCCGATTTCTATATAGAACTACAATGGTCCTTCAAGTGTCAGTATATTAAAGAGAATCTATCAGGTCCAAAATGTCCCCCAAACCAATAAGAGTGCAACGTAGGGGACGTTAATAGGAGTAGAAACATACCTTTGAGGTGACAAACAGATTTGCTTACATACAGGTGTGAGTGCTCTGCCTGTCCCCTGGAATCACTGCCTAACACTTCCCCTTTAGCTGTAAGTAAAATTTTCAGACATTCTGTCTGAAAGGAAATCTGATAAATCAGATCCACCCCCAGTGCACTTGCAGGCTTGGTTGCATATCTGTAAAGAGATAATTATCTCTGCAACGCTTCCTCACTTTGTGGCCACAAAGCTATTTTTCTGCTCCTACTAAAGGCCCCTACATGGCACTCTTATTAGTTTGGGGGGGGGGGATTTCGGATCTGATAGATTTCTTTTAATGTATTTTGGGCGACCTTTGTGAGTTACAAAAAAATTGTAACTTGAGACAATAACTCTATGGAAAATCAATAATTGGTTCCAAAGTCCTTAAAATATCAACCCAAAATAAGAAAAAAGACAAAGAAATGACTAATAAAGGTAAAGCAGTAATTACTGGAGGTTGTAAGGCCGGGGACCAACGTGGCGTAAATGCCGCAGTCTGGCCACGGCGCAAACGCTGCGGAAAAAACACAGTGTTTTAAAGTCCCTGCAAAGTAGATGGGATTTTAGCAAATCCCATCAACACATTGCAGAAAAATACCCGTAAGCGGAAATGCTGCGATCTCCAGAACCTTCGCTGTTTTGGAAATCTCAGCATGTCAATTATACCTACAGAAATTCCAGCGATTTCCCTTTAGGTATAACTAAATCAGAAAGTTCGCAGAAGAAATCTCTGCGGACTTTCTGTGAAAAGCGCTGAGGGAAACCCCGCAATGCATTTCCGTCGCGGTTTTTCCCACAATGCATTTTTGCTGTGGCCTGCTACGTTGGGCCTTAGCCTAAATTACTTTCTATGTTGAGGAGAGGAGTTTCTTCACGGTCATGTACAGTACACATGTCTGGCTATTCAATACATCTGGAAAGTGCTGGAAAGGACCAATTGGTGGATACTACGAGGTGGTGGAGGTCTTCAGCCACCACTATGATCCACCTCTGTCCCCGCCATCTCTTCTTTCCATGAACTCTTCTGATCATGTTACACCGCACTTTAAGACCTTGTGTTTGCTTCTGTGGTGCTTTTTTTTTTGCTTTTGCTTTTCTGCCAGTTCATTGCACACTGCACATTATCATCATTTCCTTCTTTATTGCAGAACGATATGAGCTATCCACACAATTACATTCAGTTTTCTATTTCAGATGAGATTTCACATCTTTAGGATAACTTTCCCTTTTTGCTTTTATTCTTTTAACTAGGCTGCAAAATTCTTCTACGAACCCAATGTCTCTGTAATAGCCATATTAGATCTAAATCTTATGAATTGTGGTCTATAAATGCATCTTTAGAACAATGGCTCAATGACAGCAAAATTTCCTAAGCAGTTTAGGGCTCTTCTTGTTCTAGTGTCATGAACAGTGCTGTCAACACTGTTGTCACCAGTCGTTGCCCTAGTACAAGATGTTATGTGCCAATAACAAAGCTGTTGTATCCTGGTATTGTGTTTTGATCAGGCAATATCCTCCAGACCATGACTGAAGATCATAGAGCAGTTCCTGATATGGTTCTCTTTGTTGATTTTGTTTACTGTACCTCGAGCCACCTTGTTCCAAGTCTGCCCCAAGTCATTGCTCCTGATACTTGTAGTACTATCTGACTTTGATGCCAATAAAAAAACATTATATTTATAGTTGATGTCCATGTGCAGTGACCACATCTCTGTGCTTTACCCACATTCCTGTGTCCTATCCTGTGTCTATGTTCCTGTTCTACGATTTAATTCTAGTCCTGTAACCATATTCCACCCTGGGTCTTACTTTTAGTCTTAATGCTTTTGGTTAAAGTCTGGGTCTGGTATGTTTCTGTTTTCCACATATCTTGTCTGTTCCTAGTGTTCATGTTCTTCTTCCATGCGCCATGTCTTGACTTTTCCCGGTCCTACTATATCCACCTGCTAAATGGTTATTATTCTGGTGATCTTTTTGCAACAAAGTCCATACTTCTTTACCGGGGATAAAGGTGAAGATCAGGGCAACTCTTAGACTACACCTTGGACTAGCCAGCAAAAAACCTGTTGCAGTCACAAAGATCCATTATCTTTTCAAAAGAAAAATAACTTCTAGGTTCTAGTTCTTCCTGTCTATTTTGGAAGCCAGATGTTGACTTAGCTTCTTCCATAAATACTTGTATGGGTGCTTACTTATGGCACTGGCATGTATCTTTGTCTCCATTCCTTGAGACTGAAAGTCTAACCTCTCCTCCATTTAAAGGGGTTGTCCATGATTTTTTATTTATTGCCTATTCTTAGGATAGTCCCTAAATATTCGATTGGTGGGGTCCGACAGCCGGCTCCACACGATTCAGCTCTGTGGTATTAGTTGTGCAGCTCAGCTTCCATTGAAGTCAGCTGCTTCTGGCTCCGTGCACTATATAGAATGGGCAGTAATAAATAATAAATCACTCAAATATGCTGCAAATCAGTGAAGAATTATTGAAAATCCATAAACGGAATGCGCCATTTTGGTCTATCAGGACCTTCCTCACACATCAGATTGCCACAAGAGCTTAGAATGGAAGTCAGGGTGTAGAAGCACCAAGTGGGTAGGCAGCAGCACCGCTATGTAGGTAGTGCTCTTGAATGCTTTCACTAGAAGCTACTGTATAGTATGGGGACTGGATGTACCCCCAAACAGATGATCCATTCAGGGGCTGGCTGTCATTCCTCTACCAGTGAGATATATTTATCCAATAGATAAGCCATGAATAGAAAAATCATGGACAATCCTTTTAATTTCCATTCCCAGAATTAGCAATTAGCTTTAGGTGAAGGGATGGTTCACACTCCAAGTCACATGTTAAGGAAATGGTGAGTCCTTTCAAAGGCTTATCTTGAAACTGGGCCCCAATGCAAAATCTTTAATGAGGCCCCCACTTAACCTGTGTTATCTGTAACTGGTGAGGCCTTTGGGCCCCCTCAGGCTCCAGGGTCCAGTAGTGATTGCTCAGTCACAAGAACATTGAGGTAGAACACTTGTACACTTGTCGGGATCAGAACAACTACAGGTCAGAACCTAATCCTGAATTATTTATATCCATATTATTTAGACCTTGTTACATATAACAGGTCAAGTACTTACCATATGGTCTTATACAGCAGTAATGCGACTGAGACATCTATGAGTTGGCTTCTAATAAACACTAGTCTGGGAAGTGTCTTTGCTTATGTGTCAAATGCATTCTTGGAAAGCATATCACTTTCTGCACAATGTGCACATCTCTTCTGTGATATTGGTATACTGTGGATAATTTAGTATGCTCACATCATATAGTAAGATAATTTAGTCACATAAATCACATAGGAAACATCTTTAAATTAGCAAGCGTGAACCAGGCTGCTACACTATATCACGGTTTATTTTAGCTTGCCCCAGGAGAGATATTTCTAGTGAACCAATTACAAATGAGAAATCTAATCCTAGCGAATGCTGCAGTCTTTACTACAGTATATACAGTAGCCAGCAGGTGCAAGGAGTGCAGAGTAAGGGAATATGTCATCTTTCATATCTGTAAAATATGCAGCTAATCTCTGGATTGTGCATTGCATACATACAATATATACAATGACTTGTGTATCAGTGTTATAAGAAGGCACAGTGCATCGTCAGTGTGTGCCAATGAACAATGGGTGGGAAGGTAAGGGGTTTTTGGGCTAATAATAGTGATGACCTATAATAAAGATAGGTTACTAATATTAGAATGATGGGAGTCTGACACCCACTACCCCCATTGTTTAGTTCTCAAAAGGTGATACACAGAGAATGGAGCAGGAAACAAACAGCGCTGTTTTCTGTGTAGTGGCTGAATTGAGTCAATGGAGCTGATCTAAATCAGTAGTGAGCTGCAGTAACCTAGTTTGGCCACCACACAGAGAACAGTGCTATCTGCTTCCTGTGTAAAAGTCACTGAGAACAGTTGATCAATGTAGGTGTCAATGTCAGACCCTCACCAATCTGATATTAGTGGCCTATCTTTAGGATATTTCAGCCCAGAAACCCTTTAATAATACGGCTGGAATTGTGGACGCCGGCCTGGATTGCGCGAGATCCGGTCCGACATTGAAGATGGCCGAAGTAGCGCACAGGAGTGCACTGGAGCGAGGAAGAGGTAAGTTGCAGTGTTTTCTATGTTTCTATCCTCCCCTGGGTCTCCGATCATTATACTCTGGGGTCTGAAAAGACCCCAGAGTATAATAATCGTTCATGGGTGGTCCACTATGGGGCATAATACTGTGTGCAGGGGCCACTATGGGGCAAACTACTGTGTGCAGGGGCCACTATGGGGCAAACTACTGTGTGCAGGGGCTACTATGGGGCAAACTACTGTGTGCAGGGGCTACTATGGGGCAAACTACTGTGTGCAGGGGCCACTATGGGGCAAACTACTGTGTGCAGGGGCCACTATGGGGCAAACTACTGTGTGCAGGGGCTACTATGGGGCAAACTACTGTGTGCAGGGGCCACTATGGGGCAAACTACTGTGTGCAGGGGCCACTATGGGGCAAACTACTGTGTGCAGGGGCTACTATGGGGCAAACTACTGTGTGCAGGGGCTACTATGGGGCAACCTACTGCGTGCAGGCGTCACTATGGGGCAAACTACTGCATGCAGGGGCCACTATGGGGCATAATATTGTGTGCAGGGGCCACTATGCTGCATAATACCGTGTCCAGGGGCCACTATGGGGCATAATACCGTGTGCAGGGGCCACTATGGGGCAATAATAGTGTGCGCAGGAATGCGGTTTGTGTGTGGGGGGGTTGGGGGCGGCGGCTTGGGGGGGGCCCCATGTCAAATGTTCGCCTTGGGGCCCAGCCATTCCTAGTTACGCCACTGCCCAGTGCCATACGTGTGCCAACCAAACTTTAGGGGGTACAAACCCTAAAAAGAGAGGAGACCTCCTGAACTCCGAGGCCCAGCAGAACGTTCTCACATCTGCCAGGCTCTCCTTCATTTTACAGTTGACATGCGTCCTAAGTTACATGTACATGACTATGTGCATGTGCCAGGTCTGTTGTAGGACACCATGGACAGCACAAGGATGATACCAGTTTGCTGGCCGTGCCTCCACTGCCCCATTTCTTTTTGTCTGTGGGCCTGGGCCTCAAAACAGACACAGGTGTAGGAGCTGTCATAAATTTTGCCCCAGACTCATGGCCGAATACATGTACCCGTGATAATACACGGGAGTTTGTATGGGGCATTGTAATAAATGTGTCAGAGAGCTAGCTGTGATAAACATGACTAGCACACTGACCATGCACACCGTCATGTGCATGTAGCCTTAGGCTACATTCACTGGACAATGAATAATGGTCGTATGACATGAATACGGCAGTATTCATTTCAGTGTCAGTGAATGAGGACTATTCACATGACCGTTATTTTGATGGTCTGTTGCCACGTACCGTCAAAATATAGGTCTTGTCCTATTTTTGGCTGATTTCACGGATCCTGTCCATACCCTAAAATGTATGGGGATCCATGTAAATGGGTGCCCCTTAGGTGCATGACGGCCATAAAAAATGGGCTTTTTTCAACGCCACTTTGCACCTCTTTCGTGTGGGTCTTGTCCTGAAAGGGGTGTGGTGAGCACATTACTTGCTTATGTCACCAAAAAGGGGTGTGATACACAACACAAGGGGTAGGGCCAAAATTCTCCCGCAACTCCACTGCCAAATGTTGGTTTTATTATAGAAATAGTTTTTGTCATGTATATAAGTTCTATACAGCATGATGACATCATATAAGGGAATATGGATCCACTGCCTGTAGTGTGCCCAGGAGCAGAGTTTCCCCTTAGGCCCAAAAGCTCCAAGCCAAACCTCTGTTGTGGTATCATAGCTCCGAGTTTTCCTTTACTCTTTATTTTACTGTGACCTTTAAAGATACCTTGGTTTCTTATGATCCATGAATGCCCAAAGGAAATTTTGAAAGCAGAAATAAAGGAACTACTTTCCAAAGTTTATGTAGCATGCCAAATCCAAACAGACAGATATGTGTAAAGCAAAAAAACAATTCAGGTTCATTAAGCAATGCAAGAAGTAGCCAATTCCAATATCAAACCTCAGCTCCTGGAAGGCCGATATGTGCTATGATTCACTTGTTCTGCAATGGAGCTGTAGCAGCGATCAGTGGAAGGCAATGTAGCAGACGCCGGAACATTTACTTTCCATTGAAACGTGTCAGCAAAAATAAAATACTCTCATTGCATGCCAAAGATAAAAGACCTACTACGTTTTATATAGGACACATGACATTGCAAATTCTGTAAAATTGAATTCTTTCTGAACGGATTAGTCATTTATTTTTCACGACCCATGTCATGCTGTATATGCTGGCTTTGTGAAAAATGAAATACCCGCATATAAGCGTTACGAGGAATAAATTGTTCAGATGAAGTAAGGAGATGTACCTCTGTCCTCTGGAGCAGGGCACATTGTTTCCTTGCAGTTATTTTAACTTGCGCTCGGCCAAAAGTTCTTTGGCAGGAAGGGTAAGATCTGTAAGTGCCAAGTACAGCAATGTTTTATCAGTTGCTGCCACCTAGGGATTTATAGACATTGAGGTGATTAGTAAAATATCTGACTTTGCAAAATGTTTTATAGTATGTAAGATTAGGACATGAATTTTCTGGTTATGTCCATGGCAAGGCCTATTTAAAGAACAAAGCTCTTGGGAACATTTACATACCGTTGAATTATTGCAGAGTAGAGATAAAATACCTGACAATGGCAGCTGCTCCAATGTTGGAGGCGGCAGTATGTCTATCTCCAGTTTCACTGCCCTTGTCAAAAGGAGTGTGTCAAGGAGTGTATACACAGGGTTGGAAATAGGGTACCTGGGGGGAGTGGTCATGTCATTGAATATGAGACGTGTATCATAGGGCCAACCCATAAAGCTGCTATGGAACTCATAAGAAGAGGGAACCTAAATTAGACTAGGCCTACTGAACCTCAATTTTCTTTTGGCTGGGTTCACCTGTAGGGCACTCCCTCTCTCCAGCTATGCAGCAAAATTAGAGAACCATGGAAGCGGTAAGCAGCCAATAAAGGAAATCAGTCAGGGCGATGAAGGACACTAAACCACCCACAGGTCCTTATGAACCAGGGGTTTAGGGTCCCAAATAGCCCTCTTGCAAAACTGTGCACATCAGCATTGAAAAAAACCTTTATACATACTTAGTGTCTGTACTTGTGGGTTAGAAACTGACCAAGGTCAACATCTGCATCGAGTTTGTAAGTTGTGAGGTTCCTCCTGCACTCCAAAAGTGTACGGCTTATTTGTTGATGGTTAATTTGGAATTTGATTGAGAACCCCAATGGGGAAAGAGGCTGATGTGAGTATTGACAAGCTACAGTGCCTTGCAAAAGTATTCAGCCCCCTTGAACTTTTCAACCTTTTGCCACATTTCAGGCTTCAAACATAAGGATATAAAATTTTAATTTTTTGGCGAAGAATCAACAACAAGTGGGACACAATTGTGAAGTGGAACGAAATTTATTGGATATTTTAAACTTTTGTAAAAAATAACTGAAAAGTGGGGCGTGCCAAATTATTTGGCCCTCTTAAGTTAATACTTTGTAGCGCCACCTTTTGCTGCGATTACAGCTGCAAGTTGCTTGGGGTATGTTTCTATCAGTTTTGCACATCGAGAGACTGAAATTCTTGCCCATTCTTCCTTGGAAAACAGCTGGAGCTCAGCGAGGTTGGATGGAGAGCGTTTGTGAACAGCAGTTTTCAGCTCTTTCCACAGATTCTCGATTGGATTCAGGTCTGGACTTTGACTTGGCCATTCTAACACCTGGATACGTTTATTTGTGAACCATTCCATTGTAGATTTTGCTTTATGTTTGGGATCATTGTCTTGTTGGAAGATAAATCTCCGTCCCAGTCTCAGGTCTTTTGCAGACTCCAACAGGTTTTCTTCCAGAATGGTCCTGTATTTGGCTCCATCCATCTTCCCATCAATTTTAACCATCTTCCCTGTCCCTGATGAAGAAAAGCAAGCCCAAACCATGATGCTGCCACCACCATGTGTGACAGTGGGGATGGCGTGTTCAGGGAGATGAGCTGTGTTGCTTTTACGCCAAACATATCGTTTTGCATTGTGACCAAAAAGTTCGATTTTGGTTTCATCTGACCAGAGCACCTTCTTCCACATGTTTGGTGTGTCTCCCAGGTGGCTTGTGGCAAACTTTAAATGAGACTTTTTATGGATATCTTTGAGAAATGGCTTTCTTCTTGCCACTCTTCCATAAAGGCCAGATTTGTGCAGTGTACGACTGATTGTTGTCCTATGGACAGACTCTCCCCACCTCAGCTGTAGATCTCTGCAGTTCATCCAGAGTGATCATGGGACTCTTGGCTGCATCTCTGGTCAGTCTTCTCCTTGTTTGAGATGAACGTTTAGAGGGACGGCAGGGTCTTGGTAGATTTGCAGTGGTCTGATACTCCTTCCATTTCAATATGATCGCTTGCACAGTGCTCCTTGGGATGTTTAAAGTTTGGGAAATCTTTTTGTATCCAAATCCGGCTTTAAACTTCTCCACAACATTATCACGGACCTGCCTGGTGTGTTCCTTGGTCTTCATGATGCTCTCTGCGCTTTAAACAGAACCCTGAGACTATCACAGAGCAGGTGCATTTATACGGAGACTTGATTACACACAGGTGGATTATATTTATCATCATCAGTCATTTAGGACAACATTGGATCATTCAGAGATCCTCACTGAACTTCTGGAGTGAGTTTGCTGCACTGAAAGTAAAGGGGCCGAATAATATTGCACACCCCACTTTTCAGTTTTTTATTTTTTACAAAAGTTTAAAATAACCAATAAATTTCGTTCCACTTCACAATTGTGTCCCTCTTGTTGTTGATTCTTCACCAAAAAATTTAAATTTTATATCTTTATGTTTGAAGCCTGAAATGTGGCAAAAGGTTGAAAAGTTCAAGGGGGCCAAATACTTTCGCAAGGCACTGTATATATGATGCGAATTATGGTGGTGTTGTATACAGTGAAATCTTTTTGAGCCGACCACCCTAATTTTCACAGAAAAATAGTCTTTTAAAGGGGTGGTCCTCTCAAAGAAAAAAGTATACAGAATGTAGTTCAAAGCATATAATGAAGTCAGGAAGCATGTACTCCCCCCCAAACCCCCAAATAATGATGAACGAGATAGAAATCATGTATTTTATACTTCAGCATATTACACAATACCAGATATCACATCAGTGTATGACACAGAACCAGGCCTAGACTGGAACTAATAAAACAGCCATGGTACTGTGCACAAGTCACTCCAACCCAAACACATGACTTTAGGTGGGGGGGGGCACATCTCTTTCTTACTCTCCCGGTAACCTGCACATTTCTTAGTTTGAGATGGTTCCATCTTTCTTTGTCCCCAAAATAGCCTGTTTCTAAATATTGGTCCCCAGTATGGCTTTCCTCTCATTCCTACTCACCAACATAGCTCCCCCTCTCATTCCTAGTTGCCAGCATGATATCCCTTTAAATCATGGTCGATCACAAACGAGTATGCATCCAAGTTGGGGGCCTAGTTTATCACGGAATGTATGACATCCAAGTGCATTCCATGATGCATTCATATCTATGGGGTTTCTAGAGTTATTCTGTTCTGATACCATGGATGATTATAGAGCAGGTCCTATTCTGCTCTGTGTTATTGGACCGGAATGGATCCAGAAGACCCATAGACGTGAATACATCATCGAATGCACTTGGATGTCACAGCGTGTGTCATCCGACTGTATTCCGTGATAAACCCAGCCCCTAACTCAGATGTACACTTGTGTGCATAGACCCTTAAAGGGGTATTCCCATCTCAAGGATCTTATCTATATTGGTAGCTTATGTAAATTGAAGACTTTTCCTAAATATATTGCTTTAGAAATGCTGCATTGTTTTCCTGCTATGTGAAATTATATCTCCCATTGTTTACACAGTGTTTCCATAACCATGGACCTGTGTGATAGGACAAGTGAGGTCACCCACTGCTCTCACTGTTATCTACAGCTCTGCAGGCAGGACAATCAGATCAGCTAATTGCAGTTTGATAAAGCCCTGTCTGTTATCTCTCTATCTAAACACACAGATATCACTGAGGTCATTCTTTAGAAGCATCTGCATATTCATAGTGTCCTGTTCAGCAAGCTGGGAGGTGGATTCAGGAAGTAAGAAGAAGACACAGTAGGCAAAGCTGCTGAAACAGGGAGATGGGAAAACCACTTTAATCTTGGTCCCTTGGTCCTCAAAATGGTTCCCCTCCATGTGCTAAAAAATGAGTCTTTGTTTGGATAAGATTAACCCCTTAATGACCCAGGGCGTAATAGTACATCCTGAGTCGCATTATGATGTATGGAGAGCGCTCTCCATACACCATGGGTGCCGGCTGTATAATACAGCCAGGACCTGCCGCTAACAGCAGCGATCGGTGCCTGCACCGATCGCGGCTGTTAACCCTTTAGATGCCGCGGTCAAACGGGACCGCAGCGTCTAAATAGCGCAGCCGCCATCAGTGCCGCCATTTTTCCCCCATCGCCGCCCTCCAGAACGTCATCGGAGAGTGGCGCTTGGTTGCCATGACAGCCGGAAGCCTATTGAAGGCTCCCAGGCCTGCCATTACAGTATAGCTATTACACGATGCCAGAGGCATTTTGCTATTGTATGTCAGTGAATAGTTTGAGCGATCAGACTCCCTAGGTTTCAAGGTCCCTAGGGAGTCTGATCATACAAGTAAAAGTAGAAAAGAAAAAAGTTTTTAAAAGTATGAAAAAATTTAAAAAAACACAAAAGTTCAAATCACCCCCCTTTCCCTAGATCAGATATAAAAGTAAATAAACAAAAGTAAGCATAAACACTTTAGATATTCCCGCACGCCAAAATGCCCGAACTATTAAAATATTAAAATATTTATCTAATACCATGAACGGCGTAGCGGGGAAAAAAAATCAAAATGGCCAAATAGCGGTTTTTTCAACACTTTGCCTCCTATAAAAAATTAAATAAAAAACTGATCAAACCATCAGATCTTTCCCCAAATGGTATCAATAAAAACGTCATGTTGTCCCGCATAAAAAGACGCCTTACCCAGCTCCATACATGTAAATATGAAAAAGTTACAGGTGACACAATATGGCGACGCAAAATTTTTTTTCTATTTAGCAAAGTTTTTAATTTTTTAAAAGGTATCAAAACATTACAAATACTATATAAATTTGGTATCGCCGTGTTCATACTGACCCGCAGAATACAGGTACCATGTCATTTTTACCACAGAGTGAATGCTGTAAAAATTAAACCCATATGAATTTGGCGCAAATGTAGTTTTTCTCCAATTGCTCCTCATTCTGAATTTTTTTCCAGCTTCCCAGTACATTGCACAGCATATTGAATAGTGAAATTACAAAGTACAATTTGTTTCGCAAACAATAAGCCACCATGTGACTCTGTGAACTGAAAAATGAAAAAGTTATGGCTCTTGGAATGTGGGGAGGGAAAAACGAAAATGCAAAAACAAAAAATGGCCCGGTCATTAAGGGGTTAAAGTGTAACTTCCATAGAGTATAATGGGAAAAAGATTAGTCACTGAAAAAAATTGGTCTTTGGCGGGTGGGGGTGGGGGCCTTCCCAAAGGAATGGTCTTCTGGAGAGGTTTCACTGTAAATGAACATATAATACAGTGGGGAAAAAAAAGTATTTAGTCAGCCACCAATTGTGCAAGTTCTCCCACTGAAAAAGATGAGGCCGGCCTGTAATTGTCATCATAGGTAGACCTCAACTATGAGAGACAAAATGAGAAAACAAATCCAGAAAATCACATTGTCTGATTTTTTAAGAATTTATTTGCAAATTATGGTGGAAAATAAGAATTAATAAGTAGACCTGCACCAGGCTGGGAAGACTGAATCTGCAATAGGCAAGCAGCTTGGTGTGAAGAAATCAACTGTGGGAGCAATAATTAGAAAATGGAAGACATACAAGACCACTGATAATCTCCCTCCATCAGGGGCTCCACGCAAGATCTCACCCCGTGGGGTCAAAATGATCACAAGAATGGTGAGCAAAAATCCCAGAACCACATGGGGGGACCTAGTGAATGACCTGCAGAAATCTGGGACTAACGTAACAAAGGCTACCGTCAGTAACACACTACGCCGCCAGGGACTCAGATCCTGCAGTGCCAGACGTGTCCCCCTGCTTAAGCCAGTACATATCTGGGCCCGTCTGAAGTTTGCTAGAGAGCATTTGGATGTTCCAGAAGAGTATTGGGAGAATGTCATATAGTCAGATGAAACCAAAGTAGAACTGTTTGGTAGAAACACAACTCGTCGTGTTTGGAGGAGAGTGAATGCTGAGTTGCATCCAAAGAACACCATACCTACTGTGAAGCATGGGGGGGGCAACATCATGCTTTGGGGCTGTTTCTCTGCAAAGGGACCAGGACGACTGATCCGTGTACATGAAAGAATGAATGGGGCCATGAATCATGAGATTTTGAGTGCAAACCTCCTTCCATCAGCAAGAGCATTGAAGATGAAACATGGCTGGGTCTTTCAGCATGACAATGATCCCAAGCACACCGCCAGGGCAACGAAGGAGCGGCTTCGTAAGAAGCATTTCAAGGTCCTGGAGTGGCCTAGCCAGTCTCCAGATCTCAACCCCATAGAAAACTTTTGGAGGGAGTTGAAAGTCCGTGTTACCCAGCAACAGCCCCAAAACATCACTGCTCTAGAGGAGATCTGCATGGAGGAATGGGCCAACATACCAGCAACAGTGTGTGCCAACCTTGTGAAGACTTACAGAAAACGTTTGACCTCTGTCATTGCCAACAAAGGATATATAACAAAATATTGAGATGAACTTTTGTTATTGACCAAATACTTATTTTCCACCATAATTTGCAAATAAATTCTTTAAAAATCAGACAATGTGATTTTCTGAATTTGTTTTCTCATTTTGTCTCTCATAGTTGAGGTCTACCTATCATGTCAATTACAGGCCGGCCTCATCTTTTTAACTTGGACAATTGGTGGCTGACTAAATACTTTTTTTCCCCACTGTATATACAAATAATGGAATGTATCATCACCGTCCTTTATTCTACTGTATATCCACACTTGCTGTAATGGCAGCGGATATCGCTAATCAGGCCCCCATGAAATAGTGCTGCATAGCACCCAGTGAAAATGGGCAGAAGCTAGTAGTCCTTATTGGCTCCTGATTTTAGCGAAGCAGTGGCACTCTGGGGAAGAGGTGCAGTTATAGGGGCCCAACCCGTTCTTCAAGTAAGCAAAGAATCTCACACACTCATAATGGACTAAATGCAGTATTTTAATATGCAGCAACGATGTGACGTTTCGGTCACATCGATCTTGGTCAGACGCAGATGCTGCAGAGTTTTTGGGCACATAAGAGAAGAAGGGTTTCCACTTTCCAATATGGCTTTGCCGCCTTCTCCTCTTATGTGACCGAGATTCCTGCAATATCTGCTCCTGATAAAGGTCAGTGACCGAAACGTCACATCTTTGCTGCCTATAAAAATAATCAATTAATATTACAATTAAATTATTCCATTACAAGTATATGAGATTCTTTCCTTACTGGCTCCTGGTTCAAAAAGATTCCTTACTTGAGGCGCCATTTATCAGCTCTGTGCAAAGTTTTTCCCAAGCAGACAACGCCTCTAGGACCCCATAAGAATTTCTTTGCTGTATTGCACTGTATTGAGTTAAAAATGATGCTGTCTCGTATCATTTCTGGCAGCTCTTACCTGTAAGCCGCTGTGCTGTGCGCTCATCATCAGTCAGCCATGTTTGCCATATCTCATATATTATTAATTATGTTCAGAACGGATTTCTTCTAGATTATAATTCTGCATGTCTGCACCTCTGCCGTTCCCGCAGTGCCCCCTTGGAGACAGGAGAGGAATGACTAGCTAATAATTCAACATAAGTTATCATCATACACCTGTATAAATGATAAATGCAGCATCTAAACTATCCTATCTCCCAGTTGTGTCCTGACACATTTTTAATTTGCATCTGCCAGATGTAGCAGTGCTGAGTTTGTCATATATTATCCAGATACAGAAAGGTGCTACATAATAAGGACTTGCCTTTCACGTATAGCATTTTTCAGAAAATGTAGGTTTTTCTCCATTTCTTAAAATCAGAAGTGGATCCAGGCAGTTCCTTTGCAGTATTGTGCAAAGATTTTAGGCAGATGTGCAAACATTTTGCCAAACTTAACAACAAATAAAACGTGATGACTGTCAGTGTACAATGCAGTGCCACGACCTACCGATAACTGCGGCTTCATGGGAAACAGAGCTCTCGGGAATTTTCCATCCAAAGACACAGACCCTGACAGAATGAACTCCGGTATACACTCGCCACGTTAGCAGCATATGGACAGCAGTTGTATGCTGTACTGGAGGATGCCCATTTCTTTAAATGGACTGAAAGATTAGATGTAGGCAGGAAATCTCATACACTTGTAGTGAATTAAGAGTTATTAATTAGCATATCAAACAACATGAGTGAGAGCCCTGCTCGAAGGAGCTTACAATCTATGAGGAGATAGGGGGACATAAGAGGTCAGAGGGCTTGTTTGCTACCATGGTCCAGCCATCTTTTAATAAATAAGGTCATATAACTGAAGCTGTATGAGCCATCACCAGCCGGTATCTGTGGATATACCGATGCTAAGTGTATGGAGTGCAGGGTAACTTCTAGACGGAGGGGACAGGATCTGAGGAACAGAGGAGAAGGATAGAAAAGGATAAGAAATGTTAGTGTAATGTGCAGAGGTGTAGTACAATGTGATCAGGTCATGTGATAAGCCTGACCATACAGATGTGATTTTAGGGCAGTTTTGAAGCTGCTGTAGTTGGGGATTAATCGGATTGTCTGGGGTAAAGCATTGCAGAGCACCGGTGCAGCTCAAGAAAAGACTTGTAGATGGGAGTGGGATGTTTGGATAACAAAGTATTCAAGGTCATTGGCAGAGCTAAGAGGATGGTAAGAGCTGTAGAGAGTGACGAGGGAGGAGATATAGGGGGGCGCAGCGCTATGGAGGGATTTGTGGGTGAGTGTGATAATTTTATATTGTATTCTGTGATGGATGGGCAACCATTGCAGTGACTGGTACAAGGTAGATGCGTCTGTGTACCGGTTTGACAAAAGGAGGGGCTGGTGGCTGCACTCAGGACAGATTGTAGTGGGGAGAGTTTAGTAAGAGGAAGCCCAATTAGATGAGAATTGCAGCAGTCAAGATGAGAGAGAATCAGAGCGACAATGAGGGGTTTTAATGTTTAATGTGAGAAAAAGGGCGAATTCTAGAGATGTTTTTGAGGTGCAGGTGGCAAGATTGTGCAAGTGACTGAATGTGTGGGGTGAAGGTGAGATCCGAGTCAAATACAAACCCAAGACAGTGGGAATGCTGCCTCGGTGTAATAGTAAGACCGCAAACAGAAATTGAGATGTCAGGGTTAGGTCAGTTAGTAAACGGAGGGAACACTAGACTGTGCAGCCTTTGCTTGGCTGTATTTTACTTGCTGCTCCTTGTTTCACTGGTATTTACATGCAGTAAATGCGTGGACAAACTACATTTCCCATAATTCATCTGCCTGCTCTCACTCTCTGTGTACCCTTCCGTTCTCCACTGTCCCCTGCAATAAAATCACAGGTAATAAATCACTCACACATCTGAGGTCACATGCTGCTGTGATGTTTCATTTGGAAGCTCACTCCCCCCATGAGCAGCAAACACAGAGCATTAGAACAGGCAGGTGAATCATGGGAAATGTAGTTTGTCCACATATTCACTGCATTCACTGATACAAGACGCAGCAAGCAAAATAAACCCAAACAAAGGCTGCACAAGGGAACAGTAAGTCTTTAGCACTTCTGTGAATCTATTTGCAGATAATTTTTGGAAGCTGGATAACCCCTTTAAGTATGTAGGCAGATGTGGAAAAATGCTGCAAAGTAAGAATGCTTACAAAAATAGATGTGTTATTAGTTTATTTTTATTAATTAACAAAGTCAAGTCAGTGAATGAAAAAGAAATCTAAATCATGTGAATACTTGGTGTGATCGCCCTTTGGCAGACAAGTTCTAGAAGTGATGATACGGCCCCCACAAAGCCCTCATCTCAACATGATCCAGTCTGTCTGAGATTACATGAAGAGACAGAAGGATTTGAGCAATGCTATATCTGTGCTTATTTCTCCAAGATGTTTAGAACCAGGGCGAGAGTCAGTATTCGGCAAACCCAGGCAGATGCTGGGGCCACTGGGAACTAAAAACATCAGTTTAATTGGCACAATAGTCATGGTCAGTCTCTTTCCTTTCCAACCTTGCTGTCATGTGTCCGCAGCCCCCCTGTCAGCCCCATTTTTCTCTTCTCTGACCTCTCACCTCTTTGTGACTACTGTCTTCTCCAAGTGATATATAGTACTTCTGCAACTGACTTGCACAGGTGATGGAAGTTGGTATGTACAGCTATACAGATGTATCTACAGTGGCTGAAGATAAGTGATAGAAAAGCAGGGAAAGTTTTAATAGTGTTAATTTGCTAATGTTTATAAATCAGTTCACTGTACATTTCTTCTGCCCTTGTATCTCACCCTTGTTACACAGCTGTCTAATGTTAGTGAGTGTCTATATATACTGTATAGTAGTAATGAAGAACCATTACAATTGTCCAGTGAAATCATAAAAGCCCAGCGGATTCCATTATAAGTTAATTGGATCTGCTGAGTAAAAGTGGTGTCTGCCATGAGACGAAGCTGACACTATGTTGTGGTTTGCATTTATAACAGAGATCACGACGTAGATGTGAGCAGAACCTTTAATTGTTTTTTTTTTTTTTTCTGTGTTAAAGGATTCTTAAAAAGTGCATTGAGACTACAATTAATGTGTTATATGTATATAATTGTATTGATCTATACATTCAATCAGTGCTTACAGTACTGTGTGAGTAAGGCTAGGTTCATACTGCTGCTTTTCAGTCCGTTGTCCTGACAGAATGACAGATGCAGATAGAGCACCCTCCTATTACATCTGTCACCATTCCCTGTAATGTTACAAACAAGACGGAAGCTTTCTTCTGTATTGTTGTTATTGTGTTAAATGAGAGATAAAGTCTGCAAAATACTGGTGTATATACTAATTTTTATGAGTCACAGCGTTCACTGGATTTAGTTGATTGTGCCTCTTCCTATGACTGACAGGAGGCCCGCTGTGACTTTGGTGTCCAAGGGCCCATCAAAATCTGTAGGCGGCCCTGTTTGAAACAACCTCCCTTCCGAGCTCCTTCAAAAGCTGGCTGTAAGTGCACCTAGAAGAATCAATGGAAGACAAAGGGCAAAGGTCACACCAAATATTGATGGGATTTAGATTTCTCTTTTCTTCATTCACTTCATTTTGTTAATTGACAAAAATTAACTATGAACACTTCTATTTTTGAAGGCAATCTTAGGCCAAGACCACACATGGCAGAAGTGAATCAGATTTTGTGTAATTAATTCCAAACATTGCGGCGGAAAAAGCGGGCGGAAACACTGCGTTTTCAAAAATGCATGAATTATTGAAAAACACAGCATGCTAATATTACCTGCGGAAATGCAGCATTTTCCCCCTAGTTTTATGAGGTGAGGAAGGTAAAAATGAAAAATGTTTTGCTGCATTATTGTTCATCTGTCTTTCTGTTGCATTTTTAGCCTTAGGCTACATTCACACGACCAAGGTGCAAAACTGCCATGAAAAATGGGCATTTTTCATGGCCATCTTGCACCTGAAGAGCGGTCTTTTTGAGGGATAACCCATACATTACAGAGTAAGGAGGGATCCATGAAAACAAACCAAAAGGGAACATGACCTGATTCAAAATAACTTAGATTGTAAGCCCTTGCGGGCAGGGCCCTCTATCCCACTGTGCCAATTGGTCACTGTTAGTATTATCTGTTTTGTATATCTGGAGTACTGTATGTAAATCCGCAAATTAATTCCGCACCATGGAATTAATATAATAATGTACAGCACCATGGAATTAATGATGCTATATAAATAAACAATAATAATAATAGCCCCCATTCACTTGAATTGAATTGAACGCCTCTGTGTGATGTCCGTTTTTTTAACAATTGTCACACGGCAGAATTCAGTTCAAGAGTATGGGGGCTATTCACCGTTAGAAAAAAGAACATCACACGGCCATTATTCACTATCGTGTTAATATAGCTTTACTTTGCAACAATCTTTCAACACCTGCCTAAAACTTTTTGCATAAGAATGTATATTTTACATCCTTTCTGAAATCTACTACTGTGGTGGATTTTTCTGAAAAATACAATGGGGCAGATATATTATGCCTTGTACACTAGTGTTCCGGTATACAAGGCACAAGTTTGCACTGTCCAAATATTAGTAAATCTGGCCCAGTGTGTGTATATAAAGAGATGGCTGAATAGATAGATAGATAGATAGATAGATAGATAGATAGATAATTAGATAGATAGACAGATATGCGTCCTCTTTCACTTTTTGCCTGTCATATTCATAGACTGTTTAGGGTGGGTTCACACTTGTGCTGGAGTCCGACTGAAAATCTTGGAAAACTGTATAGGGACTGGATAGGGAAAGGTTTGCGACACATTGCTTAAAAACCCACCCTTACTGATATTTTATCACAAAGTGATATCCTATATGTGTCTATGTGCTGCCACCCACTGATTATGATATGAATTGCAGTATTTCTGGGCTTTTGTTAACATATTATGATAATATACAGAATTGGTGTCATGAGAAACTGAAGTCCTTAAATTGTACCAAAACTTTTGAACAATTATTGATTCCCTGGCAGCTTTCGTGACAATAATAAACGTTGTAATATACTTTAGTAACAGATTTTGGTTCTTTTCCATGAAATCCTGTGCTGAAATTCACTTTCTGTCCCTTCTGTATTCTTTTCCCTGTTTTTCTATTGCCAGCAGAAATCCTCTCACTGCTTCTCACTGGAGTTCTGGTGTGTGAGCTCTTTAGTAATTCAGGGAACCTGAGGCTGAGGCTTTATACAGTTATATCTCCACCAATATAAAACCTAGAACAGTGTTTCTGGTGTCATATGAAAGATGAGATTGAGGTTGAAGACACAGCCTGGATATGGAAGCTGCATATGAAATCTCAGAATCTTATCTTTCATATGACACCTAACTAGTGTTCTAGGTTTTATAATGCCCAGATAAAACAGTTTGAAGTGACTTTTTCTGTAATTATAAAACCTTTTGCAACAAATATCTAAAATAGGGAAGGGTGTAGCAAGCACTTCATAATGACAGAAATACCAATAATTGTCGTATGTGCATGTCAGAGTTTAGGAAACAAAAGATGTGTAAAAACACGAAATGTAACCCATTCCCCTGTGATCTATATATCTACAGCGTGAGAATTATTTCATACCGTCTGCAGGTAGTATAGACAGGAAATATCTCACGGTTGTAGGATTAGTACTGCCTGAGTTTTTATTAATGTTTTCGTAAATTGCTTTCCAAATGTGGCTCCGTCTAAGGAAACAATTAAGGAAATAGCAGGACTTAGATTTTGATATATTTCACAGCGGGAAATACTGTATTTATCACAATGAATAAATGAAGGAAAAGGAGTCAGAATAATTCAGAATAAGGCAGCTACATGCCATACGTATAATTCTTTAGTTTACCTTATGATTAGACATTTATATGATCCGCCCTACCCTACATGACAGGTCACCTTACTATGGTACAGGTCCCCTGAGCTGTGTCGCATCTCCTATTTGCTAAATTGTACAATATCCCATAATATACAACACCGTGCAGAAGTATTAGGCAGGAGTGGGAAAAATGCTGCAAAGTAAGAATGCTTTAAAAATAGAAGTGTATAATATATATATAGTATATAGTGTAGAATAGTTGTCAATTAACAAAATACAAGTGAATGAACTAAAGAGAAATCCAAATCACATCAATATTTGGTATGACCATCCTTTGCCTTCAAAACATCATCGTGACTGTCATGTCCCAGGACTTGGTTTAATTCACTGACATGTATCTGTGATACTGTTTGTCTTTGTAGTTTGTCCCTTTTCTCTCTCTGTATCCTTAGCTGTGATGCTGTAGCTCCTCCTCTCTCCCCCTCAGTTTAGTTTCACTTCTTTGTAAGCAACATGTCTGCTCAGCTCCTGGTATTTCATCATTTTTCACCTACTGCTGTATGAGGTTCTACAAGATTTACTTGGATTAAAGCATCTGGAATCTTATCTACGCCTCCTCAGTTGAGTTGAACACTATCTGATAAATATCTTGGTGTAAATTGCTGGTTAGCATAGAGACTACAGGACACTCTCACAACCTCACACTTGCAGCCAAGCTATTGAGTCAGAACAGTGAAAAATGATGCATAAAGACTGCCAGATACGGCTGTAAGACAGTTCACCAACTTCTGACATACAGTCAGTCACAGCAAGTTACCTGAAGCCAGAAGGAATCAGCATTGTGTAAGTTGCATCTGCAGCTCAGACTCCCTCAGCATAAGAAGATTCTAGCAAGCAGCCATCTTACTCCAGCAAAGTTATATTTATCCTGTTTGTGTTGCATCATGGCTGAAGGGCACCCTGAAGCACAAGGTAGCATGGACCTCAGTCTGCAGCCCAGTGAGAAGGCTAGACGCTCGATTAAACAGGTTAGAGACAATCTAGAAGGTTTAAAGCATGAACTTTTCTGTGAACTCTCAAAATGGTGGCAGGAAATACAGACTAAGATATCTGCCATGTGCTTGCCTGCATACCATATATCACCACTAGAGGGAGCTCTGCGACAGCTTTGTTCTATGCATGGACATTATAAAATGAAAGCTGAGGAGTATGAAAGCATATTGAGGAAACTTCATACAGACGATTCCTTAGTTGAATTGCAAAGCTTCCAGCATCTCAATTCAGAACGAGACAGCTTAGTACATGAAACTAAGTTAAGGACAGAGGCAAGAATTGCGCAACTGCAGGAAATGGCATCCCATGTTTCTGAGTCTACCAAGCGTTCAAAGCGTACATCTAAGTCACGTTCCTCAAAATCTTCCACACTCAGTGAGCAACTTATAAAAGCACGTGCAGAGGCGGAAGCTACTAAGATACAGGCAGTCTTTGCACAACAGAAAGCAGAGATGGAAGCTAAGGTAGCTCAACAGAAAGCAGCGATGGAAGCTAAGGCAGCTCAACAGAAAGCAGAAATGGAAGCTAATGCAGCAGCAATGGAAGCTAATGCAGCTCAAAAAAGGGCAGAACTAGAGGCTCTAGAGAAACAGAATGAGCACGCTGCAGCCATGGCAAGGTTAAGCATTTTAGAACAGGCCATCAGGGGAAGTGAAAGTGACAGCACCAGTTTGTGTGATGTGGAAGCAGAGGATCCCCTCAAGCGCACAAGAGACTATGTACTAAGCCAAAGCAGTGAATCCCTATTTGCCACAAATGTTCCTGTCAGGGACAACATTTCTCCAGAGCAACAGGGCACAGTATCTTCTGCAGCACACCGCATTCAAGGTCAGTACAATGCCCTGCCTGTCCAGCATCCAGTTTCTTCTTTCTTCATGGATTCCCAAAGCCTTGCACCTCAGCAAATGCAATATACTGATACTCAGGTAAACACCAATGTGACACCATACCACCAGACTGCAAACAACCGTCCAGTCTCACATCCATATGTGGCTAAACCTATGGACTTTAAGCTAGCTCCTAGGCTGAATGCCTACGCAGCCCCATTACTACCTACCTCTGTTAACCAGAACCCCACTAACAACATAATCACCGCTACTCAGCCAGCAACTCAATATTTAAAGTCAGAGAGAACAGACATGTCAGAGTTTGCAAGGTACATGGTTCGCCGTGAGCTTACTAAGACTGGACTCACAAGGTTCGATGACCAACCTGAGAACTACAGAGGCTGGAAATGTGCCTTCAAAACTGCAATTAGTGACCTTGGCATTACGGCAGCTGAAGAACTAGACTTGCTTATCCGGTGGCTTGGCCCACAGTCCACAGAACGTGCTAAAAGACTCAGATCCGTCCACATTTACAACCCCATAGCAGGCCTTACCGCTGCTTGGGAAAGACTGGAGAAAACCTATGGCAGTCCTGAAGCAATAGAAAATGCTCTGTTCAAACGGTTGCAAGGGTTTCCAAAGATATCTGGTAAGGATCATTAGAAATTTCAAGAACTTAGTGACCTACTCATGGAGCTCCTACTGGCTAAGGCGGACACTCTCCTACCGGGCCTCAGTTACCTGGACACTGCTCGTGGGGTAAACCCGATAGTCTCCAAGTTGCCATATAATATTCAAGAAAGGTGGACCACAGTTGGGTCAAGATACAAAAATGAGAATCAAGTCTCCTTTCCTCCATTTTCCTACTTCTGTGAGTTTATCAAGAACATTGCAGAATCCAAGAATGACCCAAGCTTTTCCTATGGGGATCCCAGTGTTCCTGGTTCACCTCCTATTAAGTATGACAGCTCACATTCTAACTACAGAAACCGCAGAGGCCCAGTTTCGGTGAAAAAGACTGATATTCTTCCTATACCTACATCAGCACCAGAAGAAAGCAGTTGCAACAACAACCAAGACGAAAAGGTAGAAAATCCTAACCGTCTGTGTCCTATTCACAAGAAGCCTCATCCCCTCAAGAAGTGTATTGGCTTCAGGAGGAAACCAATCCAGGAACGTAAAGAGCTTCTAAAGAAACTAGGGATATGTTTCAAATGTTGTGCCTCTACTGAACATGTTGCTAGAGACTGTAAAATTGCTATTAAGTGTATAGAGTGTGGCAGTGAGAACCATGTACAAGCTCTTCATCCATCCCAGCCTAGTGCCACACCGCCTAGAGGTTCCCCTTCCCCAACTAAGCATGGCGGGGAGAACACAGATCAAGCAGCAAATACTACCACAGTATCTTCCTCATGTACAGAAGTCTGCGGAGAAGACCTTTGTGACAAGTCCTGTGCAAGGATATGCCTAGTCAATATATACCCCAAGGGCCAACCAGAAAGGGCTCTGAGGGTGTACGCCATCTTGGATGACCAGAGCAACCACTCACTTGCAAGGTCAGAACTCTTTGATCTGTTTAACTTAAAGGGTGATACCTATCCGTATACCTTGGGTACTTGTAGTGGCATATCAGAGGTTTCAGGAAGAAGGGCCAGTGGTCTCGTAATAGCTTCTCTCAAGGGCAATTTGGAGATACCTTTGCCCACACTTGTTGAGTGCAACCAGATACCATCAAACAGAGAAGAGATACCCACACCAGAGGCGGCTTTCCAGCACCCTCATCTAAGGGCTATAGCCAGTGAAATACCATCCCTTGACAAAAATGCAGACATTCTAGTTCTGCTAGGTAGAGACATTCTCAGACTGCACAAAATACGCCAGCAAATTAATGGACCACATGATGCACCATTTGCCCAGCGCCTCGATCTAGGATGGGTAATCATTGGCAACGTCTGCATAGGTAGGATGAAAAGGCCCACCAATATTTCTTCATTTAAGACGCATATGTTACCAAATGGTCGCAGCACTTGTTTTCAGCCATGTCCACATCACTACCAAGTGAAAGAGAAGATAAGCAGCAGTAAGTGGCTGCATAATCACCGAGACAACGTGAATACTTTCCTGCCTGGGGACGACACCCTTGGATTAACAGTGTTCAATACAACAAGTGATGACAACAAGCTGGCACCGGCTATAGCTGATAAAGAATTTCTCAAACTTATGGACAAGGAACTCTATGTTGATGGACCACAAGTCGACACTGCTTACCCATGAGACGTTAATAACCTTTCTTGCTGAAGTGTCTGCGATAATCAATGCAAGGCCACTTGTCCCAGTATCTTCAGACCCTGAATCTCCAATTATCTTAACCCCAGCAACGCTTCTTACTCAGAAAATTGGTACTGCTGCTACCTCTCCACGTACCTTAGATCACAGTGACATTTACAGACGCCAATGGAAACAAGTTCAACACCTGTCCAATGTGTTCTGGCACCGCTGGAAAACAGAGTACCTCCACATGCTACAGAGCCGTCACAAATGGCAGACCTCAAAACCTAATCTCCAGGTGGATGACCTCGTCCTTCTAAGGGATAAAGAAGTCCATCGGAATGAATGGCCTATGGGTCTCATCACTAAAGTTGTCCCTAGTGATGATGGGAAGACTCGGAAAGTGGAGGTCAAGGTAACCAAGGGAGGCTCAGTGCGAGTTTTCTTCCGCCCAATTAATGAACTGGTGCTTCTTCCAAGAGGAGACGTCACATAAAAGAAGATAAGGACACCATTCACAGCTCATGGCGGGGAGCTTCCTTCCATGAACTAAAAACGTGTTCTTGTGGATTACAGTGTGGGTCGGTGGAGGTGTTGGCAAATTGCGGCTTCCCGACCTGAAGATTGGTTTATTTGGACTAACTGTTGATTATTGTTTGTTGTGCATGTTTCTTTTTTGTTTTTCAGGTTTGAAGAGGACTTTATGGACATCTCAGGACATTTAATGTTTGTTTTCATTGAAATCTAAAGATTTCAGGCGGGGAGTGTCATGTCCCAGGACTTGGTTTAATTCACTGACATGTATCTGTGATACTGTTTGTCTTTGTAGTTTGTCCCCTCTCTCTCTCTGTATCCTTAGCTGTGATGCTGTAGCTCCTCCTCTCTCCCCCTCAGTTTAGTTTCACTTCTTTGTAAGCAACATGTCTGCTCAGCTCCTGGTATTTCATCATTTTTCACCTACTGCTGTATGAGGTTCTACAAGATTTACTTGGATTAAAGCATCTGAAATCTTATCTACGCCTCCTCAGTTGAGTTGAACACTATCTGATAGATATCTTGGTGTAAATTGCTGGTTAGCATAGAGACTACAGGACACTCTCACAACCTCACACTTGCAGCCAAGCTATTGAGTCAGAACAGTGACGATGTTGACCTGAAACCACCATTGTTCTATTACTCTCAACAGGCACCATACCCTAGTTACCTTAGTTTCTCACTATGCACACCATGCTTCTCCATGTAACAGTGTACGTCCTTTTGGTGCTGCATTTGGGCCCGTCCTCCCAGCAATTTGAAGGTTTAAAGGGGTTGCTGAGGCAAAAATGGACAACCCATTTAAGTTTTATATCAGCCGGGGCAGTGAAAGAAATAAAAAATGGACCACATGATGCGTTCCTCCGTGGCAGTGAGCACCCATCACGTCATTGCTTGTCAACGCCCATTAGTCTGTTGTGGTGACTCCCATCTTGGCCTTCTCTGTATCTTCTACTTCCTCTGACGCAGCGCTGGACCGCCGCCATTTTCCGCTGTTCTTTCACAAGACGCACAGTACAGACCACCGGAAAATGGCGGCCCGTCATGCGCAGTCGCTGTCATCCAGCGCTGCGTCAGAGGAAGTAGAAGAGAAGACCAAGATGGGAGCCCCGGGTGCTCCGTGAGGATCATTTCCATAATTGAAGAAGCGGATTTTTACAGAAACGTCTGGGAGAAGACAACAATGAAAGGTAGGAGAAGAATGGCCTTTTTAAAGGCCTTTCCAGCGTGCCATTAGCGTAAAAGTGTTTTTTTAATGATAGACTCCCTTTAACTTGACTTTTTCAATGTCTTTTGGCTCTGTCTGGCATGATGTGTATTGTTATCCATCTTTATCAGAAAGATGTGACTATTTTACATGTTTAGTTATGTACAATATTACAATTTTGGATTAGAAAGGGATTACACACACTGGGGCCAAAGACTGGCGTGTAGTATACCAGTCTTAATAACTGAGACTCATACCTCT
The DNA here is from genome assembly GCA_947044405.1 of Leptodactylus fallax. Lineage (NCBI taxonomy): Eukaryota > Metazoa > Chordata > Amphibia > Anura > Leptodactylidae > Leptodactylus > Leptodactylus fallax. The sequence continues at coordinate 1,203,828 of CAMRHE010000057.1, forward strand.
TATTAATTTTGCACATGTTGGGTAGTTCATGCACCTGAAGCTAAAAATCTAGGGTATATTTCAGACCTTATTTACACCAGATTTCACCTACTCTGCCCACAACTTGTCCAAATCTTAGAAAAGTCGCGAGTGTGGTGTAAACTGCCAAAATTTTTGGTGCAGATACAACCGGGTGCCAAAAATTGTGCTATTTATCATATATTTTATACTATAAATTGGCATAAAATGTATAATAAAGTTTCCCCAATATCTCTGCATTGAGCTTAGCCTGCATTCACACATGCAGTGCAAGTGGTAAAATGTCATTTTTGAGGTGACAAATGCTTTATTAACTCTACAATGTGCTTAGCCTAATAAACTCTGCAAATAACGCCAACTCTCTGCTGAATTCATGTGCTTACAGAAAGTCTACTGATGACTAGTAATGGAGAGGAAACTGAGCCATGTACGCCAGCCCATAGAAACAAACAAATGAGATCCTGCAAATCACCAGCCCCATATCATTTACTTTTATTGGTCGGTCCTGATGAGATTATGGAGCAGTAATGTTCTGCCTTTTATCAGAAGTCTCAAGACTTCCCACAAATGCTATATCTACTAAAGATGCACGAATGGTTAAAGCAGCCTGAGGAATATACCGTATCCTCCGAGCATTCAGACGAGAGAAAATGAACAAAAAGCAAATAACAACTGAGCCCACAGGGTGGTATGAATCTTACAAAGTACGTGTGTTCAGCACTTTCTGAAATGAGTTGTCATTCCTCTAATTAAACCAAGATTGTGCGCACTTATGCCAAGATTCATTAACATTTGCATGGACATTCTTCACAAGGCGTCTTCATGGACGCAAGAACGTCAGCAGAAAGTGTAACAAAGGAAAGGAGATGAGAGGGTGAGAGACAGAGAGGGAGAGGGAAAATGGGCTTGGATGTATGGATGGATAGCTAGATAGATAGATAGATAGATAGATAGATAGATAGATATGAAATTAGACAAGGAGAAATGGCAGCACTCCAGGTATATTCAAATAGATAGTGACTTTAATCCAAGACAGTCAACGTTTCGGTCCTCACAGGAACCTTTCTCAAGTTGTGAGGACCGAAACGTTGTCTGTCTTGGATTAAAGTCACTATCTATTTGAATATACCAGGAGTGCTGCCATTTTTCCTTGTCTACTAGCCATAAGAGGAGTTGCCACTCCCTTTTTTTTTTGGATTTGCACCCAACTTTTTTGTTTCTGTGCTGCTTTGAGAATCTACTTTTGTCTAGATATGAAAATAGATACATATTGTAAATGATATACAACCCCAATTCCAATGAAGTTGGGACGTTGTGTAAAACATAAAAACAGAACACGATGATTTTCAAATCCTTTTCAACCTATATTCAATTGAATACACTACAAAGACAAGATATTAAATGTTCAAACAGATAAACTTTACTGTTTTTTTGTAAATATTCACTCATTTTGAATTTGATGCGTGAACAAGTTCCAAAAAAGCTGGGACAGGGTCAACAAAAGACTGGGAAAGTTGAGGAATGCTCAAAAAACACCTGTTTGGCACATTCCAGAAGTGAACAGGTTAATTGTAAACAGGTGAGTGTCATAATTGGGTATAAAGGGAGCATCCCCGAAAGGCTCAGCCATTCACAAGCAAGGATGGGGCGAGGTTCACCACTTTGTGAACAACTGTGTGAGCAAATAGACTAACAGTTTAAGAACAAAGTTTCTCAATGTACAATTGCAAGGAATTTAGGGATTTCATCATCTACAGTCCATGATATCATCAAAAGATTCAGAGAATCTGGACAAATCACTGCAAGTAAGTTGCAAGGCCAAAAACCAACACTGAATGCCCCTGACCTTCAATCCCTCAGTCAGCACTGCATTAAAAACCGACATCATTCTGTAATGGATATTACCACATGGGCTCAGGAACACTTCAGAAAACCATTGTCAGTGAACATAAATCATCGCTACATCTACAAGTACAAATTAAATCTCTACCATGCAAAGCGAAAGTCATATATCAACAACATCAAGAAACGCCACCGGCTTCTCTGGACCCAAGCTCATCTGAGATGGACTGATGCAAAGTGGAAAAGTGTCCTGTGCAGGGCTGTGGAGTCGGTACGCCAAAGTCCCGACTCCGACTCCTCAATTTCCCCTGACTCCGACTCCGACTCCACCAAAATAGGCACCGACTCCGACTCCACGACTCCGACTCCACAGCCCTGGCACTGCTAAACCTTATAGGTTCACTCAGAACTCAGTCCCATCATTATATGAGGAATAGAACAGACCTTTACAGGACATTTCATCATTTTCAACATTTCATCATTTTCCCAAATTCTTATGAAAATATATTCAGCACATACTGCATTGTACTACTATCTGTACCAATTTATTATATATTTTGGGAGTCGGAGTCGGTCCATTTTATACCGATTCCGACTCCACCAAAATAGGCACCGACTCCGACTCCACGACTCCGACTCCGACTCCACAGCCCTGGTCCTGTGGTCTGACCAGTCCACATTTCACATTGTTTTTGGAAATCATGAACGTCGTGTCCTCCGGGCCAAAGAGGAAAAGAATTATCCGGATTGTTATCAGCACAAAGTTCAAAAGCCAGAAACTCTGATGGTATGGGCGTGTTAGTGCCCATGACACATCTCTGATGGTATGGGGGTGTGTTAGTGCCCATGGCACATCTCTGATGGTATGGGGGTGTTAGTGCCCATGGCACATCTCTGATGGTATGGGGGGTGTTAGTGCCCATGGCACATCTCTGATGGTATGGGGGGTGTTAGTGCCCATGGCATGGGTAACTTGCACATCTGTGAAGGCACCATTAATGCTGAAAGGTACATACAGGTTTTGGAGCAACATATGCTGCCATCCAAGCAACGTTTTTTTTCAGGGACGTCCCTGCTTATTTCAGCAAGACAATTCAAGCCACATTCTGCGCGTGTTACAACAGTGTGGGCTTCGTAGTAAAAGAGTGCGGGTACTAGACTGGCCTGCCTGCAGTCCAGACCTGTCTCCCATTGAAAATGTGTGGCACATTATGAAGCGCAAAATACAACAACTGAGACCCCGGACTGTTGAGCAACTGAAGTTGTACATCAAGCAAGAGTGGGAAAGAATTCCACCTACAAAGCTTCAACAATTCGTGTCCTCAGTTCCCAAACGCTTATTGAGTGTTGTTAAAAGGAAAGGTGATGTAACACAGTGGTAAACAGGCCCCTGGCCCAGTCTTTTATTGCACCTGTCCCAGCTTTTTAGGAATATGGGACAAAATGAGTGAATATTTGCAAAAAACAAATAAAGCTCATCCGTTTAAACATTAAATATCTTGTCTTCGTAGTGTATTCAATTGAATGTAGGTTGAAAAGGATTTGCAAATCATCGTATTCTGTTTTTATTTATGTTTTACACAATGTCCCAACTTCATTGGAATTGGGGTTGTAGATGCAAATTACAGAGATACGATTTAGATAAAAATAGATAGACAGACATGTAGGTGGATATGCAGATAGATAAGTAGATGGAAAGATACATAATTAGATATGAATTAAATTAAATTGATGAAATTATATATATATATATATATATATATATAAATAGAGCAGATTTCATAGATATAAATATTAGATAGCTATGAAATTAAATAAATGATATATAGATAAAGTAGATACACTAGATATAAATTAGATAGATATTAAATTAGATAGATAAATAGAATATGTAGAAATACAGATAGATATGAAATGATATTTAGATACAGTAGATATAAATTAGATAGACATGACTTAGATAGATATAAGATTATATAATGATAGATAGATAGGGGCATAACTTGAGGCGTAGCAGGGTACAGTTGTACCCGGGTCCCAGAGGCTTAAGGGGCCCATAAGATGTCTCTTCCCAATATGAGGAGACCAGTACCGTATACAATACATTATAGCTTGGGGGGGGGGGGGCTGACATAGATCGTGTATTGGGACCCTGGAGCTTCATGTTACATCTGGAGCAGATAACACACCTATATGAGCTTGTTAGACAGCGGATTCCGAAATCCTGGGTTTAATACAGAGTTGGGCCCCATTTCAGGCTATAACAGTCTCTATTCTTTTGTAAACCCTTTTTATGAGACTCGGAGAGTGTCTGTTGGAATTTCGGGTCTATTAAGCCAAAAGAGCATTTCTTGGGTCAGGCACTGATGTTGGAAGAGAAGGTTCTGGCTCTCAGTAAGTACAGTATTCCAATTCATGTGAAAAACATTTGATATAGTTGAGGTCAAGGCTCTGTGTATGGCTTTATGGACTTCACTTTGTGCACAGGGAACAGTCCGGCTGCAATAGGAAATGGCCATCCTAAAACAGTTGTCACACCCTGGAAGCAAACAATTATCTACAATGTGCTCGACTGCTGTTGAATTAGCTTAACCTTTAACAAGCATTAACATAACCCCTTCACATATAGATGTTTGTGCCTTTACCTTAGCTCAAATTAGGGTAAGGGATCCAAAGGTCATCAAGATACCCAGAAGCCCTGTGGATCAGCTGTTTGAAGTGGCAGTGGCGTAACTAAAGTCTTGTGGGCTCCGGTGCAATCTTATGTCCGGGGCCCCCTACTTCATCCCTACAGTGAATTCTTGATAGTGATGGTTACAGGTGCTAAGGAGTTTAATCAACCTTAGTGTGGTTAGGGTAATCTGTGGGTCTCCTTGGCTTATGGGCCAGATGGAAGCTGCAATCTCAGTACTGATGCCAGATCATCAGCTGCTGAGAACACCTGATCAGTTTGGGTACTGTGTGTTGGACCCTCACCAATCTGATGACCTATCCTTAGGTTAGGTCATTAACATTTTAATCCTGGAAAACCCCTTTAATTCCCCATCCAGAGAACGTTTCCATTGCTTCAGAGTCCAGTGGCCGCATGCTTCACATCACTCCTGCTGATGCTTATTGTGCATGGTGATCTTTGGCTTATATGTAGATGTTCAAAACATGAAAGCCCATTTCATGACGTTCCTTACACACAGTTATTGTGTTAATGCCCCTCACAGAGGCAGTTTGGAACCCAAGTATTTGCACCCCACATTTACACATGGCAGCCCCACTCCGTGAATTTGTATGGTTTACCACTCTGTTGCCTAGCTGCTGTTTCTGCTACCACTGCTACTTCCTCTTCACAATAATGGTGTTTACAATTGACCGGGGTACATGTTTCCCTGCAGCAAGTCCTGCACTGCACGTGATTGGCTTTAGTGTTGGCTGGAAAGGACTCAGTGATGTCACTCATATACATCACTGGGTCCTTTCCTGCCAATGCTGAGGCCACTGATGGCCTCAGCAGTCACGTATGGCACATATCTGAACAGTGGCAGCAGACACCAGAGCACTTGGGGACCCGAAAAACGGAAACCCAGTCCTGTGGACCCCATAGACTGCCCGGTTTCTGCCTCAAAAATGCTTGCAGGATTTTTCTTTCTGCATTTTTCAAACAGAATGGGAGATCGAATCCCCCAACAGAGTTCAAGCACTGGTGTGAACCCAGCCTGAGTATGATTTTTTATGTTTCACCTACCCCACCTCCAATGTGATTTGTCCGCTACCTGGACAACCCCTTTATACAGGACCTTTCATGTCCTCATGAACTTGTGGTTTTATATATAGCTAGAAAGCCGACAGTGTGGTGAATTCAGCGCACTGTTGGCTTTCCCGTTATGTGTCTCAGGGCTGGAGATATCGGTGCTGTTAGTTTCGGCACCGATCTCTCCCCACTGTCAGAAGGGCGTTCCTGACAGTCTAGTGTCATTGCTGGGCTGTGAGGAACGCCGCTCCCTGACAGTACTCTAACATAGCCTTGTACTGTCAGAGGGGGCGTTCCTTACCGCCCTGCGATGACGCTGAGCTATGAGGAACGCCCTTCTGACAGTGGGAACATAATGGGAAAGCTAGCAGTATATAAAGCCGCATATACATGAGTACATGAAAGGTCTTCTTTAACCCCTTCCCGCCGGAGGAATTTTTTTGATTTTCGTTTTTGACACCCCCCCTTCCAAACTCCATAACTTTTTTATTTTACCGCTCTCAGAGTCATATGAGGCCTTAATGTTTGCAGGACAAATTTATTATGCTACCATTTATTATTCTGTGCAATGTACTGGGAAGCTGAAAAAAAAAATTCTGAATGGTGTGCATTTGAAGAAAAAGTGCATTTGTGCGATTTTCTTGTGGGCTTCGTTTTTACAGCGTTCACTGTGCAGCCAAAATGACATGTCACCTGTATTCTATGTTTCGGTACAATTCCGGGGATACCAAATCTATATGGTTTTATTTACATTTTAACCCCTTAACAAAAATCCAAAACTGTGCAAAAAACTGTTTTTTTCTAAAAGTCGCCATATTCTGACACCTGTAACTTTTTTATATTTCCATGTATGTGGATACATAGGGTGTCTTTTTTTGCGGCACCAGGTGTACTTTTTAATTATACCATTTTGGGGAATATCTATCGCTTTGATCACTTTTTATTCAAATTTTTATCAGAGGCAAAACAGTGAAAAAACGGCGGTTTGGCACTTTTGATTTTTTGATTTCTTCAGAAGGCTCCCAGCTGTCATAGTAACGGGACAGCGGCCCCGGAACTTGCTCTGGGTGCTGGCGATCCCTGGCAAAAAGGCGGCGCCCACGCACCTCCAATAAAATGGCGCCCCAGTAAGCTTTGACCGAGGCGCCAGAGTGGTAAATGCCCGCGATTAATGCAGGCACCGATCGCGGGCATTAGGGTTGGGTCTCTCCTGTATAAAATAGCAGAAACCCGAACGGCCGCCATATTTAAACACCCGACATTCGCCGTACTATTACAGCGGATGTCAGTAAGGGGTTAATACAAAGGGGTTATTAATAGGCATTCTTAATACAAGAGGGGCATTTATGTAAGAGGGTATAATAAATAATAGGGGAATTGGGCAAATTTAATTTTAGGTGGCACTCGGGCATTATTGACTTAAAGGGGTACACAGGGCATTATTAATTAGGGGGAATTATTCATTGAGGGGCAGTATTAAATAAATGGGGCACATAGGAGCATTATTAAATTAAAAAGGCACACGGGGTATTACTCATTTCCAGGGAATTTTATATCATATATTTTATAATTGGGGTAGCAGCAGGATTGAGATTTTATGTAGTTGAGGACAATGTTGTTCGGGTGCCTGGAAGAGTGAGAAGCCAAAGATGTCTGTGCTGCAAACTTTACAGTCACAGCTGGAAGAAGTGGTCATGGTGGTCCAGATGGAAGAGGCGATAAATTTAAACAGTCAGAGATGTCACTTGTAAGTCACAACAGTGTTCCTGTACTGTATTTACCTAATTGGTCTGCAGAGCCCTGTGTAGAACCGCTATCTACCACTATATGGTCACTGTATAGTGATAGTCTTGGTATACCTGAGTTGGGGGCCCACTTGGACGTGTTCACCACCCCCTGTGCTGAACCCCTAGCTACGCCTCTGCCTAGAATACATATAAAAGTTAAAAAATACTGTGAAACACATACACATTAGGTATTCCTGTGTCCAAAAATACCCGGACTACAAACTTATAAAAACATTTTCCCCGTACAGTGAACACCATAGCGAGAAACACAAGTCAAAATGTGCCAAACCGCCGTTTTTTTGCTGTTTTACTTATGAGAAAAAGTTCAATAAAAAGTGATCAAAGCAACAAACATTCCTGAAAATGGTATAACTAAAAAGTATACCTGACCCCGCAAAAATAGACGCCCTATGCATTCCCATGCTCGTAAATATAAAAAAGTTACTGGTGTCAGAATATGGCAACTTTAGGAAAATATTTTTTTTTTTTTTTGTAAAGGGGTTAAAACATAAATAAAACTGTAAAAATACAGGTGCATCTCAATAAATTAGAATATCTGTGAAACGTTCATTCATTTCAGTAATTCAGTAATGCAATCCATAATCAGCGTCTTCCATGATTGTGTGTCCTACAGAACCAGACTGAGGGACCATTTAAAGGCTTAGGAAACCTTGGCAGGTGACATACTGAATTTACAATACTGAACTTTTTTGCAATATTCTAATTTTCTTAGATTTGGGTTTTCATTACCTGTAATCCATAATCAACATTTACAGAAATAAAACACTTGAAATAGAACAATCTGTGTGTAAAGAATCTAGAAAATATAGGAGGTCACTTTTTAATTTAATTACTGAAAGAAATAAACGTTTCAAAGATATTCTAATTTATTGAGATGCCCCTGTATGATATCCCTGGAATCGTACCGAAACATAGAATACAGATAACATATCATTTTGGCTGCATAGTGAACGCTGTAAAAACAAAACCCATAAGATAGTTGCACAAATGCACTTTTTCTTCAATACCACCTCATTCTGAATTTTTTCCAGCTTCCCAGTACATTGTACAGAATAATAAATAATACCATTATATAGAACAATTTGTGAATGAAGACATACAAAAAAGTTATGGGGTTTGGAAGGCGGGGAGTCAAAAACAAAAATTGAAAATCAAAAAATGTCACCAATGGGAAGGGGTTAAGAGTATCATACACAGCTTGTAGTGAAGGAGGACGGTTTTGCAAGACTATTATTATATCATGAGCAAACAGACCAATAATGTAAGAAGTCAATTACTAGTTTTCAACAGAGCTAAGGTTATAAGTTACAGCATGACGGGTTCAATTTACAATGGTTATCCCAGAACCAAGTAATATTGAGGCACCACTGTATTTGCAGTCAATAGCTGTGACCTACAGACCAGATACATGAGATGGATACTGCACCCACACAATGACCTGCCACATTTAATCTTAGCGGTACTATAATGCCATTAAGTACTCTATATTCTGTGAACTTCTCCAAAAGATGATCACCCCCTATCAGGGCCAGCCCCAGGTTTGTGTGAGCCCTGCCCCTTCTCTGGTCTGGGACACCTGGTCAGCACCGTAGAAGGGAACGGGCAGGGATCTGAGGAGCTATGAGCAGAAAAATAATTCTTACTGCTTGGCTCTGTCAGGGCAATGAGTGCTGCCACCTGTACTGATGGAAACGCTCATTGCCAAACCCAAGTGGAACCCACTTCCACCCCACCCAGGCACTCTGGGCCCCGGCACCTACCCAGAGTTGTCAGGTGCTTGTGCCCCCATTGAGACCAGCTTTTTCTGTGACAAATGTTTAATTCCCCTATAGTCTATGTATATTAGCCTCTTATTTTATAGGACTGTAAAGAGGTGAAGGATAACTGCCTTCATTTGGCAACCTTAGATGGGTGACCGTAGATGGCCATATACCATGTACCTACACAAGACAGGCTAGTAACCCCTGTGTAGCAGTATAAAACCGTGTCTATTTGCCCGTGACCGATGTGATGATGTCTGGCATTGTTGTTGATAAAGCAATGTCCCTGCACTGGCTGCAGTCTGATATTTGGGTTGCATCAGGTGCTCTCTATGAGAGATCAGTGGGGGTCTGACAGCTGGGCCCCCCACGATCACAAGAAATGGAGTGGCATTTCCAGCGGCCCTATTGAAATGAATGGATTGGAGACATGCACTGACTGACCAACCCCGTTCTCTTCCTCAGTCAGGGTCCTAGCAGTCAGACATTCCCCCACCACAATCTGTAACATATCCCTTGTCCTGTGACAATGCAAACACAGAAGGGATTCATTCTTTGTGAGGTTTCTTTCTGCTATTAAAGATTTTTTTTTCTACATGTGATGAGTTACAGCAATTTACATATGTATAGAAGTTCAGTTTGCAATTTACTGTAAAATTATAAACCTATTACACTGAGCTGTAAAATCTTTTTAGAATATTTTTTTACAGATCTCACCAAAATGCATTTCTGAAAATGTCCACTAGATGGCACTGGAAGACAAGAGCATTGGTGAGTTATAGCAAAGATCTAGTCCGAAGTCTTGCTATGGTAAAACTGAAAAATAATTTAAAGAGGAGCTTTCATGTCCTCTGACACCGGCCGTATTATATACCACTAGAAAGCTGACTGACTGAATTCAGTGCACTCTTAGTTTTGCCTTTATGCGCCCCCCTTACCAGAGATATCGGTGCCGTTAGTTTCAGCTGCATTGTCAGCTTTCTAGTGGTATATAATACCGCCGATCTCTGAGGACATGAAAGCTCCTCTTTAAATAAAATTTACTGTAATTTTTTTAATCATTGAAAAATTAAATTGAAAAATACTACGAGAAATTATTTCTATGTTACATAGTTCAGCTGGTTCAGCAACCAGATACAGTATCTAGGGGTTTATATAGAAGGAAAGGATCTCTGATACTTACCTGGTACTTCCCAACCATTTATCAAGAACCCCCCAAAAATGTTTTCCTATCACAGGAAGCCTCAACCAACATGGAGCAGTTACCTCATCATACTGACGACATACCCAGTGCCCTAACACTGCTCCATACCTAGCACTGTGAATAGCCATTATTACCACCTGTTAGGCCTCCTGTACACCAACATAGTGGATTTATGGTCCGCAAATACTGATTTGCACCAAAACACGTCTGCATTGCATCAGTATATCATCCGCCATCACAGATCCTGTATGATTCCCTACAAAGGTCTGTGCCGCAAATGTGACCAAATATAAGACACGCTTCATAATTTGCGGGCCTTGAATACAGCACGGATACATGGCCGCAAAATCGCAGTCATGTGTCCAGGCCCATAGACTGTGCCCATATCCGCAATTGTCTTAGGCTACATGCATACGACCATGATTAAACAGGACAGACGGGACATGGATGACATCCACATGGCGTCACTGTTGTCAATGAGCCTGGGCTGTAAAACAAACAGGTATAGGACCTGTCCTGGATTTTGCCCTGGGCTCATGGTTGCATACATGGGCCTGTGATAATATTCGGGTGTGTGTATGCGGCCATAGAAATGAATGGGTCAGTGTGCTAGCCGTGAAAAACATGGCTGGCACGCTGATAAAGTACATAGTCATGTGCATAGAGCCTTACGGTGATGTCTTATTCTATAACATATTGGCCCAGTTTTACTACTATGGTTACGTGTAGGTGTGGCTACTTAGAAAAAGGGGTGTAACTTAAATGTGCCAAGAGGCGCCATAACTGCGTCATAAAATTCTGGCTCAAAGTAAGCCACTAAAAGATGGTATAAAAGTAGTCTATAGATCCATCAGATCTATCATCCAGCATCGGTCACTGTGATAAATCTGGCGAATTTTCAGACTGTCTTACAATGTCTGGGCCATTGTGTATCCTGCAAAGCGTAAGGTAATTCTTCTAGACTCTAGCCTAAATTCCAAACTTCTGTGCTAATAAATTTCAAATTTTATCTTCATATCATTTGCAGCTCTATTTTTCTGACACAGAGTTTCAAAACCCCAGCAAATTCAGTAGTTAGTTTAAGATCTTACTGCAGAGTGTTTAAAGGGGTCAAAATAGTGGTGGCCTATATCAGCGGCTTGACAGCGGCCTCTTTCCTTGCTGATAATATCACATTCCTCAATCACATGGTACAGCAGCAGTTCAGTCCCATTCAAGTGAATGGAGCTGAGCTGCCATACAAAGCACAGTGCCTACACAATGTATAGCGTCATGCTAGGTATACAGTGAAGAGGTTACAGTGCTTACCTGAATTCTGAGGTCTCTTCAAAAAAATGCAACAAAAAAGTGCATCATTTGCACAGTATGTTGGCTCAGCCCCAAAGGGGTTTATTAGGACTTAACATTGATGATCTATCCTTAGGATAGGTCATCTACATCAGATCGCTGGGGGTCCTAAACCTAGCACCCTCACTGATCAGCTGTTTAAAGTAGCAGAAGCTCTGAGCTTACTAAAAAAAAAAAAGACATACAAGGTAGGATTTTCTTTAAGCCCCTTGCAGACGACCATGTGCAAGGTCAGTGTGCTATCTGGGTTTTTCAGAGAAGCCATTAGTAATTTCCCAGCAGCCGAATCCCCTCATTGCATTTTCTCAACATACGGTTCTGTATTTCACGTGTCAGTGCTCTTTACAGAAATGAATAATACTGCCTCAGCAAGTGGCCAGCAGATGGCGCTGCATGATTTCCAAAGTATTTAAAGGGATGTTCTGGCCATAAATACATTTTTTCCTCTGAGAGGTCATCAGTATGTGATCCGTGAGGTCTGACAACCAGACCCCCACCAGATTAGATTTTTTGGCAAATTCCAGAACAGAAAACTGCTGTAGTGGACAGGGTGCACTACAATAGGAGGAGGTCCATCCACTTGAATGGATGCAGACTGCACGTGCTCCCCATCCACTGCACCAGGCTTTGGCACCTGGAGGTTGCTGGAACAGCTGATCTGTACGGGGTACGGGTGTCAGAACCCAAGGATCACATAACTTTTTTTTAGCAAAACTTTATTTAATTTTATTGTACACTACTTGTTAGTCCCCTTATGCTACGTTCACACTAGCGATTGGCACTCGTCGTTCAGGTCCGCATTGGGACCCCAAAGACGGAGAACCTTAAAAATCAGTTACCTGAGGACACCCGCAGACCCAATAGACTATAACTTCATTCTGAAACTGGTGGTGGGAAAAGGCAGAAGTGGCGGCGGAGTCGACTCCAACACAACGAACTCCAAAGACATACTGATAGAGAATGTAGATTGTGATCCCTATATGTGACTGACAATGTCTGTGAATCGCTGCGAAATATGATGGTGCTATATAAGTAAGCATAATAAATAAATAAACCTATCCATAGGGGACCTGAACTTGTGATCGCTTGAATAATACATTGCATTACTTATGTAGTACAATATATTATACTGTCTCATGCAATCTGACGCTGGCAGTGTATTACTGTTATATTCCCGGCTGCCAGGTAAAGGCATCAGCATCCGTTTATAGTGGTACTAATGCTTAGTGGAGGGAGCCCCTGCCTACAAAACCATTTAAAAGCTATTCGCAGTCGACTGCAGCATCTAAAGGGTTAAGCACTCAAGGTTGGCAGGTGCCTGGCTGTGAGTACACACAGTGCGGGAGACTTACAGTCATGGCCAAAAGTTTTGAGAATGACACAAATATTCTATTTTCACATGATCTGCTGCCCTCTGGTTTTTATGTGTGTTTGTCAGATGTTTTTATCACATACAGAAATAGAATTGCATTCATATTATGAGTAACAGAAGCTTATATTGACAGTTAGAATGAGTTAATGCAGCAAGTCAATATTTGCAGTGTTGACCCTTCTTCTTCAGGACCTCTGCAATTCTCCCTGGCATGCTCTCAATCAACTTCTGGACCAAATCCTGACTGATAGCAGTCCATTCTTGCAGAATCAATGCTTTAATTTTGTCTGAATTTGTTGGTTTTTGTTTGTCCACCCGTCTCTTGATGATTGACCACAAGTTCTCAATGGGATTAAGATCTGGGGAGTTTCCAGGCCATGGACCCAAAATCTCTATGTTTTGTTCCCTGAGCCATTTAGTTATCACCTTTGCTTTATGGCAAGGTGCTCCATCATGCTGGAAAAGGCATTGTTGAGCGCCAAACTGCTCTTGGACGGTTGGGAGAAGTTGCTATTGGAGGACATTCTGATACCATTCTTTATTCATGGCTGTGTTTTTAGGCAAGACTGTGAGAGAGCCGATTCTCTTGGCTGAGAAGCAACCCCACACATGAATGGTTTCAGGATGCTTTACAGTTGGCATGCTTGCTGGTCTTTCTTGGGCGCCCTGGAGCCTTTTTGGCACCAATGGAACCTCTCTCCTTGAAGTTCTTGATGATGCGATAGATTGTTGACTGAGGTGCAATCTTTCTAGCTGCAATACTCTTCCCAGTTAGGCCATTTTTGTGCAGTGCAATGATGACTGCACGTGTTTCTTTAGAGATAACCATGGGTAACGGAAGAGAAACAATGATGGCAAGCACCAGCCTCCTTTTAAAGTGTCCAGTGGTGTCATTCTTACTTAATCATGACAGATTGATCTCCAGCCCTGTCCTCATCAACACCCACACCTGTGTTAATGGAGCAATCACTGAAATGATGTTAGGTGGTCCTTTTAAGGCAGGGCTGCAATGATGTTGAAATGTGTTTTGGGGGATAAAGTTCATTTTCTAGGCAAATATTGACTTTGCAAGTAATTACTGTTAAGCTGATCACTCTTTATAACATTCTGGAGTATATGCAAATTGCCATTAGAAAAACTGAAGCAGTAAACTTTGTAAAAATTAATATTTGTATTATTCTCAAAACTTTTGGCCATGACTGTACACACTGACATAGAAACAGCCTCATTCACTTCTATAGAGCTGAGCTGCAATACCAGCCACAACCTATGCACAGGTGTGGCACTGTTTCTGGAAACCTTGTCATTTTGGACAACTTGTTTGAAACTGATACAGAAAGTATATTGCAAAATTGTTTAATTTTACATTATACACTGGCCATTAAGGATAGGGCTACAAGCTATGCGAAGTCTCACAGTTGACGTTTTTAGACCTGTGATTTGGCAATGAAAACACAGTCCTAGACTTGGTTTGGATTTTCTATGACTGTCATGTCACATGTCGCAATGTGAAACCATAGAGATACACTGACATTGTTGTTGTGTGACTTTGTGCGTGTGACACATGTCACTGTGTAGCCTTAGTCTAATGATTTCACAGATTGCTTGGTGATATGTGTTATACAGAATGAGCTGTATACGTGCACCTGTGAATTTATTAGCTGCTACGGTATATCATGAAGATATGCAAATATCTTTTAGGCGTAGTCAGGCAAGAAAAAACCCAGGGGAACTACCTAGCGGACACTTTCTTTAATACTATGGTTACTCTAAATGGCTGCAGGTCAGACAGGGCAGAATGTGATGCAGTGATAACCAGATTGTCAACTGTGGTATGTACATGTAGATATTAGGTCTTTCTCAGTCACCTACACCTATACCTTCCATTACATGGACATGGAAGGAATCTATAAAATGTAACCTACTCAAAATATACCCTGCACACAATATACCTTTAAAACTATGCAGCTTATGACAATGGTTGCTTATTCCCAGAAAACCCCTTAGAAGTGAATATGGAAAGCCGAGATCTCTTCACTCATTGCAGTCACAAGGAGGTGGGTCAGGGACCCCCATTCTCAGGATAGATCCACAGGCTATGCCATAAATGTCT
Source organism: Leptodactylus fallax (assembly GCA_947044405.1). Lineage (NCBI taxonomy): Eukaryota > Metazoa > Chordata > Amphibia > Anura > Leptodactylidae > Leptodactylus > Leptodactylus fallax. Next base: position 1,219,034 of record CAMRHE010000057.1, read on the forward strand.
CAGATGGGAAAACTCCTTTTGCATTAAGCCACTTTCCAGGGCTATCTGTCTATTTAATATCTATCTATCTATCTATCTATCTATCTATCTATCTATCTACAGTATCTATTTATCTAATATCTATCCTAAAGACTCTGCCCACATAAGAAAATACCAGTTTCATAAATGGCTTAAAGTGGTTTTCTGTAACTTTAATATACAGACGTGGACAAAATTGTTGGTACCCCTCGTATAATAAAAGAAAAACCCACAATGGTCACAGAAATAACTTGAATCTGACAGACTGGAGCTTTCCAAACTACATGTTGACAAGCCACAAAGCTTCTGGGAGAATGTCCTATGGATAGATGAGACAAATATCAAAATTTTTGGCAAGGCACATCAGCTCTATGTTCACAGACGGAAAAATGAAGCATATCTTGAAAAGAACACTGTCCCTAGTGTGAAACATGGAGGAGGCTCTGTTATGTTCTGGGGCTGCTTTTCTGCATCTGGCACAGGGTGTCTTGTATCTGTGCAGGGTACAATGAAATCTCAAGATTATGAAGGGATTTTAGAGAGAAATGTGCTGCCCAGTGTCAGAAAGCTTGGTCTCAGTCGCAGGTCATGGGTCTTGCAACAGGATAATGACCCAAAACACACAGCTAAAAACACCCAAGAATGGCTAAGAGGAAAACATTGGACTATTCTGAAGTGGCCTTCTATGAGCCCTGACCTAAATCCTATTGAGCATCTTTGGAAGGAGCTGAAACATGCCACCTGGAAAAGGCACCCTTCAAACCCGAGACAACTGGAGCAGTTTGCTCATGAGGAGTGGCCAAAATACCTGCTGAGAGGTGCAGAAGTCTCATTGACAGTTACAGGAATCGTTTGATTGCAGGGATTGCCTCAAAAGGTTGTGCAACAAAATATTACGTTAAGGGAACCATCATTTATGTCCAGGCCTGTTTCATGAGTTTTTCTTTTTAAAAAAATTCTGTTGAAGCATGGTTGGAAAGCAATGTCTGACTTTCATTTGTTCATTTTCATAGAATTTTTATATATTATTACTTTTGTCAGATTCAAGTTATTTCTGTGACCATTGTGGGGTTTTCTTTCATTAAACGAGGGTTATCAACAATTTTGTCTGTGTGTAGATGACCTATTCTATAGATACACCATCAATATCAGATCAGTAGGGGCAGCAGTGCTCAGTGAAGTATTGTGCCCCTTTACCAGTCACAGTGTCATTCATTGTGTAGTGGCTGTGCCTGGTACTACACACAGCTTTGTCCCCTTCATTTGAATAGAACAGAACTGTAGTAAGCTGCAGTACTAAGTATAGCCAGGGGCGCACCGCTAATGAGGCACTATCTGTCACTGTCTGGTGGGCGGCATTTTTACTATTTATTTAATGTAAACCAGCCCAGGACAGGCCGCTTTAAAAAAAACAAAGCTGAGCGGGGCCTGTCCTGGGCTGGTTTACGAGACATCCGCATCACAGCACAGGCGGCGATACAATGATGTCATCGCGCCGCCTACGCTGAGACACAGACGTCACGGACAAGAAGAGGAGGCGGTGGCTCCATCAAGGCCAGGGGAGTATCCCCGGCAGGTAACGGCCTATATATTTACCTACAACGCGTCTGCTCGTGGCCACCCCTGCTTCCCCTTCTGATATGGGATGCAGAAGGGGAAGTGGATGCCGCTGTGAGCAGCCGCGGGCTTCAGTAAGTGAGGCCGCGGGCCTCAAATACTACTATTATTATAATAATCGGAGGCCCAGGGGAGGTGAAGGAACATAAAAACAATGTTACTCACCTCTCCTGCGATCTGATGTTACTCTGAGTAGGCTTGGGCCCTCTGGTGACATCATCAGGTCGCGTCGCTGGCCTGATCACGTGACCTGATGTGTGTGTGCACCACACAGGGCCGAAAGCTGCAGGGAGTGCACCAGTGTCCAGGATAGGTAAGTAACACTAGCTTTTATGTTTGTCAGCAACCCTGGGTGTCCGATCATTATGCTCTGGGGTCTGAAAAGACCCCAGAATATAATAATAGTTCATGGGTGGGCAACTATGGGGCATATTACCGTGTGCAGGGGCCACTGTGGAGAATAATAATACCAGTGCAGGGGCCAATGTGGAGCATAATACCGAGTGCAGGGGCCACTATAGAGCATAATACCGTGTGCTGAGGCCGCTATGGAGCATAATACCGTGTGCTGGGGCCGCTATGGAGCATAACACCGTGTGCAGGGGACACTTTGGGGCATAATACCGTGTGCAGGGGCCACTGTGGAGTATAACACCCTGTGCAGGGGCCACTGTGGAGCATAATACCCTGTGCAGGGGCCACTATGGAGCATAATACTAGTGCAGGGGCCACTATGGAGCATAATATCATGTGCAGGGGCCACTATGGAGCATAATACCGTGTGCAGGGGCCAATATGGGGCATAATACCGTGCGCAGGGGCCACTAGGGAGCATAATACTGTGTGCAGGGGTTGCTGTGGAACATAATACCATGTGCAGTGGCCACTGCGGGGCATAATACCATATGCAGGGGCCACTATGGAGCATAATACCGTGTGCAGGGGCCACTATGGAGCATAATACCGTGTGCAGGGGCCGCTGCGAGGCATAATACAGTGTGCAGGGGCCACTATGGAGCATAATACCGTGTGCAGGGGCCGCTGCGAGGCATAATACAGTGTGCAGGGGCCACTGCAGGCCGTAATACTGTGTGCAGGGGCTGCTGTGGAACATTATAGTGTGTGTAAATGGGGCCCTATAGACAGGGGCTATGGCGCCTGTTTATATTATACGCTGTCTGTTTATAGTGACCGTGTGATGTCATTACAGCCTTGTCACATAGACGTGTATAGGATGAGGCTGTAGTTACATTACATGGCTGCTATGAGATGAATGACACTATGTAAACAGAGAAGCGGTCACGGCGCTTACACAGGTACCACAGTTCATTCAAACAGCTGATCAGTAGGGGTCCTTGGTTTTTGAGCCCCACTGATTAGTTTATTAATGACCTGGAAAACCTTTTAATTAGTTAACACCTGAGGCATTATTAATAAGGGGCACTATTTATACAGGGTACACACGGACATTATTAATATAAAGATGCACTTGGGGGTATTATTCATTATGGGGGGTTATATCATATATTTTATAATTGGGGTAGCAGCAGGATGGGTGTGCAGGTGAGGACAATGTGGGTCGGATGCTTGGAAAAGTGAGGAGCCAAAGATGTCTGTGTTGTAAACTTTACAGAGACAAGTCACAGCTAGAAGAAGTGGTCATGGCGGTCCAAAGGGAAGAGAAGGGAAAGGATTAGTCAGAGACGTCACCGGTAAGTCACAAAATGTTACTGCCTTGTATTCACCTAAATGATAGAGGATAAATACCTGAGTGATGGGGGTCTGTCTGCTGAGGCCCCCACTGGGCCTGAGAATTGTTTTTTTCCCCCCCACTAGGTGGGAATCCAGCCTGGCTGCAGCCATATATATAGGTGTGTCACTTGGTGGATGGACGAACCTGCGTGGCTCTCATTCACTTCAATGGGAGTGCCAAAGATACCCGAAGTCCAGTACTCAGCTATCTGCAGAGCTCCTATTATAGAGAATGGGGGCCACGTGGGCTCGTCCGTCCACCAAGCAGAAGACGTGTGAAGTTATTGTCATTATTAATGCCGTGTTGTTGATCTGAAACTGAAGTAATGCAATAAGAAGAATTCTTAAAAACTGTTTCATAACTTTGTGTATTGTGTATATTGTGCGACAATAACAGTGTGTGAAGCTAGTAGTATGGAAACGCAATTTTTTTTTTTTTTTTGGGTGGGGGGCGTCTTTCTATAGTCCGCCTCAGGCAGCAAAGAGGCTAGGTTCACCACTAAGTATAGCAGCTACAGAGTGTAACACAATGGCTGTGTCTGGTAAACAGTAGGAATGCTGGGCCCCTGAGCCCTGCAGCCACTCCAAACAGCTGATTGGTGGAGGTGCTGAGATTCTAAGGATAGGTCACCAATATTACAGATGTACAGAGCACATTACAGTGAAAAGTATCATACCTTTATGTTTGTAGATTTGGAGAAAAACAACTTTGAGGTCTTGTGCAAATGAAGCAGTTGGTGCACTGGGGGCGGGTCTTCAGCCCTCGGAGCACTGCTCTTGCTGCTCAAGTAGGATGGGTGATGTCATAGCAGTGGGAGGATCAACTGTCACTACACAGGGTGTCACAGGCAGGAGGTGGTAGGAGTCTGAGTGGGAAGAGCAGCGCTCCAGGGAGATGAAGGCCCGCCCCCAGTGCACCAACTGCCTCATTTGCATAAGATTTCAAAGTTGTTTTTCTCTAATTCTAGAAAAGTGACAAATAACAGAGGTATGTCATTTATTACTGTAATGTGCTCTGTAACATGGTGGCGACGGCTGAATATGTTGGGGGGAGGTGATAGACTCCCTTCAAGGGGCCTGGGGACCCTGTTACACATTTTGCCTTGGAACCCAGAATCTCTGATGTCAGGCAGATATTATAGATTCTCAGAGTTTTTTATTTATTTATTTATTTTTACCGTGACCACTATATCAGGAACTAGTGGAAAGTTACTCAAATACTTTATTTCAGTCGTCGTACACAATCTGGGAACTTCCGAAATATTTAGCCTGGGCTATAACCTAGATCAAGAGTCTATGAGCACATCAAACAATGCAAGGGGATTACCTGACGTTCCCTCCCGCTGTGACATACTGCACTATAGGACAGCAATGAGCACCCTTTCTACTCCGCCGGACGCAGATCTGACTACTATAGGTGCTATATGATTAACCCTCTGAATTCCATGTGCCTCGGTCTACAACTATCCTACAGAAGCTGGGAATTACAGTATATGTCCTTGGAGTTATTAGATGATTTGTATTGTCAGTACGTGACCAGTGCACAACAGGAATTGCTGGTATTCTTTCACTTTCACCTTGTAGGCTGCTGTATTACGTGAGAGCTTGGGAGGGAGGGAACTAAGCATGTAAAAAGGGCTTCCAGGAAGAAGAGTAGATTTATATGTAGGCTACAGGAGCTGATACACTGGATTGTGGCTGGGAGCAGTAAGACCCCAGGATGATGTGCAGCAGCAGCAGCGCCAGCACCAGCAGCAGTCAGGAGCTGGGCCCTTTAAGTCCAGCACAGTATACAGATGAGAACTTATATACCAGGACTTCATGTATCAGCAGCAACCTACAAATCATACCCTATCACAAGCTTGTGGAGCTCAGGTTTATCAACAAGGGAGCCTATGGGACTGTGCACAGTGCCTTACATTCAGATTGGAGGACGCAGGTTGCTGTAAAGTTCTTCCCAATAGAGCGCCATCTAGTGGACAGGTGAGTGCCATGCAAGGCTTTATTATTCAACAATAAAAGTCTGTAAACCAGGGGGTTCACTAACTTATCAAACTAGGCTTCAGCCTCTAAACCAGGAGTGACAAACTCATTTTCACCGAGGGCCACATCAGTCTTATGGTTGTCTTCAAAAGCCTGTTAGTAATTCTGTGACTGTATAAATATAGCTATGCCGTGAGATGTGGTTAGATGTTACCATATTGTTCATACATATAGGTAATAGTGTGATAATGATCTTCCCCTACAGGTAACTGTCCCTCAGAGGTAATAGTGTCTTAATTATTTCCCCCCTTCAGGTAACAGTCCCCCATAGGTAATAGTCCCCCATTAGATAACAGTGCCCTAATTATCTCCCCCTACAGGTAATAGTCTCCCCCATAGGTAATAGTCCCCCCCCCACTCCATAGGTAATAGTGTGCTAATTATTTACCCCCTTCAGGTAAAAGTCCCACATAGGTAATAGTCCCCCCATTAGGTAATAGTGCCCTAATTATCTCCCCCTACAGGTAATAATACCCCCATAGGTAATAGTGTCCTAATTATTTCCCCCTACAGGTAACAGTCCCCCCATAGGTAATAGTCCCCCATTAGATAATAGTGCCCTAATTATCTCCCCCTACTGGTAACAGTCCCCCCATTAGGTAATAGTGCCCTAATTATCTCCCCCTACAGGTAATAGTCCCGTCCCCCCCATAGGTAATAGTGTCCCAATTACCTCCCCCCTACAGGTAATAGTCCCCCCTCCATAGGTAATAGTGTGCTAATTATTTCCCCCCTTCAGGTAACAGTCCCACATAGATAATAGTCCCCCCATTAGGCAATAGTGCCCTAATTATTTCCCCCTACAGGTAATAATACCCCCATAGGTAATAGTGTCCTAATTATTTTCCCCCTACAGCTAACAGTTCATTCATAGTCCCCCCCCCCCCACATAGATATTGGTGACCACCCCAAATTATATCACATACTCACATACAGTCCAGGCCACACAACACCGGTGAATTTCAAACTTACCTCTTCTTCCTGCAAAGTGCTGATGCAGTGCTTGTCTATGCACTTCTTCTATTGTCCTCCCGGCTACCCTGTCACCTACACTATGGGTCTGTACTACCCTATGAGGCCCACTTGCAAAGGCGAGTGTTGTGACCGCTATAGCTGGTGGTTCTGTCTTTGGCAGGAAGACGGAACAAAATTATGTCGCGTGACAGGGTTTAAGGGTGCCCGATGCAGCTGCAGTGTTTCCCCTATGATCAGGGGTGAACCTAGCCTATCTGCTGTCTGAGGCTAGAAAGGTGCACCTTAAAAAAAAACAAAAAAAACTATGTGATCTTTAGATGTGTGATGGGGCCCCCATAATACATTTTAGGATATGCCCCCATTTGCAGATCAAAAAATAATCTTTATTTGCCCCCACACACTATAAAACCCCCTTTACTAGCCCCCAACACATAATATGGCCCCATTTTTTGTCCACCACACAGTATATAAATCTCTTTTTTTTTCTTGGGCCTCGCACAGTACATGACTCCCTTTTTTTTGGGACCCACACAGTATATGGCCCCTTTTTATTTTGGCCCTCACGCAGTATTTGGCCCGCACACAGTGATATGTTAGTCTGCTACCTATTGGATTATTGTACTAGGTAGCTGCCTATAATTTACTCACTCATTCGCGCTCCTGTCCAATTGAGCCATCTCTGCCACCACCAGGGCATGCTGTACCTGACGCTGAAGAACGTCAGGACGTAACATCCTGGCGTTCTTTGGCATCACAACGTAATGTGCAGGCGGCAGTGGAGGCCAGCCTGGACAGGAGCAGGATCAGTGAGTAAATTATAGGCAGCTACCTAGTACCATAATCCAATAGGTAGCAGCCTAATATATCACTGTGTGCGGGCCAAATACTGTGTGAAGGCCAAAATAAAAAGTGTTACATACTTGTACCCACCTAGGCACAGGAACAACACATTAAAATAATGTGGCATTGCAAGAAGTGTGCGACATAGCAAGTAGCTATGCATGCAAACTTGCATACAAAGAAGAATAGAATTTATAGTGCAGTAAATACTGACATCATGGTATATTACAAACTGTGTGCACAGTTACAATGAGCATATAAAATAGCATAAGCAACTATAGTATTCAATAGTGACAACACTGGCCCCTATGTACAATGACTAGCAGCCTGCACATGGTCCTACATTTCTTGCTGGCACCTTGGAAGAGACATCTGCACTGGATACAGCTGTGTAATCCAAAAATTGGATGACATAATAGAATAGATACAATGGCACTTTGCTGAAGGTCTGCCAAGGTGAACCTGTTCTACAAGATCTGCCTGCTTTCATATAATGCTACAATGATATTGAATGTTATAATGTAATGTAATGTTTGTTATGGCTTAGCTACTGCCGAGCACATAGAGGGAGATTCATTCATTCTGGCGTATACATAAGCAGTGTGTCAGTTACTCTCCCAGTGAGCGTACAAAAGATACAATAATAACTATTTATATAGCACCAACGTATTCTGCAGCACTTTACAAGTCGTAACCAACCAGATTTGCCCTAAATTTTTCAAAAGTTTGGAAATTTTGCTGTTTTTTTATGCACAAACCATTATTATACTCTGGAGTCTAATCAGTAGAAGCCCGGGGGAGGTGTGGAACTATAAGAAACACTTATACTCTCCTTCCCTCACCTCTCCGAGGATTCCTTTTAGCATCCAGTGCTCTCTTGGAGTCTTCTTCTGGCCTCTTCTGGCCTTTTGGATGATGTCACGCACCTTCGGGGCCTCAGCCATCACATGGGGCATGCCAACGTCATGGACCTTAGTGTTTCACCTAGGGAATGTGATGTCACCCAAGAGGGAGTGTCAGACACTGTGAGGATGCCCAGGAGAGGTGAGGGAAGGAGGGTATAATTGTTTATTGTTTCTGCACCTCTACTGGACCTCTGCTTATTATATTCTGTGGTCTGAAGACACCTTGAGTATAATAATACAACTTCCAGTTTGGACAGACAAACCTGGTGAATATTTGCAAAACAAGTCTTGGAAGCTCCACCCATCACTACTTACTATCTACGGGGATATAGGGGTGACACAAGGTAAGAGGGCTTTGTTTGGTACAATGGTCACGCCATCTTTTAATAAATAAGGTAATACAAGTAAAGCAATATGAGCCTGTCACTAGTCGGTATCTAACAGTGTACATATACAAAGCGCATGGAGTGCAGGTGTGGATAGAGGGGTCAGGTTCTAGGGAATAATGTAGAAAGGATAGCTAGGATAGTATAGTTTAAGAGAATCTTGAAACATGAGAACAAGTAATGTGATATGCCAGACCAGAAAATTGTGTTTTAGGGCATGTTTGAAACTGCAGATATTGTGCATTAATCTTATTGTCTGGGGTAGAGCATTCCAGAGCACTGGTGCAGCTTGAGAAAAGTCTTCTAATAATAATCTGCCATAGTCATCAATACTAGCTCAGTCTTTCAACTGGCTTATTATACATGCCATCTTTTTACAACAGAGCAGTGTGTGTCAGAAAAGTGTTGCAAGGATTTATCAATATAGTTCTTGGCGGAAATGCTATGAAAATCAAAGTACATCTGGTGATTGTATAGTCTATAACAGCTTATACTTTTTGATATTGTTGTGTGCGACGTGGTCCATTTTATGCTACCAAACTGCTATCTCTAATAAACATGTTTTTTGCCTGATTTCATCACATATGGTAAGTGAATACATTATAGAATTTTTTTTCCGGAAACATGAGTAAATGTGGTTAAAGATCAGGGAGGAACAACCATGATGTGACGCAATCTGCCCACTCGGTCAGACAGAATCCTTAATGTGCAGCTGGTCCTTTGTGGTCAATACAAAGGCGTTGTGATATCTTTAGTGTGCTCGCTCATTCCATCTAGTGCAACCAGTAAGATGACAAAGACTGCTGATCAGGTTTACATTTAATTCATTCACCTTTTACTTTTTTCTTTCCCCCTTCCCGCCGGTGACATTTTTCGATTTTTGTTTTTGACTCCCCGCCTCCTAAACCCTATATTTTTCCATTCACAGAGCCATATGAGAGCTTAATGTTTGCGGAACAAATTGTTCTTCATAACGGTACCATTTATTATTATGTACAATGTGCTGGGAAGCTGGAAGAAAATTTAGAATGGGGGTAATTGGAGAAAAAGTGCATTTGTGCGACTTTCTTGCGGGCTACGTTTTTACGCCGTTCACTCTGCAGCCAAAATGACGTCACCTGTATTTTATGTTTCGGTATGATTCTGGGGATACCAAATTTATATAGTTTTATTTACATTTTAATCCCTTAACAAAAATCTAAAACTTTGCAAAAAATTTTTTTTCGAAAAGTTGCCATATTCTGACACCTGTAATTTTTTATACGTCCGTGTACGGGGATGCATATGGCATCTTTTTTTGTAGGACCAGGTGTACTTTATAGTTATACCATTTTAGGGAATGTCTATGGGGACATCATACCATGTGGGGGCCAGGAAATGGGATGTTATTCATGTGGGTGCTAGTAAAAGATAGGTGGCGTTGCAGCATGTGGGAGCCAGGGCACCCAGTCAGAAGCTTTCCTAGTTGCACCCCTGAGTAACTCCATATACTGTAATCAATGGAAATGCTAATAGATACAGAAATGTCCAAGCTATAAGCCAAAATGGCACAGTTCTAAGTAAAGAACAAGGGGCCGATTTTGAGTGCCTAATATAGGTCACTGGTTACTGTAACACCTCTCACCTGATGGAACGAATATAAAAAGGGAGCCACAGACAATGATCTGAAATGCTGCCCCAGGGCAAGTGTATTGTATGATATACTGCATGAGAACCTCTAAGCACTATATATACTGTATACACTCTGGTTAAATAATGTAATAACTGACACAGTGTCGGAATGTTGCAATGTGAAATCTCTCAGGGTTCACAAAAATTATGCAAAACATTTATGACCTCTGACACTTCCTTAATTGAGTACAGTAGTTCACCAATCGAGCAGGAGTGACAAAAGCAATGGCTGAAATATAAGGCAAAGTGCGGACACTGCCGTCATACTTGACCCTGGCAACTGAGAGAGCCCAGATAGAGATGATAATATATTAATGGTTATTGCTGACAATAATAATACTGCCATGTAATAATTATAGACAGAACTAATAAATAATAAACTTTTATCATAGATTTAGATCCTGTAAAATCATTCCACACAATGGCAGGTGGATCTAGTATGGATTTTGCAATAGGTGCTCAAGACCTATAAACTTATACACCTATGGATTAAAGGAGTTGTCCAAGAGTACATATCGATGGTCTATCCTTAACATAGGTCATCTATATCAGATCGGTAGGGGGCTGTCTACATTAGACTGCATACACAGTGCAGATCAAGCAGCCACAGCAGCTGATTGGTATGGGTGCCATGTGTCGTAGCCCCAATGATCTGATTTTAATGACCCCTTTAATATTTTTGTGTAATGGTGTTTTAAATCGTAACTGGCAGTATTTGTGACATAAATACATTTTATAATATACTTTATTAACAAATTTTGGCTCCTTTCTGTGAAATCCTGCATTTTTTCACTCTTCCCCTTGCTCCTATATTGAGACCTTTTCCTGCCTCTCACTGAATGTTACAGTGTATGGAGTACGGGGCTGTGTAACATGTAGAGGAAATGAGGGTAGGGGAGGGTCACTTCATACAATTATATCTCGGACATTATAAAACGTACAAACTTGCTTTTGGTGTCATATGAAATTTCTAGAGATATCACTGGTTGAAATTACAGTCAGGATTTTTAGATCATATATTTTATAATATATAGCTACATATAAATATTCTAATCTAGACTGTGTTTTCAATCAGTGATATCTATGGAAATAATTTAAATAGCCTAGGCAACTTTGTACGTTTTATAATGCCCGACATATAACTATTTGAAGTGACCCTCCCCATCCTCATTTTCTCTACATGTTACAGCCCCGTACTCCATACACAGCAACATTCAGTGAGAGGCAGAAACAGCTCTCAATACAGAAGCAAGGGGAAGAATGAAAAATGCAGGATTTCACAGAAAGGAGCAAAATGTGTTAATAAAGTATATTACAAAATTTATTTATGACACAAATACTGCCAGAAAATCAAAACATGTCTGAAAGATTAGTTATGCTTTAAGGTATCATGCACATAGATCCTTATATCATGTCCTCAGCTTGAAAAAAAATCTGGACATGTTCTTTATTTAAGGATATGTAGGAGCTGATCTAGCATGATATGGACATAATTGAGGGGGTCTGTTACATTATAAATACAAGTGAAAGGGTATAGCGATGCTAGGTTCACACTAGCGTTGGGGTCTCATTGGGACCCGAAAGACAGAGACCCTGTCTTCTTAAAAAGCGGTTACCAGTGGAAATCCGTGGACTCCAACGGAAACTCCAACGCAGATGTGAATCCAGCCTTAGTATAGCAAGTGAGGCTTCTGTAGTTGCCCCATCTGTGTGAACAAGCCCTTACAGATGTATTGCTTGTTTCCTGCAGAGAAAGAAATAAAATCCTAAAAGAAGCAGAAATTTTACACAAAGCCAGATTCAGCTTTATACTTCCAATTTTGGGAATCTGTACTGAAGAAGATAACATTGGCATTGTAACAGAGTACATGCCGAGTGGATCACTCAACCAGCTGTTACATGAGGTAGGTGTATGTGTACAGGATCCTATCCTAACTAATTATTATTTAGCTAATAAGTTATTGCAGCCCCATCAACATTACTGCTATGCTGTATATTAAAGGAGTGTATGTGAGTAGAAGAAGATGATTGCATTCTTCCAGAAACAGCGCCACTCCTGTCCATGGGCTGTGTCTGGTATTGCAGGTAAACTACATCGAAGGAAAGGTAACTGGAATACCAGATACAGCTTATGAACCAGAGTGGCGCTGTATCGGGAAAAAAGCGACTCTGTTTTTCTAATGCAACCCTCATTGGAATACCATTCAGCCTGACACTAAATCCATTCCATTAGACTTTCTATGCAATGTCCAATCCCATAGAGTATAACGTGTAAAATTATCTTTTTGTTTATGTATAAAATTTCATTGGGTTTTCCAGGATCCCTATATTTATGGGTAATTATCAACAAGAGATCATGGGGGCCGGACGCTCTGCATCCCTTCCAGTCAACTGTCTTAAGGGACCACATTGGTTGGCAAAGCACTGCAGTCTACTCGCGTAATCTACTTATTATCAGCATACCTCCCAACCTTCAATGGAAAGGAAGAGGGGCAAAATCATGCTGTCGCAGATTTATTTATGATAAACACACCTCTAACCCCACCCACCCTCATTCATGCCTCTATGACCTCACCCAATCCCCCAGTCCCTGTGTGCCCCCCATACACTAATAGTGTCCTCCGTTGTGTGCCACACAGTGATGAAACCTTCACCCTCCACACAGTATAATGTCTCCTTAGTGCTGTATAATGCCCTCTCAATGCCCCCACACGGTATATTGCCCCTTAGTTCCTCCACACAGTATAATGACTCCTTAGTCTACCACATAGTATAATGTTCCACTTAGTGCCCCAATACAGCAAAAGTCCATCTTACTTCCCCATGCAGTATGATGCCCCCTCACTGCTCCCACCCATTGCTCCTTGTGGCCCCCGCACAGTATAATGTTTCCTTAGTGCCTCCATAAAGTATAATGCCGCCTTGTGGCCCCAACAAAATATAATGCCCCTTTGTGGCCTCCACATGATATAATGACTCCTTATACCCCACACAGTAAAATGCATAAAAGTAATACCTTACTCCATTCCCCTGGAGCTGTCTATGAGTCCACTGCTAAAACCTCTGCTCTCAATGGCTAGGAACAGCAGGTATGATGACTATATTGTGCCTGCCTGCATCTAAGATGCCAGCAGTAATGACAGGGGGTGAATGGTGGACCAGTTTGCTGACAGCTCCCTGCTTCACCATTCTATTCAACTCTATCTGCATCCTGAGGACACACATATAGTTGAGGTAGGGACATATTGCCTGCCAACCAAAACATTGGGACAACACCTGAAATCTGGGATTGTCCCACTGAAATTGGAGGATTGGGAGGTATGATAAACAATTCAGGGTATTGTAGCTTCATCCTTTCAATATTCCGCACCACAACTACTAAGTAGTTCGTGTGCAGATAGACGGATCAACGTAAACAATGAAGAGGCCGCCATGGCCCCTTCAACCTGTTTAGTTTACCTGTTGAGCAAAATACTAGAGGATAAAGATCCAAGTTACTTACACAAGACTGATGTCTAGTGATGTTCATGCTATTATATTATATATACTATTTGCTTATTTTATAATATACTGTTTTATGACAACAATCAGCTGCAAGGTACTGTATTTAGTGTAAATTGTGCCATAAGAAACCACAGGTCATAGAACACACCATTTGAACAGTGTTGAGAGAAGTGGTGTGGTTTTCAAGTTTTTATTATTATTATTATTGTTATTGTTTTTTTAATTTTTTTTTATTTTATTAAAACTAATTTCACATCTGCACTGTAATGTCCATTGGAGACCCCATCACAATGTCCGCCTGAAATCAGCGGATGGACTTTTTCCTCCATCCTCTTCAGTTTTAAAATGATGACCACTCCACAAACCCCATTATAGTCAATAGGGTCCGTCAGACTCCGTGTGTAACCACTATTTTAGCTGTCCACTTATCCCTTGTTCTAGTCCTCTGACTGACCAGGACAATAGACAGGCCAATGCTAGTGTGAACGTAGCGTCACAAGAAATTGAGAGAATTTTGCAAAATTTAGCATAAATCTTCACCTGTTCATAACATGCATAGATTTTATGCTTTTTAAATAATTTTGCCACAAATCACTTCAACTATCGTTTTGACAATAATGGAATCCAACAGAACCCATTATAGTCACTGGGGCCAAATGGGAGCCATTGGGTCCAATATGTGACAGATCCAGCACTATCATCATTTTTGTTGTTCTGCTTCCATGACGGAGCAGTACAAGGGCAATGACCAATGAACAGAGCCAAAATCCATTTGTTCACTACTACTTTTATACTATTGTATTGTATATTATTATTTCAGGACAACCCCTTTCCAGAGATTGTGTGGCCCTTAAGATTTCGCATGCTTTATGAGATTGCATTAGGAGTTAATTTCCTACATAATATGAGCCCTCCCCTGCTGCACCATGATTTAAAGACACCTAATATTTTGCTGGATAGCGAACTCCATGTCAAGGTAAGATCAATTGCATTCTGCAGTCTCCCTGATGATTTCAGAAATTACAGCAAAAAAGCACTAAACTTGCATACAAAACGAAAATTCTGCAATAAAAGATGTCGGTAACAAATTTAGGCCGGGGGTCCCATGTGGCGGAAAGGCTGCGGTTCATCTGTGGCGTAAACGCTGCAGCAAAAAAATGTGGCATTTTACAGTCACAGTGGATGGGATTCTAGTGAATCCCATCCCCACTTTGTGATAAAATACGCAGTGTGGACACACGGCGATTTCCAAAACCATGGCGGTTTTAGAAATCGCAGCATGTCTATTATATCTACAGCAGTTTCCCTATAGATATAATTGAAGCTTTAACCGCAGCACCATGTGGGGCCTTAATGTGCAAAAAAATCTGTATTTTTGTCCATTTCCCATAATTAATGTAAAAAAAAACTTTCCATTTTGATGCCATGGAAATTTTGGTAGACATGAAATTTACTTTAACAATGAAATATTCCAAAACACATCATTTACTCTTGCCACTTAAAGGATAAATGATGAAAAATAAAAATCCAAATTTAATATACTGTATAAAGTGGAATTTCCTTATAAACTGCACTGTCTGAATGATGGCCTTACAGAGTGGTTTCCTTTCTCTAGGCAAAAAGGGGAAAAATGTGATGTTATTTCCCTTTGCCCACACAAAAGTGAGCTTTGGTGAAATTTTCTTTAGACGTTTATGGCAGTCATCTTCAATGTTAGTCATAGTCACATGTAGATAATATGGAAGTAGAGGCGGCTCTGAATAGCAAGGGTATTAGCAGCACAGCCAAGTTCTATATGCTCATAAAGCTGTGGGTAAGACCCTATTCACACATTGTGTTTGCCTTGCACTTGCATTTCAAACAGTTCCCAAAAGAGATTTGTTCCCCAGTTTTCTGTCAGAACTATTCTCGGACAGATATACAATAGTGATTTTTAGGGAAGGGGCGAGACAGTTTTCTAGCTTTCTATCTGTGATCCTGCAATAAAGCCTACGGGCAGCTGTCCCAGTAATGGCTTCATAGACACAGTTATAGATTGCTCTCTACTGGATAGCAAAATGAGATAAGACTTCAAGTTGTACATTCCTTAAGGTAATTATTAACAGAATACTGAACTGCTGTGGTAGAATTAAAGTGTCACTGCCATGGGAGAATAGTGCATCAAAGACTATGTCCATCTTTACCAAGTGTACTAGGTAAGGCCTCATGCACACAGACGCATTTTTTTAATGGATAGCACAAAGACCCATTCATTTCTGTGGCCCTACATAATTGTGATTTTCACAAATGCAGATCATAGGACTGAGCCAATAAACTCAGCACAGGTCCTTTTCCTCTTTGTTTTCCGCCTCGGTCTCGAATATATAAATGATAGAGTCCATGAAAAAACACAGAGAGCGCATGGATACTGTCCGGTTAATTTTTCACTGACCATGATAATAGTTGTGTGACCATGTGTGACCGTGTGATAATAGTTTCACTGACCATGATCATTTTCAATGATACATGATAATAGTTGTGTGCATGTAGCCTTAGCAGGATAGAAGGGCGTACAATTTGGATCAGACTACACGGGACTTGTTTGTAGTCTGTTACCATGGAGATGCACAGGAGCTGTAAACAAAATATGGTACAAAAAGATGGGCATAGCCTTAACCTATAGATTATATTATAGATATATAATATGCATAAGAACAGTGAAGACAACCAGAGTTCTGGGGGAAATGGCACTGTACTGCAGACTCTCTGCCCACCGTGCCTATTGGTCATAGATTCATAGGTGCCCTATAGCTTTTAAAGAGGTTATGCCATGAAAAATATTTATCCTCTGTTCATAGAATAGAGGATAACTTGCTGATTGGTAGCGGTCCAACCACTGAGACACCACCAATCCTGAGTACGTCCATTGTGAATGTAATATGAATATAATGGTGGTGCTCCATTCATTCTATTTCCAGGGTCCCCATTGAAATTAATGCATACATTCACAGTGGGGGTAAGTCATACCCCGTTCTTAGGATCAATGGGGTTCTCAGCAGTCAGACCCCCACCAATCAGTAATTTAGACTCTATTCTATGGATACAGGATATATTTTTTCATGCCATAACCTTTTTAAAGGGAGTTTATCACCTCCCCCAAGCTTATTCAGTTGTTAGCACCATGTTACAGATCACATTACAGTGATAAACATCATACCTTTGTTATGTAGCTCACTTTTTTAGATTTGGGGAAAAATATCTTTGAAGTCTTATGCAAATGAGGCAGTTGGTGCAATAGGGGCGGGTGATGCACAGTTCTTATCACTCAGACCCCTACCATCTCCTGCCTGCACCACCCCATAAAGTGAGAGTTGATCTTCTTATGGCTATGGCATCAGCCATCCTACTTGAGCACCAAGAGCAGTGCTCCCAGGGCTGAAGGCCCACCCCTGGAGCACCAAAAGCTCCAAACTTGTCCTTCTCCAAATTTACAAAAGTGACATACAGTTGAGCTAAAAAGTTTACATACCCCGGCAGATTTTTTGGTTTTTTTGGCCTTTTTTCAGAGAATATGAATTATAACACAAAAAACTTTTTCTCCACTCATGGTTAGTGGTTGGTTGAAGCCATTTATTGTCAAACTTCTGTGTTTTCTCTTTTTAAATCATAATGACAACCAAAAACATCAAAATGACCCAGTTCAAAAGTTCACATACCCCAGTCCTTAATACTGTGTATTGCCCCCTCTAACATCAATGACAGCTTGAAGTCTTTTGTGGTAGTTGTGAATGAGGCTCTTTATTTTTTCAGATGGTAAAACTGCCCATTCTTCTTGGCAAAAAGTCTCCAGTTCCTGTAAATTCCTGGGCTGTCTTGCATGCACTGCACGCTTGAGATCTCCCCAGAGTGGCTCAATGATATTGAGGTCAGGAGACTGAGATGGCCACTCCAGAACCTTCACTTCTGTAGCCAATGACAGATCAACTTGGCCTTGTGTTTTGGATCGTTGTCATGTTGGAACGTCCAAGTACGTCCCATGCGCAGCTTCCTGGCTGATGAGTGCAAATTTGGCTCCAGTATTTGCTGATAACGTGCTGCATTCATCTTTCCTTCAACTTTGACCAAGTTTCCTGTGCCTTTGAAGCTCACACATCCCCATATCATCAGTGATCCACCTCCGTGCTTTACAGTAGGAATGGTGTTCCTTTCATCATAGGCCTTGTTGACACCTCTCCAAATATAACGTTTATGGTTGTGGTCTTCACTATGGTGAAGACCAAAGAGCTGTGGAAGGACACCAGAAACAAAATTGTAGAGCTGGGAAGACTGAATCTGCAATAGGCAAGCAGCTTGGTGTGAAGAAATCAACTGTGGGAGCAATAATTAGAAAATGGAAGACATACAAGACCACTGATAATCTCCCTCGATCAGGGGCTCCACGCAAGATCTGACCCCCTGGGGTCAAAATGATCACAATGGTGAGCAAAAATCCCAGAACCATACGGAGGACTTAGTGAATGACCTGCAGAATGCTGGGACTAACGTAACAAAGGCTACCGTCAGTAACACACTACGCCGCCAGGGACTCAGATCCTGCAGTGCCAGACGTGTCCCCCTGCTTAAGCCAGTACATATCCAGGCCCATCTGAAGTTTGCTAGAGAGCATTTGGATGTTCCAGAAGAGTAGAACTATTTGGTAGAAACACAACTCGTCGTGTTTGGAGGAGAGCAAATGCTGAGTTGCATCCAAAGAACACCATACCTACTGTGAAGCATGGGGGTGGCAACATCATGCTTTGGGGCTGTTTCTCTGCAAAGGGACCAGGACGACTGATCCGTGTACATGAAAGAATGAATGGGGCCATGTATCGTGAGATTTTGAGTGCAAACCTCCTTCCATCAGCAAGGGCATTGAAGATGAAACGTGGCTGGGTCTTTCAGCATGACAATGATCCCAAGCACACTGCCAGGGCAATGAAGGAGTGGCTTCGTAAGAAGCATTTCAAAGTCCTGGAGTGGCCTAGCCAGTCTCCAGATCTCAACCCCATAGAAAACCTTTGGAGGGAGTTGAAAGTCCGTGTTGCCCACTGACAGCCCCAAAAATCACTACTCTAGAGGAGATCTGCATGGAGGAATGGGCCAACATACCAGCAACAGTGTGTGCCAACCTTGTGAAGACTTACAGAAAATGTTTGACCTCTGTCATTACCAACATAGGATATAAAACAAAGTATTGAGATGAACTTTTGTTATTGACCAAATACTTATTTTCCACCATAATTTGCAAATAAATTCTTAAAAAATCAGACAATGTGATTTTCTAGATTTTCTCATTTTGTCTCTCATAGTTGAGGTCTACCTATCATGTCAATTACAGGCCGGCCTCATCTTTTTAAGTGGGAGAACTTGCACAATTGGTGGCTGACTAAATACTTTTTTTTCCCCACTGTATGTGTGAGTTTTTCTTTGCATCCCAAACAATTTTCCGGGCAGCTGTGGCCGAAATTTTGGTTGGTCTACCTGACCATGGTTTGGTTTCTGGGCATGTTATCAGGCCAAAATCACCACGGTATGTGAAGCTGTCATTGATGTTAGAGGGGGCAATACACGGTATTAAGAACTGGGGTATGTGAACTTTTGAACAGGGTCATTTTGATGTTTTTGGTTGTCATTATGATTTAAAAAGAGAAAACACAGTTTTGACAATAAATGGCTTCAACCAACCACTAACCATGAGTAGAGAAAAAGTTTTTTTGTTATCATTCATATTCTCTGAAAAACGGCCAAAAAATCTGCCGGGGTATGTAAACTTTTTAGCACAACTGTATATATACACCTAATATTGCACTTACAGTAGGGTATTTTATAGAGATGAAGAGGAACATGGTATCATGAAGACAGCTGGGACCATATATTTTCTGTACAGTGGCCTCTAAAGGGGGAATGTAATATTATGCACTGGCTATTCTGCCGGGGTATGTAAACGTTTTAGCACAACTGTACATAATAAGCGTATGATGTCTATCACTGTAATGTGCTCTATAACATTGTGGTGAGAGTTGAATAAGCTTATTGGAGGAAATGGACTCCCTTTAGTGACAGTGGCAGTACCCATATTTTAAGAATTTTTTAGACGATAAAAGTTCCATGCCGGTGATTATATCCATATAACCATATTACAAACCAAGTTCTTTTTCTCTTCTCTTATTTTAGATTGCTGACTTTGGTCTCTCAAAATGGCGCATGTTGTCACAGTCATTAAGTGACCAAAATCCACCAGGGGGAACAATTATTTATATGCCTCCAGAGATGTATGAGCCGAGCATCAAAAACAGCAGAGGAAGTGTTAAACATGATATGTACAGGTATGATTGGAATGAATATACAATGTTACAGTTTTTGCCAAAAAGAGGATCCATTCAGAGGAAGTGAAAGAAGTGAAAGGAAAGTTAAGAAAATATACAGACAAAAAATATTGCCATAGGACACTATACAATTTATTTTTCTTTGTTAACATGTTGCATGACTGCAGGGATTAACCAACCTGAAACCTAAACAGTTGTTTTTCCTTCTGTAGCATAAAGATACTTAATGTCTCATTGGTGGCATGTTGGAACACCCAAGATATCTAGAGTGAAGACATAGCAGTGCTGGGTATAGTGCAGCAGTCCCTAAAGTGGTCAATAACTGTTCATCAATCTTTGCATAAATCAATCAATTAACCAATCAATTATATCAGAGAAGAATCCTTCTTTCTACCCTTTTCCTGCTCCCCCTCACTCTGCTCAAATGACTTTCACCTGAAAATTCCTGCTATTTCTTACACTTGAGGAGGAAATGCAGGAGATATGAGAAGAGAGACAAGCATGGTATGATACTGGAGCTAAATATGAGCTTTCTATCAAAACCAAAGCACTTTACTCACGTCAGTACAGGTTAGTAGTGCTCTATATCTGTCCTGCATGGTCCTGGGATTGACTGAGAGAGACAGTCCTGAAGCAGATTCTCCTCTACTTTCTGTGAGCAGTGTATGGCATCTAGTCTCCCCCACCAGCTCAGAGAGGAATGCACACTATAGACATAACATTCAGAGGGAGGAACTTTAAAAAAAATGCAAGATATAGCTCATGTAATGGTCAGATGTAGTGTTACTCCTCATGTGCACACATTGTCTTATTGATTTATGCAAAGCTTATCATAAGGTTAGGTTTTCTTTAAGCTTCTCTCCTCTACACCTGCAGTTACTTGCTCAGAAGGTCCTGTGCATCTAATAAAACCCAAAGGGTTATTATGCATATGCAGCATCCCAGAGTGCTTCTGCATTTATGTGTTTGTCCTGTGTGCCTCTGGGTTTTATGTCTGTAAGTTTGTTCTATGTTAAGTGTATTTTTGTGCAGCTTTCCCTTTGTATTTTTCCCCCTGCAGTGTTCAAACCCAGACTGGGTTCAGCCCTGGCCTATCACAGGCCACTGGGCGGGGTTGTGAGGAGATATTATCTCCCCGGCGACGGTTGAGGTTCAGTTCAGTGTATGCAGCAAGCCAGACAAGGTGTGCAGAGCTGACCTGCCACCAGACTGGACTGAAGGCCAACCGCCGCTACCACAGCCTCAGGAGGGATAACATCAGCCCCAGGCTCTTCTCAAGACAGCTCAGAGCTAGAGAGTAGAGATTCCCAAGTGGCTGGACTTATTTGGTGTCGTGCCCGGAGGAGCAGGAGAGGACCCTGACAGGAGAGTCGCATTCGGGCCTAGTATCCAGGTAACCAGTTCCCTGTCAGGACTCCCTGTAACTCTATCCCCAGTATAGTTAGCTGGGAGAGGTACAGAGGTGGAGTAGAGGAAGCCATCTTGGGGAGCCGATACTGTCTTTGAGCACCCTCCTAGAACCAAGGCTGGGGTTAGGACACTGCAGGACTACTACCCCCATCAGGAAGCTGCCGTTGTCCTTTTGTTCAAGTTGCCTAAATAAAAGGCTGTTTGGTTTACCTGCAACGCTGACTCCTGAGTCGTGCCTGCTTTACCATCAGGGCTCTTCCGACCAACACCACACCGGCTCAGGTAGGAGAGGTCCCCTCTTCAACTGGAAGTGCCCCGGGGGAAAGAACAACTACCACCACCATCCGGTAGTGCTGCAGGACCCCCCTTGACCTTGTCCGGCCTAGGAGTGCGACTGGAGCCGTTTGGGAGCGTGCTCGGCCTGCTAGGTGGCACAGCATCCGCCACTACTACTCCCATCCTCCGGTCTCATCCGACTGGGTTGCGGCAAGGCGATTTTTGGCGTAGTCGGCAGGATCGTGACTCCCGTGTCCTTACAACATCTTCAGACTACGGTGTCAAGATCCTAACTTTATCATCTCTACAACGGGTGAGCTGAAAACCCTTTATTGGCTGTGTGAGAGACTTATCCCTGTGGATTTATACTGAGGACTCTGTTTGTGTGCCCGGAGCTGTTTGTCGCTATCTCCCTGGATTATTTGCAAAGACTGTGGACTGTTGCAACTGTTTGCGTGTTTAAGCCACTTTATTGCAAGCCAGAGGACTGCCAGCCGTTACCGGACTGTATACTGTGCTGCGACATCACCGGTGCACGTGAGCCCAGCCCACGAGGGGTTGACTCCAGCCTCAGACGGAGCTGCATCATTCAAAAATTCTACAGCTCCGCAGAGGTTAACCGCCAGCCCACCAAAACCAGTGCTCAGGCGGGAAAGATTGACGTCAGAAGTGCATCAGCCAAGCTCCACCCTCCAACTTTGAAAAGGACGAATCAGCAGCCACTGACGTCAGTGGGACAGCCCTCTCTACAGGACAGCGTCATCGGAGCCTCCTGGGCGCCGCCATCTTGGGTGAGTCCAACCCTAGACCTGTCCTATGCGTAGTAGCACCGCCCACCAGCATCCATCTTGAGGAGAAGTCCTGGAAAGTTCCAGAGAGTGTGCGTTAGTCGACTTGTGTACATGCAGAGTAATTTGTCCTGCTACATTATGTCACGTCCCCCATCTGTCCGAGGTATTAACCCTGATCCGAGCGCCTGGACTTGGGGAGAGGAGATGGACGTTGAGGAGGCTATGGAAGAGGTTCCCATGGCTGCGGTGCTGACTACTTCGGGGACTCCGGCCGGGGCCCCCGTTTCACCTGCTGCTGTCCCGCCAACTGCTGTTCGCGCCCGAAGGCCTACTACTGTCGCCGGGCGCCAACAACTTAAAGTGGAGGAAGAGAAGGCGTATTCTCGTCGACGAGCTGGCCTAGAACCACCTGTGAAGGGCGAGGTGCCTGACCGGAGAAGAGGTACCGTTATGGCGTTTGACTGGAGAAATGGCTGTGGATACATCGCGGAGGACTCTGAGCGGGCCAACGTGTTTGTTAACCAGAGGTCGGTGAAGAGGCCTGGGTTGCCAGACTATCTACACAATCTGCACCCAGGTGAGAGAGTGGAGTTCACCCTGAAGGTAGGCCCTAAGGGTTTGTGGGCAGCTGACGTTGACCGGATCCCTATGTCACCACCACGACACGAGGTCTGGGAGGACTCTGCCACAGCCACACCTGGTCGCCTGCTAACAACAGCCGCAGGCCTGGCCTACGGTCCACTTCCCTCCGGGGCTGCACCCGCAGCACCTGCATCACCACCACGCCCTGCTCCTGCTGCATCGCCACCTGCTGTCCTGAGTACTATAATCATCTCGGGGGGTGACCACATCTGTATCGGAGGTCACTCTGCAACTCCTGCAGCTGCACAGCAAGGAGAGCCACCTGTCTACAAAAGCAGCATGAACCCAGCCACCGTCACCGCCTTCTACAGAGAAATGGAGAAGAAGGGCCTGGACTTCCGACACCTGTCCAGGTTGCCTAAGGCTGCACCCCCGACGTCTACACCAGCTTCACGTCCCAAGACACCGGGATCTTCTTCCACGGAACCTGAGGATTAAAAGGTCGCCACCCGTAAGTTTTGTGCCCCCCAGTCTACACCTGACTGGGGAGATCAAGTTCCTTTGCCCTCCAGGGCACCCCCTGGAGTGATTTCTTTGAACTTCTATACTTGTGTCTAGTCCCGAATTTTGCCCCTCTACAATTTTGTGCCGAACGTTTGGACACTTCCCCTGTGTGACCAGTGCGGACTTGTGGACACTGCCCCAGTTTTTCCCTATTTATATCCACCTGCCCCCTTGCTCCAGGATGGACACTAAGTTACCTGTGCCCTGGAATTTCTATTGAGGCCCTGGGATCGGACACTACTACGGATGTGCCTCAGGGACCTTTATTTGTGTTTCCCTTTTTCCTGGAGTTTTGCTGGTGCCTGAGAAGGGACACTCCTGATTTTGTGCCTCAGGTACCAGGTGTAAATGTGGACTTTTATGTCAAAACAAACAACATGACAAGTAATGTATTGTATATACATTATGTGTTTATCTGTTATGTTGTCTGTCCGCTGTATTGTCTTCCCTAGCCTGGGCAAAGATTCGCTGAGGGCGGCTCAGGTAAAAATAGGGGGGTGTGCAGCATCCCAGAGTGCTACTGCATTTATGTGTTTGTCCTGTGTGCCTCTGGGTTTTATGTCTGTGAGTTTGTTCTATGTTAAGTGTATTTTTGTGCAGCTTTCCCTTTGTATTTTTCCCCCTGCAGCGTTCAAACCCAGACTGGGTTCAGCCCTGGCCTATCACAGGCCACTGGGCGGGGTTGTGAGGAGATATAATCTCCCCGGCGACGGTTGAGGTTCAGTTCAGTGCATGCTGTAGACCAGACAAGGTGTGCAGAGCTGACCTGCCACCAGACTGGACTGAAGGCCAACCGCCGCTACCACAGCCTCAGGAGGGATAACATCAGCCCCAGGCTCTTCTCAAGACAGCTCAGAGCTAGAGAGTAGAGATTCCCAAGTGGCTGAACTTGATTCGTGTCGTGCCCGGAGGAGCAGGAGAGGACCCTGACAGGAGAGTCGCATTCGGGCCTAGTATCCAGGTAACCAGATCCCTGTCAGGACTCCCTGTAACTCTATCCCCAGTATAGTTAGCTGGGAGAGGTACAGAGGTGGAGTAGAGGAAGCCATCTTGTGGAGCCTATAACATCCCTGGGCACCCTCCTAGAACCAAGGCTGGGGTTAGGACACTGCAGGACTACTACCCCCATCAGGAAGCTGCCGTTGTCTTTTGTTCAAGTTGCCTAAATAAAAGGCTGTTTGGTTTACCTGCAACGCTGACTCCTGAGTCGTGCCTGCGTCACCATTAGGGCTCTTCCGACCAACACCACACCGGCCCAGGTTGGAGAGGTCCCCTCTTCAACTGGAAGTGCCCCGGGGGAAAGAACTACTACCACCACCATCCAGTAGTGCTGCAGGACCCCCCTTGACCTTGTCCGGCCTAGGAGTGCGACTGGAGCCGTTTGGGAGCGTGCTCGGCCTGCTAGGTGGCACAGCATCCGCCACTACTACTCCCATCCTCCGGTCTCATCCGACTGGATTGCGGCACATACATTCTTGGGATTGATGGGAGTTCTTGTGGTTGCACCCCCACCATATTCTCCTGATATGACATTGATGTCTCTAGCGAGAAAAACCCCTTAAGGCTAAGGCCTTACATAGCGAGCCGCAGCCAAAAAGCACTGCGGAAAAAAACGTGGTGGAAGCACAACACATTTTTTTCCATAGCGCTTATCACTCTCTCTGCATTTTGCATTATGTCTGAGAGAGGTCTGTTAGAGTAATATGTGTAGAGGTGTCGCACTCTCTTTCATAGGGTGTTTTGCTCTGTGGGAGAATTCTCCAATCCATTAGGTTGTAAAGTAGACAAATCATGGCATACACATCTTTATGCTTAGAAATCAGAAGAAAGTTTTATTATTCACACAACCAAAGAATGCTGAAAGGTATAAATTCCATGTATATCCCCCCACCAATGGTTTGGTGCCAGATAACAGTAAGCAGATTGGTCCGGGGTGACGTTTCAGTCTTTAGACGTTTCTCAAACCCAATGTGTCCCATGGAGGGCACAGTGGAGACAGTGGGGTAGACTATCACTGTGCACTTCTTGAGACAAATCAGGTTTGAGAAAGATACATAACCTTTGTCTCAGAACATATGTTTTAACTCTGTCCGTGCTGGATATTTCTAGTGTGATGTATTATATTGTGATGCTTATAAATATTCTAGAACTATGTTTGTTTTCCATTCTAGCTATGCTATTATCATGTGGGAAGTTCTTTCAAGAAAGCAGCCATATGAAGGTAATAAACAAGCAGAACAATTCTAGTATGTAGGAGTAACACAAGTGCCAAGCTACTTGTTGTCATACTGTACATTTCTAAGATTTGGCACATTAAAGGGGACAGCGTCTTTCCTGGTAATGTTTACATTCCCGGAGCCATGTTGCTCACTTATTATACGATATGTAGTGGCAGCTTTAGGTACCACAGCGCTGTCCCATAGACTTCATTGGGGCAGAGCTGCAGTACCTAATCACCGCTACACTTTGTATGGCCATTTTGTATGTTTCTACCATGTACACTTTACCAGGAACATGCTGTCCCCAAACAGCTTATCTGTGGGGGTTGTGGGGGTTGGACTTTGCAGAGTTAATATTGATGGCCTATCGGATCATTAGGATAGGCCCTATCCTAATAATAGGCCATCCATATTTGAAAGTACATAACACCTTTAATGGAGTATTCCAGAACTTTTTATTCATGGTTTATCTTTAGGATAGGTCATCAATATCACATTGGTGGAATTCTGGGACCTGACACCCCCCACCAATCAGCTGATTGAAGGGTTACATAGCTCTGGCGAGCAGTGAGGCTACTTCTTAGTGACTGACGTCATGTCTGTTACGTGATCCCTCTACAGCTCAGTTCCATTCAAGCAAATGGGGCTGAGCTGCCATAGCTGACACAGATGCTACGCTATGTTCAGCATGGCACTGTGCCTAGTGTATGGTGAAAAAGTCTCAGTACTCACCAAAACACTGAGGTCTCTTCAGCTTATTGGTGGGGATGTCAGGTGTTGGATCCCCTCCAATCTGATATTGATTAACTAAATTAAAGGGTAAGGATATCAGTATACAAGTTCTGCAATACCACTTAAGGCTAAGGCCCCACGTAGCAGGCTGCAGCAAAAAAAGCGCTGCAGGAAAAACCGTGGTGGCAACACATCACAGTTTTTCCCGCAGTGCTTTTCACAGAAAGGTTTCCTCTGCGGACTTTCTGCTTCCATTATACCTATAGGGAAACCGCCAGCATCTCGTTAGGTATAATTCACATGCTGTTTTGGAAATTGCAGCGTTTCTGCTGCGCATATTTTTCCGAAGTATGTGGATGGGATTTGCTAGAAATGCCGCATTTTTTTCTGTGTTTACACCACGTGGGGCGGCCTTAAAGAGTTTAATACGTGAAAATGCAAGAGAAATAGAAATCCCATTCATCTGAACAGAGTTTGCAAAAATCCATGTACTGTAAATGCTGCAGAAACAACCCCTTCAAATCTATGGAATTGATTCTCAGTCTCAGAAATTTCTGTGTTAAACCTGCTGCATGTGAATGTAACCTAAGACTTGTCTATTCACATTTGAAGCAGAGGGACTGTATAAGGGAGACCAGCACCTACAGTAAGAATAAAAGCGTGATATGGTATTACATAGTCAGTAGAAACAGAAATCCCTTGCTATGCAGGGTGTGGACACAACTATGTGAACTTGGCAGTAATGCCAGCAAACTATAATTCACTTTGTCTCAAGATAAAGCAGTACATGATGATAAGGCAACGTTCACATTATGTTTATAGCCTCCATTTAAGACACAGTATTCTGTATATTTGGAAAAGCTCCTGACTTAGCCTAGATTCACATGACGACCGAGTTTCATCTAACTCGGTCCGTGTGTGTGCCATATTTACTGGCCTGAACTGTATGCCAGGAGAGGGACTCCTAGCAGTATAGTAATCTATGATGTTAAGAGTCTCTGCCTACCAGCGCCATACTGTCCTATAGGGCAGCAGGGACTTCTAGCATCATTGATAACTATACTACTAAGAGAGTCCCTCTCCCAGCATATAATTCCGGCTGGTAAGTGCGGCAAACACACAGACTGAAAATCAGTCATGTGAACACGGGGTAAGGCCTTATTCACACATCAGTGATTGTGTGCCAAAACCAGGTTTGGGTCAAAAACACAGAGCAGGAAGCCTATTTCCCCAGTTATTCCTAAAAGTCAGTTTCATAGAAATGAATGGGGAACCAGGCGAGTCTGTTTTCTGGTCAGGAAGGGGATCAGACCAGACCACAAAATATGCTGAAAAAAGTTTAACGGAAGTTTTTATTCACAAAGCCAGACCGGCTCTGTTATAAATAAACAAGAGGACAGAAAACAGCCTTGGGAGTGCTTCTTTGAGATAGGTCGATACTAAATAAATCGGTTGGGTGTGACACCCGGCACCACCACAAATTGATAGGATGCGGAATATAAAGCACGGCAGCTACTGTATACAAGGTACAGCACTGTGCTTGCTATGTAGTAAAGAGGGCGCAGACCTTGCTACGCGTATTGTTGGGGTTCAGACCCCATCCCGCTGATATCAATGACCTATCCTAAGGATCATTCATCAAGTTCATTACCCACATGCAGCAAACCTCAATATATAAACAACAACTGCGAATGGATGTGTATTCTAGAGAGCTTAGTAACATATTCTAGAACATTCATGAGCATTACTATATATCGCTTATTTCATTGTTCACATTTTGTCTTATATGAAGGACTGTCACAGTTTTGTTAATACATTTTCATGTGATTATTCCAACAGGCGCCACAAACCCAATGCAGATCATGTTCAGTGTGGCAAAAGGCAACAGACCCGACACTAGCGAGGAGAGTCTGCCCTCCGATGTTCCCCACAGGGAATTATTTGTGTCTTTAATGCAAAGTGGATGGGCCACTGATCCCAATGATAGACCTGCATTTCTAAGTGAGTAATATAACCCGGAGACCAGTTTCTTGAACCAAACCTAAGAGTGGCTACAAAAGGAATGGGAAATACAGATAAGCTGAGCAAATTGATATATAGCTTTGTGGGACAAGTTCCATAACTTGTAATTTATTAATTTATATCTCATTCTGGGCCTAGGAGTCCAGTGGGCGGTCCTACTCAATGATTGACAGCCATCTCTGTAAGCATAGTCATACAGGGAAGGCTGTCCATCACTGAAAGGGGTTGTCCAGGATCTGGGAAATACTGTATGACTGGTGTCTTCTAGAAAAAGCACCAAGCCTGTCAACAGATTGTGCTCGGTATAACAGCTCGACGCCATTCACTTCAATAGAACTGAGCTGCAATACCATACACAACCAATGAACAGGTGTGGCACTGGTTCTAGAAAAAGCAACCTTGTTCTCCTAATCCTGGACATCCCTTTTGAAGGTGTTTTCTGGGACTATGATATTGATAACTCATGCTTAGGACAGGACATCATTATCAAATATTGTCCAACACCAAGGACCCCCACTGATCAGCTGTGCTTGTGGCACTTGAGTGAGCTCCATATAACATCACATCCATTGGTGGGGTCCATGAATAGGGCTGAGCTGCAATATCAAGCACAACCACTATACAATGTGTGGCGCTGTACTTGGTAAACAGTAAAGAGGCCACAGAACTTGTCCAATTGCCGAAGCCCCTTCAATAAGACGATCGGTGAGGGTTCCAGGTGCTGAACCCCCACCAATCTGATATTGCTAACCTATACTAAGGTCAAGTGACTAATCTCATAGTCGAGGACAACCCCTTTAATGCTGCATAAGAGCATGTTGCATTATTTTTACCACTGTCTTACATTAGTATAAGTTTTGCCGCATTTGGGGTCCACTTTAAGGGGTAGTCTCACAAAGTTGGGACTGTTGGCAAGTAAGGAATTTTATTGGAAGGTTCTAGGATGTGAGAAAACACTAGATTTACTTATTCTTTAATGTAGGTGCTTTTCGCTATCATTTTCTTAACACTTTTACTTCTCTTTTATTGTCTTGTTTTCAGAATGTCTATTGGAACTTGAGCCAGTGATAAGAAGATATGATGATATCTCAATGCTGGAAGGGATACTGCAAATAAAAAGAGTAAGATACCGCTGTCTACACCTAAAAGATGTGGTGCACCGACATGTAATACAGTATATACTATATCTTGATGTTGTTCCTTTTTATCAGTGCACTTAAGCATATAGTATGACACTAGACTGAGAGGCTGAGATCTGACTTGGTTACGCTAGGTTCACACTTGCATTCTGGTTTCTGTTCTTCGGGTTTGCTTGGGGAACTGAAAAACGGAAACCCAATCCGCTTAAAAAGTGGTTACCTGCGGAAACTATAGACAATACATACTTAGACTATAATGGGGTCTGATAGGTTTCCACCCGAAAAATGTGGAGAGAAAAGTCCTGCTTTGTGTGAACCTAGCCTTATGCAGTGTGTCGTCCTGTTGCCTGTTCAAGGCTGAGTTCATATCTGTGTTGGGTGGGATGGCTGCGTTCCAGTGAACACGAACACAAAAGTCGTACAAACCTGACTTTTTTTGGGGGAAAAACGGGCACCCGACAGACCCATTATAGTCAATGGGATCCTTTGGGGTCTGTTTGTGTATGTCATTAGACGGACCATTTTTGCATTCTTTTGACCCTGCGATGGAGCAGAACAACAGACAAACCCCTTCCAGATTGTAACAAAATTTATGATGTGCAGTGAATGATATAAAGAAATAACCTATATTTTACCTATTAAATCTGCTGCCCTAGCACTGCTGCACCAGTAGTCCCCACTAATCCTGCAGCAATGACATCACTGATGTAGATGACTCATATGATCACTGCAGCCAATGACTGCCAGACCAGCAGAGACCACTGAAGCAGGCTGGAATTTAATGAGTGGATATAGGTTATCTATTTATTTTATACTATTCGCTGCTCATGGCCAGTATTCCTAAAATCCTGACAAAGATTGATAGCGGACGATGCTGGAGCATCTGCGCTGGGTTGGAGGGGAAATAAATAAGTGAGTAGTGTCTGTTTTTTATTGTATTACATTACATAAATATGTATGAATATGAATATGTGAATATGTGTAATCTTCTTTTCCAGGCAAAAAACAATATTGCCTGTATCTCGACGCCAAGTCAACCCATGGAAGAGTATATACATCCAATAAACTCCATGCCGAGCAATCGTTCGGTAGGCGATAATATGATTTTTTTTTTATTTTTATGTGTAAAGAAAAATGTTCCCTGTAGTTAAAGACTGAATTACAAAATGTTTGGGACTTCTTTTGCAGTTAGAAATGTATTTAGGGGATAATAATCCCATCAAGTCAATGATAAAATTCTTCCTACAACCACTAGAAGGAACTGAATGCATAAGAATTTATCATTGAGTCTAATAACAGCTGTACAAATCTGTATGTAGTGAGCGGTCAGTATTAGTTGGAGGGAGACAGAATATTATCATTTAATTCACTGGTTGTATCAAGGGACTGGGATGAGAAATAAAAAAAAAAAGCTATGAGCTCTGACCTGTAAATAATTTCAGAAATATTAATGTGAAATAAAATTATATTTCCATTAAATCTTTTACCATTCAGGACATTTAGGGTATATTCACATGGCGGAATTTGGTGTTGATTTTGAGGCCGATTTGTTTTTAATAGGAGGCAGAGATCGAAGCAGGAGGCTGAAAAAATAAGCATCCTGCTCGATTTTGCCACGGACATTCTGGCCCATTCATCTGAGGCGAATCTGCAATTGAAAGCCATGGCGGAAAGCTGGAGAGGTGGAAAGTGGAGAGGAGTTTGAGGCGAGAGTCCACCTCACATTCCATTTCCTGAGAACGGGCCCTTAGCTGTTAACCACCCAAATTTACCATCCAACTATACCACCATGGACCCCTTCATCATTAAAGATATACCAGTTATTACCCACTAGACTACTGTAAGACTACTAAGACTAACATCACTACTGTAACCTCTAAGCTACCCTATGCAAATATGTATGATGTCATTCATGTAGAACGCCACCAAAGTCAGTATGGCATTTGTTGCCCTATGTTACTTAACCCCCAACCCCATTACTAGGTTTTCCCAAATTCCCATCAGCCTGACCCTACACCTTATGGCACCGATTCTAGCACTATACCTGCATGAATAAATCTGAATTTCTCTACTTTCCAAACTACACAGAACTTCAACTTTTTATCACTTCCTGGAAAGAACTTTCTTTCGACACAAAAAGACAAAAAAATTTAGTTTACAAATTCACAAGAAATATGTGACCGAGAATTTCACAACAAATCTCATGTGAAGTTTTGTTTGACTAAGAGAGCTAATAATAGTCAGATGGAGATAGATATAATGAAAGGAAATGTGAGGATGAGACAGGGTGGTCCAATGGTATGGAGACTCCTAAATACATGGAAACCAGTGGTTGGGAGCGCCATCCTGTGTGGGGGCAAATCTTGGAACCAAGTTGATCTTTTTAAATGGGACATGTGACATATGTATCTGATAGAGATTTGGTGACAGATTTTCCAATAAAGGGGTTATGGCATGAAAAATATTTATCCTATGGATAGAGGAGGAATTGCTGATCGGTGGATCAAACTGCTGGGCTCCCACTGATCCTAAGAACGGGGGGTGTTTTACCTCTGTTGTGAATGTAGCCCAATGAATGCCGGTAGATTCAGGAAAGCCCCCACTCCTTTCACTTCAATGAGAGAGCCGGAGATAGCCGAAGTACAGCACTTGTCTGTCTCCGGGACTCCCATTGAAGTGATCGGAGTGGGGGTGGACATACTTTCTCAGGATCATGGAGGTCTCAGCGGTCAAACCCCCATGATCAGCAACTTATCCTCTACTCTGTGGAAACAGGATAAATATCTTTCACACAATTCCTTTAAGACAATTTTCATCATTTCAGTATAGAAACTATGAAATAACAAATCTTCTGAATGAATTTGTCTCAATTTTACTTTTGTCTCTTGTTTTTATTAGATGTCTAGCCATGGTAGTCGTAGCATTATGCCCAGAATGTCATGCTTTCCAGAGGGTATGTATTTAATAGTAATTCCTATGTTCTCTTTTAACTCCATTTTTAATGCCATCCAGTGACTCAGGAGCCACACTTTGCTTTCGGGCCCCTTGCAGGTGGCTCCCCAGCTGTTGGCTTATTGTGCACAAGCATTATCAAGGATGTCATAGCAATTTTAAAATGTTTTTCGAGGATCAAAACAAGTTCTTACTAGAGCAGGAGCCATCACTCATAAACTTGTTCCTTTTTAAGAGTCAGTGTTGCCCGATACACGCTGTCATATTTTAAGGTGGTCTAGTGGCCGCGCAGAGTGTGAGGCCGTTTTGGGGTGGCACTTCGGAGGAAGAAATTCATGAGGAGAACCAATACAGTAATGATCGCTGCTGAAGTTGTGGGTTTGAAGAACGTCGCCCAGTTGTTGAGAACCGTTTCTGCTGTTTATTGCCTGCTGTGTGTAATGTATATTAAGTAAAGAGAACATTAGGCCTCATACACACAGTCTGCAGCTGGAGGCTTTTCCAATGCTCCGTTTTATTCCAATATTCTATAGGACAATTGTGAAATAAAAGAAAAAAAATTATATGTAATGGTGTGTGTGCCCTTTTTAACTATAAATCACAAATTTCTGCCTGAGTGTAAACTTATTTAAAATATTATCTTTATTTTCTATCTTTAAAATACCAGGTTAATAGCCATATAGAAAACCCCAGTTTATCAGGCTTAATCCTAAATGCTGCACTATATGGACACAAACAATATAGACCACTATTATTTGTTTCCACAGGTCCACAGATATAGTGCTCACTTTTTAAGGATACTTAAGGTGCTTTTTAATCTCTGCTGTCACCACCAATAGTCTGCTATTGAACTGCAAACGTTGGACCTGACACGTTTCCCCCCTATGTTCACTTTTAGGGATTCATTAGAGGTCTGAACCTTACATTCTAGGGATGTGGGGGATATTGGGGTCCCAATGAGTCACATTCTATACCAGTGGATCGATTATAGCATCCTCTTAGATTCCCCTCCATTCTTTTATTCCATACTGAGTTTAAAACTGAATTTTTAGCAATAAAAAAGTTGCATGAGTTGCATAAAGTCATCAGAGCCAGACTCTATGCAACTCATGCAACTTTTCTTATTTTTACTGTATCTGCCAGATTGCTTAAAATTCTTTTTTTGAACTACGACAGTAAAGATTAAAAAGCACTTTCAGTATCTTTGAAAAGTTAGTAAAGTAGAACCTGGTATTTTAAAGATATGACATAAAGATATTATTTTAAGTGTTCACTCAGTCAGAAATGTGCAATATTCTATAGGACACGCTCTATAAATATCATGGAACAGAGCATTGGAACGCAAGTCGGAAGATCTTTGGGGTCGGTCGTGTGCTTAAGGCCTAAGGAGGGCAGTTTAGAGAACAAATGTGTAGAGGGTCTGGCAGCCATGTCAGGAGGGGCCCACTGTCTTTAATTTGCAGGCAGGTTTCTGTTTGGCAAACCGAGTCATAACCGTGTTGTCCTAGTATGGCTCAGCTTAATAGTAGTGGGTGAGTTAACTCCTCTCTTGGACATCCTTGAGGTGCTCAGCGTTCCCTTGGGGTCCTCTCCTGGCCTCCTGGGTGATGTCACACGCCCTGGGGTCAATGCTGAGGCCTGCAATTGAACACAAGCCCCATGATGTTGGCGCACTCCATGTAACTGTGATTGGGCCTCAGTAGTCACATTGGATGCGCTGATGTAATGATGCTTTAACAGAAGAGACCCCAGAGTATAATAGTGGTTCATGGGTGAAAATATGGGTTCATTAGAACCGGTCCACTCACATTAGGTGCGTTGACGTCATGACACTTTAACACAAGCGCCAGGATGTCACTGTACCCCATGTGACTATAAATGCCATTCAGCAGTCACATGCGGTGCACAGACATCATATCACTTTAACAGAAGAGACTCCAGAGTATAATATTGTTTCATGGGTGACAGACCTCCAAAGTTTCAGGTTTGGGTCGAACCCGAAAATTTTGGAAAATTTAGGTTGAATCCAGTTTGATTCAAACCAGTTTGTTTATCTCTGTTTTACAGTCAAGCTCAGTAAAATTTCGGGTCCAATATTTGAGTATATATATATAGTTGTGTAAGTCGGGGAGTTGCATCTTTACCATCAATGTTTCACTGTTTGACTTGAAAAGGCCTAAACTGCAGGGGATCGGACATGAGATTTTTACTTTTATTACTTTTTTTTCCATTGACAAAACTGTTTCCTGCTGTTTTCATGTTGTAGATAAAGAAAGTCAAAGCTGGAAACTAAGTGATGAGCGCCAACCATCAAATGAAATAGACTACAGGCACAGTTATATACGTAAGTAGATGTTAGACTATTGTATATAATATATAGTAATCAATTTATTCTAATACTTTATAGAATGTTATTATGTAACATTTTTCACATTTTAAGTAGAATTTAGTTGTAAAAGTTATTGGGAAATCAGATTTTTTTTTTTCATAGCAACCAAAGTGCTGCCCTATAGCAACCACTGCAGATGCAAAGCACTAAAATACACTGCGGCCAGATGTTATATAATATAAAAGATGTTATATAATATATGCCATCACATGGCATAACTAAAGTCTTGTGGGCCCCGGTGCAAACTTTTGTCTGGTTCCCCCTATCCCTTCGCTAGAGTGAATTCTTGATAGTGACGGTTACGGGTGCTGCAGCGATATCTTAGATACTTGAAAGGGATACAACTGTAGCACCCACAACTGCCACACAGTATTATATGCTCCACAGTGCCCTCCAAACAGTATTATATGCTCCACAGTGGCCCTGCACAGTATTATATGCTCCACAGTGGCCCCTACACAGTGCTATATGCTCCACAGTGGCCCCTGCACAGTATTATATGCTCCAGAGTGACCCCACACAGTATTATATGCTCCACGGTGGCCCCAACACAGTATTATATGCTCCACAGTAGCTCCCACACAGTATTATATGCTCCACAGTGGCCCCCACACAGAATTATATGCTCCCAAGAGCTCTACTAGAGCCGGTGCTATTATTATAATCTGGGGTTGCCTGAGACCCCAGAGTATAATAAGTAGAGGCCCAGGGGAAGTGATTAAAAATAACAAACACTCCTCCCTATCCAGCTGTCTTCAGCATCTTCCTTGGTCCTCTTCTGCCTGGCAACTGAGGTCACGCACCCCAGACGTCACTGCTGAGGCCTGTGATTGGGCCTCAGCGGTCACGTAGGGCAAGATGTCGTCATTTTGCCAGTGTGTCCCATGTGACCTCAGTCACAGGCCTGAAGAGCACTGGAGAGGATACTGAGCCCAGGAGAGGTGAGTATAGGTATTTTTTTTTATTTTTAGTCAACTCTCCTGGGCTGGCATCTATTGGAAAGGGGCCAGGCGATAGCCAGGCCCGTTTCCAGTAACAACATGTATAAAGGTTTGGGAACCAAGCTTTCCCGACTGCTATCATGGTGGTCCAGGGCCCCAGCCATTTCCAGGCCCAGTCGTGGTTGCACCCTCTGCGACCACGATCGTTACACCACTGCATAAAATACATAAAGTTTTGGTGTGTGGTATTTTTTGGCTTTTTTTCCATTTCCCTCACTATAGAAAAAAACACCATAAAAAATTACTTTGAAATTTTAGCTACAAAAATACCTGTAAAAAATATTTGAACTTCATGGCATAAAGTGTGTGTGAAAGAGTTTATATAACTTTTTTCTTCTTAAACTGTCTTTACCATGGAGAGGCATGGCAGGATTTGCCAGATTTATGATCATTGATGTCAGTTT
Source organism: Leptodactylus fallax (assembly GCA_947044405.1). Taxonomy (NCBI): domain Eukaryota; kingdom Metazoa; phylum Chordata; class Amphibia; order Anura; family Leptodactylidae; genus Leptodactylus; species Leptodactylus fallax. The sequence continues at coordinate 1,255,570 of CAMRHE010000057.1, forward strand.
ACTGGTGTATAAGATGCCTAATATCTACCACAGCTCTGAGCTACCGTAGATTTATGTGCAGTCCTGCACCCCATCATACATCAGATGCCACATCCTCCCGCACCGTATGGCGCCACATGAAGACTGGTGTTGAAAATGCCAGTCTTCATAAATCCCCCCCCAATGTGTTTTATATTATGAAGTATGATACATAGATTGCATTTTTCTTATCATAATGTGTCTTTGTAGATCCTGAACAGGAGTCACCATCTACAGCGCTAATGTGGGTCCAGCAGAAGCGAGATCAAATCATAAACCAGATGACGGACGCCTGTCTGAACCAGTGCCTAGACGCCCTCATCTCACACATGATCATTTTCAAGGAAGATTATGAACTGATAAAGTCAAAGAGTACAAGGAGCTCAAAAGTCAGAAATCTTATCGACACCTGTGACTTGAAAGGAGAAATTTTTGCCAAAATTATTGTAAAAAAACTGAAAGACAATAGGCAAAGTGCTCTCCAACCATTTCCAGAAGTTTGAGGAAATTGTCGGATCAAGTTTTCTTTATTTAAATGTAAATGTCCTGTAAATATAAATGTCAGAAGATATCGTGGAGCAAGGAAAGTCTCTACTGGATGACAAGAGTTTCCCCACCAAAGACTGGAGCCCGGTCCTCTGTGTGTGGTGTAGTGCACAGTCACTCACCATCAAATTGAATGGGTGACACAGAGACAACCCAAGGTGCTCTGGGTGAGACCACACCCTCTGTACCGCTGAAGTCACATCCCTGTTTGTACTAGAAGGACTCCAGGCAAACTTAAAGGGGTTTTCCGGGCAAAATTTTTTTTTAAAAAAATGTTATTTTAGTGCTATTAATGGGTTAATACGTGCACCAAAATACCTTTAGCAGTGTTTTGAGTGATTTCTGGGTTTCTCTGGGAGCTCCTGGCATCTCCTGCATTTGTTTACATGGGTAGCTTCCTGCTGTCTTAGCCTACAACTCCCATGATCCCCCTCTCACTCCCTCCCCCTCCCACACTACCTCCCTGTTTCCCTAGCTAGCCTGTGGACTACTAGCCCTACCTACCTAACTTACTCAGCCTACCCCATCATACTTACCTGTCTTATGTGTCCTGGAGATCAGTTTCTTCTGTGGATTTCTTACGCATGCATGCAGGGGCGTAACTACCGGGGTAGCAGTGGTAGCGACTGCCACAGGGCCCGGAACATTACGGGGCCCGGAGCCCTGTGGCAGTCGCTACCGCGAACCCCACAATCACTGCTATCGTTATACTCCGGGGTCTTTTGAGACCCCGGAGTATAACGATCGGGGGCCCAGGAGAGGTGAGCGAACATAAAAAACACTGTAACTCACCTATCCGCCGCTCCGCAGGCTTCGGGCCTGTTTGGTGACGTCCCAGACGTCAGCCGACGTCATTATGCGTCGCGACGCCGGCCTCGATCGCGCCAGATCCGGTCCGATATTGAAGATGGCTGAAGTAGCGCACGGGAGTGCACCAGAGCGAGGAAGAGGTAAGTTGCAGTGTTTTCTATGTTTCTATCCTCCCCTGGGTCTCCGATCATTATACTCTGGGGTCTGAAAAGACCCCAGAGTATAATAATCGTTCATGGGTGGTCCACTATGGGGCATAATACTGTCTGCAGGGGCCACTATGGGGAAAACTACTGTGTGCAGGGGCCACTATGGTGCAAACTACTGTTTGCAGGGGCCACTATGGGGCAAACTACTGTGTGCAGGGGCTACTATGGGGCAAACTACTGTGTGCAGGGGCCACTATGGGGCAAACTACTGTGTGCAGGGGCCACTATGGGGCAAACTACTGTGTGCAGGGGCCACTATGGGGCATAATACTGTGTGCAGGGGCCACTATGGGGCAAACTACTGTGTGCAGGGGCTACTATGGGGCAAACTACTGTGTGCAGGGGCTACTATGGGGCAAACTACTGTGTGCAGGGGCTACTATGGGGCAAACTACTGCGTGCAGGGGCCACTATGGGGCAAACTACTGCGTGCAGGGGCTACTATGGGGCAAACTACTGCGTGCAGGGGCTACTATGGGGCAAACTACTGCGTGCAGGGGCCACTATGGGGCAAACTACTGCGTGCAGGGGCCACTATGGGGCAAACTACTGCGTGCAGGGGCCACTATGGGGCAAACTACTGCGTGCAGGGGCCACTATGGGGCAAACTACTGCGTGCAGGGGCCACTATGGGGCAAACTACTGCGTGCAGGGGCCACTATGGGGCAAACTACTGTGTGCAGGGGCCACTATGGGGCATAATATTGTGTGCAGGGGCCACTATGCTGCATAATACCGTGTCCAGGGGCCACTATGGGGCATAATACCGTGTGCAGGGGCCACTATGGGGCATAATACCGTGTGCAGGGGCCACTATGGGGCATAATACCGTGTGCAGGGGCCACTATGGGGCATAATACTGTGTACAGGGACCACTATGGGGCATAATAGTGTGCGCAGGAATGCGGTTTGTGTGGGGGGGGGGTTGGGGGCGGCGGTTTGTGGGGGTTGGGGGCGGCGGCTTTGGGGGGTTGGGGGCGGCGGCTTTGGGGGGTTGGGGGCGGCGGCTTGGGGGGGGGCCCCATGTCAAATGTTCGCCTTGGGGCCCAGCCATTCCTAGTTACGCCACTGCATGCATGGTAGGTGCTATTCACTTCTTCCGGCAAGTGTACAACAGAACTCTATTGCGCAGGTGCCGGCAGAAGCGGAGGTAGTAACGTTTCGTGCCAGAAGACTGAAATCAGGTAAGTATGATGGTGTCGGGGGGAGGGGAATATTGGTGATGCTTCATTTTCGGAAACGGAACGTCACCGGATTAACAGAGAGGTCCCCCAGGGATATGGGAAACTATAGCTTTCTTTTAAGTAAATTAGAAGTTAGACAGGGGAGGGGGTTTAGTTTAGTGTTTAATTTTTAATTTATCCCGGACAACCCCATTAATACACAGTACTTGATTTCTGTCTTTGGCGTTCTATGTCATGCAGCACCCCCTAAGCCCTGCACTAAGCATTGCACAATGTCTATTTTAGCCGGATTGTTTAATAAAGCTAGCGTTTTTTTTTATTGGGCTACATATTATACACAAAACAGCTCGATATCTCATTTATTCACAAGCTTGCTGTTGTATGAAGAATGAGAACTTGAAATACTAGATTTGCTGCATACTAGGGATGCTTATGTGCACTTCAGTGACATCCACTCAACAATGTTTCTGAGGTAGATTTACATGATGGCAAAAAAAATGTGCATTGTATTTGGGGAAATATCCAAGATATCTGTGCAGAGCTCTAATATGGAGTTTATGGAGCCATACTCCACCTCCATAGGCTTTCAATTGTATATGAAAGCAACATCGGATATCGTATTACACTGGTACAGGTGTTGTATTACTGATTCCTATAATATAGAGGTGTATGGAGGCAGTAGATGGCAGCATACAAACTTCTGTAGTGCATAGGATTAAAGACTATTTGCCATTGCATATTGTGGGGAACCGCTCAGGTAGATGCTTGGTAGCAGTGCAGGAAACAGGGACACAGAGACTGAATCACACTCAAGTTCAGAGTTTATTCACTTGCAAGTGAATTAACAAGTTTTGCCTTTACAAAGGCGCAAACAAAGAAAAACAAAACCTTCTCAGCTGAGAAATAACTAATACAGAAAGACAAACCCTCTCTATACAAGAGCCTGGCTGCCAGACTCTCGCTCTGGTTACATTAGACGGGTGGCACAGATTTACCTTCATGTAGGTTCAGCTACACAGCTCACACTGTTCCTCAGTGTAGTGCCACACCTCCTAGTCCTGACACACAGCCTATATCAGGCCTTAATTAGTCAGCTGACCTCCAGCTGTGGGCTTCTACCAGACACCCTTTAACTGCCTGGCTGGAACATACCTGTTCTCCCAAACCACACCATTCACTTTCTCACAATATATACTGTGTGAATATATATATATATATATATATATATATATATATATACACACACACACGTGGACAAGATTGTTGGTATCCTTCGTTTAATGAAAGAAAAACCCACAACGGTCACAGAAATAACTTGAATCTGACAAAAGTAATTTGCCAAACTACATGTTGACAAGCCACAAAGCTTCTGGGAGAATGTCCTATGGAAAGATGAGACAAATATCAAAATTTTTGGCAAGGCACATCAGCTCTATGTTCACAGACGGAAAAATGAAGCATATCTTGAAAAGAACACTGTCCCTAGTGTGAAACATGGAGGAGGCTCTGTTATGTTCTAGGGCTGCTTTTCTGCATCTGGCATAGGGTGTCTTGTATCTGTGCAGGGTACAATGAAATCTCAAGACTATCAAGGGATCCTAGAGAGAAATGTGCTGCCCAGTGTCAGAAAGCTTGGTTTCAGTCGCAGGTCATGGGTCTTGCAACAGGATAATGACCCAAAACACACAGCTAAACACACCCAAGAATGGCTAAGAGGAAAACATTGGACTATTCTGAAGTGGCCTTCTATGTGCCCTGACCTAAATCCTATTGAGTATCTTTGGAAGGAGCTGAAACATGCCGTCTGGAAAAGGCACCCTTTAAACCCGAGACAACTGGAGCAGTTTGCTCATGAGGAGTGGCCAAAACACCTGTGGAGAGGTGCAGAAGTCTCATTGACAGTTACAGGAATCGTTTGATTGCAGGGATTGCCTCAAAAGGTTGTGCAACAAAATATTAAGTTAAGGGAACCATCATTTCTGTCCAGGCCTGTTTCATGAGTTTTCTTTTTTTAAAAATTCTGTTGAAGCATGGTTGGAAAGCAATGTCTGACTTTCATTTGTTCATTTTCATAGAACTTTTATATATTATTACTTTTGTCAGATTCAAGTTATTTCTGTGACCATTGTGGGTTTTTCTTTCATTAAACGAGGGGTACCAATAATTTTGTCCACGTGTATATATATATATATATACATATATATATATATATATATATATATATATATATATACAGTATATCCATATGTACTATGAAGATGAGCTCAGTGCCTGAATATGGGGCTAGCTAGCAGCGGGTTTTCATAACTTGGAGCCTTAGCCTAAAGGGCTTGTCCAAGTTATGTAAAAAATTAAAAGGAAATTGTAAAATATATTAAAAAAACATTGTTTCACGTGTTCCAACGTTGCCAGTCTAGGCCCCACCGTTTCCAGTCTTTACCATACTTTGGCCACATGCCTGCTGCAGCCAATCACTGGCCTCAGTGGTGACATGTGCTGAAATGGCATGAGGCTGCTGAGGCATGCATGTCACCACTGTAGCCTGTGACTGACTGTAGCAGTCTTGTGACCAGGAAGGCAGCAGTGAGACTGGAAACAGATGGGACCGACGTTGACTTGTTTTTATGTGATAGGATTTTCTGCTTTTATTCCATTTTTTTCAATAAGTCCGACAACCCTTTTTTCACTTCTACAGGAACTTTATAATTTTTTTGAGGTTTCATTTAAGTTGTCCAGCTAAAAACACAGTGTAACACATTTTCTGGTATAATTGCTTTGAAAAAATTGAAATTCCGGCTGAAATTCCTATTTTCTGTCATTTAGTATATTATTAGTAGTTGTCGGGAAAAAGAGACAAGGTCTTCAAGATGTACTCTGTGTCACTAAGTGACTAATTTACAAAAGGTAGAGGTAGGTACCTGACTTAGTTCAGTAGCTGTGTCATATGCCACAAGATATTTGCAATATGGTGCGCACTACACTAAAAAAAACATCCAATAATACTACTACAACTCCAATAATACTAACTGTGCCCCAATGGGTTATCAGGTAATGAAGCTTATGTACTAAGCTGTACTGTCATTATTTCTTTACTGTAATAATATACGATATGTATATAAATAAATAAGCATTTCATGGTCACAGCTAGAAGTTGGGACGTAGGGGTAAGATTTATGTATATAATATATCTGTTTGAATAAAAATGTGTAAAAAAAAAAAAAAGGTCAAAATGGGTTAATTTCTCAATGTATACCTATGACAGAAGGCTCCGATATATGTGCACTCTATACGTTGCCCATAGAGTCCACTGTATACATATTTTACTGGGTGTCCTGTGTAGAATAGCCCAGTTGACAACGTTATCCGACAAGGTTAAAAAATAAGTCTGCCACGTGAAATGCTAAAAATACACTCTGAGGTCGGGGCCCCACATAGCATAAATGCTGTGATGGAAAAAACTGTGACATTTTACAGTACATGCAAAGTAGATGGGATTCTGGCTAATCCCATCCACACATTGCAGAAAAATATCCACAGCGGAAATGTTGCGATATAAAAAAAATGTGTTTTTGGAAATTGCAGCATGTCAATTATATGAAACCATGGTGGTTTCCCTATAGGTATAATAGAAGCAGAAAGACTGCAGAGGAAATCTTTGCGGACTTTCTGTGAAAAGCGCTGCAGGAAAAAATGTGATGTGTTTCCTCCGCGGTTTTTGGCTGCAGCTCACTACGAGGGGCCTTAGCCTAAAACAATTATTCCAAGCATAGTTCATTCTTATATAGAACTTTGTCATATATATACTAAAAAGACTCTTGTATTGCCATCATAGCAAAACTGTCACAGAATTAAAAACTGAAATAGCTGGCGGAATAAGAAATCTACAGTGTGAGGAATACCGTGTCAGTTTTTCTATTCCATCCTCATCTTTGTTTCTGCTCATTTTACCGCAGCAGATGTCAGATGTTAGTCAATGTTGTTATTTGGGAAATTATTAAGTTTCCATTCATACATTGCAATTTTTTGTGGCAGTGTAACAACAAATGCTAAGATTATCTTCAATTGTCTTTAGCTCTGGGTATACAGCACTTTGTTTTTATTTCTTAATAACAAAAAAACTTTATTTATATAGCGCCAACATATTCCATAGCATTTTACAAATCAGAGGGGACAAGAACAGACAATATGAGACATTACAATGTAACAAAGAAATAAACATATCAAACAATAGGAGTGAGAGCCCTGCTCTCAAGAGCTTACAATCTATGAGGAGATAGGGGGGTTCTTTCTGGTCGATATATGTATAAGGTATTTATTGTTTCTGATGTCTAATGAATACAATGTATTAAAAAAAACTGCCTATACAAAATTTTACAACCATAATTATTTTTTTTTTTTTTTTAAATGTTAACTTCTCTTTAGGTTTCTTTACTTTCTTTTCCTTTAGTCCCATTACAATCTCTTTTCTACAAGACTCGCACCTATCAGAGTGTGGTGGTTTCTGTGCCTCACCAGTAGTTGAAGTCCACAGCAAAATACTAAAATGTATCTCTATTTCACTTTATCTTATCTCCTATGCTTATGAAATTAAAATTAACACTTTGCAAAAAAGTCTGTTTCTAAATTCCTCTAATTCTTCATAAACCGATAAATGAAAATGACACTTCACTGTCTTGATACTAGCAATATCGGCTACAGACGTAGCAAAGTTTAACTTTACAGATAACAGATTAAACGCCCTGTAGCACAGAACTTCAATTCTTTCAATGGATTGTATAACAAACAAACAAAAAACAAAGTCCACCACTACATAAATACAATACATGCTTAGGAAATATCAAAAGAAACATAACAAATGACAATCACAAAAGAAAGGGGGAAATAAGGATATACCACAAATGGTACCTCCAGGTAAAGAGCACTGTGGGTGAGTAATTCTACAAGGTACACTTGCAGACAGTTTTTGGCAGAACTCGGCAGGGAGGATGTTCCCGCCATCTTGGAGAACTAAGCACAGATCTTCTGTGGATGTAGGCTTGCTCCAATCCTTCTGTCTCTTCATGTAATCCCAGACAGACTGGACGATGTTGAGATCAGGGCTCTGTGGGGGCCATATCATCACTTCCAGGATGTCTTTGCCACATACAACTCACTGGAGGAAACCATAGCACGGGAATAGTAGTAGTAGTTGTCCAATGTGGCCAAGAGTCCTCCAGTCCCTCTCGCGGTTGGGGCACTGTTGAGGGTACCTGCGGTGTACCTGATAGTGGCGGCAGTTCCCCTGGGGCACTTCCAGTTGTGAGGATTCTTCTACTCTTACTTAGCCAGGTGAAGGGGGTGAGAAGGCCCTTGATGGTAAGTACAGGAATAACTCAGGAGACAGCAGTTACAGCTGAACCAAATGATGAAACTTTACTGAGATTGCAGCAACAGAAGCAGCTTCCAGATGGGTGCAGTAGTGCAATGGTTGTTCCACTGTAGAACATGGTACTGAGCATGGTAACAGCTTTTAACAGCAAGGGGATGCTCAATATAAGATATCAGCCCAGTGTATAATATCTAATAATACTATACCCCTGCCTCTTCCACTATATATGGGGCTGATATGAGTAAGACCAAATGGTACTCTGACTGCTGACTCTGTATTGCAGGGCCCAGGCTGCGAGGCTCTGATAAACCTCAACTTCTCCTTCAACTTGGCACTCTCTTTCCTCTCAGGAGGCTGACAGCAGATTTCTTCCCTGTCTTAGGACTGCCGGAATGATGTAGCTAGGTTAACCCTTTAAGGACGCAGGGTAGTTTGTACATTAATGCCTTCCAAAATTCATAAAGTTTTTTATTTTTCTGTGGACATAGCTATGTGGGGGCTTATTCTTTGCAGGGCGAGTTGTACTCTAATTTTGCACAGTTTTGGGGTACATATAATGTTTTCATTAGCTTTTATTTACCTTTTTGGAGGTCCATATGAAATAACACACAATTCAATTCTAATTTTTTGCATTTTGTTTTTATGTTGTACATTCTGTATTATAAATGACCTGGAAGCTTTGTCCGGAGGGTCATTACGATTACAGTGATACCATAATTATATTATTATTAGGTTTTACCGCTTTTATAAATAAAACATCACATTTTGAAAATGAATGATTTTCCTGGGGTCACCGTATTCTGGCGATTATAACTTTTTTACTGTACCGTTGACGGAGATAAATCAGGGCTCTTTATTTGCGGGACATGTACTTTTTATTGGTACCAATGTTTGGTATGTATGACTTTTTGATCACTTTCTATTGCTATTTTTTGGGAAAAGCAAGGTGAACAAAATACGTGAAATTGCACATTGTGGTAATTTTTTTTTTTTTTTTTTTTTTTTTTTTTAACGGTGTTCACCAAACACCATTTTTAGATAGTGGGAACTTAACTGCACATGGGGATACCCAACATGTTTGTTTATTTTATTTTATTTTTTTTACATTATGTGTTTGTTAAACTTTTTATTATTTGCTTTTTTTTTTTTTTTTACCTAAGGGGACTTGAATCTGAGATCTCTGATCCCCAATGTAATGTTCTGCAATACACTGTAGTGCAGCACAATGCACATAGGCTCTCTTTGCAGGGGATCTGAGGGGGTAGGGGGGCAATCTTGTCCATGAACCCCCTGGATGCCGTGATCAGGGAATCCAAGGCATTACTATGCCGGTAACTACACGCTCAGCACAATGTAATAGTACGGCGCAGAGCAGGAAGGGGTTAAGGGCTCTTATACGACACTTCCCTCATCTGAGGTTTCTGAGGTTGCAATGGGCTCTCTCCCAGTATTACTATCCTATACTGCTACTCGCATAAGACATTATAAGCAGGGTACACTGGGATGTTGCACAGTCATAGCAAATATTGATGTGATTTAGATTTCCCTTTCCTTCATTCACTTTATTTTGCGACTTGACAAAAATAAACTATCAACACTTCTATTTCTGAAAGCATTCTTACTTTGCAGCATTGACTGCCACCTGCCTAAAACATTTGCACAGAGCTATATATATATTGCATAATGTAAGGTATGTCAGTATCGTTCGCTGTACTGTTGTTGGTCATATCATGTAGTACATGCTGTACACTGAAAATAAACCTGAGAGCTCATGGCATCATGACAAGAAGCGATGCCGTATCATTTTACCCTCAGCTGTTTGTCTCAGTACATGATCCTTGTTATTCAAAAGCCAAAAGAAACAAACTCCCATGTCCTGCTCCTCACACAGGGAGCCCTGCGTTGTTCTCACATAGAGCCGCTAGAACAATGACCATAAAGGTAAGAAGTATCTACATTTCTCAGCTGATAGCAGTATACAGCCTCCTCCGCACATGTGACTGTGTAGACTTATACAAATTTGTAATGTTTTTGTTGCAATAGATTTTTATGTTATTGTATAAATAGAACGTAAAATTGACCAGAGATTGTTGTCACATTTTATGAGATAGGATTTCACATAAATGTGGAACACATTGGAATTTAGCAAGTCATGGCGGATGCTGGAGGAGGAAACTACTTTATCAAAAAGTTTACATTGGTACAACACAAATTACAATCCCTCTCCTGCCTCCAGCATTCAGAGGTATATAATAGATGCTGAGTAGTAGAAATATTGTGGGTAACTTGCAAATTTAAGGCCTTTCTGCTGCTGTCTACTGTAAATGCATATTGTCCCCTCTGTTCCTGCTGAGTGGGCAGTGTCTTCCTGCAGTGATGTCAGCTCTGTGCTTTACTGCTGAGTAGGCGGACTCTTCCTGGAGTGATGTCAGCGCTGTGTTGTGTACTCTGAACCAATCAGATACAGGTACATCTCAATAAATTAGAATATCTTTGAAACGTTTATTTCTTTCAGTAATTAAATTAAAAAAGTGACCTCCTATATTTTCTAGATTCTTTACACACAGAGTGTTCTATTTCAAGTGTTTTATTTCTGTAAATGTTGATTATGGATTACAGGCAATGAAAACCAAAATCTAAGAAAATCTGAATATTGTAAAAAAGTTCAGTATTGTAAATTCAGTGTCACCTGCCAAGGTTTCCTAAGCCTTCTAATGGTCCCACAGTCTGGTTCAGTAGGACACACAATCATGGAAGACGCTGATTATGGATTGTATTACTGAATTACTGAAATGAATGAACGTTTCACAGATATTCTAATTTATTGAGATGCACCTGTATCTCCTTCAAGTAGTTTACCTTTATGCTGAGTTAGAATCTGCAGTTTTTTTGTGACTCAGGATATTTTATAATACTCATAGAGAGCCTACAGGGGAAGGAAGTACAGGTTGCAAATTTTACCCAATTACATATATTACAAAGCTTTATATATTTACGTTTACAACTGCATTTATATTATTAATTATAGTGCTGATACGAGATCAAGCTGTCAATCACTGATAGGACCGCCCACTGGACTCCTAAACATAGAAGGAGCAGATGTATGAATAAAATGCTATACTGAATCTTTTCCCACAAAACTATATATCCAACTGCTCAGCTACTCCTGCTCTATAGCATGCTGATGACAGAGAAGATTTTTTTTGTGTATGACAAGTTCCCTTTAACATTGTTTGGATTGTTTCACAAGTTGAGTAAGAGGAAATCTGAATTTGGAAAAGTACATAAGCGCATCCCAGTATTAAAGGGGTTATTTTTTTAAATATATGATCCATAGGAGGCCAAAACCTGGCCCCCAGACCAATCTTCTCTATGGAGCTGCTTCCGGCGCCCATCCAGTATATAATATGGAGAAGCAGAAAGCTTTGTCTGTTGTCTAGAGGTCCTGAACCTTCACTTCAGTGACGCGCCGGGCTGCTATACACTAGATGGAGCTTTCTGCTTTCATCCCCGTTTTGTTTTGTTGGCCCCCTATCGGTCAGATATTTATGGCCTATCTTGAGGATAGGCCATAAAAAATTAGCCTGGACAACCCCTTTAAGCACAGCAATAATGGGGGACAGAAGATGTCATTTCAACACTTGTAAGTCTAATAAACCAGATGCGCCCCGATAATATATGTGATTTACTTTATACTGTGATTACATTTCTGATATTTATTATATGTAAACTTTGGCTGTTACAGTCGAGAAGGGAATGTCCAGCACGTGGGTGTCTGCGGGATGACATATACCAGCTGAACATCTGGCTTGTATGGAACAATCACAGCAAGTCTCATGGATAAGAATGAATACAGCCAATGACATTACACCTTACATATAGAAATCTGCTCTAGAAGAATGTCTGGAATCTGAATAGTTACTCTGGGAGACACAGACAGCTTGTGTCTGCACTGGTTACAATGGCTGAGATTGCTAGGGCTTAATTGGTGCAAATTAATATAAAATTTAAAGATAAATATAAAATATTAAATACATATAAATCTGAAATCTACAAAGGGATTAAATAAGGATGAGGCAAAAGAAGCGGACTGTAGCTAAGGAAACATCAGTGGTAAAAGGCCAGGGACTGTCAATCACATCCCATAGTAACCAATCACATCCGATAGCAACCAATCACATTCCATAGCAACCAATCACATTCCATAGCAACCAATCACATCTCAAAGCAATCAATTGTATCCCATAGTAATCAATCACATCCCATGGTAAGTAATAACATCATATAGAAATCAATTGCATCCCATAGAAACCAATCACATCCCAAAGCAATCAATCACATCCCAAAGCAATCACTCACATCCCATATAGCCAATCACAGCCCATAGCAATCAATCAAAACCCATATCAACTGTGAGAAGGTGGCAGGAAAAGTGCTGGAATCACGGTATATCTCCCCCAGGTTTTTGACATACGTCTGGTCCAGGGCGGGTCTTGAGTAGGCCTCAGCCCAGGTGTGAGTCCTGGCCTCATTACTGGGCCATAAAAGGTTACAGAGCCTACACTTCAGGGCAAATCCTGGGAGTGAGAGGAGGCGCCTGGGTCTGTCCTGAAACATTGAGAGCCTGCTGAGACCAAAGTGTACTAATTTGTTTGTCGTGTGGCTGATAATAAGCCACACGTATAGTTAGTTTTTTGTTACTGTATAGTTTAGCACTCAGACGAGCAGGATTTGGTTTCTTACTGTTTTGCCTGAAGTTAAGGCTGTATTTTATTTTGCTCCTTTTGTACCTGACGTAAGGTTTATTTATTTTGCTATTTTTCAAATAAACCTGTTTGCACCAGACATTGTGTCCCTGTCTCTGACTGGTTGGGTTGATTTAATGATCAGGTCTTAAAAGGCCTTAACAACCAGACATATGTTAGTGTTTTTTCGCATGTCTCATTTTAAAGGCACTAACTTTTTGTTTGGCTACCAAAGTAATTTTTGTGTTATATTTTACTACCTCTAGGGCTGTCCATTAACACCCTTCTTAGAGATTTAGAAAAATAAATATTGAGGGAAAACTGTACTAAAAGTTATATATACTGTATATATATTTCAAGTACTAGTATTTTTTAGGATTGCAAATTGACATTAAAATAGTGTATTAAAATGAGATCCCTGTTGTAGTAGGAGTGGGACAGATAACTGCAACGACATCGAAACACATTGTTCACATGTATCACCATTGACTTTCCTGTTTTAATAAAAACTTGGGTTCACCATGTAAATAATTCTGGAAATATTGTCTTCTATCTCTACTGTGTGCTGTTCCTCTTTTTTTCCTCCTCCATATTTCAGAATTAACATTAAGGTGTTACCAGTCCCCTTAGTCTGATAGTGTCAGCTCTGAATGGACAATGTCAGACTGTGTAAGATCATCCCCTCCAATGGTAACACCCAGTTGTCACGTTTTCAGAAATTGCTAGAAGGAATAACAGATTCCTTCTACACAACACAGAGTTATAGGAAAATATACTACAGAAGTATCTTATTAACTATAAAAAAAAATATTTAAGGGTATTGAGGGCTTTCAACAAATAAATAATAAAAAATATAATAAAAAATAAGGACAACAAGGACACCAATATACCTTGTGAAATACTCTTTTAATTCTGTTTATCCTTTTGCCTATTTTGCATCATCATTTACTGTCTAAGTGTATTCCAAGAACTGCTCACAGCTGCTACTAGAATTTAGAGCTGAGATATTCTCCCTGTTCATCGAGGGTCATGTTGCTCGGGGCGTTCTGATAGACGCGTTCTGTTTACAGACACCTCTGAATGTGAATAATATTCTATTTTTTCCTCTGCCAGGTGAAGCTGTGAAGATTATCCACCATGGCGCTTCCGTGGACTTTATTCTGCTCTAATAACAATACTGAAAAAAAAGAAATAATGGAGGTAGATCCAAGTAAAAGAACTGCGGGAAATATGGACGACAAAATGAAGATGAAGCAAGAAATCACTCTGTTCAATGGAGTCTCCTTAATAGTTGGAAATATGATTGGATCCGGGATCTTTGTGTCTCCCAAGGGTGTCTTAATGTACAGTGAATCGTTCGGACTGTCTCTGCTTATCTGGACGTTAGGAGGGATCTTTTCCATGTTCGGGGCTTTGTGTTACGCAGAACTTGGGACAGCTATCATAAAGTCTGGGGCAAGCTATGCTTATATACTGGAGGCCTTCGGAGGATTCATTGCCTTCATCAGACTTTGGTCTTCACTATTGATTATAGAGCCCACCTCACAGGCGATCATTGCAATCACTTTCGCTAACTATATTGTACAACCCATCTTCCCATACTGTGAACCACCATATGCAGCAGTCAGACTCATTGCAGCAGCCTGTATATGTAAGTAGTAATGTCAGCAAATGCATGTGCATCTTCAGGAACTGACTATAAGGCCGGGGCTCCACGTGGTGGAAACGCCATGGTTTGGTCGCAAACGCAGCGGCAAAAATTGAGATGTTTTATAGACACTGTAAAGTGGATGGAATTCTAGAGAATCTCAAACATTGCAGAAAAATACACGCAATGAAAATACTACGATTTCCAAAACCATTGCGTTTTTGGAATCACAGCATGTCAATTATTCCTATGGAAATGCTGGCAGTTTCTCTATAGGTATAATGAAAGCAGAAAGTCCGCAGAGGAAACCTTTGTGGATTTTCTGTGAAAAGTGCTGCGGGAAAAAAACGTGATGTGTTTCTGCCGCGTTTTTTTAACTGTGTCCTGAAGAGGGATATCAGTATCCGGAGTACCTAGGTAAGTGCCCGGGCCCAGAACGCCAGCCAATGAGTTATTCCACCAATACAGATGGAAGAGCTCATTACCTTGGTAACAGCCCAGGATGTGAATGGCGAGTTCAGACTATATTATTACTCGCTGCTCTTAGCTCTCTGGGCTCCCATCCTTTTTTTTTTACTTCATTGTTGGCACTGACAGCATTATGTGTGCCATTGCCAGAATAGAGAGAAGGGGGAGAGACTGCTCAATTCCTGGGGCCCACCAACATTATAATGAGGGCAAAAAGAGGCATAATGGGGACCATTATATTATGTGGGAGCATAAGGGAACCATTGTACTGCATGAGGGCGACAAGAAAGATATACTGTGTTGGGGATAAAATAAAGGGTCCATTACACTGTGTGGAAGTATAATAAATGAGTCATTATATCATGTGGGGGCATAGGGGGGCCATTATGCTGCAATTCCAGAAGGTGTGCCACAGGGAAAGCCAAACAATTTTGGATGTTTTCTGAGAAGTGGCTTTTAGAGGAACACACTATGCTGCACAGAAATCAGGAGCAAACCCTGGTCCTAAACATGCCCCTGTCAAAATTCTCCATTCAGTAGTACATATAGAAATATGTTATGATACAGAGCACTGTATGGAAATTGTTCACCAAGAGTCATCTGAGTGGTGCTTATGTGAAGAGTCCTGCAGGTCTTCCTGTGATCACTCCCATTCTGCCTGGACCCATATTCCACTCTCCCATACGTTATTACAAGAAAGGTAATGTAATAACTACATTAGGCACATGCACGGTGAATCTGTGACTCCAGCTTCCAAAAGCGTAAATTAAAGCTTCTGGGCCCCAATGAAAAATATGTAATGGTACTTCTATTTACCATGTGCTTTCTATAATGTCTTATGTTGTAGAGAGGATCCCTGAGGCTCAGAGACTACCTCTATACCCCCTATAGCTATGCCCCCTACCCCCTATAGTTATACCACTGCCAGCTATACCTGTGTATTGTGCATGCGTCTTGCCACACCCATAGCACTCCTAAAGGAGTGTACAATATCGGGGCACCTTTGTTGTATCTCCTGAGGAACCCCAAGTCTGGTTTTTCTTGGGGAGAATCTCCTAGAGACCTATATTAGACTGTTTTGTCAGTATATGGAACCATGGCTTTATCTATCAGAGCCAGAATTTCCTACATTAGGCATTGACGTTATATATCACAGTTCACTATACAGAGATATTGTGTTATACCTTATGAGACTAATTATATGCAGTGGGAATTTTTCCATACATTTCTCTTACATTATATTCCCTAGTGTTTGTGAACGATTATGAGAGGAACTGTATAATATTTATGCCATATTATAATCCTTATATTATACTACATTTATTGGATTTATTGGGAGGCATATATGCAGTGAGACAGGCATCAGTTTATGTCATATAGGGGGTACAGATGTATAACTTATGGAAAACACCTATAATTATATACCTGCGGGTTTACTGTATTTTGAATACGTTACACCTGACCTATGATCGTATGTTCATTGCACAAACACTATATGTATTTTATTGTGTAGTGTTGATACTATTTGGGGTGGATTATTGAAGCCTTTTTATTAGCATCTTAGAATAAAGTTATGTTTTAGCCTATTGCTAGGTTACCTTTTTCCTTTTCTGTTATTCATACCAACCAGATGACTCATGGTGAGACATTTACAATGGCTGCTCTCATGCAAGTGTATTCTTCATTAGTAGTCTGTGTTTTGCATCCATAATATGACGTTAAAGATGCAGTACAAGCAAAAAGTGTCTCTCCTACCTATTAGAATATGAGCTCCCCTCTGAAGAACTAGGCTCCTCTCTGTTCTGCACAAAGTGCATCCTGTATGAACAGTAGGTAAACTCGCATAGCAAGCCTATAAGATCCTTGTCCCATAGATCTACATTGAGAGTTTGACCTTCGCTTTATACAGGATACACTGTGTGCATCAGAGGAGCAGACACAAGGTCAGAGAGGAGGTATTGCTGCTCAGAACTCAAGTTGCAACCACAAAACAAGGTGCCAGAAAATAAAAGCTCTTGAGGGCTAAGGACCAAACCACAAATCCTATGGTGGGCGTACAGCGTTGGGTGACCATTTGGGGGTTCTGTCCCCCATTCTGCTTAAAATATGCAGTGGGTGGACCCCATTATAGTCTATAGAGTCTGCGGGTTTCTGCAACTAACCGCTTTTTAAGTGGATAGGGTTTCCGTTTTTCGGGTCCCCAAGTGGACCCAAAACGGAGACCCGAATGCTAGTGTGAACCTAGCGTAACACATAAGCCAGGTTCAAAACTTTCTAGAGTTTGAGAAATAGCTAAAACGAAAGCAGAGGAATATTAGAAGTCCAGACAGTGATCGAGTCCAGGAGGTCACAGATAAAGTCAAATCAGAATGAGAGGGAATAGCCTGAAAAATCAGCAAACCTGGGAATCTGTAGGAAACAGGGTAAAGTACTGGGAGTGGGTTTTGAGAACACAGAGCCTAGAAAACTAACATAATCACAGGCACCTTAGTAAGGAAAGTGTCAGGTATAATTACCCCGCCTCAGCCCTTGATTGGAGACTGAAGTACAGCCTTGATTGGCTTTGCATCTCAAGCCTCTGACTGGTGTGATGTTGTTATAAGTATATTCTGTATGTTCTTTGCTGCTTACTCATTTTGCTTTGTCTACCTAGCAACAGTGAGGTAGTAAGGGAGGAGGAGCTGAGCTAGGAGGAGGAGATGCTAGACAGGGAGCCTTGGAGAAAGCATGGAATAAAGAGTTCTGATCCATAAAAGTCATTATCGCATAGTGGACTTATTCCAGGGGACCTGCATGTACACTACAACACTACAACTGGCTGAACAGACGCAGCCAAAGTGTGACTGGTAGACTTAGCAACCTTAAAGCATGGCCACATGTGGCAAATGCAGATGCCGTACGGAATCTCCCCCTACAGCCAGGGTCGGCCCGAGCCCCGACTATTTAGTCCTCATTTTGCCAATGCAAAGGTCAGGGGTCTGGTCGGGACGATCAGGGGCCCGATCAGGCACCTGACCATCTCTATCGGGCCCCTGACCAATGGACAGTGGCGTAAGGATCGTGGTCGCAGGGGGTGCGACCACGACCGGAGGGGTATGGGGCCCACGGCCAGCTGGAAGTGGCCGGGGCCCCGGACTACCATGATAGTGGTCGGGGAAAGCCTGGTTCCCCGACCGCTATACCTATTGTTAATGGAAAGTGTATGCCAGCCCAGGGAAAGTGACAAAAAATTAAAAAAGATACTCATCTCCCTGTCTTGGGCTCAGCATCGTCTCTGGCGCTTTTCCGGTCTCACTGCAGGGGCCTGTGATTAGGCCCCAGTGGTGACATAGGCGCGCCGGTGTAATGACGTCATCACGCCCAACGTGACCGTAGAGGTCCAATCAAAGGCCCCAGCGGTGATGTCTGGGGCATGGGACGTGGGGACCAAGGAAGATGGGAAAGACAGCAGGACAGAGCAAGGATGCCTCGGAGAGGTAAGACAAGGTGAGTATAAGTATTTGTTATTTTTAATCATTTCTCCTGGGCCTCTACTTATTATATTCTGGGGTCTGACGAGACTCCAGAGTATAATAATAGCACCGGCTCTGGGGGGGGGGGGACTGTGGGCATATAATACTGTGTGGGCCACTGTGGGCATATAATACTGTGTGGGCCACTGCAGAGCATATAATGCTGTGTGGGGGCCACTGCGGAGCATATAATGCTGTGTGGTGGCCACTGCGGAGCATATTATACTGTCCCAGTATTGTTTACATGTCGGCGCTGCGCTGCAGTTGTGGGTACTAAAGCTGTATCCCTTTCAAGTATCTGAGATATCGCTGCAGCACCCGTAACTGTCACTATCAAGAATTCTCTCTAGGGAGGGGGCCCCGGACAAAAGTTTGCACCGGGCCCACAAGACCTCAGTTACACCTCTGCCAATGCATTTGCATTGGCAAAATGATAACAAATGGAGGCCAATAGCTTGGGGGATATTAAAGGGGTTGTGCAGGATAAAATTTTTTTTTTTTTTTTTAGTTACACAGGTGAAAAAAAAAACAAAAGCTTTCTCTCCTGTCCCCAGTGTCTCCCAGTGTGGTTTAGCCTGCAGCTCTGTTCTCTTCCAGCACAAGTTCCCCCTGCACGTGACTACCTGTGACGTCAAGTGACCCCTGAGGCCAATCAGCAGCCTAAAGGAAGGGACCTGGAACGTCACAGCCAGTGAGGACTTCCGGCAAAAGAAGACAGTGGAGCTGCAGGACCGGACCGTGCTGGAACCTGCTGACACCGGAGGACCGGGGATAGGTGAGTATGTTTAGTATGTTTTTGTTTTTTGGGGGGGAGGGGTTCACCTACCCCAGACTAATTATAAAAAAGAAAAAAATTATACTGGACAACCTCTTTAAAGTGTGGTGCATTAGGGGTGTATATTAAAGGGGTTGTCCAGGCATAATTTGTTATGGTTTATCCTCAGGATAGGCCATAAATACCTGATCTGTTGGGGGCTGACCCCGGACCGATCAGCTGTACAGAGCTACTTCTGGCACCTGTCCTGTATACAATATGGGGCCAGAAGCAGAAAGCTCTGTCCACTGTGTATTCGCCGGGCACCTTCACTGCATCTCAGCACTTATTGAAGTCAGTAGGAGCTGAGCTGCAGTGATGGCACCGGGCAACTATACAGCGGATGGAGCTTTCTGCTTCCGGCCCTGTGTTTGCACAGAACGGGCGCCAGAAGTGACGCTGTACAGCTGATGGGGCCATGTGTCAGCCCCCTACCGATCAGGTATTTATGGCCTATCCTGAGCATAGTCCATAAAAAAGATTAACTCTGGACAATCCCTTTAATATGCATCACACAGTTTAATGTCCCCCTCCCTCCACAGAATGTTATTCCCCATCACTTTCCCCACACAATATTGGCCCCATCACTGTTCCCATCCATACAGTATGGGGGAAAAGTGAAGAGGCCACTGTATGGGGGGACCAATGAAGTGGCCATAAAAAAATTTGGCCCAGACAACCCCTTAAAAGAGGTTGTCTAACTGGAGCAACCACTGTGGCGGCCGCCAGGGAGGTGTAAAAATAAAAAACATTTTAAAAAAAGCATACTCACCTGTCCTCAGCACCCCTTTGTCCCCTGCCTGTGTCTGTTTGGTCTCATGGTGGCCCCTCATTTCTGGAAATCCTGTACCTAATTGGTCTTAGCGGTCCCATGAGGTGCAGGACTCCCAGCAAGGAGTCGCCGGCATGAGACTGAATGGACATTGGCAGCAGACAACGGAGTGCCGGGGACAGGTGAGTATGCTTTTTTATTTATTTTTTATTTTACACCTCCCGCCCGGCATTTGGGTTGCGCCAATTCCTGGACATCCTCTTCAAAGTATTTATCCATCTTTCTAATATTGATGGCCTGTGCTTAGGATAGGCCAGCAATATTACATCTGCGATGTAATGATGATCTACAGGTAATGGTAACAATTCTAGGAGCCACGCTGTTCACTTGCCATACACGGCATAGCAGTAGGTTTAGGTAGTGCAGTGGTGCACATTTTATGACAGGTGAGCAGCATGGCTCCTGTCATGTTATTACCTTTAGCTGCCCTGTCTCGGTACCGCTGATCTGCAGGGGTCCTGATAGTGGCCTCCTAGAAGCAATTCCACTGGTGGGCCCTAGACATCCCAGTCCGACACTGCCTATAGCACTCTGCAAAAGAGTATGACGACTGCTAGGTGGAGAAGTATGAGTGCAGATATTTGGATTCCTGACACCTCACCTATACATTTATTCACATGGGTGTATTAGGGAATATCATAGAGAGAGGCTACTAGAATTTCATAGCAGCTGTGGTTTCAGATGATAGCTATCACATAATTTTTACTATACATAGAAATACTTGGTGCAGTACTATATAGCTATAATAATGCAATAAATTATAATCTCTTACATCACCTGTAAACCATCTTTTGTTAGTAGTAAACTAGTCACACTTAAAGGGGTTTTCCTATCTGGGACATTCATAGCATAACCACAGGATAGATCATAAATGTGGGACAAATGCGGGTCTCACATCCATCTTGAGAACAGGGGTTGCCCTGATGGATGTGCCCCTCAGGTTTAATAGCTCCATTCACAGATAGGAAACAAGGACCCCCTTTCTTGTGTTTGATGGGATCCCAACCATCTATCTACCACCATTCAGGCACTCATCTTTGGTGCTTTTTCTTTTTTTTTTCCCTGTGCCACCCAAAGCTGGTGGTGCTAGTGAAATGAGATGATATCCATTGACACTGGGCTGTGGAAACCACCCATTTGACAGTTCATTAGCATTGGGCACAAAAACTAATGACGTTAATTGTGGGCAAATGGTGGAGACTAGAAGATAAAGGAAAAAAGCGTCTGCATCTGTAAAGATGTGGCTGGAAATGTATGTAGCCATCTTCACTTCTCCTAGGATGTGACAGGTCCTTTTTAATGATGTCATCAGGACTGTATTAATGTGCAAAATGGATTCACTAATTTAGACTAATTTATATTATTATATAATATATATACTGTATATTATAAAATACACATCATTCATTTCATGTGTCCATTTGGTTTCACATTTAGGCACTTTAACATTCATTAATTGTGTCCATGTGAAATGGGGAACAAGAGTTCAAGATGTCTTCACCTATGCCAAGATCCTGGCTCTCCTCATGGTCATCTCAGTAGGTCTTGTGAAGATCGGCCAAGGTACGGTTATTTGTTCTGTAAATAAATTCTTGATGTCAAATATGACTGGAAAAAGAGGGAGATGGCTTCTTATGGTTATTAATGGATGAAACAAACAATGTTGCTGAAAATGTCGAGAGAATTGTGATCTATCTATTGCTTGTAAATTCTGTGACTTTGTTAATAGAATAAATGTCAGGAAAGAAAAAATTTAGAAGGAAACTTTAGGCTCCATGCACACGACCAAGTGTATTGTCCAAGGGGGTTTCCAATGTGCTATGGAATATGAAGCATGTCCTGCTCCATGATAATGCAACAGAGTAGTCATCTGAGTACCTTCCGTTAAAAAATTGGACCCCCCCATCAGCCTGAGGCCTTGGTAAAAGACAACTCCTGACCTGTGTATTTGCTATAGATTATTTGCTTCACCTTTAAAGCAGATTTCACATGTTTATATGTTACCTGAAGGTCAGTATATTTTTAATACAGCCATACTCCTAGTAGATAAAATGACACACAAATAATGTTGTGTGGTCTGGTCTGGAATATACTGGTCTCATAGTTTTAGATTCAGCTCCCCCTCATAATAGAGAATGTCAGGCTGGTGTGTATAAGGTCATACATAGCTCCCAGTCAGTCACGGACTGGCCACAAACAAGCACTGTGCTCATGAATACAGCCAGGCTCAAACTATGAGACCATTGTATCTTAGAGCGCTACTCGTGGGCAAAATCCACAACATTTTATACCATTTTGGCTACTAGCAGTTCACACCATGCAGAGTACTAAAGAAAGATGCTCCTTAAGTCTTATTTTATAGCAGCCTAAATTCTGCCATGCAAAATGTTACAACATATCGTATATTTACTGTTGTCACAGAGATGACGTAGGGGACACATTCATATTCACTGTTGTATTCCCAGGTGAAACAGAAAATATACAAGCTCCGTTTCAAGGCTCCACCACTAATGTAGGATTTATGGCTCTGGCCCTCTATTCTGCTCTTTATTCTTATTCTGGATGGGACACGCTCAACTTTGTCACAGAAGAAATGAAGGACCCACAAAGGTTTGTTGATCTGGAGAATTAAAAGATCTGCGACTATTGACTAATAGTTTATTCAGTGTTTATATATTATTTTGTTTTGTGTAAGTCTGTTACATTTTATACCATGTACTGTATGACTAGGTTCACATCTGTGCCGAGTCTCTGTTGGAGACTCTATCGTAGTGGCCACAAAAAATTGGCTGCCAGTTTCAGTTTGAAAACGACAGACACCCGACGGACCCAACCATGTAGGGCACTGTTTACATATTGGGGTGAAATTTCACAAGCCAATTTGCACTATTATTATGTTGGCGTGTGGAAGGAGGGTGGAGAACCCAGTTGAAATCTATGTAAACGCCATATAAATGTTGATATCACCAGATACAATAGGTACATAGTAATGCAGGCAAGACAACAATCTTAACCAATAACACTCTACAATGACAATACTCCAATTTATTATGAAGCCTAGCCAATAAAATATTGCTACATGCTATTCTCAAAACAACCACTGGATGGCTGCACAAAGACACAGATAGGATATCATATCACTTTGTGGCACAATATCACAAAACCATATTAACTTGAAAAGCTGGTTATCTGGTGACACACATATCTGGAAATGTCCTGCCTGGAAGGAAAGGTAAGAAAGGACAAATCTGTAATATAATTATCAGAAATTCTCAGTTTATCCCAAATTGACACTTTAAGATTGATTCAGGTAATAGAGGAGAACAGCTGTAAAAAAAAAAAAAAACCTCTTCCACTTCCTGGTGTTATCAGTAGAAACCATATACCATTTAAGGTTAAGGTATTCTGTCATCTATCTCTAGTATACAATTGATATTATATCTGATAAATTGCATTCTCTGTAATTTTATTTCTTCCAGGAACCTCCCCCTCGCTATTGCCATTTCAATGCCGATAGTTACCACAATATACCTGCTGACCAATCTTGCATACTATGTGGTTCTGGATATGGCAGCCGTTCTCACAAGTGATGCTGTGGCTGTGGTAATTCCTCATAAGCATAGTGCCTAAAATAATCGTGATTCTTAATACTATTATCACCAAGTCGATGCATTATGACTTATTATTATTGTTTCTACAGACATTTGGAAATGAAGTGCTTGGCCATGCCAAATGGCTTATCCCAATAGCAGTGGCGATGTCTTGTTATGGTGGATTAAACTCATCCATAATTGCCGCTTCAAGGTAAGAAGATATCAAGTGAAGTCATAAGTTTGTAAGTAAGAGTGCCAGCTCTTGACCCATAAGCCTTAAAGGGAGTGTGTCAGCAGAACCCAGTATATCAATCCAGCCCTGCAGATGACAGTGTTTTCCTCTTGTGAACTGCTGACTCCGATGCCAAGATATCTCCATTTTTGTCAATGTGCAAATGAGCTCTTTTGAGCAATGCATATGCATATTGACAAAAATAGTTAAATCTCAGCAATGGAATTTATTTGGGAAAAATACCAATTGATTCGGATGACCCTAACCTATCTATCTGCAGGGCTAGGTTGATATGCTGGGTTCTGGTGACCCTAACCTATCTATCTGCAGTGCTGGGTTGATATGTTGGATTCTGGTGACCCTAACCTATCTATCTGCAGGGCTAGGTTGATATGCTGGGTTCTGGTGACCCTAACCTATCTATCTGCAGGGCTGGGTTGATATGCTGGATTCTGGTGACCCTAACCTATCTATCTGCAGGGTAGGGTTGATATGCTGAGTTCTGGTAACAGACTCCTTTTAGGGCTCTATACCAAGTTCCATTTGTACATATCAGTAATAGAACATACATATGTACTATAGGGGTTCATGGGGACTTATTACACCTTGCTATATCACCAATTTTATATAGAGGCATACAGAAGTGTTTTCTTATGCTGGATTCCATACAGATTTGACAGAAATAACATGGTGGCATTCTTCGAATGCTGAACTACAGAGTTGTACTTTCCTAGAAGTATTGTTTGTAAAAGAGAGTATCTCCTACACATGGAACCTGATGGTGCAGGGTATAGCAGCACACAGTCCCCGCCACTTTGTACTACGCTACCATGTGTATGAGGCCTTATAATGACAGGACCTCTCACATTTTTTCATCAAGGACATCACCAGCAGGCAAAAACAAGGCCATATAAATGTGCCGTGCTCACCGATCTGTACCATTTGTCATAGGTTCTGTGTACTGCATAACTCTGTCACAGCTATCCAGCTGTGAAAAATGGCTATTACTCAATTCTATACATAAAAAAAAATGTTTGCAGTTATACAAAACACCAACCCAGCATTTGCCAAAGAGTGTCCTATGGATGCATGCCAATGACAGTGGTAATATGTACATACACACGCGTGTTCTCTGTGAATCAGTATATTACAGCATGTACTATTCTGTTTATACTAATCTGATATGTAGGACTATATTTTTATTCCCCTAGGCTCTTTTATGTTGGAGCACGTGAAGGTCACCTACCTGCAAGTCTGAGCCTGATTCACCTGCAGAATTTTACTCCTGTGCCTGCCCTTCTCTTCAATGTTAGTGAATTCTTCACATTTAAACCCTTCTCGCTCTGCACCATACTATTATGTCGTGCTGAGTGTATAGTTAATGCTCAGCGTCGTAATAGTACGGCACTTTAATAGCCCGTGTATTACACATCCAAGACCTGAGACCAGCCACCGGATTTGGAAAAATACTCCAACTCCAGCGACTTAACCTTCCCAGATGCCGTGATTGATAGCAATCACGGCTTCTGGGTGTTTTGGAGACAAGATCAGCCCCAATACCCTTAGGATCCCTCGCGATGAGACTGTCTACTGACTGCCTTTCCCTACTGCTCATAGGAAGCCTATGTGTAAAGAACTGGAAATCAGCAGATCCCAGGTTTAATTCCCCTTGTGGAACAGGAATAAAGTAAAAAAATAAAAAGTTGAAAAAGTGTTTAAAAAACACATAATTAAAAAAAAATAAAATAAATAAACAAAGTGTTATGTATACCCATCTGACTATCCAAAAATAGCATTATTTATCCCCTACGCGGAACACTGTTAAAAAAATGTAATTATACATATATATTTATATTGGTCATTTCCCCCCCAAAAAAATAGCAATCAAAATTGATCAAAAGGTTATACATTTCAAAAATTGGCACCAATAAAAACTACAACTTGCCCCACAAATAAAGAGCCCTTAGTTATCTCCATCAACAAAACAGTAAAAAAGTTATAGACATCAGAATATGGTGACCCCCAGGAAAATCCTTCATTTTCGAAAAATGAGGTTTATTTATTTAGTTATTTATTATGCTTACTTATATATCGCCATCATATTCCGAAGCGCTTTACAGACATTGTCAGTCACTGTCCCATATAGGGCTCACAATCTACATTCCCTATTAGTATGTCTTTGGAATGTGGGAGGAAACCAGAGTACCCGGAGGAAACCCACGCAAACACGGGGAGAACATACAAACTCCTTGCAGATGTTGTCTGAATTCGAACCCAGGACTCCAGCGCTTTTATTAGTAAACGCCATAAAACATAATGCAATATAAATATGGTATCGCCGTAATCGTTATAACCCGCAAAACATTTAAGTTTAAGGCTGGAATGATCAGTGTAGTCTCTGCTTTAGAGTCTTTGACCACATCACACTTTGAGAAGCACTTATAAAGTTGCATATTTGTATAAGACTAGCAAATCTATAACACCTACTAGTGGCAGCCATTCATCTCCCCCCGACCCTGAATGATATATAATCGAGCACAGTAATGCCAAATCATGTTCCAACACTGATTTATACGTCAGAAAAGTTACTGTAGACTTTTGCATTCTAGGCATTGATGGCCATATTATACCTGCTTGTTGAAGATGTTTTCCAGCTGATCAACTACTACAGCTTCAGTTACTGGCTATTTGTCGGACTGTCTGTCGCTGGACTAATAGTATTGAGAATCACCCAGCCTCAAAGGCCACGTCCTGTGAAGGTAAAAATTTACTCGTAGTAGAAATCTATATGTATGTTTTTGTGATTTATTTTAAACAAATTCTGTCTACGTTGCAGAAATGCAGCTTTTTTTGTTGCAGATTTTGCTGCCTTTTTTTGAGCCAAAGCCAAGAATGGCTACAAAAGGAATGGGAAATATATAGGAAGCTTCTTATACTTCTACCTTCAGCTCAATCTACTCCTGGCTTTGGCTCAAAAAACCGCAGCAATATCTGCAACGAAAAAAGCTGTGTTTCTGCAATGTGGGGCTTTAGCCTTAGGCTATGTTCAGATGAATGAAAACTGCCATGAGAAACAGACAAATGTCCTGTTTTTTCATCGTCATTTTGTATCCATCTGGGACCCATTTTCATGGATCCATCATAAACTTGAGTCTATCGACGTAGCCATGAAAATGGACAAAGATAGAAAATGCCTTATTTATGAACAGTCCTTTAAAATGGACCAAAGCTGCATTGTAATCAATGGGGCAGATTTGTTAAGACTGTGATTTAGTACCCTGGTCTGCCCCTCTCTGCCGAAATGTAAAGTAGCAAAAGAAGCCCAGAATGGGGAATGTGAGGCATCTTTGGCACAAAAAATGCACCAAATATGCGCCACATTAGATGCAGAAAACTGGCATAGATGCGTTGATGAATTCCCCAAATGTGTTCTAAAAACATCCATTTTTGACATTCATGTAAGTAAGGTCTAAGTTGATAAAGGCATTGAGTACCTTTCTAACAGAAAATTGTAAGAGGGGTTCCCTAGAATGACGCTTATGTTGCAGTTGAACAAATTGCTTTAGCAAATAGCATAACCCTTCATAGCAGTCCATGAATCGAGGTCTGTAAACTCAATTTCCAATGAAGTTCCCACCTAGTCAGGCTGCACCAAAGTGATAGTTTACAGCCTATTCTTCCATACAACTATGGCATAAGAGAGGCTACATCCCGAGACTACCACATCCCGACCTCCCATGCTCTAGGTGTGCTGTTGCTCCAGTCAGTTAGTGGTGTCATTGCTCTGAACCTTGATGGGTCCTTGTGGCCATAACACAACTACCATTCATGGATCCTGACCTCCCACTGCTACAACCATTCAACATCTACATATTTGTAATGTCCTGGTTAGAGATGGGCGAACCTCTCAAGATTCATTTTGATTCAGGTTTGGTTGGTTCGGGTCCCTGATTCATTTCAGGTTGACAAGTTTGGTATGAATCACACCTTAAATTGGCTTAAAACATAGGGTAGAACACTCTCAGAGCTTCTAGATAAAATGGGCGCTCCTGTGAGCCAATCACAGGAGAGTCAATGCCACTATTGAATTCAATATCGACAGTGGCTCCTCTTTGATAGCTGGACCACCTCTGATAATAGCGGCAGTGGTCCTGCTATCATCTATCCCTGTGCTGTGACATTATGATGTCACAGTACACAGATGGTGAAAAGAAAAAATCATAGCGGAGCTACCGCCGTTATAGCCCTACTACGTATAGACACTTTGGCCATTTTAATTTAGCGGCAAAGAAACTTCTCTCACGCTAAATTCAAATAGGCCAATCACAGGAGAGCATATTGAATTCAATAACGACAGTGGCTCTTCTGTGATAGCGGGACCACCCTATGGCGTCACAGTACAGGGATAGTATAAAAAATTGGTGGCAGTGGGTGAAACAATAAAAAATCGTAGCAGAGCTATGATTTTTTGTTTTCACCCACTGCCACTATTTTTTTTTTTTACAGGGATAGATCATAGCGGGATTACTGCTGCTATTAGCGGTGGTCCCGCCATCACAGAAGCACCACTGCCATTATTGAATTCAATATGCTCTCCTGTGATTGGCCCATTTGAGTTTAGCACCAGAGCAAGTGCTTTGGTGCTAAATTTAAATGGCCAAAGTGTCTATACATAGTGGGGCCACCGCAGGCAATAGCGGCGGCAGCTGCGCTATGATTTTTTTTTCACCCACTGCCACCACTTTTTTTTCAACTTAGTGTCACAGCACAGAGATCCATGATAGCGGGCCACCGCCGCTATTATCAGCGGTGGTCCCTCTAACACAGAAGAACCACTGATAATAGCGGCGGTGGTTCCGCTATCATCTACTCGTGGCGGCTATTTTAGTTTGTCCGGGATGAATCCCAAATTGTTAGGTTTTGTTAAAAACCAAACAATCCGGAATTTTTGGGTTGAATCCATTTAATCACGAACTGATTTGCTCCTCTCTAGCCCCGGTAAGTGAGATCATGATGAAAGTGTTTGTATAAGGCACCATTATTATTAAAGCTTCACGCCTCCTAAGAACAATAAATGAAAATTTAAGGCAACATACACAGTGTACAGGTACATGTACGGGTCCATGAGAAAACGGAGCAGACGGCACACAGATGATCTCCATGTGCTATCCGTGCTCTCCATGGACTGACACATTTCATTGAATCAGACCAGAACACAAAACAGGCAGGAATAGGACTTACCCTTAATTTTGCCTCTGGAATCAGAGCCCTCCACACAAACCAATGAAAAATACAGTTGTGTGTATGGGGCCATAGAAAAGAATGGTCCAGTGTGCTATCTATTAAAAAATGCATAGCATGCTGACCAAAAATACGGTCATGTGCATGAGTACCTTGTTTTGTATAAATTCTGATACATGATGTATTGCTTGCTTACAGGTCAGTCTCTTCTTCCCGGTTGTGTATTGCCTCTGCAGCCTTTTCCTTGTTATTGTCCCACTCTATTGTGATGCCATTAATTCTCTGATCGGTGTAGGGATAGCACTGTCTGGAATTCCAGCCTACTTCTTAGGGGTTTACCTGCCCCTTCAGAAGAGACAAAAACTTCTTACATGTGTTAGCGGTGAGTATGAAACCTACTGGGTGTATGGATGTCCCACTATATCTGATCTAATATATCTTGGGGTGATGACGGATTATTCGTGGTCTTTTATATTTGTGATCCACAGAACATTACTATGGACTAAATGCTGGTAAGGGAAACAATATAAGGAGTTGTCCAGGACAACCTATGCTTAGGACATATAGCATAGCACGAATGCAAAAATAAAACTTAACATTTAATATTATTAATAGATAAAAAATATCTCTATGAAAGGCACAATCAAAGCACCAAAAATCACCACTATAAGGTAAAAATGGATGGATCTTACCCAGTGGTTCTCTGGTTTATTATTTTTGTACCCCGTGAAGCACTTTTTTGGATAGTGTGATAAGGTCTCCTGAGGAGTGGCGCAGGACGTGCCATGAAACGCGTAGAGACTAATAGGGACAGTTAAAGGTACAGTTTGGTACTGCACTTGTTAGGGCGGGAGTCAATACGGAGAACTAGGGAGAATGTGTAAGGGTTTGGATAGGGACCGTTTATCCATCTGCCATCTCCTGTGGGTGATTTCCCTATATCCTGCAGTGTTGGTAAGATCCATCCATTTTTACCTTATAGTGGTGATTTTTGGTGCTTTGATTCTGCCTTGGATAGAGGTATTTTTTTTATCTATTTATAATATTAAATGTTAAGTTTTATCTTTGCATTCGTGCTATGCTATATGGAATTCCTAATGCAAGTATGGTGGTAACCCTGGCTATCTAGTGCTGTTCCACCAGTTCTGCTCAGAGTTTGTGTTTTCATTTATGCTTAGGACATGTCATGAATATCAGACTGCAAGCTTAAAGGGGTTGTCCAGCATATTTTATTATTGCTGCAGGAGGCCAGATAAGGTGAAAAATAAAATTAAAAAAGACATACTCACCTGTTCTCAATGCTCCGGTGTCTCAGGCTGCTGTCTGGTCCCAGCAGCACCTAGGGGCTTTTCCGGTGGAAGTACCTGCCGCACGTGACCACTAAGGCCAATCAGCGGCCTCAGCAGCCTAAGGAAAGGAACCGGGATGTCCTGTGTCCTCAGCGGTCATGTGCGGCAGGGACTTCCGCTAAGAAAAGCCCCAGGGCGCCGCCGGGACCGGGCAGCGACCTGGGACACCAGAGCACCGGGGACAGGTGAATATGTTTTTTTTTATTTTTCACTTTCTCCAGCCTCCTGCCACAATAATAAAATATTCTGGACAACCTCTTTAATCCCACTCAAATGAAAGAGACTAATTTTGCATGACCTTTTGGGCTGCTATACAGTGTACACAGCTTTGTAGTACATTGCAGTTCTGGCAAACAGTTGGTGGTGCCAATAGTAAGAGCTTCTCCATTCTGATACTGAGGATCGACCAAAGAGAGGGTCATGAATAGTGAAGTCCTCGGCACTCCTTTAATGAGGACCTTTCACCACCTCCACCAAGTCCAGCTCTTTACACCATTTAATAACTGCTGCCCCATTGATACTGACACAGTTGGAATTTTTTCTCTAGCCCCCACCATTCCCGAGCAATCGCTGCTGTTAGTTTTGGTGATTGATTTATTCTCTGTACTGTCAGGAGGGCGGTGTCAGGCAGGAGCAGATAAGGGGTGTGATTCTGAGCTCTGACACTGGCTGCCTGTGGTTGGAGCTCTGAATCATATCCCCTGCCTGACACCGCCCTTCTTACATTACATAGCTTAAATAGCACATCAGGCACCAAAACTAACTGCGGTTGTTGCTCGGCAACCGTAAGGGCTAAAAAGAAAATTCCAACTGTGCTGGAATTGGTGGAGCAGCACCTATTAACAGATGCTAAGAACTAGAATTGGTGGGAAGTGGTGAAAGGACCTCTTTAATTCAATAATTGTGTTTTTCATGGCTTTTATATACTGGGCCTGTCTTGTAGAACTGTTAATGAGCTTTAAGACGTCCTTGAAAGCTCTATGTGCAGTGAATTAGGAGGAGTGAGGCCTTCAGTTACATAATAACATGTGGCCACTAAGACAGAAGTGTTTTTGAGTTCATTGGGGGTTATTTATCATCTGCACCTTTTTTGCCCAGATGCAACTTTTTTTTTATACTTTTTTTACTGTTATGTCTATTTATGATGCAGGCGTACCTCCTTGTTAAATGTTAGTTACTTTAGATGCACCTTAACCACTTCAGTTATATGGGTGGTCCGGAAGTGGTTAATAAGCTACTTTTCCCCGTTTTTGTTATAAAAAAAAAAAAAAAAAGGTAGAAATGCCACGTTTTTATGTAGTCTGACCATACCGTCTCTTTTACACTGCCCATGTAAAAAAGGTACAACTCATAAATACAGCATGAAAAGGATCTCTATTTAGGCCGCGCCCCCTTTTCCCAACAAAAAAGCAAAAGTGGCGAGGGCAGCGTAACATCTGGAAAACAAAGGCGCAAATGCTTCATAAATAAAACACAAGGGCAGAAAAAGAAACAAAAAGATGCAATTTATGCCAAAAAAAGGCACATGTAGCTTAATAAACGTGCCCCATTGCGAAGTTTATAAATTCATCTTCATTATTCTCTTTCTAGGGCAGGCAGCCAAAATTTTATATATAACTCAGTTTACATCATAAATCCTACTCACCAGAATGATGTATTAAGAAATGAAAATTACATAATTTTGGACATTTTAATAGGCAAAAATGTAAAAGGAAAGATTCTGTGCCAGCCTGTGTCTTCTTGTTTCATCATGTTCACAATATTTCTCAACACACTGAGAATTGGAAAGCCTTATTTTCAATCCCAATGAACTGTAGAACTAATACACACATATTATATACAGTATATGTATACCTCTATCTATCTATCTACAGTATATTTAATCTGAACTTCATTGGTTTTTGTTGTCTTCTGTGATAAAATATCATGCTGCAGCATTGCAGAAATTCAGGCTCTGCTACCTCTGTACATATATATGTATTTATTGATTGATTTGTGCTCAGAATTACACTGTAGCTTTGTTTTCCCTAAAATGACATTTATCCCCTATCAATATGAGATCTTCCATAGTCTCAGAAGTATACAGATGAATGGAGCAGCAGCTAGGCATATGTATACCTCTGCTCCATTCACATAAAGCACTTAAGAGAATTTACAGTGCTGGCCAAAAGTATTGGCACCCCTGCAATTCTGTCAGATAATACTCAATTTCTTCCAGAAAATGATTGCAATCACAAATGCTTTGGTAATAATATCTTCATTTATTTTGCTTGCAATGAAAAAACACAAAAGAGAATGAAAAAAAAAGTCAAATCATTGATCATTTTACACAAAACTCCAAAAATGGGCCAGACAAATGTATTGCCACCCTCAGCCTAATACTTGATAGCAGAACCTTTAGAGAAAATAACTGCGAACAACCGCTTCCAGTAACCATCAACGAGTTTCTTACAATGCTCTGCTGGAATTTTAGACCATTCTTCTTTGGCAAATTTCTCCAGGTCCCTGAGATTTGAAGGGTGCCTTCTCCAAACTGCCATTTTGAGATCTCTCCACAGGCGTTCTATGGGATTCAGGTCTGGACTCATTGCTGGCCACTTTAGAAGTCTCCAGTGCTTTCTCTCAAACCATTTTCTAGTGCTTTTTGAAGTGTGTTTTGGGTCATTGTCCTGCTGGAAGACCCATGACCTCTGAGGGAGACCCAGCTTTCTCACACTGAGCCCTACATCATGCTGCAAAATTTGTTGGTAGTCTTCAGACTTCATAATGCCATGCACACGGTCAAGCAGTCCAGTGCCAGAGGCAGCAAAGCAACCCCAAAACATGAGGGAACCTCCGCCATGTTTGACTGTAGGGACCGTGTTCTTCTCTTTGAAGGCCTCTTTTTTTTCCCTGTAAACTCTATGTTGATGCTTTTTCCCAAAAAGCTCTACTTTTGTCTCATCTGACCAGAGAACATTCTTCCAAAAAGTTTTTGGCTCTCTCGGGTAAGTTTTGGCAAACTCCAGCCTGGCTTTTTTATGTCTCTGGGTCAGAAGTGGGGTCTTCCTGGGTATCCTACCATAGAGTCCCTTTTCATTCAGACGCCGACGGATAGTACAGGTTGACACTGTTGTACCCTCGGACTGCAGGGCAACTAGAACTTGTTTGGATGTTAGTCGAGGTTCTTTAGCCACCATCCGCACAATCTTTCGTTGAAATCTCTCGTCAATTTTTCTTTTCCGTCCACATCTAGGGAGGTTAGCCACAGTGCCATTGGCTTTAAACTTCTTGATGACACTGGGCACGGTAGACACAGGAACATTCAGGTCTTTGGAGATGGACTTGTAGCCTTGAGATTGCTCATGCTTCCTCACAATTTTGCTTCTCAAGTCCTCAGACAGTTCTTTGGTCTTCTTTCTTTTCTCCATGCTCAATGTGGTACACACAAGGACACAGGACAGAGGTTGAGTCAACTTTAATCCATTTCAACTGGCTGCAAGTGTGATTTAGTTATTGCCACCACCTGTTATGTGCCACAGGTAAGTAACAGGTGCTGTTAATTACACAAATTAGAGAAGCATCACATGATTTTTCTAAGGGTGCCAATACTTTTGTCCACCCCCTTTTTTATGTTTGGTGTGGAATTATATCCAATTTGGCTTTTTGACAATTCTTTTTGTGGTTTTCCATTGAAGACAAATTAAATGAAGATATTATTACCAAAGCATTTGTGATTGCAATCATTTTCTGGAAGAAATTGAGTATTATCTGACAGAATTGCAGGGGTGCCAATACTTTTGGCCAGCACTGTATGAATGCCCATTCTTCGCTGGTTCCCATTAGTCTGATCTCCACTGATTGATACATTTCTATGGTAGGATGACCCCTTTAAAGGGGTTTCCAGGATTTGGGGATGGGTGTAAAAGATAAAAAAAAAAAAAAAAGACATACTTAAAGAGATTGTCCAGGCTAAAATATTTTTTATTACACCTGGGGAGGAGAGCAAAAAACAAAACAACATACCTGTTCCAGGTGCTCCAGTGTCTTCCCAGCACAGTCCAGTCCTGCTGCTCAGCTGTCTTCTTCCAGTGGAATCCCTCGCAGACTGTTACGTCCTGGGTCCGGGTCCGGGACCGGTTCCCGCTGATTGGCAGAGGGAACTTCCCCTGGAAAACAGCAATAGAGCTGCAGGACCGGACCGCGCTGTGAGGCATGGGACCACCAGGACAGGCGATTAGGTTTTTTTTTTTTTTCTTTTCACCCCCAACCTCATTAAAAAATAACATTTTAGACTGGACAACCCATTTAACTATCCCCAGTGCTCCATTGACTGATCCCTTTTCCCTTATGTGCTGGGGCTTGCAGTTCTGGAAGCTGTGAGCCTTACTTAACCACTGAGACAAATCAGTTGCTTCAGCTGTCACTGTAGAGGGATCGGTGATGTCACTGGTTCTTCACCAGCGACTGCTGAGACCCCTGATTGGTCTAGGCACTGCAAGCCCCAGCACATAAGGGAAAAGTGACCAAGACAACGAAGTGCCAAGGATAGGTGCGTATGTCTTTTTTTGACATCCACCTTGGCCTCTCCTTAGGTTGTTCCAAATCCTGGAAACCCCTTTAACTACTTGTACCTGGAAAAATTCCCTCCAAGTACCTGTGGTTCCTTCAGTCTCGTGATTGGAGGGGCCTTAGAGCTCATCCTCTCACATCACACTGATGGCCTACAGTATATACCGTCAGGATGAGAAGCCAGGAAATCCCTTTCCCATGTTTTCCCTGGTTTATCTATATCAGTTTTATGATGTTGTATAATGGCAGGTCTCAGGGCACAGCTTGTTAAATGTATCCCCCATTTTTATTAACTTTTTCAGCCTGGATGACGAAATACATACAGATTCTATGTAACTGCTGCCTGACAGACCTGGATGAAGAGAAGAAATACTAAGGTCCAATGCTACTGAATTCTGATGTCCTGGCCTGCTCCAGGCGATGGATTATTATTACTTTTTGCACTGACAATTATTTTATGTACAGATCTTGTTGTAATTAGAAAATTATTTTATCATTTTTGTTTTGAATAAAATTCATACTCATGTATTTCTGTATTACTTTTAGGCAGGGGTGTAATTATAGGAAGTACAGAGGTAGTAGTCACACCTGAACCCTGGAGACCGAGGGGGCCCAAATGGTCCCTCTGCCACATAGGAGGTTACTAATACTACAAATGGGAGGGACCTGGTACAGATTTTACATTGGAGCACAGAAGCTTCAATTTACACCTCTGATTTCATGTCTTTTTATTATGTTCTATTCTATTAGTATTGAATTACAATGATTTCAGAGGGAACAGTAGAGGCAAAAAACTTCATAGGCCCATGATCACGCACGGCTATGAAAGGTAACACTGAGATGTTAGCCTCCAGAACAGGGTACATGTCCTGTTACCCCTCTTCTCCTAGAATAAGGCCACGTTTACACACCTCCATTTGACTCCATCTATACAACTCCATATATAAAGTGGTCAAAAATATGTGATGGAGAGAGTTGGGTCATGGTGGGTTAATTCAGACACATGGAGGTAACCAGTATTGGATGTCATGTTAGTAGAGGAGATCTAAACTCATATCAGTGTCGAAATGTATTGCTGCATTCCCCGTATGGGTGGAGCTAAGTAACAGATTTTTAAGGGATTTTTTTTTTTTTTTTGCCAAAGGGGTGAGAGGTGTGGCTCTAGTAGGCAGAAACAGCACTTTTCACAAACGTCTGTATCGTAACGGCAGTAGACCAGGCTTTTGAGCATACATTGTGTCAGAGACTTAGCCACAGACCTTGAGTCAGCAATTGAGAGAGAGAGTTGTAGTGAGCCAGGTACTCCAATACAGACAAGACAAGCTTTATGAGGCTAGGTTCACATGGCAGAATTTGTAAAGGAATTTGAGACAGCCTTCTGCCTCAGGTTCCTCTCCAAATTCCAGCCCTGTGGACCCTTGGCAAGCTGCCTTGCTGATTAGTCTTAGCCACAATGGGACTGATCAGCGGGAGCCTCACATTGTGGGTTCTGTGACTAAATCAGAAGATCAAGCAAAACCCATCTTTTTTTCAAAATCCTGACAAAAATAAAGTGTCCATTCCCGCCTCCCATAGGAAACTACCTTAAAATCAGCTTCAAATTTCTCCCTGTGAACCTGGTCTAATACTAGCTCGAATAGTGTTTACCTTTCACACATATGCCAAGAATATATCTCACTGTCTGTACCAAACTTACTGCTAGAATTAGAAAATTTTCTTAGCCCCTAAAGATAATCAGCTATTTCAGAGATATCGCTTTCCTATTTTTAAGGAAAATATCAAGAAAAACAAAAATGTAAAAATATCAAAAGCATTTTATCTGAGTAATTTAGTGCAAACACAATTTTGGAATGAGCTAAGACAAGTATAGAATACTGCAGGACAGCGTGATAATCTGATAACAGTAAGGATACATACACACAGGACTGTCATGGGAGTGTTTGTACATGCAATATTGCTGTAGGCCACTATCATTGTAAACCATTGCAAAATAACAAATTATACAGTGTGGTATTGGTGTGTGACGCACCACCATCATCGTCCCAGGTGAATGTACCCTAAAGGCAATTTACACATAGCAAATATTATAAGTCAAACATTTCCAAGGCTCGCCATACACTTGTTCAGCCAACAGTTGTTGCTCCTGCTCCCCCATATGCCTGCAAGCTTGGCTTGGACACAGATGAGGATGCATCCACCACAAGGGGACTGAGGTCACCTATTGTGGGGTGAAGTGACACACCATGGATGTGAGCTGATGGCTGATCGTGAAGATGAGTATTATAACACAAATGGCTGAAACTGAGGTACTGAGCCCAGCAACTGAAGTAGCCCATGAAGTGTACAACAGTGTGATGAAAGAACCACAGTAAGACAAGACTAAGCTGCTGCAAGACAGAGCATGAGCAGTGTGACCAGACAGGATATTAACACGGCTGGCAAGTAGACTTGAGGAACTGCAACTGAGCTGGTGCAGGGACTCAGATATGACTAAGATATTGGACTGTTGTGATAGAGGCTTGTTAGTAGAGAAGGTGCTGCATGTGCCAGAATTGTGTTGCAATGTGTTATAAATACCCGCAAGTGTCTGTTTGCTTCCTAAACTCTGTAACCACAATCTAGTTGCTTCATATGAGAACTTTGGATCTTTATTCACAAGGAGCTTGATGGTATGTTCGAGCAGAGGAGACAAATTTCTAGCAAATAAAATTTACATATTGTAAATAGTCAAGATATTGATAATGGTTGGATTGTGAGTCAAATCTGAAACATATTTTTTCTACATTACCTAAGTGCATACACAATCTACAATATGGGGATTAGGAAGTGTTTGGTATTAACGTTCCCTACAGCAGACTTGGAAGGGGTGAGGGCTGAAGTTAAAGGTGAACACGGGATCGTGTCTGGGATATGGCTGATCATCTGGAATGTGGAACTCGAAACGCTGCAGTAGAGATGTAAAGAAGATGAAGAGATCCATTCTTGCCAGCTGCTCTCCCACACAGATTCGGCGGCCTAAACATAAATAAGAGGGATGTGATGAAAACTACAGCTTAAAAGGAGTTGTCCAGCCACAATAACTTTTTTGATATTGATGACCTATCCACAAAATAGGCCATTAATATCTGATCACTGGGGATCCGACACTTGGACCTTGCATCGATCAGCTGATCAGGCAGTCTCTGGGCATTAGAAGTTACTGCTATGAACTTGGCTCCCATACAAATAATAGGCACAAAGCTGTAGTATCCCGATGCCACAGCGATACAGTGCACAGGGCTGTAGGTCTGCGCCAATTATTTGAATAGGAGCAAAGCCGATTCTGGCTCTGTCCACTGCAATAGCTTCCAATGTCTGGAGGCAGCAGGGTCAGCATATCAGTGCAGGGTCTAGGTGTTGGACCCCCACAGGTCAAATACTGATAGCTTATCCTATGGATGCATCACCAGTATAAACAAAAAATTGCTGGGACCAGAAAATCCCTTTAAGGCTAGGTTCACACCTGCATTTGGTCTCCACTGGGGGATTCCGCCCCCCATTCAGCTTTAAAAATGCAGAGAGAAAAGTCCTGCAAGCAGCGCTTTTCTCTCTGCATTTTTCTGACATTTTTGTGCGGAAACTGGGCATAAACCTAATGGACCCCATTATAATCTATGGGGTCCATGGGTTTCCGAGGGTAACCGCTAATTAGGTTTCCAAGACTACTTTCAGGTTTCTGTTCGGGGAGGGGGGGTTCACTTGGGGACCCCTGAACAGAAACCTGAATGCATGTGTGAACCTAGCGTAAGCTGAAAGCTCCAAATCCTGAAGACCAAATGTGCTTCCTCCCTACAAAGGTAAACATAATCTATAGAACATAGGATACAGATGTACATATATTCTGCCTCCAAATCAGCTCCTAATTTTGCCTGAAATTTGCTTCCCAGTCATTTCAATGGGAGGCATATGCTTATTTTTTCAGCTAGCAGAAAAAAAAAAGCATCATGCTCAATCTTCAGACAGAGTCTGCCTGATAGCTCCCATTGAAAGGAAAATTCTGCCTGGCTGGTGCAGAATTTGCAAATTCCCCAGCAGATTCTTCCATTGACCAAATTCCATTCTTCCATGATGGAATTTGGTCAAGCAGGGATAAGACAAAAATATTGTAGTCTTGGAAAATTTCACATAGATTTTTGTACTAAAATAATTGCCGATGATTCCAACCAGAGCGATAACTAGATGTTCAGTTGTATCTGTTCATTATGCTAGTACCTGCAGAGAATGGGATGAAAGCCTCATTCTTTACAAACTTTCCATCCGAGTCCAAAAAATGTTCGGGATAAAATTGATACGGCTTCTTCCAAATGTTCTTATCCTTTAAAACGGATGTCAAGTTGGGTATGATCGTGGTGCCCTAAAACGATGGAAAAAAAAATACATAATATATTTTGCAGTCTTATTTCTGTATTTTTACACATTGCTTGTGTTCACAAGGAACTTGTGCTGATTTTGAGTCTAATTCAGCCCTGAATCTGCCTCAATGTAAAGCAGAAGTCAAAGCAGGACACTGAAAAAATAAGCATACTGCTCAATCTTTCCAAGGATTCTCATGGCATGGACAGAAGTGGCATCTGATCTTCTCTCCATTTCCACTGTACAAATATGGGGGGGATCCCAAACTTTGTCCTTTGTTTCAGTCACTATTGAAATGCAGGGCTCATTTCAGCCATGTAGAACAAGTTTCCTCACTTTTGGGCAGTGGAGATGTTCTCCCAGCAATAAAAGACTTCTTTCTGCAAGCTATGGAACAGCCTTTCTTGGCCTAACCACAACTAACTAGAGCGCTGAAGGTGCTTTCTGAAACTACACTACAATACACTAACTATAGTTAGCAAGCCAAAACTGGCTAAGGGCTGAGGGTTGCCACGTTACCAGCTAACTTATCCTACCTTTTAGAAACCACACAGCAAATGCAACTCCCTTTTACACAGCAGCATAGGAATGACTGATTAACCCTCAAGAAGCCAGCATTGTAAAACAGTGTAAAACATATGAGACATCATCACAATGTATGTCATTGTGGAATGCTACATCAACATACAAGCACTTAAAAGAGGGATTTTCACATCCTCATAGTTGCGGAGTATTATATACCGCTAGAAAGTAGCATTCCCGGTAAGCACCCCGATGCTGGAGATATCGGTGCAATCTTTTTTCACTTCACTGATAAAATATACTGAACCTTGGGGATGTCAAATCCTTGGATATTGGTGTTTCTGTAGGTCATATGCAGTAAAGCAATAGGCAAGATATTTCCAAATCTCTGGACTTCATGGATGACTGCAGTGGTGTATGGCATTTTAGGCTGGTCCTCTATGGTGGGTAGTCTGTCACGGCCAATCACATGATCGATCTCTTCATGGACCTTCTCTGCAAAGGTGAAAATTTAGTTAAAAATACAATGAAGTTTCTTCTAAATATGTTCAGTATTGACATCTTGAAATGTTGTGAAATCTAAGGGGGCATAGACTAAGAAAATGACAATCCATAGCTATGTACTTACTCTGGATGGGCGGATGAAGCAACATCATTAGAAGAGACCAACGCAAAGTGTTGGATGTGGTGTCCGTCCCAGCTACAAAGAGATCCGCCATCACAATGAGAAGTGTCTCTTCTGAGAAACTGCTGGCAGGATTGTCCTTATTCTAAGAACACACAAATAACAGCATTTATAGAAGTCCTTAATGTCCCCCATGTCTATCCTGATCTTCCCGTCTATGCTTTCTTACAAAACAAAGCATTAAAAAATATTTTACACAGGCACACAACTGTATTTTTGGTAAGTGTGCTATCCATTGTTATGGATCAGTAAGAATGGATAGCATACAGACCCATTCATTTCTATGGCCCCATACACCTATATAGTAGGTGCATTTTACTGGACAATATAGCTCAGCATGCTGCATTATTTTGTCTGGATCTGCAACAGAGGCAACAAAGCCTTAAGCTATGTTCACACATGAGTTCGGTTTTCCGTCCAGGGGGTCCGCTTGGGAACCCCCTGAACGGAAACCTAATCCGCTTAAAAAAAGCAGTTACCTTCAGAAAACCGCACACCCCATGGACTATAATGGGGTCCACTGGTTTTCTGCCCAAAAAGCACAGAAAATGCAGAGAGAAAAGCGATGTTTGCAGGACTTTTCTCTCCATATTTGTATAGTGGAATGGGGAACAGAATCTCCAGGCGGAGACCAGGCGTAGGTGTGAACTTAGCCTTAGAAGGGTTCCTTGACCATAATGGTGTCTACCTGATGGGACCCAAAGGTTAAACTTATCTGTGGTGTTATGAAGGAGGTGAGGGGTTATCCTGCTTAGTAAGGAACCCTAGGTGTTGATCCGTAAATGGCCGTACATAGAGTCCCATACATAGCACCCTGGCAAATGTTGGATGCAATGCTCATGTTGTGACTGTTTTCCCAGATATTCTGTGTAACTGTTTAAAATGCAAAATGATGTATGTTGGGTTTCCTTTGCATGTGCAATGGCTGAGGGCAGAACTTTGCGCCCGGGAGATGCACCACTAGAGAAGTTCTTAGAGTCAGGGAGTGCCCCCTATGTCCACAGAACTGATACTGAACACCTCATGTCAGTGTTTTGAGGGCTTGAGTATTGGTCACATGTGCAATATCCTGCATATTCCTACTGCTGTATTATCTACAATCAAGATGAGTAACATTTTATTTCCAGTATGAAACTGCGTCTGGTAGTTTCCTCTTTCAGCAAGTCCGCATCACATGGCTATAAGACACTACCAGAACTGCGTGGTGATGAAACATTAGAAATCTAAATTTGCAAGTATAGAAGTGTTTACAAGTAGAGGGGAGAATGTGAGTAGTACAATATTGGGGTTAGGTTCTGTACATTATTGGGGTTTGCTTAACATCATTGTCCAATATCATATACGTACCTATACATACTGTGTACAGTAGACATTTGCTTACTTTTTCAATTTCCTCAAAAAAGACATCAATGAAGTCCCTCCTGACCGCAGGATCCCAAGTGTCTCTGTGTTTTTGGATGATTGTTCTTAGGAAGTCTAGATAAGCACGTTGGATACTGAAAAGCTTCTGATGGGGTCCGGGCACCTTCATGAGCCAGGGGAAGAGTTTGTACAACTAAAGGGAGGACATTTTTAGAGTAATTTATCCTTTATGAATCAATACAGTAGATAATTCGATGTCTGATTACTATTGAAGATTACATTTTATATAACACTATACAACATTTTACTACCGCCATACAATAGAAACCTCATAAGGCTTAGCAAAGGTCCCCCCGACTGGGGTCTGCCATCAGCTGAAGGTCCGAGCTTAACAGTAGGGGAACATGTCTAGTATTTACATATGTTAAGACATGCCTCTAATCCCGCCTAGCCATGCCTCTTTTAACCCCCACCTAGCCCCTTTGTGCCCCATACCTCGGTGCAATATACAGTAATGAGGCCCCCTAGTGACCACACACAGCATCATCCGACCAATAGAGTATAATGTCTTCATATTGGCTACCACATGTTTTAATGCCCTATTGGTGCCCCCACAAGGTATAATGCCCCT
Source organism: Leptodactylus fallax (assembly GCA_947044405.1). Classification (NCBI taxonomy): domain Eukaryota; kingdom Metazoa; phylum Chordata; class Amphibia; order Anura; family Leptodactylidae; genus Leptodactylus; species Leptodactylus fallax. The sequence continues at coordinate 1,298,282 of CAMRHE010000057.1, forward strand.
AAACAGTATAATGACTCCTTCATTATCCTCACACAGTATAATGCCCCATAAGTGCTCTCACACAGTATAATGCCACATTTGTGCCTCCTACACAGTATAATGGCACTATTTTGCTACATTTATATATTAGATTATATTTTGAGGGGAAACTGCCCATGTTTTACCATAGATAGAAAGATATTCACCTGAGTGATGGGCTTTGTCTCAAGCTCGGCCAATTCCTTTAACAGGTAAATCATTCTCTGAAATGATGAATCGCTGTATTCAAAGCGGTCTCCAAACATGATCGAGCAGATGACATTGCTGACTGCATTAGTAAGCACCATAAAGGGATCAAAGGGACGTCCTAGAAACAGACAGAAATAACTAATACAGTCCTACCAGAACAAATTCCACCAGTATCTTCAAAATACTGTAGATGGAAAAATTGCATTGAGAGTCAATGGCACACAACATATTGAGCCTCACAGGGATCTTTATCGAGTGCCTATACAGACCCACAATGCACTGTATCACTTCACATTTCTCACATTTTTATTTTATTTACCATAATTGGCCTGAAAAGCAGAGCAGAGGTATCCAGCTTCTTCACGTATACGCTCTTCCATTGATTTCTTTCCCATTCCAAAGTTTCTCAAAGTTTGTAGGGCAAATCGTCTTTGCTCCTTCCAATGTTGACCATACCCAGTGAATGCGATCCCTGAGGAAGGACAATTGTTTATCAGCATAAGCAATGAACACAGTACATATCCTTTTTGTTAGATATGAAAAATCTTTAAAGGAACCTGTCACATGGAAACTGCAGTGCAATCTGCAGGCAGCATGATATAGAACAGGAGAAGGATTCTGTGGGAGAATGTTCAATATAAGGCTTAGTTCACATCATGTTTTTACTATACAACTTATGCATCCATTTAAAAAAAAAAAAAAAGGAATCTAGTGGATAGTTACGGATGGTGCCCATTTGCATCGGTTTTACGCAGACTTAAATGTAAAAATAAAGTTTACGTCTATGTCCCTTTTTTGCAGCGCAGGTAAGCATAATCTGCCATGTTTTCTTTTCCTGCAAATAACAAATGGGTATATGGGTCAGTTAGGTGCAGTTGCTGGCTTGCCCTCTCCCCTCAGCTGCTGAACTGATTTCACTCTGAAATCTCTGCAAAATATATAAAATACTAGCAGAAGGACCCAGCTTCGCACGGGTATATTTCATTTTTTGTCTGTGTAGTGGCCCCATAAGAATTGTCACTGGTCTATTTTGTATGTCATTTGTGTGTAGTTTAAATATGTTTCAATTTATAAGAATGCTGACATCCAGTATGGAAGTCCAGTATAGGTACAGTCTATTTATGGCTGTGTTGGTATGGAAACCTGGTAAATTAAATGTGACGTTATATTGGTTGATACACGTCATACGACTGAATATTTAAGGACCTGCGAACTACTATTGACTAATACAGGTCATAAATAGCTTGGTTGCTATGGAAACCTGGCGTAAAGATGTGTGTATGTCAAGACTGAAGAACCTGCGAGTTTCCATTGGTCCATAAGCGTCATGTGATCATGTGTATCTCAATTTGGATATCAGTGAAAAACCTGCAATTGGTTGTTATGGAAACCTGGAGTAAAGCTGTGTGTATGTGACCTTGTGTAACAGTGTTATCCACAGTGCCCTGCCCCTTTAAAGCTGGCCTACAGCAGTGAAGAAAAATGGCTGGGTTGTTATAGAATCCTGGAGTAAAACTGTGTGTATGCGACCTTGTGTAGCAGTGTCATCCACAGCTCCCTGCGCCTTTAAAGTTGACCTACAGCAGTGAAGACACATAACTGGGTAGTTATGGAAACCTGGAGTAAAGCTGTGCGCATGTGGAGACTAAGGGCCTGTGAGCTTCTATTGGCTGAAAAGCGACATGTGACCATGTGTATGGCAGTTGGAATATGAGTGAAAGACTTGCAGGCTTGTACTGGCTAATGCAGGTCATTTTTGGGAATACTGTATCTTACGTATACTCAAGTATACTGTATCCTGTCTAAAACCTTCCCGGACACCTGATGTACCTGTGTGCCAAATTTGGTGAAGACCAGTCCAGTCGTTTGGTCATGCATAAAGAACAGACAAAGAGAAACTCATTTATATACAGTACAGACCAAAAGTTCGGACACACCTTCTCATTACAAGAGTTTTCTGTCTTTTCATGACTATAAAAATTGTAGATTCACACTGAAGGCATCAAAACTATGAATTAACACATGTGGAATTATATACTTAACAAAAAAGTGTGAAACAACTGAAAATATGTCTTATATTCTAGGTTCTTCAAAGTAGCCACCTTTTGCTTTGATTACTGCTTTGCACACTCTTGGCATTCTCTTGATGAGCTTCAAGAGGTAGTCACCTGAAATGGTCTTCCAACAGTCTTGAAGGAGTTCCCAGAGATGCTTAGCACTTGTTGGCCCTTTTGCCTTCACTCTGCGGTCCAGCTCACCCCAAACCATCTCGATTGGGTTCAGGTCTGGTGACTGTGGAGGCCAGGTCATCTGGCGTAGCACCCCATCACTCTCCTTCTTGGTCAAATAGCCCTTACACAATCTGGAGGTGTGTTTGGGGTCATTGTCCTATTGAAAAATAAATGATGGTCCAACTAAACGCAAACCGGATGGAATAGCATGCCGCTGCAAGATGCTGTGGTAACCATGCTGGTTCAGTATTCCTTTAATTTTGAATAAATCCCCAACAGTGTCATCAGCAAAGCATCCCCACACCATCACACCTCCTCCTCCATGCTTCACGGTGGGAACCAGGCATGTAGAGTCCATTCGTTCACCTTTTCTGCGTCACACAAAGACATGGTGGTTGGAACCAAATTTGGACTCATCAGACCAAAGCACAGATTTCCACAGGTCTAATGTCCATTCCTTGTGTTCTTTAGCCCAAACAAGTCTCTTCTGCTTGTTGCCTGTCCTTAGCAGTGGTTTCCTAGCAGCTATTTTACCATGAAGGCCTGCTGCACACAGTCTCCTCTTAACAGTTGTTGTAGAGATGTGTCTGCTGCTAGAACTCTGTGTGGCATTGACCTGGTCTCTAATCTGAACTGATGTTAACCTGCGATTTCTGAGGCTGGTGACTTGGATGAACTTATCCTCCGCAGCAGAGGTGACTCTTGGTCTTCCTTTCCTGGGGGCGGTCCTCATGTGAGCCAGTTTCTTTGTAGCGCTTGATGGTTTTGGCCACTGCACTTGGGGACACTTTCAAAGTTTTCCCAATTTTTTGGACTGACTGACCTTCATTTCTTAAAGTAATGATGGCCACTCGTTTTTCTTTACTTAGCTGCTTTTTTCTTGCCATAATACAAATTCTAACACTCCATTCAGTAGGACTATCAGCTGTGTATCCACCTGACTTCTGAACAACACAACTGATGGTCCCAACCCCATTTATAAGGCAAGAAATCCCACTTATTAAACCTGACAGGGCACACCTGTGAAGTGAAAACCATTTCAGGTGACTACCTCTTGAAGCTCATCAAGAGAATGCCAAGAGTGTGCAAAGCAGTAATCAAAGCAAAAGGTGGCTACTTTGAAGAACCTAGAATATAAGACATATTTTCAGTAGTTTCACACTTTTTTGTTAAGTATATAATTCCACATATGTTAAGTCACAGTTTTGATGCCTTCAGTGTGAATCTACAATTTTTATAGTCATGAAAATACAGAAAACTCTTGTAATGAGAAGGTGTGTCCAAACTTTTGGTCTGTACTGTATATATATATATATATATGAGAAGAGATGAGAGTTAAAAAGTCATATAATGGCCAGATATAGTGTCACTCCTCGTGTATACACAGGCTGTAAATTACTGACAGCATTTTACTGTTGTCACAGGTGAATAGCTGAACAGTGAAGTAATACATCAGGAAATATTTCTTTATATCCACAAGCTGAACTTTGTGTTGTAAAACATCAGGATGACATAATGTTTGCTATTCCCTGCCTGGAGCTCCCATGCTGACTAAAGAGATGCTAAAACAAGAGTATGAGTTAAAGGTTTGTCATAAGGTGAAAAAGGTGAAGCTCTAACAAGCCGGGTCTGGTTACTGTACAGGAAGAAAAAAAGAGCATAAAAAGTAGCAATAAACCAAGAGAACATGCAACGTTATCTGACATTGAAGCCATTATGAAAATTTCTTTGAGACTTTCACTTTTTTTTTTTTCAGTTTGCTTTGCATAGTGTAAGATATTGTTGCTTCTTGGAGGCTGTCAACAAGTAGGCTAGCTGTTATTGATAGGTCTTTGATATGTACTGTATCTCTCTTTAAATTTGTGAGTATTGTGAGTTTGTATTTATGCCAGTAAAGGGTTAACAGTGTAAGGATAAGGACACACCTTTAGATTTTTTCATGAAGTTTTTGAACTTAAGGGTATATTCACAGAGTTTTTTGCGAGCTGATTTTGAGGCGGAATCCACCTCAAAAAAACGCCTCACATTCATTTCAATGGGAGTCAGAAGCAGTGTTTTTCCTCTAGCTGACCTATCTTCAGGCGGATTCCGTCTTGACAAAACCCATTGAAATCAATGGGAGGTAGAAAAACGCAACATGTTTTTTTGTTGCAGTTTTTGATGCGATTTTTGCAAAGACCGCATCAAAAAACGCAAGCATTTTTTTAAAGGGAAGATTCCAGATTCATGCAGTTTGCTGGAGCAAAAAAACGCAGCAAAAGACACCACAAAACGCAATGAAAAAAAGGCGACAAACACACGACAAAAATCGCATTATGTAAAAAAAAAAAAAAAAAAACACATCAAAAAACGTTTCCTAATTCCTGAATCAGATTCTTTCAGCCTGCAAAAAACTGTGTGAACATACCCTAAAAGGGGTGGATCATAAAGGGTGAGGACCTAAGAAAGTCTCTTTCAAATCCACTATTGGTTTTGGCTTAAAAAACTGCATTAAAAAAAAAACACAAAAAAAAGGCCACATGTTCCGGAAACGTATAGTTTTTGACTTTTGTTGAAACGCGGGGGTAAAAAGCAGTCAATGACAAACATTTGTAATGCACTTTTTTCATGGAGATGCAAAGTACAGGGAGCGCTGTGGATAGAGATGAGCGAATCGAAGCTGACGAAGTGGAATTCGATCCAAATTTCAGGAAATATTCGATTTGCATCAAATCCGGATTTCTTCACACTTCGTAGTAACGAATCGCATTTTGTTCAAAATGGCTGCTGTACATGTTAGGACATGGGACAAGGAACTCTGGGAATGCGGGATCACCCACAATGCCATGCGTACAGCCAATCAGCAGCCAGCCCTGTGATGTCACATCCCTTTAACTCTTTCCCGACATCCGCCATAATAGTATGGCAGATTCTGGGTGCTTAATTATGGTGGCCGCTCAGGTCCCGAGCAGCCGCCATAGCCGCTGGGTTTCTGCAGTAGACACTCGGCGCTAATGCCAGCGATCAGTGCCCGCACTGATCTGATCAAGGGCATTAACCCCTCTGGCGCCTCGATCAAAGCTGACTGAGGTGCCATTTTACCAGTGGCGGCAAGCTCCGGGTCCGGCGTCCCGTTGCTATAACAGCTGGGAGCCTTGTGAAGGCTCCCAGGCCTGTCTTTCATTAACTTCTATTGCAGGCTACTCTATGTAGCCTGCAATAGAAATGCCGTTTTTTTGCAATGCATTGCATTAGTGATCAGACCCTCTGGGGTTCAAGACCCCTAGGGGGGTATAATATATGCAAAATAAAAAATAAAAAAAAAAAGTACAAAAAAAATATAAAAAAAAATAAAAAATATTAAAAGTTCAAATCACCCCCCTTTCCCAAGAACACATATAAAAATTAGTTAAATACTGTGAAACACATACACATTAGGTATCACTGTGTCCGAAAATGCCCGGTCTACAAATCTCTAAAAATATTTTTCCTGTACAGCAAATGCCATAGCGGGAAAAAAAAAAATCAAAAGTACCAAACCGCCGTTTCACTGTTTTGCCTCTGATAAAAATTTTAATAAAAAGTGATCAAAGCAATAGACATTCCCCAAAAAGCTATAACTAAAAAGTACACCTGGCCCCGCAAAAAAAAAAAAAAAAAAAAAAAAAAGACGCCCAATGCATCCACGTACATGGAAGTATAAAAAAGTTACGGGCGTCAGAATATGTCGACTTAACAAAAATCCAAAAATATATATATATTTTTTAAAGGGGTTAAAATATATATAAAACCATATAAATTTGGTATCCCCGGAATCTTACCGAAACATAGAATACAGATGACATGTCATTTTGGCTGTAGAGCGAACACCGTAAAAAGGAAGCCCGTAAGAAAGTCGCACAAATGCACTTTTCTTCAAATCCACCCCATTCTGATTTTTTTCCAGCTTGCCAGTACATTGTACAGAATAATAAATGGTAGTATCATGAAAAAAAAAATTGTCCCACAAACATTAAGACCTCATATGGCTCTGAGAACGGGAAAATAAAAAAGTTATTGGGTTTGGAAGGGGGGGGGGGCTTTGGGAGTCAAAAACGAAAATTGAAAAATGTCACTGGCGGGAAGGGGTTAAACGATCGGTTATGGAGTGTTAGCTGACCACGGCATCCAAGGGGTTCCGCCATTTTGCCGGACACCTGCCCACCCCGGCTCTATGCAGACAGAAAACAGCTGTTTATTCGTCACGATTTAATTCAGATTGAATAGAATTGTATTGGAAAATTCGGCGAAGTTTTTTGAATTTTTGAAAACTTCTCTCATCTTTAGTTGTGGAGACGGGGAGTTAGTGGCTGCCATATAGAGTTTTCCGCTACGGACTTTCCGCCTCTATTATAGCTATATAGAAAACGCTGGCGTTTCTGTACGCAAAACTGACATGCTGCAATTTTCAAAGACACAAGTGTGTTTTTGTAAGGCTCACATAGCTATATCTATTCGAGGACTGTCCATGGATGGACTATTAACAGAATTATGGGGTTTTCTTTGTGCATCTACTTCATTTTTAGGTTACTTCCTATTGTTATCATTGTCACATTGTTATCTGCACCCATAAAGTGATGTAATGCCGATACAACATTTATCGGCATTACATGATTCTGCAAATATTACATGTGAAATAGGATTGCACAACACATTTACAGGACAAACAAGCTACAAAGTTAGGCGGATCAGACAGATTAGATAGCTATTGGATGAAATCTTGTTCACCCACAGCTATAATATCTGAGCCATCAACCGAGCACCCATGTGTATGCAGGGGGGAATAATTCACCTATGGCAGCAGCGTATCTTCCTTAAGAGCTAAGGGATCAGACATGTTAAACTCATATATGCCCAATCCATTTTTACCATTGTAGGACAACCAGAGCACCCTTTCACTCTACACGATCCATGCTGGAGGTTTTTGGCCAGCAGTCGGCCAAGCTTTGTTTTTTTTTTTTTTACCCATTTTTTGCACCCATTGGTTGATGGCAGGATCGTTTGTAATAGTCTCATCATTAATAGGACACATACATAACTGGCTGAAATCTATTGTGTATGGACAGCTTTAGTACTGCTGAATTAGTCATTGGGCACATACAGTAGGTCACAGAAATGTTCCATAATCATTGGCTTAAGTGCTGTAAGTGGGTTCCCTAAGAACTGCCCCTCTTCCTTCCTCAATGGGTCTTGGGTAGCACATCATTATCCATCCCAGTTATATTCTAGGATACATTTCTTGCACAAGGCCGCTAAGGCAGGTATTTAATTTCCTACAGTCATTCTTTGCTTTTTTGGAAGCAATTTTTTGCTTAGCACAAAGAGTTCCGTTTGCTAAAACCTCTATCCTTTTGTGAAGTGGATTTTGTAAAAACCACCTAAAAAAATCTCTGTTTTTTCCCTATTAATTTCTATGGCAGTTCTCATGCGGAATCCACCTTATGATAAGGCATGACACTTTTCTTTCTGAACAAAATCAGCTACAGGAAAAAAAAAATCTGACGCTGGCTCCAACTGAAATGAACACAATTTTTGAGGATTTTGAGGTGGTGTCCGCTTTAAAATCTGCCTGCAAAAAGCCCCGTGTGAACATACCATAAAGGTATTCAGGGATGTATCAGTGCAAGTACCTTGACATTTTACCTCGACATTTTTTTTTTCTCCTAAATCCCAGAGAGACCTTTTAAGTACATGCATGTATTTGATGTTACCAGCAGTCGTGTGGATTGGCGTGCCCATGTGAAAACTGGTGCACCCCCCCCCCCCCCCTGGAATATTCAGGTTGAACCTGGCTCGGTACAAGTTGGTTCACCCATCTCTATTTGGTGCCCTAGCTCCATATCTGAATGCCTCGGGAATGGACCTTTTGATTTATTTTTAGACAAATACCAAAGCATGATTTTACTGTCTCAGTGCAGTGGTCTTTAGCCTGTAGCTCTCTAGCTGTTGTGAAACTACAACTCCTATATATATAAGTATTGAGACCTACCATTATGCAATCCAAGATGCTCAAACATTGGGATGGAGGGTCTGTCAGCGGTGTCCTCTGATTTTGTGACCAGTCCTTCTTTTATAGCATCATACCCATTTAACACAACCGAATTCTCAAAGAATATCGACAGGCTGAAAATGTTTCCATACTGTTTTCCCAACTGTAACAAAAAGATGAGCGAAGTATACAAAAATGTACAAGTACAGAAAAACTACATTTCTATATTGATCACAAAGACTGACTCATTTTTCAAAAATTTCTGTATTTTACAAAAATATACCATAGAAAGCAAGCAGAACTTGGTCTATGTTTTTATATAGTCGCTTTATTTAGGACAGAGGTACATATATCTGTCCCAAATTTCCTGGAGCAATGACAAACCCACTAGGTTTGCACACTTTTGGGCTTACAAAAACTCTGCCCAAAAGTGGGCAAACCTAGTGGGTTTGGGGGCTGTCCCAAATAGTTTGAAGTGGTTCTGAAGACGGTTCAGGGGCAGGGCATAAACATCAGGTGCAACATGAAGCTCCAATCCAAATTCGGTACCAGGCCCCCCAACTATAATGTATCACTTATAGCACTGGTCTACTTATGTTGGAAAGAGACACCTGGGCCCATGTGACAGCACCATCTGCACCCCATCTAGCTATGCCCCAATTTTGTTGACATGAATAGGAGTGGCATGGGTTTAGAAATAATTATGTAATGGACCCCTATATCAGACTGTACAAGTGTGGAGTCTCTAAAACTTAAAGGAGATGCTTAGCTTAGAAAAACATATTTTCAGATATATCCTATATATTATAAATTGGCGGCATATCCTAGCAAAATTCCATCACTTTATAAGGAAGGAATACCCCTAGGCCATGGCCACAGATCATAGACTTACACTGGGATAGCCACCACCAGCTAACCCACTGCGACATTCAGTACCAGTGTAGGGGATGGGATTTAGATCCCATTCACAAACTGCTAAGAAAACCTGCAGTGCAATATATCTTGTGCTGCAAGTTTTACCTGCAGCAAGTCAATTTCAACAGCGAGTCTAGAACAGTTTACCATTTTTCTATTGCATTGGCTTCTGTATACAAGCCCCCCAGCAGTGACATACCATTAGTGTCAGGTGACCACTGCAGCCAATTACAGGTCTCAGCAGTGACCTCTTCACAAAAAGCACATCACTGCTGAGGCGAGTCAGTCGTATGCCATTTGTGAAGAGGTCACTACTAAGACCTGTGACTGGCTGCAGCAGTCACCTGACACTAATGGGATGTCACTGCTGATGTAAGCAGGGGGAAATGTAAACAGAAGTTGCTGCAGGAAACAGGGTAATTGGGAGAAGCCAGAATGTTTTTTCTTATTTCCCCCACTTGCACCACATATAGAGCTAGGACTCTCACTGATCACAAGGATGATGAGTGGAGCAGCAGTGGCTAAAGGGAAGCCACATACAGTGCTTGTACATTTTTCACGCAATTTTGCACCTGAGGGCCACCTGTTTTCACGGATCCCTCATACATTTAGGGATCCGTGAAAAACAGGACATGACCCATGTTTTGACAGTTTGTTAAATGGATCCAGTGAATTTAACGCAGCCATTAAAAAAAAAAAAAAAAAAAAAAAAAAAAAAAAGTATGTCACACGGCCAGTTTTCACTGTCGTGTGAATGGAGGCCAAAAGGCAGATCAAAGTGCTACATGACAATCCTGTTGAAAGAGTGTTGCTGTTAGGAAATGGATCCTCATGTCAAATGTTCAGCTGACAGCAAAGAGAAAAACTATTCTAAAAATAGTTTGGCCACCACTACTGTTGCACGACCAAAAATCACCTAAAGTCTCAAAAAATTCGAGCAATGTTCAAATTAAATTCACAGTCATGGCACACCAGGGGTCGCAATGCAACTCCAGTTACAAACATTAATGAAGGAGTCGCAGGACAACCCAGTAATGGGAGTCAAAACCAAAATTGCTGTATAGCCTAACCCTAGATTCACACAACCAAATTTCACCTGTGCAACTTGGATTTATCGTTCTGAACAGTATGCCGGGAGAGGGACTCCTAGCAGTACTAGTTATCTATGATATTAGGAGTCCCTGCCTCCTAGCGATATACTGTCCTGTATTGGTTATAACACTAGACAGTATGGGTGGCAGGGAATCCTAGCAACATAGATAACTATACTGCTAAGACTCTCTCACAGCATAGTGTTCAGATTGATAAATCTGGCGCACACACGGACCGTGTTTCATGGGTAAAAACTCAGTTGTGTGAATCTAGGCTTAGATGTGTGGCTGCTGTAGCTCCGCCACTCCCTTGCTCAGGTGCAGACCTTGTCAGTTTTACAGCCGCTTTACCTGGGATAAGCTTTCAGGTAAGTTGTTGAAATCCAGTTGGAAGGTGTTCCCCACCAAGGGCAGGGGATAGGGTCCCGGGGGGTACTTATGTCCTTTTTGGTTCTTCATCCAGTGAATTAGTAGACAGAGCACAACAACAGCAAGGCCTATACATGTAGCATTCCCAACAGGCAGCAAGGATGATGGGGCAGAGAGAAGATCCATGTCCAGTCGTGGCCCCAGCTCTGAAGCTTCTGTATAGTATTTGGTGGTAATGTAAGATAACACTGCTGAGAGTTGTCTCAGATCTCACAATTTCTTTGCCTGCCACTTATTGTCTGCTGTGCATTTTATCAGCTACATAGTGACGTACAAGGCAGCTCTGTTCTTCCTTTCTGGCTATGCTCCCAGCCCAGCCCTTTCAGACTGGATCACATTTCCCAGCCAGTTACTCTGCTGGTGAAAGGTGAAATTCCTGGAGGTCGGATACTGCTAATCCAGAGTAGGGCTATTGCTTCTCATTGAGGAGAGACAGCAGTGTATGGGGACTTATTTTTCAGGCAATGCTCCATGGGATAACGTATGTAAATGAGCTCATACCAGTCAATCCAGAAACTCCTATCTATAGACTGATCAGAATTGTCAATCTCAGCTATGAGGCAAAGTTCTTATGCAATACCTCTAGAAGGGCGCCCTCATTTTCACAGATAGTTTTTTGCATTGCAGCTTATCATCAATCAAGTAACTGAAAGTCAGCTGCAATACTGGTCACAGCCTGTTAACAGGAGAGGCGCTATTTCAGCACATTCTATTTTGTAGTCCTGAATAATGACGCTACCTAGGGGGAAGAAACCCACATACATTTTACGTTGACCAAATTGGAATCAGCATGAAGGGTAACAATCTGACACAGGAGAGGCTTAGGCTCCATAGAGACTGGCCACAACTCTCATCATGTGACCATAGATTACCAGGTTGCCCAGCGACTCCTTCATTAATGTTAGTGAATAGTTTTGTATTGTGACCTCAAGGGTGCCCCGACCGCCACTTTTAGTAGAAAATAAAATCCGCAGTGTTCAATCTTTTTGCTAATTGAAGTCACAGTCTTGGCAACCTTGGGGTCGCAATGTGCAATTCATCAACTTTAATGAAGGAGTTGTGGCCTAAATTGCCATGTAGCCCTAGTCTTACCTGGGGATCAATAACTACTCCAAGATCGACAATGTCTTAAGCTTGTAAAATGAATACTGATAACAGACTGAGTATAGCAAGCAAGACATTTGTGATAAAAAAAAGCAAAAAAAACACAAACCCATTCATTATAATACACTAGTGCTTCTGTGGTGTTCCCCTTCTGTCATTTCTAGATTTACTGTAGTAATATAGAGACTTATTAGTTGAGCACAGAAGATGCTGATAGGAAAGAAATGAATTTGTCCTTGTTCACACACAGACATGTTAGCATATGTTTTTTTTTTTTGACAAAAGATTGTAATATTTCAGGGCTTCATGCACTAAGTGACTTGTGAATAAGTGGAGTGGTTGAATATAGTAATGCAAAGCTATTTCTGTGCGGGATGTGATTTTACTTTCTGACACATTTTAAAACCCTTTTTTGCTGCTAGTTGCAGGGAGGGGTCAGTGTGCTCAGGTGATTTCATTGGAAGTCTAGGACGCACAGAGCATGCTCACTGCAGGGCTTGCTGCACTAAGGCCGCATTCACACAACTGGTCCGTATGTTGGTCAGATTTACCAGCCTGAACGGCATGATAAGAGAGGGGCTCCTAACAGTATAGTTATCTATGATGCTAGGAGTCCCTGCCTCTCAGCACCATACTGTCCAATAGTGGTTATAGTACAGGACAGTATGTCTCTGGGAGGCAATGACTCCTAGTGTCATAGATAACTAGTACTGGTAGAGTCCCGCACCTGACATACTGTTCGGGCTAGAAAATACGGCCAACACACGGACCGAGTTTCGTGGTATATAAATATAATGTATACATACATACTAAGGGGGTGTTCATGAGATATATATATATACTGAGGGGGCTACAAGGAGAATGATACCCTGTCAGGGCCACTAAAGGTGCATTATCCTGTGTGGGGGCTCAAAGGGACAAGGATGTGAATGTGTGGGGGCATGGGAAGGACTAAAGACATGGCTTACAGTACACACATTCGCACACAGCAGATTTTGTCCCTCTTTCAGACCTGGAAGGTATGTATATGGGGGTTGGGGCTATGTATGTGGAGCAAGAATTCCAGGGTGAATGCTGTTGTGGAAGGTGTCAGCATGGTGCCCATCAGGAAAGCTCATGTTATAGATCTAGAGGAACAAAATGCAAGACTGAGGGTGATTGACAATCTTGATCAGAGCATGCTATGCTATTATATACTGCTAGAAAGTTGACAGGGCACTGAATTCAGCGCTCTGCCAGATTTCCCAGTATGTGCCCCGGTGGCGTTAGGTTTGGTACTGATATCCCTTCACTGTCAGGAGGGCGGGCCTTACAGCCTAGCGTCATCACTGGGTGGTAAGGAACACTCCCCTCTGACAGTACAAGGCTACTGAAGAATACTGTCAGGGGGGCCTTACTCACAGTCCAGCGATGATGCTGAACAGTAAGGCCTGCCCTTCTGATAATGGAGAGATATCGGTGCCGAAACTAACAGCACCGATATCTCTAGCACCCGGGCGTGTACCGGCAAAGCTGACAGTGCGCTGATTTCAGTTGCAATATCAGACATATCCCATGGACCGGTGTGATACTGATTTTATAACTAAACAGCCATGCATTTCCATTTCTGGTTCACTTCTATTGCACGTTTATGTCATATACTATGGTTATGCCATACATGTGCTGAATGGGGATACCCCTTTAAGTTCCATACATATGTGCAGTATCAAGGGGATAGAGGGAATCTGCATCAGTCACTTTGTTACAGTATGGTGCTGGGTAAGGGATCACAGGCAAAAACATGTGCTGCAGCAGGCATGTCTATGCCCCCAGTGCACCAAACGGCTCATTTGCATACAGATTAAAAGTTGATTTTCTGAGCACCAAGACTGCAATTTGACACGTATGAAAGGTTTATTCACAATAGAACAAGGAGCGTAACTATAGCAGGTGCAGAGGTAGCAGTCGCTACTGGACCTGGATTCTAAGGGGCCCCAAAAGTCCCTCTCCCACATAAAATATATCACTATTTTAAATAGCACAAGATAGGCAGGGTCCCATTTACAGGTTTTGCATTTGGGCCCATATCTTCAAGTTATGCCCCTGGAACTAACCACCCTTGCAAGACCATGTAAGTGGTTTAGAAGTTATTTGGGTGGCGGTAGACTCCATTTAAAGGGTTTTCCAAGATTATTATATTGATGAGTTTCCTTAAAATAGGTCCTCAGTATCAGATCGGCAACACTTGGGTGAGTGCCGATTCCTCTTCACAAGTCATTGATGTTCCGTTTACTGGTCACATGATAATACTGCAGCTCAGCTGCTATACAATGTATGCCATGGCTTCTTGACATGACTGAACAGCACAGGGAAGTGTGTGTTGGACTGATAATATCTAATATTGAAGACCTATAGTAAGGATTGTAGATGTTCAATGTCATAGTCCAAAAAAATCCACAAAACTTTAAAGGGGTTGTCTGAGATAAAATGAAATTTATACTTTATCCTAAACACCCTCCCCCTGCATATTTTCTAAATTGCTTAGTTTAGAAACACTGTAAAAACTGATTATCCAGTGACATTCCATTTCTCGTAAACAGAACGTCACCAATACTATCCCCCCACCCCATCATACTTACTGAAGGAGCCTCCAACGCCTTCGCAATAGAGATGGAGTGCCGGCTACAGCACAAAGCCAGGACTCCAGCTCTACTGCACACGCATCGGCAAACATCAAAGAAGAGGAGGTTGCCATCCCCACAGAAGGAAGTCATCTCCTGGACAGGAAAACAGGTAAGTATAATGGGGTGGGGAGTGGGATGAGTTAGTTAGTTGGGAAGGGCTAGTAGTGGGCGGGATAGCTAGGGAGACAGGGAGGGGTAGTGAGAGGGAGGTAGTGTGAGTCAGCTCATGCAATGGATCATGGTAGTTGTAGGATAAAAGCATAGGAAGCTACACCATGTAAACAAATGCAGAGGATGCCAGGAGCTCCCAGAGAAAGCCAGAAATCACTCAAAAACACAGCTAAAGGTATATGGGTGCACTTATTAACCCATTTATAGCACTAGCAGACCTTTTTTTAAAAAATATATTTTTTAACATAGCTCTAATTTAGAACTTCTGTTTAACAACACAAGTTCAGTACTGTTTCAATACTGACACCTAGTGGTAAAATTTGATTATTACATTACAGTAATAGGAAACCATTATCCAATATTGAAAATCAAGAGTTTCCATTAATTATAAGGTCCCATGTAGCTAAGAAACGCACCGGAAACGCATCACATTTTTTTTTCCGCAGTGAGGCCTGAGGCCTCAGTGGGTTTTGTTTTTTGTTTTTTTGCAATATCAGGATGAAATTAACCAAAATGTCATTCACTTTTATGGTACTGTAAAATGCAGATTTTTTTTCCCTGCTGCGTTCCTGTAATGTGGGGCCTTAACCTAAAGGTCCTGAAGATCTCAGTGGGGTTTTTATGGTATATTCTTATCAGAGGTAAGTTTTTGATTTTTAATCCTTTTGTGGTAGTGTAGATTTTGTTGCAGAAAGCTCTACATCTATAAATTGGTTCCATTCATCTGAATGGGTTTGTTTTGGGAACAAGCAAGTAGATTTCCATCAGATACGTGTCATGAAATGAGCAGACTCAATGTAATATTGCAAAGTGATAGCTGTCTATCCTATGAGTCTGTGTGGCCACCTAGTGGCTGTGTTGTGAGTTGCAGCCTTTCAAGGGATTTGTTATCATGTTGCAATATTGTATTCATTTAGTTTCATGAATTTCAACAGTCCTCAAACAAATTAGAGATTGATAGGCAATCTATAGCTGTAATCTGTACGATCTCCCACAGGTAGCGTGTAACATACTGTGTATACCAGGGGTGTAGCAAGGAGCTGGGGCCATGAAGCCACTCTTATGTATTTAGATACAGAGTAAGTGTAGTGAACCAAGGCTTTGTCCTGTGTGAAGGAAAGCCAAGCTAGATCATTGGTATATGTGGGGAAAATTCTAAATCCTTATCAAATCATGACATCACCGATTGTCTAAAACAAAATAAGATTAGTTTATTTGTTAACAAATAGGAACACACACACACATAGCATACAAGCTATAGTGTGTCTGCCCACAGACTTACAATAAACACCGAATTTTATACCTTACCAGTCACATGATTTTAGGGGTTGGCTTTTTCACAATATACAAAAACATATGCTGACATCATATATAAAACATGAAATACAATTGGTCAAGAATAAATGGGTGTTTAGGCATGACTAGCACATGCATTTCCGGGAACCGCCATCTTGGATTTTAATAGGAATGTGTTAATGTGCATGATCTCATCCAGACAGAGGATCTTGGAAGTGTCATAAACATTTTTAATGAGATCTAACTCTTATCTCCATATAGCACATCCAACTCCCTGATAAGGGAGTAGTCAGACAACTTATCAAAAGACCTTGAAAGAGCATCTAAGCTAAGGAACATTTTAATTAGCCAGCTTCTACAAAAATACTGAATATATATACAGTACAGACCAAAAGTTTGGACACACCTTCTCATTCCAAGAGTTTTCTGTATTTTCATGACTATAAAAATTGTAGATTCACACTGAAGGCATCAAAACTATGAATTAACACATGTGGAATTATATACTTAACAAAAAAGTGTGAAAGAACTGAAAATATGTCTTATATTCTAGGTTCTTCAAAGTAGCCACCTTTTGCTTTGATTACTGCCGAGACAACTGGAGCAGTTTGCTCATGAGGAGTGGCCAAAATACCTGTTGAGAGGTGCAGAAGTCTCACTGACAGTTACAGGAATCGTTTGAGTGCAGGGATTGCCTCAAAAGGTTGTGCAACAAAATATTAAGTTAAGGGAACCATCATTTCTGTTTCATGAGTTTTCTTTTTTTAAAAATTCTGTTGAAGCATGGTTGAAAAGCTATGTCTGACTTTCATTTGTTCATTTTCATTGAATTTTTATATATTATTACTTTTATTCAAGTTATTTCTGTGACCATTGTGGGTTTTCTTTCATTAAACGAAGGGTATCAACAATTTTGTCCACGTGTGGTGTGTATATATATATATATATATATATATGAGAGAGAGAGAGAGAGAGAGAGAGAGAGAGAGAGAGAGAGAGAGAGACAGAAACAAAGATACAATTTTATTGATTATTGATTCTTAACCTATTTTCTAATATTTTTAATATCAATCACTAAATACTTATGATATAATGTAAAACAAAACATTCCTAAAAGTATATCTGTACATATACAGTTTATTGTATAAGTGACTAAACCACCCAAGAAGATGAAATAATAAATATAAAAAACAGGTTTCAAATCTATTTAAAAAAACTTAACCCAAAAAAATTTGAATAAAAGTGATAAAGGCTGAGGCCACACATTGCGGACATGTAGCTTTTTTTGTTGTAGATTTTGCTGCGGTTTTTTGAGCCAACGCCAGGAGTGGATTGAGCAGAAGGTAGAAATATAAGTACTTCTTGTATATTTCCCATTCCTTTTGTAGCTATTTTTTGTTTTGGCTCAAAAAAACGCAGCAAAATCTGCAACAAAAAAAGCTGAAAAGCTAAAAAAAATATCTTAGATATAATGGTACCAATAAAAATTACATCTTTACCCCTCAAAATAAACCCATCACACAGTTCTGTAGACGGAAACATGAAAATTTATGGGAGGTGGTGAGGTGGATCAGAATATGATGAAGCAAGGCAAACTTATTTTTTTTCAACTTGACCAATAAATCTTGTCAGACTAACCTGATTTCCTGCTACAACAAAATCACTGAATGGTTGGACCAGGGGAATGCAGTGGACATAGTATATCTTGATTTCAGTAAGGCATTTGATAAAGTATCACATAACATTCTTATTGAAAAAATGATTAAGTATGGCTTTGATAAAAAATCAGTGAGGTGGATTCACAACTGGCTTAAAGATCGGGCACAACGAGTAATACTAAATGGTTACACATCGAACTGTAAGAAAGTAAAAAGCGGGGTGCCGCAGGGCTCTGTCCTGGGCCCAGTACTTTTTAATATCTTTATAAATGATCTGGACGATGGGATTATTGGGGAACTAATAAAATTTGCAGATGATACAAAGATAGGAGGAATAGCCAACACTAGAGAGGAGAGAGAGTGTATTCAAAAGGACTTGGACACACTGGAACAATGGGCTGAGGCGAACAAAATGGTATTCAACAGGGACAAATGCAAAATCCTACATCTGGGTAACAGAAATGTAAAAAGCTTATATAGTATGGAAGGAATAGTACTAAGTGATAGTACAGGGGAAAAGAACTTGAGTATAATAGTAGATCACAAATTCAACATGAGCCAACAGTGCGGTGCTGTTGCAAAAAAGGCTAACAAAATTCTGGGATGTATCAAGACGAGCATTGAAGCTAGATCAAGAGGTAATTATTCCGCTGTACTCTGCCCTGGTCAGACCCCACCTGGAATACTGTGTACAGTTCTGGGCGCCTCAATTCAAGAAAGACATCGATATATTGGAGCAGGTCCAGAGAAGAGCAACCAAAATGGTGGAAGGTCTGCAAACCATGTCCTACGAGGAACGGTTAAA
This sequence comes from Leptodactylus fallax, assembly GCA_947044405.1. Taxonomy (NCBI): domain Eukaryota; kingdom Metazoa; phylum Chordata; class Amphibia; order Anura; family Leptodactylidae; genus Leptodactylus; species Leptodactylus fallax. The sequence continues at coordinate 1,316,880 of CAMRHE010000057.1, forward strand.
AGAATTGGGACTGTTTAGTTTGCAGAAGAGAAGGCTAAGGGGAGACTTAATAGCGGTCTTCAAATATCTGAAAGGTAGTCACAGTGCAGAGGGATCTAACCTTTTCTCATTAGCAGAAGGAAGTACAAGAAGTAATGGAATGAAACTAAGGGGAAGGAGATTCAGATTAGACATTAGGAAAAACTTTCTGACAGTGAGGGAGTGGAATAGGCTGCCACGGGAGGTGGTGAGTTCTTCATCAATGGAAATCTTCAAGTGCAAACTGGATAGGTATATAGCTGGGATGATTTAGGAAAACCTGCTTTTGCAGGGGGTTGGACCCGATGGCCCTTGAGGTCCCTTCCAACTCAAAAAAAAAAACAAAACTTTTTTTGCTTAAAGTAATATACATTTGGTATTGCTATAATCATACTGGCCAGCAGAATAAAGGTAACATAGTATTCTTACTACAGTGTGAATGATGTAAAAACAAAACCCAAAACAGTGATGGGAATGTCTTTATTTCCCATTTTTAAAATACAACTACACAAATAATGGCTATGTTGATGGGGGAAAAAAATTATGGCTCTCCGAAGACGAAGGAGAAAACAAACAAATGCTGGCGTAGATTTTTGGCATCATTTCAAATCTGCTCCTCACATCATGCCCATGTTACACCCCCTCAAAAGAAAGTGACGTCCAGGGTGCAAGACATAAAAAGTCACAATTTGTGCACACAAATTGTGACTTTTTTCAAGATCAACGAGCCCCACAAAGTATTTGAGGTTCATATTTTAAGGCTAAGGCCCCATATAGCGGACTGCAGCGAAAAAGCGCTGCAGGAAAAACCACAGCGAAAAAAAACACATTGCAGTTTTTCCCACAGCGCTTTTCACAGAAAGTCCTCATAGCTTTCTGCTTCAATTATAACTGCATACGGCGTTTCCGTAGATATAATTGACATGGTGCGATTTCCAAAGATGCAACGGTTTTGGAAATCACAGCATTTCCACTGCACATATTTTTCCGCTTTTGGGCCATCTTACGGCGTCCGGTGCTCTCTTTTGGTCTCCTCAGTGATGTCATGCGCCAAGGGTAACCACTGAGTCCTCTGATTGGGCCTTAGCAATCATATAGGCATGCCGAGTGTCATAACATCATGACGCTAGGTGTGCCCATGTGATCGCTGTGGCCTATGACGTCACCAGGAGAGTGTTGGTCGCCATGAGGAGGCCCAAAAGAGGTAAGGGAAGGTGAGTATAAAATTGTGGAGGGTCTGAAGCATGAAAAATATAAGGCAAGACTTAAAAAACTTAAAGGGGTTTTCCAGGCAAAATTTTTGATGATACCCAGCAGCTCTATCAGCTGAAATCAGTAGATCAAGTGCTATTGAAACACAGTGCACAGATCTGGAAGCAGACAGCGCCGTCCATTATGTAGTGGCAGTTTGTAATTACTGCAGTTCAAGCCCCATTTTAATCAATAGAAGCTGAGCTGCAGTAATCAGTAGTTGCCACTACACTGTGGACGGCGCTGATATCAGTTTTCTGGTAGGTATGCTTTGTGTCAGACCCCCACCAATCTGATATTCATGACCTATCCTAAGGATATTTCCACAAAATCTATTGCCTGGAAAACCACTTGAACCTCTATAGCCTCTATAAGTATTTAGACCCCTTTAAATTTTTCACTCTTTGTTTCCTTGCAGCCATTTGCTAAAACCAAAAAAGTTCATTTTATTTCTCATTACTGTACACTCAGCACCCCATCTTGACAGAAAAAAACAGAAATGTAGATATTTTTGCAAATTTATCAAAAAAAGAAAAACTGAAATATCACATGGTCATAAGTATTCAGAGCCTTTGCTCTGTATTGAGTAGAAGCCGCTTCCTTTTGAGCTAGTACAGCCATGAGTCTTCTTGGAAATGATGCAACAAGTTTTTCACATCTGGATTTGGGGATCCTCTGCCATTCTTCCTTGCAGATCCTCTCCAGTTCCGTCAGGTTGGATGGTGAACGTTGGTGAAGCCATTTTCAGGTCTCTCCAGAGATGCTCAATTGGGTTGAGGTCAGGGCTCTGGCTGGGCTAGTCAAGAATGGTCACAGAGTTGTTCTGCAGCCGCTCCTTTGTTATTTTAGCTGTGTGCTTAGGGTCATTGTCTTGTTGGAAGGTGAACCTTCGGCCCAGTCTGAGGTCCAGAGCACTCTGGAAGAGGTTTTCTTCCAGGATATCTCTGTACTTGGCCGGCAGTCATCTTTCCTTCAATTGCAACCAGTCGTCCTGTCCCCCATAGCATGATGCTGCCACCACCATGTCTCACTGTTGGGATTGTATTGGGCAGGTGATGAGCAGGGCTTGGTCTTCTCCACACATACCGCTTAGAATTAATGCCAAAAAGTTCAATCTTCGTCTCATCAGACCAGAGAATCTTATTTCTCATAGTCTGGGAGTCCTTCGTGTGTTTTTTGGCGAACTCTATGCGGCTTTCATATGTCTTGCACTGAGGAGAGGCTTCCTTCGGGCCACTCTGCCATAAAGCCCCGACTGGTGGAGGGCTGCAGTGATAGTTGAGTTTGTGGAACTTTCTCCCATCTCCCTACTGCATCTCTGGAGCTCAGCCACAGTGATCTTTGGGTTCTTCTTTACCTCTCTCACCAAGGTTCTTCTCCCACGATTGCTTAGTTTGGCTGGACGGCCAGGTCTAGGAAGAGTTCTGGCCGTCCCAAACATCTTCCATTTAAGGGTTATGGAGGCCACTGTGCTCTTAGAAACCTTGAGTGCTGCAGAAATTCTTTTGTAACCTTGGCCAGATCTGTGCCTTGCCGTAATTCTGTCTCTGAGCTCCTTGGGCAGTTGCTTTGACCTCATGATTCTCATTTGCTCTGACATGCACTGTGAGCTGTGAGGTCTTATATAGACAGGTGTGTGCTTTTCCGAATCAAGTCCAATCAGTTTAATTAAACACAGCTGGACTCCAATGAAGGAGTAGAACCATCTCAAGGAGGATCAGAAGGAAATGGACAACATGAGAGTTAAATATAAGTGTTATGGCCATGTGATATTTCAGTTTTTCCTTTTTAATAAATTTACAAAAATATCTACATTTCTGTTTTTTTCTGTCAAGATAGGATGCTGAGTGTACATTAATGAGAAATAAAATGAACTTTTTTGCTTTTAGCAAATGGCTGCAATGAAGCAAAGAGTGAAAAATTTAAAGGGGTCTGAAGACTTTCCGTACCCACTGTATGTTAAAGGTATTAATAAGGTTCAGGAGGGAAGTGTATGCTTCATAAGTGTACAATGTATGGTTCTCATCCATGCAGGAAGCCACTGCTAAAGCCAAAGCACAAGGTACAGTAGCCTGCTTAGATACTGTAGTGTCCACAATAAGGTCAAGACTTTTGAGATCAAAGAGCAAAAGTACCAAAAATACTATTTGAAAAAATAAATTGTAAATACTCAAATATATAAATATAGAAAATATGGGATGTGCCACTATCCTAATAGGGGTATTAAAATATATAAATCTTTATTAAATGAAAGTTAAAATAATAAATCTGTCACTTCACAAATATTGAATATAGCACGAATCCATAAAATTGACCAGCAACATATAAACCTAAAGCTGGTCAATAGATGGCGCTGCAAAAACAACAACAGAGTGCCCATATAAGATTCAGCAGTGAAAATACGTCTATCATAGGGCACCTGTCATCTATCAAAGGACTCCTGACTATTATATCTATATGGCATTCAGCAAGTGGCCTACATATATCATAGGACACTTAATGTCTCTCAAAAAATACCTTACGCGTTTCTAGGATAAAACTAATTTCTATCCTGTCATCAGAGATGTAGAATTCACTAAAGTAATGTAGCATCATTTTTTGGGAATAGAAAACTATATAGCAGCGTTTTTTGAAGAGCTATAGTTTCTCCCGCTCTCCATTCCTATCATCAAAGGTGTAGAGTTCACTAAACTAATGTAGCACCATTTTTAGCAAAAGAAAACTATATATAGCAGCGTTTCTTGAAGAGCTATAGTTCCCCCCACTCCCCGTCGGCTCTGATATATGGCTGTAATATGGGAGCACGGGCGCTGGCCTCTTAAAGTGAAAGACACACCCCCTCCAATCAACAATATCGAATCCAAGAGCGCCACATCGACCAACCTATCACAAAAGAGACCACTGGTGTCATGCAATGTGCCCATTCACGCATGCGCAATCAACCACAAATCGTGCGGCTTCGCCCACTGATGACATCATAGGAGGCCGCCCCAATGACAGTTTGTAAACAATAGCATCACGCTATCGCTACATATAAACACAGGGATACCAATCGCAGGTACAAAAACCCTATAAATAGGACCCAATATACAAAACGAAAAAAGGTACGAATAAGTAGATAATTAGGAAGACACCGAATAATACCAATGTTGAAAAAGGGAACCAATTGGGACTTAGATATATATATTTATATATTAATTAATATATTAATTAAAAAGAGACATAAATAAACCCAAAGAAGCAATAGGAACAAATGGTGCTACATTAGTTTAGTGAACTCTACACCTTTGATGATAGGAATGGGGAGCGGGAGAAACTATAGCTCTTCAAAAAACGCTGCTATATTAGTTTAGTGAATTCTACACCTCTGATGACAAGATAGAAATTAGTTTTATCCTAGAAACGCGTCAGAAGTTTAAGTGTCCTATGATATATGTAGGCCACTTGCTGAATGCCATATAGATACAGTATAATAGTCAGGTGCCCTATGATAGACGTATTTTCCCTGCTGAATCTTATATGGGCACTCTGTTGTTTTTGCAGCGCCATCTATTGACCAGCTTTAGGTTTATATGTTGCTGGTCAATTTTATGGATTCGTGCTATATTCAATATTTGTGAAGTGGCAGATTTATTATTTTAACTTTCATCTAATAAAGATTTATATATTTGAATATACCTTATTAGGATAGTGACACATCCCATATTTTCTATATTTATATATTTGGGTATTTACAATTTATTTTTTCAAATAGTCTGTTACGAGCGTATAACAGACCACTGCAAAATGGTGCCGACACATCGAGGCCAAGGGTGCTCAGAGCACAGGGGGAAAGCCCAGTGTCCTCCGTGAGCGTCATTTGCATATATCAATAATCTGATTTTTACAGAAATGGCGGGGAGAAGAAGTGAATGGAAGGTAGGAGTAGAATAGCCTTTTTATAGGCTATTCCAACGTGCCATTAGTTCAAAAGGTGATTTTCTAATGATAGACTCCCTTTAATGGAGTTTTTTCACTAATGACTTTTCATGGATAGGTCATCAGTGTGTGATCTGTAAGGATCCAATGCTTGGATCCTGAGTACCGGAAGATGCTATAGGGGACAGGGAGTGCATGTAGGCTGCTCCAGTTCAAGTAATAGGAACAGCTCAGCGGCCCGTCCACTGTATAGCAGTGTTTCTGTGGAATTGCAGCTCTGCTCCTATCACTTGACTAGAAGCAGCCTGTATACACTCCCCATCCACTGCACCAGTTTCCGGCACCTGGAGGCTGCCGTGACATCTGATCTGTGTAGGGTCCGGATATCAAACCCTCACAGATCACATACTAATGACCTATTCATAGGATAGGTCATCAGCATGAAAACAATATTTGGGGATGGAAAATCCCTTTAAGCAAAATTCACATAGCCCAATGGATGACTATATTGAATTTCAAAGGGTCAGTGGTATGCCTAGATAACATAGTAAAGTGTCGTGCCAGGGGTAGAATAAAAATGACTTTGCAGGTGATGTCAGGATCTTGAGGCTAAGGCAACACATTGCAGAAATGCAGCTTTTTATTGGTTAAGTTTCTGTCTTTGCGGAGATAGGTAAGGCTTGTTATACAGTATTAGGTGTATTTTATCTGAGCACCACTTTCTTGTCGTGTCCCCACCACAATATTAATACAAGTATCTGTGTACACATTCGCACAACAACATGCTTGGTATCTGCTGATCTAGCTGGGCGTACCCAAACACCAATAAACACATCATTATCTGCCGCTCGGACTGAAGCCCTGGGACAGAGATCTCTAGATTACTAACACAAAGATCTTTATGTACTGTGCAGCTGCTATGTGACAGCTTCAGTCTTTGGAATTAAACTTGTTTTTGTCCAAAACAGAATCTGATGTTTGGAGCTTAGTAGTCATTATTCTATCCAACAGGCTTCTGGAAATAGCCGCCAATTCATAAAGATGAAACAGAAGCCGACTGTAAACAGATCACGCAGATCGCATTGCTAGATGGAAACAGTGCAAGTAAGAGAACAGCGGGGAACCCTGCGACTGTAATAATAATAATATGCAGGATCATTGCTATAAAACCGCATGTACAAAACCAACCAATGAAGACTTCCTCTAAGGATTATCTCCATAACTCTGGATGTATAACCAGAAGCGTAGCTAAGCCAAATTTTAGTTTGGCGTCTCTCCTACTTTTATGTATACAGTATTGTGCACAGGGGGTGTAACTACAGGGGTAGCAGCAGCCACAGGGGCCGGGACATCCCTGAAAAGAGTATAATAATTGTTCATGGGTGGTCCACAATGCGGCATAATACTGTGTGCAGGGGCCACTATGGGGCATAATAGTGTGTGGAGGGGCCTCTATGGCACATAATAGTGTGCGGAGGAATGCGGTTTGTGGGGGGGGGGGGTTGAAGTGGGCAGTTCGGGGGGGGGGACCCCATGTCAAATGTTTGCCTTGGGGCCCAGCCATTCCTAGTTACGCCACTGATTGTGCAAAAGTTTTAAGTAGGTGTGGAAAAAATGCAGCAATTTAAGAATGTTTTCCAAAATAGAATTGTTAATAGTTTATTTTTGTCAATTAACACAAAGAAGTGAATTGATTAAATGATTAAATATGAGCTTTCTCTTTTAGATTACCTAAATATTTTTTTATTTTGAATACTTAAAAAAAATTCTGGCATGTGACATAACTGTTACATACTTGTTATAGTACCCACTAGTGGTGTCATGACTTCCTTTCATCTACCTAATGGTGAAGATTTACTAATGTGGTTGCAACATGACCTTGGCAATTTTTCACTTCTTTAGTACATCTAGATGTGGATCAAATATTTCTAACTTGCTTTTAAAGGAAGTGTGTCTTCATAGAAAAGAGGTATGATTTCCTAGGGTCATGGATTAAATGTACTAAAATGCACCAAATCACACCAGAAATTTGTGGTAAAGTTCTAGCCTAAAGTAAACCAACTAATCGGTGGTATAAATGAGGCTGTATAAAGATGTATTATGTGGTTTAGCTATAATATAGGATTAAAGGGGTTGTCCAGTTTCAGACAAATATTGAGAGTCATGTGTTATGGTTTGTGTAATAAAAAGTTATACAGTCTTCCAATATACTTTCTGTATCATTTCCAGTGGATAAAAATCTGTCCATGGTCATGTGATGAACACACAGGTGCACAGCTCATTACCAGGCAGATATCTGATTACTGAGCTGTGACTGTAATGAGCTGTGCACCTGTGTGTATATAACATGACAATGGACTGTCTATCACATGACCATGGACTGTATTTTATCCACTGGTAGTAAGCAGAATAAATGACAGCAAGCAGAGATCTAGAAAACTGTGATAAATTGATACAGAAAATATATTGGAAAATTTTACAACTTTTTATTATACAAACAACAACATTGGTGTAAGGGAATCGCTAGAGGAGCGATTCCCCAGTAGCTGCTGGAGAACTCTGGGGGGGAGGGGCACAACAAGACAGTGGACCCTAAGCTGAATCCCCCCATTGTCCCTGCCTACTTGCCCGATCTGTTCTAGGCGACAGCCAGCAACAAGTCGACAGTCCCTGCTTACAATAAGTGATACACAAAACGCAGACAAGACAAACAACAACAAACGGAGGTCAGCTAGCCAAGGGGTCGGTAACAATCGAGCAAAGCAGTACAAAATCACAATCCAAGAGAAAAGTCAAAGGTAAAGCCAGAGGTCAGGAAATAAGAAGAGCAGGTAACAAAGAACAAGGAGTATAGCCAGTAAGCGTAATGCAATAGCAGGCGCCAATGGGAAAGTGAGCAAACAATAAATAGGGAGGAAGAACCCGCCACAGACTTGATAGGAGGACAGGCTGTCAATCACAAAGGTAAGACTAAAGTTAACTCTTAGTGGAGTAGGAGGAAAGCAAGGTGAAGGAGAAGGGTGTGGCAGAAAATCTATTAAGGAGGTGAGGGAATAGGACAATGTTCAGACAATACAAGAAAAACCCAAAGGAAGGAATCACAACCGGACACGCCTCCTGCGCCACAGCGTGTGCCCGGAGGATGGTGCCAAAGCCCAGACAGGCAAGGATGTTACAGTACCCCCCTTTTACGAGGGGCCTCTGGACCCTCGCCAGATGGACCAGGTTTCAAAGGGTATTGGCGATGAAAGAGATTAATCAAACGTGGTGCATGCAGGTCCCTACCAGAAACCCACGTTCGCTCCTCCGAGCCATAACCCTTCCAGTGCTCGAGGTACTGAACAGCATTCTGCACCCGATGGGAATCCAGAATTTTTTCTACCTCGTATTCTAGTTCCCCTTGGATCACCACAGGTGCAGGTGGACTGGAAGACGTAAGGACAGGGGAGATATACTTCTTGAAAAGCGACTTTTGGAAGACGTTGTGGATACGAAAAGAACTTGGAAGTTGTAATTTAAAAGATGCTGGGTTTATGAGTTCAGAAATGACATAGGGCCCAATGTAACGTGGTGCAAATTTCCCCGAAGGAACTCTAAGACGCAGATTCCTAGTGGACAGCCAGACTCGATCTCCCACTCTGTATTCAGGGCCAGGTAAGCTTCTTTTATTTGCCTGCAGCTTTTGATATTCTTGGGCTTTAACCAGGCTCACACGAGCCTGGGACCAGACTGTGCACAGTCGCTGATAAGTCTGTTAGGCAGTGGGATTAACAGACTCGGTGCTACGGAGAGTGGAGTACCTGGGGCTAAAACCATAGTTGCAATAAAACTGAGACATTTTAGTGGTGACGTAATCCCTGTTGTTTATTGCAAACTCTGCTAGAGGAAGAAAGGTTCTCCATTTTTCTTGAGCATCGGACACAAAACACCTTAAGTATTGTTCCAAAGTTTGGTTGTATCTCTCTGTCTGACCATTGGTCTCAGGGTGGAACGCGGAAGAGAAAGACAGAGAGACCCCCAGACGGCCACAAAATTCCTTCCAGAACCTAGAGACAAATTGTACACCCCGATTCGATACAATATTTTCCGGTACACCATGCAAGCGGAGTATGTGATTAATAAAGGCTAGACGTGGAGCACTAGGAATTTTCTTTAGGGGTACAAAATGACACATTTTAGAGAATCTATCCACAACAACCCAAATCACAGTCTTCCCTTGGGAATAGGGTAAATCAGTAATAAAGTCCGTTGACAAATGGGACCATGGTCTCTTAGGTATAGGAAGGGGATGAAGAAGGCCCTCGGTTAATCTCCTAGGTGTCATCATCATCTTTTTCCAAAAAATTTTTAATAAAAATTACAGTTTAAAAAAAAAAAAAAATGTGTGAAGAATAGCGCCCAGCGGGCCTGCCTAGGAGACAGTCGCTTAGCGTTGTCCAGATATAGTAGCTTCTCATGATCGGTAAATACTGTGATCTGGTGTTTGGCCCCCTCGAGGAAATGTCTCCACTCCTCGAATACCCATTTAATGGCTAAGAGTTCTCGATTACCAATATCATAGTTGCGCTGTACAGGAGAGAATTTCCTCGAGAAGAAGGCCACAGGTTGCAAACACGTAAAATTTTCAGAGCCCTGAGACAACACGGCACCAACCCTCACTTCAGAGGCATCAACCTCAATAATAAGTGGGCGATCATAGTCTGGTGGTACTAATACAGAAGCCTCAACAAAACATTTCTTGAGATGTACAAAAGCCTCTTCCGCTTCCGGAGTCCATTTGGTCAAATCGGCACCTTTCTTTGTAAGATCCGTCAATGGCTTCACTATAGTAGAGAAATTCTTAATAAATTTTCGATAGTTGGAGAAACCCAAGAAACGTTGCAGGGCCTTATGGTTGGAGGGGTGTTCCCAGTTATTATTACCCGTGACTTTTAGTGGATCCATAGAAAAAGAATCGGGAGTAATAACGTAACTGAGGAAGGTGACCCTTTGGACTCCGAACAGGCATTTGGACAGTTTGGCAAAGAGACAGTTTTGACGCAACAGTAGCAAAACACTCCTAACATGCTCCATATGTGTGGCCCAATCAGGAGAGAACACTAGAATGTCATCCAGGTAGACAACCACGTAATGGCCGAGCAAGTCTCTAAAGATATCGTTAACAAAATGTTGAAATACTGCAGGTGCATTACACAACCCGAAAGGCATTACCAAATATTCAAAGTGACCTTACGGGGGTTTTGAACGCAGTTTTCCATTCATCTCCTTCTCTAATCCGGATCAGATTGTATGCCCCACGGAGGTCAATTTTAGAAAACCAGCGGTCACCCACAATCTGATTAGAAAGATCAGAGATCAGAGGAAGAGGGTACTGATTTTTAACCTTAATCTTATTTAATTCTCGGTAGTCAATGCATAGTCGCAGTCCACCATCTTTTTTTTTTTTTAACAAAAAAGAATCCAGCCCCCATGGGAGACTGAGATGGACGGATGTGACCTTTAAGAAGACTATCCTGAGTGTAATCCCGCATAGCCTCACGTTCTGGAGCAGAAAGATTGAAGATCCTTCCCTTAGGGTATTTGGAGTCGGGAAGGAGTTCAATCGCACAATCGTAAGGTCTATGCGGAGGTAAAACTTCAGCAGATTTAGCATCAAAAACATCATGAAAATCAGACAAAAATTCAGGAATAAGCGTCTCCTCGCTGAGACAATCGGAGGCATGCAAAGCTATGCAATGGAAGGAGCACTGACTCCCCCATTTCACTAACTCTTTTTTGGGCCAATCAAAGGTAGGGTTATGGAGGTCTAGCCAGGGAAGCCCTAAAATAATATCAGATGAGAGATCCTCCATAACAAAAAAAAACTTAGGACCTCCATATGTATTGAGCCCACTTGCAAAGAGAGTAAGGGGATTTTAAAACGGATTTTACCCCTGGCCAGTGGAGTAAAATCCACCCCAGTAACCAACAGAGGAGTATCTAATGATACAAGTTCAATACGTAAAGCAGAAACAAACGAAAATTTAACAAAGTTAGTGGCAGCCCCAGAATCTACTAGGGCCTGCCCAGAAATGGATCTGCCCCCAAAGGACAGAGAGAGACACAGGTAACATCAATTTATGAGCGTTTTTGGAAGATACCTGACTGCCTGAGTGGTTCTCCCGAATACCACTCAGGCCCTGGAGTTTTCCGCTGGTGTACGTGGTTTGATGGAACAGTCTCGGATGAGATGACCCGGTTTGCCGCAATACAGGCAGAGATGATTCTGGAGACGATATCCTCGTCTAGCCTTGGTATCCAGCGCTCCCAACTGCATAGGCTCATCTCCAGGGGTGACAGAAGGAGAAACAGATTTTTTAACAGAAAGAGAGGGATAAACAGAAGACCTAGCGGGATCAGTCCCCACCCTCTCTTTGCGTCTGTCCTGGAGTCTTCTGTCAATGCGGACAGCTAAGGTCATGGCCTGTTCTAAGGTAGGGGGATCAGGGTGACCTACCCAGACATCTTTCACTGAATCATTCAGGCCCTGTTTAAAAAGATCCCTCAAAGCGGAGTCACACCAACCTGCTGTTATACTCAACTTCCGAAACTCAGAGCAATAAGTCTCAGCGGGTAGTTTACCTTGCCGGAGGGTAAGAAGTTGGGACTCGGCAAGTTCAATTTGATCAGGCTCAGCATAAATATCCCCTAAAGACTTTTAAAGAATTTTTCTAAATCTGTCCACTCCTCTGCCTCAGGGGAGAGTTTAAGGGCCCATGTCTGTGGATCTCCCTGTAAAAGAGAAATGACGACCCCCACCATCTGAGACTGCGACACATGATGGTTGACCCGAAAAATACAACTGACATGATTCCCTGAACGTCTCAAATTTACCTTTACCTGTAACATTTTAACCCTGGAAAGGGAAAAGACAGCAGGTGGTGTAGCAGCGGCCTCAGCTTGATTCTGGGTGAGAGTGTGAACCGAGAGCAAGGCAGGTGGTTTGGTCTCCGCAACCAGAAATGAACGCACACGCGGTAGTTCAAGAAAAGAATATATATTTACTATAAGTTAATAAAGGCTATTTGAAGGTAAAATGACAGGGATAAAGACAAGCAAAATATACAATATAGCATGAACAATTTCAAGGCAAATTCTGCAATGGTTTCTACTTTTACTCTGTCCAATTCTGCAGTATGGACACTGAATGAACAATATACTCAAAACTATCCCTAACTGACCCTGACATCACATTTGGGTGCACCCCCTTTTCCCCAGTGGTCCAGGTGGACCGCTTACAGTCTGTAGAAGCGCGCGGTGGGGCCCAAAGTCGTTCCTTTCTTTTATAGTGAAACGTCCTCTCCTCACTGTTATCAGGATCTTGGGAGAAATGAAGTCCTCTTTAACAGGGAAACCCAATGAATGCAATGTAATCCAACAGCAGATTCCACTCAGCACACTGACAGTCCTGCCGAATCCATACACTGAGCTGGGATGTAAGCCGGGGTTTAGCAGGTGCTGTCCAGTACATCAACAGCACTGCGAGTCTCTATCTGTGGTATCCATATACACAGTCACAATGTCAGTCTCACTGATCAGCCACTGAGCACAGTTCCTTTCACGTGGACTCACTAGTCCTGTTGACTCTTTACACTCTGTTTGTCTCTGGACCAAGATACAGCTTAGCTGTACAGAAAAATCTCCACACCAGTTCAATACAACACTTGCTAAGATGGCTGCTGCTCTTTGTCTCGTCACTTCCTGCTTCTCTGCTCACATTCTGTCTGCAGAACAGGCAAGCTGACATAAAAGGGGGGGTAGTCACTCCAGCATCATGTCACAATTACAATGGCTGCTGTCTTAAAGGAACAGAATCACAGAAATACATTCAACATTAACAGTTTATACAGACAAATGAAGCTTAGGACAACATTGGCTGTCTCTTACATATTCCCCCCCCACTTTAAGATTGGCAGTCCCTGCCTATGACTGTATATCCAGAGGGTTGTACTTTTATGCACAGGGTGGTAGTATACCGATGTATGGCAGGCCAAACAAACTCATCCTGCGCATACCGAACAGGGGGAATACCAGCATTTGGCCTAGTGGTCCGTCTGAGGACCGGTGGTATATTATGGGGTGCTGCAGCTATGGGCTGAGAAGGACCAGCGGATTCCGCACCAGAGGGGGCACAGGCCGGAGATACAGTAGTCACAGGTGGAACATCCCCAGGAGCAGGGATCGGCCAACAATCATCCTCCTCGTCTGAGGCCCATTCCGCACCTCCATTCTCTGACTGTGGGAGCTCATTCACATTGGCAAGCCCATCATGATTTGTCCCTTCAGAATGACACAGGCGCAACATATTTCGGTGAAGTACTCGAACACAATCAGTTCCTTCTTTCTGGACCTGGTACACTGGCCCATTCGCATACTTGCGGCCAACAACACGATACGGCAAAGCCTCCCATCGGCTTTCCAATTTCCCTTGGGGTTTCTTGACACGAACTAGCACCAGGTCGCCTGGTTGCAATGGTGCTTCTTGCACTGGGGTCTTATCAGGATGGGGATGTTCTTGCAGGCGCTGCCGCACCAATCGATGGATCGTCTCAAGTCTCTGCCGGTGCGCCCGCACCCAAGAGGTTGGATCCCTCGGAGGGAACCCATCCACATCATCCAACTGTAATTCTCCTACACTTCGCCCAGACTGCCCAAAGAGAAGTGTATAAGGAGAGTACCCCGTTGTAGAATGGACCTGATTGTTATAGGCCCACACCATTTCAGACAAGAACTGAGGCCACTGTAACTTCTTGTCTTCCTCCAGAGTCCGCAGCATCTGTAGCAGAGTTCTGTTGAATCTTTCACAGGCCCCATTTCCCTGAGGGTGGTATGGAGTCGTGTGCAACTTCTTTATCCTGTAGATACGTTGAACTTCTTTCATTACGTGTCCCTCAAAGCAGGCACCCTGGTCGGAGTGGATGCGTTTAGGGCACCCATATACTCGAATGAAATCTTGGCACAGAGCACGAGCTGCTGACTCAGCTGTCTGGTCCTTGGTGGCGGTTACCACCGCAAATTTGGTGAAGTGATCCACCATTACGAGGCAATACTGGTGTCCGCTATTGGATGGGCCCACCATTAGATAGTCTATCATGACGATTTCTAAAGGTTCCTGGGTCACGATGGTTTGCAGGGGAGCTCTCTGTTCTATTGCCTTATGGATCTCACAAGTTCGACAGCTGCGGCATACTTCTTCGACCATTTGACGAAGACCAGGGCAGTAAATCAGTCGCTGTAACCAACGAAAGGTCTTCTCATGACCAAAATGTCCATTCTTATTATGAGCCTCAACTGCCAACGAGCGAGCCAGTTCACTAGGCACCACAATTTGGTATCGAATGTCGATCTCAGAAGGTAAATAGACCTTTCGGCATAGCACTCCATTTTTCATCTCCAACTTTTCCCACTGACTCAGAACAGATAATATCTCACGTGTCAGTCGTTCTCTTTCCTCTCTACAGGGCTTCTGGCCTTTCTCAACACACTTGATCATCTGTGCCAGCCCCTCATGGGTCTGTTGTATCTGTGCCCATTCCTGTCGTGAGGGACCAAAGAAAGGAGCCGTTTCAGTCCCCTCCAACTCAAACTGATTAGCGGCGGCCAAGGCCTGTGAAAATCTGCTGAAGTCGGGCACCTCCACATGCTCCAACTCATGATCCACGTCTACTGTGGGGGTCTGGGCGGTTACCCTAGAAAGCCCGTCAGCATTCTGGTTCTCTGTCTTGGACCGATACTTAATGCGGTAATTGAACTTAGTCATTCGGGCTATCCACCTCTGCTCTAACGCCCCGAGCTTGGCATTTTCCAGGTGAGCTAGTGGGTTGTTGTCAGTCAGTACTAAAACTTCAGCACCGGTCAAATATTCAGAGAATTTCTCGGTCATGGCCCATACCAGTGCCAACAGCTCCAACTTAAATGAACTATAATTCTCGGGGTTTCTTTCAGAATCTCTCAAAGACCGGCTGCCGTACGCTATGACCCTCTCCTGGCCATCCTGAAGCTGGGAAAGCACTGCTCCAAGACTATACAGGCTTGCATCCGTATACAGCTGGAACGGCAAGTGGTAATCAGCATATGCCAAGATTGGGGCTGTTGTCAGTGCATCCTTTAATGCCTGGAAGGCTTGTTCCTGTTCAGGTCCCCACTTCACGGACCGGTTCTTTGGACCACCGGATGTGCCTCGTAGGAGAGCATTAAGTGGTGCTGCTACCTTGGCGAAATCCTTAATAAACCGTCGATAGTAACCGGCTACTCCAAGGAACGCCCTCACTTCTCGCAGGGTAGTCGGTATTGGCCAATCTTGAACAGCCGCTATCTTGTCTCTTGATGGTCTCACCCCTTCTCCTGATACGCGGTGACCCAAGTAATCAATTTCAGATTGGAACAACCGACATTTACTGGGTTTCAATTTGAGCCCATGTTCCCGCAATCTTCGAAATACTTGCCCCAACTGGTGGAGATGGTCTTCAAAGGTCGCAGAATACACTATAATGTCATCCAAGTAGATGAGAGTGAACTCAAAGTTGAAGTCACCGAGACATTTCTCCATCAACCGCTGAAACGTTCCGGGTGCATTTGTCAACCCGAAGGGCATCCGGTTAAATTCGTATAGTCCCATGGGCAAGATGAATGCCGTCTTCTGCTTGTCTTTTGTGGCCATCGGCACCTGCCAATACCCACTAGCCAGATCTAGTGAGGAGAAGTACCGGGCTCTCCCCAGCGCTGAGAGGGACTCCTCAATCCGTGGCAAGGGGTAGGAATCTCGTACGGTGCAAGCGTTTAACTTCCGATAGTCTACGCAAAATCGGATGGACCCATCTTTTTTTCTTACTAACACCACAGGAGCTGCCCAGGGACTCTGGCTTTCTTGGATGATCCCACCCTGTAGCATCTTAGCTAACAGTTCTTTTACTTCCTGATACAACTGTGGAGGAATTTGTCGGTAGCGCTCTCTAATTGGAGGGGTGTCTCCTGTGGGAATCTCATGGTAGATCCCTGTGGTACATCCAAAATCTTCAGCATACCGTGAAAAGGCGGCTCGGTTCTCCCACAACAGTTCATCTACCTTCTGCACACATTCCAGAGAACATGAACTTGCATCCATCTTCATCTGTTCTCGAATTGCACGGCCATTCCATTCAGAGGTGGGTTCCTCATCTTCTCCCATGGACACAGTTACGGTCCACTCATCCCTTTCAGTCGGCTTCAGCTGCATTGGAGTTACTTTCCTTACTTCCTCCGGAGTCACATAGATGTTAGCCAGCTGCCTCCCTGGGGTCAGGTCCACACTCTGGTCCTGAGTGTTTACACATCGAAGTGGTACTCTTCCATTGCGAACTATTGCCAAGGAACGGGCCACTAGCGGATCAACACCTCCTTCGGCTGCCTGCAGTGGTTCTACCAACACAGCTATGCCCTCTAGTTTCCGACAGGTGCCTACGGGCATAGACACTATTGTCTCCCGACTGGGTGGCAGTGTAACTTTTGTATGCAAAGGAACTGAAATTCGAGCCAGAGGACGCTGCGCATCCGAACTTTTCTGTAAGCCACATGTCCGGATCAGCCTCTGGAAAGCTGTTTGAGTAGGCCAATGGGTGGTGGTTTCTTTCCAATAACCGTGACCTTTCTTTTCAAAGAGGATCTGATCTAATTCTTTTAACACATTCATCCCCAAAATGACAGGGACCTTTACTTCATGTGACTCCTGTACCACCACAATGCCTTTCCTACCCAGATCTTGGCCACATACCCGGACATTCATCCAGGCCACTCCCACGACTGGAACTGGTAACTGGTTAGCTGCGACCACTCGTACGAATGTATGGGGATCATATTTCACATGTTGCTGGAAGTACCGTTCATAACAGTCTCTACTCAAGGTCGTTACTTGGGAACCCGTGTCAATCATCCCGGTAACCGGAATACCCTCCATTTCCACCTGTATAACAGGACTTGCAGCGATCAGGTCATCATTAGGGCATTCTCCCCACATAGTCTCCTTGTCAGTCTCCCCTACTACACGCCCTACAGCAGCAGGGGACTTCAGTTTAACGGCGGTCTCTCATAAGTTTGTCGCTGCTCTGGACATCTAGCAGCAACGTGGCCCATCCGTCCACACTCCCAGCAGCGTATCTCCCGTCGTTCTGGCCATCTGTTTGGGCCCCTTCGGTAAGCCCCTTCGATTTCTCCTGAGCACTGCATTAACTGATTTGGACCCCTTCGGTAGGTCCTATCCTCATCCCTCCAGCGGGGTGGTGGGTGATTCTGATTTTCTGGGTATGGACGGCTCACCCTTTCACCTCCAGTTTTCTGGAAGTCTGCAATTTTCATAGAATGTTCATCACAACGGGTGTGCAAGTGTTCCATTTGCTCTTGCAGTTTCTGCATTACTGTGAGAATTTCTTTAACCGTCCCCTTTTCTACTGTCTCTGAGCCAGAACTAGCCCCCTGTGACAAAGTAACTCCAACTGCGGTCTGGGGCTTTGGGAACATACTATTGGCACGGGAGATGGCCTCTACCTGTACATCATGGAATTTAGCATCAGTCTCTCGTCGTATAAAATCCTGCATAGTCACAGTTAAACTGCCGTCACGTATCCCCAGGACAAACTGGTCACGGAGAGTCCGATCAGGGTTACAGAAGGCTGGCGAGCCCCCTCTTTCCTTCACTTGAATATCTCGGAGCAGTTCTTGTAGGGCATTTGCATATTGGGGAAGGCTTTCATTCTCCTGTTGTACCCTCTGGAAGAACCGAGCCTGCAGAGACCCCAGCAATGCAGTTTCTCCATAAATGGTTTCTAGAATCTGGACTACTTGCTCAAATGTCTGCCTTTGTTCAAAATGGCCTCAATATCACCGTGGTCTTAGCATCCCCTTGTAATGTCAATATTGCTAGCTCTACTAGTACTTCTGGTGCGGTCTGGTACATTCGCTGTATCATTCGTATCTGTTCCACCCACATACTCACTGACATATTATTGCCATCAAATTTAGCTAACTGACTCATTATAGCCCCTGCTGGCATTCTTCCTCCAGCACCATTCTCCCGAACGGGTGCGTCACCGTCCATTCTGGTAAGCGGATCCTGCCGACTACGCCAATTTGTGAACCGAGAGCAAGGCAGGTGGTTTGGTCTCCGCAACCAGAAATGAACGCACACGCGGTAGTTCAAGAAAAGAATATATATTTACTATAAGTTAATAAAGGCTATTTGAAGGTAAAATGACAGGGATAAAGACAAGCAAAATATACAATATAGCATGAACAATTTCAAGGCAAATTCTGCAATGGTTTCTACTTTTACTCTGTCCAATTCTGCAGTATGGACACTGAATGAACAATATACTCAAAACTATCCCTAACTGACCCTGACATCACATTTGGGTGCACCCCCTTTTCCCCAGTGGTCCAGGTGGACCGCTTACAGTCTGTAGAAGCGCGCGGTGGGGCCCAAAGTCGTTCCTTTCTTTTATAGTGAAACGTCCTCTCCTCACTGTTATCAGGATCTTGGGAGAAATGAAGTCCTCTTTAACAGGGAAACCCAATGAATGCAATGTAATCCAACAGCAGATTCCACTCAGCACACTGACAGTCCTGCCGAATCCATACACTGAGCTGGGATGTAAGCCGGGGTTTAGCAGGTGCTGTCCAGTACATCAACAGCACTGCGAGTCTCTATCTGTGGTATCCATATACACAGTCACAATGTCAGTCTCACTGATCAGCCACTGAGCACAGTTCCTTTCACGTGGACTCACTAGTCCTGTTGACTCTTTACACTCTGTTTGTCTCTGGACCAAGATACAGCTTAGCTGTACAGAAAAATCTCCACACCAGTTCAATACAACACTTGCTAAGATGGCTGCTGCTCTTTGTCTCGTCACTTCCTGCTTCTCTGCTCACATTCTGTCTGCAGAACAGGCAAGCTGACATAAAAGGGGGGGGAGTCACTCCAGCATCATGTCACAATTACAATGGCTGCTGTCTTAAAGGAACAGAATCACAGAAATACATTCAACATTAACAGTTTATACAGACAAATGAAGCTTAGGACAACATTGGCTGTCTCTTACAAGAGTGTGTACCTGATTGGCCAGCTTAGACACCAAACCTGCTAAACCCTCCATTCGAGTCACAAGGTCCTGAATAGAAGCCATGCCAATCAGGAGTAGAAGGGTAATTTTTTTTTTTTTTTCTGGCCTGCTATTCTGTAAGGGAATCGCTAGAGGAGCGATTCCCCAGTAGCTGCTGGAGAACTCTGGGGGGAGGGGCACAACAAGACAGTGGACCCTAAGCTGAATCCCCCCCCACTGTCCCTGCCTACTTGCCCGATCTGTCCTAGGCGACAGCCAGCAACAAGTCAACAGTCCCTGCTTACAATAAGTGATACACAGAACGCAGACAGGATGAACAACAACAAACGGAGGTCAGCTAGCCAAGGGGTCGGAAACAAACGAGCAATGCAGTACAAAATCACAATCCAAGAGAAGTCAAAGGTAAGCCAGTGGTCAGGAAATCAGAAGAGCAGGTAACAAAGAACAAGGAGTATAGCCAGTAAGCGAAATGCAATAGCAGACGCCAATGGGAATGTGAGCAAACAATAAATAGGGAGGAAGAACCCGCCCCAGACATGATAGCAGGATAGGCTGTCAATCACAAAGGTAGGACTAAAGTTAACTCTTAGTGGAGCAGGGGGAAAACAAGGTGAAGGAGAAGGGTGTGGTGGAAAATCAATTAAGGAGGTGAGGGAATAGGACAATGTTCAGACAATACAAGAAAAACCCAAAGGAAGGAATCACAACCGGACATGCCTCCTGCGCATCAGTGTGCACCCAGAGGATGGTGCCAAAGCTCGGACAGGCAAGGATGTTACAATTGGTCTCTCAATATTTGTCTGAAAGTGGACAACCCCTTTAATAATTTTTAGTTTAAGTTGTCTAACTGTACAACTCTACAAATGACCTGGAAGTACAGCACCATAGGTGAATACTGGAGGACACTCGCTCCCCAAGCCTATCATTTATCATAAGATTTGGATTATGCAATAGTTCTCATAAACGTAGTGTTAAAGAAATTTTGGTTTTCTTCAAAGACCTAGCACATGACTAATTGAATTGATTAATTACCAGAAATAAGAATCGTTTCCAATGTTCAGCGTTACATGACAATCTGTGAGTCATTTTACAGAAATTCTCACGTTTGTTCTATTATTGTCTTGGTGGAGGTCGCTTGCCAACTCATTATCCAATCATGTGGAATTAATTCACTATAGTGATTTTTCCCACGCTGTTTGCCATTCCTTCCACTTTAAGGACGTGAAAATGGTAATACTTCTTCCAGACTGTAATAGTCTTCATGTATCTGGCATGTCAGTAACTGGGATCACATTAACCTGTTTCCAGCCTCGATGTGTGATTTATGCTCAATGGCTTCTGATATTAACACAGTTGTTTCACAGATGTTTATGAGAACGAGAATTATCCTGGAGAGTTCTGGGCCAGCAAACTGTAGTTTATCTGCCAGCAATAAAGTTCTGACAAACCCAAAATAGAAGAACATTTGGGTATAATTCTTGTCACCTACTTGCAGCATTTTGGAAACAAATGCCATAAATATATGCCATAAATATATCATTTAATTGATGCGGAACAGAATATATATGCGATATAAGCATGGAAAAATAGTTAAAAATAAGGCTAGGTTCACATCTGCTTTCTGTGAATGTTCGGGGATTTCGTCCCTCATTCCGCTTGAAAAATGCGGAGAGAAAAGTCTATGGGGTCCTCGGGTTTCCACGGGTAACCGCTTTTTAAGCAGATTGGGTTTCCGTTTTTCAGGTCCCCAAGCAGATCCGAAGAACGGAAACCTGAAAGCTAGTGTGATTCTAGTGTAAATGTATGTTTAGAGAGGTCATGAATCAGTATTAAACAAGCAAATATAAGAAACTTCTCTTATCACAGAAAAATGCTTCTTTCTCCATTTATCTCTAGGCAAATTTGGTACATGATGCCCTTGAGGCTGATTTACATATCCATAAAAAGATGATCATCTCTGCATTGCTTTATCAGTTTGTGGCCACAAAGGTATGTTTTGCCTCCTATTAAAGGACCCTATGTATTAGGGAATTGCTAGATGAGCAATTCCCCAGTAGCTGCTGGAAACCCTGGCAGAAGGGGCACGACAAGACAATGAGCCCTAAGCTGACCCCCCCCCCATTCCTGCCTACTTGCCTAAACTGTCCTAGGTGACAGACGACAACTGGGCAGCAATCCCTTCTTAGATATAAGTGAAGACACAGAACGCAGACAGTACAAACCACAACAAAAGGGAGGTCAGCTAGCCAAGTGGTCGGTAACAGTCGAGCAATGCAGTATAGAATCGAAATCCGAGAGAATAGTCAAAGGTAAAGCCAGAGGCAGTGGCATGACCAAAGTCTTGTGGGCCCCGATGCAAACTTTTATCCGGGGCCCTCTACCCTCTCCCTAGAGTGAATTCTTGATAGTGACGGTTACGGGTGCTGCAGCGATATCTTAGATACTTGAAAGGGATACAGCTGTAGTACCCACAACTGCAGTTATCAAGAATACGGTGAGTGAGCAGTGCCCGGCATGTAAACAATACTGGGACAGTATTATGTGCTCCACAGTGGCCCCCACACAGTATTACGTGCTCCGCAGTGGCTCCCATATAGTATTACATGCTCCACAGTGGTCACCACACAGTATTACATGTTCCGCAATGGCCCCCGCACAGTATTACGTGCTCCGCAGTGGCCCCCAAAGTGTTATGTGCTCCGCAGTAGCCCCCACACAGTGTTACTTGCTCCACAGTGGCCCCCACACAGTATTTTATGCCCACAGTGGCCCCCACACAGAATTATATGCTCACAGTGGCCCCCACATAGTATTATATGCTCACAGTGGCCCCCACACAGTATTATGTGTTCACAGTGGCCCCCACACAGTATTATGTGTTCACAGTGGCCCCCACACAGTATTATATTCTCACAGTGGCCCCCACACAGTATTATATGCTCCTAAGAGACCCCCCCCCCCCGCCTAGAACCGGTGCTATTATTATACTCTGGGGTCTCCTCAGACCCCAGAGTATAATAAGTAGAGGCCCAGAAGAAGTGGTTAAAAATAACAAACACTTATACTCATCTTACCTCACCTCTCCGGGACATCCTTACTCTGTCCTACTACCTACAGCATCCTCTTCTGTCTGGTGAACGCTGAGGTGCGATGACGTCATTACACTGGCGCACCCCATGTGACCGCTGATATGACCTCAGTTACCAACAGGTAGAGCCCCGGAGTACATGCTCAGCCCAGGACAGGTGAGGGTGGGTTCACACTTGCGCTTGAGTCCATCCGCTGCCAATCCAAGTGAAAATCTTGGTAAACTGGATAGGCACCGGATAGCAACAGGTTAGTGATGCATTGCTTAAAAACCCATTCATCTGAATGGGTTTTTAAAGCAAGGCACGGGTGTGCGCTTACACCCTCTGCGCCGCTAAGCCGTTTTTTTTCGTTGGACACAAAGTCCTGCATGTCTGACTTTGTTTCCAACAAAAAAACTGGATTTCCGAGTTTCCCGAGATTTTCACTCGGATTGGCAGCGGACGGACTCAAGCGCAAGTGTAAACCCACCCTAAGTATAAGTATTTTTTTATTTTTATGAACCTCCCCTGGCCTGGCAGCTATATGTATAGCGGTCGGGGAACAAGGCTTTCCCCAACCACTACCATGGTGGTCCTGGGCCCCGGCCATTTCAGCTGGCCGCGGGCCCCGTACACCTCCGGGCCCGGTCATGGTCGCACCCTCTGCGACCACGATTGTTACGCCACTGGCCAGAAGTCAGGAATATGAATACAGGTAACAAAACAGCAAGAGTAAATAGCCAGTACACACGAGGCAATAGCAAGCACCAATGTGAATGTGAGCAAACAATAAATAGGAAGGAAGAACCCGCCCCAGACTTGATAGGAGGATAGGCTGTCAACCACACAGGTAAGGCTAAAATTAACTATTAGAGAAGCAGAGGGAAACCAAGGTGAAGGAGATGGCTGTGGTGGTAAATCAATTACAGAGGTGAGGGAATAGGACAGTGTTCAAACAATACAAGAAGAACCCAAAGCAAGGGATCAAAACTGAACATGCCTCCTGCACCGCAGCGTGCGAACAGGTGCGGACATAACACTATAGCACTATTACTGATTTCTGGGGCAGCTTTTTTTTCAGTAATGTGTGGATGAGATTAGACAAAATCTAATTCACTTTGTTGGTACTTCAAAACCCAGTATTTTTCCACTGCGTTTCCACAATATGGGGTCTTAACCTAAAGTGGCTTTTCCACAGTATACACTTATGGGGATAAGTGTCTGATCACTGGGAGTCCATTCGACCCCCAGCTATTATAAGGACGGGGTCACCAACTTACATCAAGTGATCTATGTGAATTTGCTGCTCAATTCACAATTATAGGGTTGCTAGAGATGGTTGTGCCAGGGGTCCCATAGTCGCTACACATGTGCACCACCATTCCAATCACCTGCAGCACTCAGGAAACTGCTGGTCCCCATTGTCGTGATCATTGTGAGTTCCTGTGGTCAGGCACCCCCTCCTCGGGTAATCAGACACTTATTCCCTATCCTATAGATAAGTGTCTCTCATGGGACCACCCATTTAACCCATTTCCAACATCTGCCATAATAGTACGGCAGATGTTGGGTATTTAAATATGCCACCAGGTCTTTGCTGTATTATACAAAGCATATGCGCCGACATTTTGGTTAGGATCGTCGGCGCATATCTTAGACAGGCAATGTTTCAGTCATACCAAGACTTTTCTCAGGCCCAATCTGCAATACGTAAATGGAAAAGGGAGATGGTGGAGACCAGCTGGTTCCTAATGGTAGCCTCAGAGACCACACAGGCACTGCTTGGGCAGTCTACTTGTATCTAAACCATATCGTGTGTATAGTTAGCATTCTTGCCTATATTAAGAAAAAATCTAGCGTGCCTGGGTGAATGAGAGCATCTCTCCATTGTCGTGCACACATAATCACTTATGTATGGAAAAACCTTTCAGGCAGAAAATCTCATTAAGCCTGCTAGATTACATAACGATACATTACACTCATGATCTTGGCTCCACGGTTGGGATTTTTAAGGTGTGGTTTACATTGGCTTTATGAATCGGGAAGACTAATATATCCCTCACCCAAAGAATTCACAATAGAAATAATATGCAAGTCTGCAACATGAATGTGTCTGCTATGACAACAGGGAACCTGGCAGCTCATGAAAGTCTTATCTCAATTGCATGACATTAAAATCAAAAGTAAAAGATCCTACAAGACTCCACAAATGGCCAATAATAGGGAAGAATGAGTTTGTTACATCAAAACTTTACTGGACGTTGCTTCAAGCAATACATTCCAGTGAGACTAATATAAGGCCCCATAATACCATCTAGCAAAACATACCTCCCCAAGACTTTATCTCAGGGGAATTAAGAGATAAAAAGTCTCAACTATTCTAATAATCATTTTATTCCACAAGACTTTACTTTTGCAAGAGTCTCAGACAGCCAATGCTACTAAAGTGACTTTCTTTGCTTAAAGGGGGTCTGCCACCAGAACCCAGCTCTGCCGATAGATAGGATAGGGTCACCTGTATCATACAGTGTTTTTGCTGCCTTTGTTGCCAAGAGTTTGCTGTTTTTGTCGAAATGCAAATGAACTTTTTGGAGCAACAAGGTCATTCCAGAAGAGGTAAGTGACAATGTCCTCATGCCGCCAAAAAGACCAAT
Source organism: Leptodactylus fallax (assembly GCA_947044405.1). NCBI lineage: Eukaryota > Metazoa > Chordata > Amphibia > Anura > Leptodactylidae > Leptodactylus > Leptodactylus fallax. Next base: position 1,341,921 of record CAMRHE010000057.1, read on the forward strand.
CGCAAAAATAGTGATATCTTGGAAAGGGAGGCACAAGGGCAAAACACAGTTTGATTTATTGACCCTAAGCTATGTATCTGGTATGTCTGGTATTGTATCTCTGGTGACAGACTCCCTTTAATGGCATTGTCCTATCATAAAGTATTATTGTCTTGGGTCTCTGATTTTGCTAGGTAAATCCGCAGTAGCCAGCCAGGAAGCCCATTCCTATGAATAGTCTTTATAATACATATCCAACCTGATTCCATCACAGTGAGAGACCCTGCTTCATAGAAGACCTTCTCTCTGACTCTCTCCCTATTCACAGCACCACAGCAACGGCAGACAACATGCAGCACTACACCATGTGAACAGATCTCAAAAGAAGTTCACCTTACCATGATGTCTCAGTCAGATCACTGGCTCAGTGGTTGGCACTGCAACCTTGCAACGCTGGAGTCCAGGGTTTAAATCCAGCTAAGGACAACATCTGCAAGGAGTTTGTATGTTCTCCCTGTGTTTGTGTGAGTACCCTCCGAAGACATACTGATAGGAGAATTTAGATTGTGAGCCCTATATGGGACGGTGTTGACAATATCTGTAAAGTGCTGTGGAATATGTTTGTTTTGTTTGAGTTGGAAGGGACCTCAAGGGCCATCAAGTCCAACCCCCTGCAAAAGCAGGATTTCCTAAATCATCCCAGCTATATATCTATCCAGTTTCCGCTTGAAGATTTCAATTGATGAAGAACTCACCACCTCCCGTGGCAGCCTATTCCACTCCCCCACTACCCTTACTATTAAAAAGTTTTTCCTAATGTCTAATCTGAATCTCCTTCCCCTTAGTTTCATCCCATTACTTCTCGTGCTTCCTTCTGCTAATGAGAATAGGGTAGATCCCTCTGCACTGTGACAACCTTTCAGATATTTAAATACCGCTATTAAGTCTCCCCTTAGCATTCTCTTCTGCAAACTAAGCAATCCCAATTCTTTTAGCCTTTCCTCGTAGGACATGGTTTGTAGACCTTCCACCATTTTGGTTGCTCTTCTCTGGACCTGCTCCAATAAATCGATGTCTTTCTTAAATTGGGGCGCCCAGAACTGTACACAGTATTCCAGGTGGGGTCTGACCAGGGCAGAGTACAGCAGAATAATTACCTCTCTTGATCTAGCTTCAATGCTCGTCTTGATACATCCTAGAATTTTATTAGCCTTTTTTGCCACCGCACCGCACTGTTGACTCATGTTGAATTTGTGATCTATTATTATGCCCAAATCCTTTTCCCCTGTACTCTCACTTAGTTCTATTCCTCCCATACTATATATGCCTCTTGCATTTCTGTTACCTAGATGTAGGACCTTGCATTTGTCCCTGTTGAATACCATTTTGTTCACCTCAACCCATTGTTCCAGTGTGTCTAAGTCCTTTTGGATACATTCTCTCTCCTCTCTAGTGTTGGCTATTCCTCCTATCTTTGTATCATCTGCAAATTTTATTAGTTCCCCAATAATCCCATCATCCAGGTCATTTATAAAAATATTAAAAAGTACTGGGCCCAGGACAGAGCCCTGCGGCACCCCGCTTTTTACTTTCTTCCAGTTTGATGTATAGCCATTTAGAATTACTCGTTGTGCCCGATCATTAAGCCAATTGTGAACCCACCTCACTGATTTTTTATCAAAGCCATACTTGATCATTTTTTCAATAAGAATGTTATGTGATACTTTATCAAAGGCCTTACTAAAGTCAAGATATACTATGTCCACTGCATTCCCCTGGTCCAACCATTCAGTGATTTTATTGTAGAAGGAAATCAGGTTAGTCTGACAAGATTTATTGGGCATAAAGCCGTGCTGGCTCTGATTAATTAAAGCCTTCCCATCCAGGTACCTAATTAAATGCTCTTTAACGATTTGCTCAAAGATTTTTCCTACTATCGAGGTCAGACTTACCGGCCTATAATTTCCTAGGTCGTCCCTATTCCCCTTTTTGTAGATGGGGACCACATTTGCCCTTTTCCAATCTAGAGGGACCACTCCTGTTTCCCATGACTTATTAAAGATTATTGCAAGGGGTTCTGTTATTTCCTCTGCTAATTCTTTTAAAACTCTAGGGTGTAAATCATCCGGTCCTGGGGACTTGGTTTCCTTAATCTTAGCTAAATGTTCTCTTACCAAACCTTCACTTATAATCAGCTTGGAGTCCTCTTTCCCCTCATCACTATCACCATTAATGTTGATATTTCCATCCATTTCTTGGGAGAAGACGGATGTTGATGCTATATAAGTAATAATAGAGGGCTAAAGTAGTAGAAGGGCCCCCTTATGCAGTCTCCTGCTAATAACCACCTGGCCCAAACGGGAGGAGCACGAGTGGGCTTATACACCTTGATCAATATGTACACTAAGAGCTGTGTGTTAGCTGTTGTAGATTTTGCTGAGAAGCATAAGATCAATGTATAATAGCAGTATGTGCGGTCTATGTCTTTTTTTTCTCTCTGAAATGTTGGAAGCTCATGGAGACTTGTGCTTCAAAACATTGTGCCACTAAACAGAGACCTTGCCGAAGACACTGCCACAATGTTGGACTGGACCATCAAAGTGCCAGAGGATCTGGTACAATAATGATGCAGCAGAAGACACCCTAATTTAAAGGGTACTATGGTCTATTTCCTATGGGTTGTTGGATGGTAGGCTCCTAGAATCATTTTGTCTGGTGGGCCCAAGGAACCTCAGCCAAACACTGTGTTGCCATATATATATGTGCCCTTTGTATCCCTTTTCAACAATTAAAATGTAAAGCGAAAAGTACAAAAAGAATGTGAAAATTCAGCATCAGTGGTGTCGCATAGCAAGGTCTATGTCACAAGGTGTCATCTGCATTACATCACAATCCTATCATATCACTGTATACTCAGGTTCTCAGAAAATAAATTTCTGGGAAATGGTCTTACCGCTGGTACACCATCTCTACCAACTCAACCTTTTGCCATCACCTACTGAATTTCCACAGAATAAGGTCTTCTGTTAGATATTTTATACATAAGGAGCCCAGTATTCCTTGGTGTTTAGATGTGTGTAGGCTGTTTTATGTCTGTCAGTGTTCTTTGGCCTTTTCTTAGTTACCTCCTCCAGCACATTTCTTAGAATTAAAAAGAAAAATTCTGTAAACAGATTTATGAAACTCGGCATTCAGACTCCATGAACCGTGAAAAAGGTGAAAACATACAAGATATCAAAAGATACCATTAAAAAAAAGACAAGACTTTCATGATGTTAGAAGCCCACTGCCATGTGTACCCACTAATGAAAGTGATGTTTAGGACTATCCAGCACCTACAGTATATACATACACCCCACAAGTGCCATTACCCCATTATCCCTCAGCCAACATAACAGGACCTGACTGTATACCGCAGAAAATGAGCTAAATGCCATGACATATTTTTGGCCAAAATATTTACTAATACCTCATGGGGGTGGCGGAGCAATTAAACTTAGAATGAGGGTGGAGGTCCAGGCAGACACTACTGTAATAAATAGGGGGCCAAGCTATAGTGGTGGGTGGAGAAGTGGAACGATGAGGTTCAATGTGGATATCATTGGTGCGGCACCTGTGTTGAATATGCAGGTCAGTTCTAGGCACCAGTTCATAAAAAGGATGTCCTAGAGTTGGTACAAGTACAACAGAGGGACACAAAATTGATAAGGGGCATGAAGGACCTCAGTTGTGAGGAGATTGAAGGAGTTAAATTTCTGGTGTTCGAGGGGAGATATGATAAACCTATACAGGGGGGATTGGCCATGTATATCACCGGGAAAATTCCCGTTGGTCCGACTGGAATATGGCTCACTGGGCTGACAATCTACCTGCCCTGAGGCCCATTAGCATCACTATTGCTGCAGAGTTGAGGCTAGTGGCCTCCAAGAACCAAGCAAGATTCATCATGCATGGTTTGCCCAGCGGTTTCATTCAGACCACAGAGTTCCAAACTGAAACTGCTATTATACTCTTGGGTTTGAAGAAACCCAGGGGTCTGCTGAGGCCCAGGGGAGGTGATCTAACATAATAAACAGTGTTACTCATCTTTCCTGGGCTCCAGTGCGCGTCTTCCAGCCTCTTCTGATCTTAGAGACATCATGAATTACGTCAGAGACCGCTGAGGCCCAATCATGATGCAAAATTACGCCTGTGTAACCCAGGTGACTATACATAATTATACTGTGTGGAGGGGCCCCTATATAGCATTATAGTGTGTGGAGGGGCCAATATGAGGCATTATACTGTGTGGAGGGATCACTAAGAGACATTATACTGTGTGGAGGGATCACTAAGAGACATTATACTGTGTGGAGGGGTCACTAAGAGACATTATACTGTGTGGAGGGGCCGCTATGGGATATTATGCTGTGTGGAGGAGCCAATATGGGACATTTTACTGTGTGGAGGGGCCATGGTAGTGCATTATAGTGTGTGCAGAGGCTACAGTGAGACATTACTTTGTTTGGAGGGGCCACTATGGGAAATTATACTGTGTAAGGGCCAATCTGGGACATTACACTGTGTGCACTATGGGACATTATTCTTAAAGAGATGTAACATTAAGAAAAAAACATACTTAGCTGTCCCCAGAGGTATAGTATCTGACATCGCAGCCTGTTTGGTCGCACACCTCATTCTCCCGCACGAGGTATGGTGCGCGACAGAACGGGCTGGAGAGGGACCAGTGATGTCATTCACATATGTCATCGGTTCATCACCAGCGACTGCTGAGGCTGCTGATTGGCCCCAGCAGTCACGTGGGGTGCATGGGTTCCTAGGACCGAAGCACAGAGTGCGATCAAACAGGCTGTGGCAGTGGACACCAGAGCATCAGGAAATATGTTTTTCTTTTTTTTTATGTTGCACCGGCCCCGAGCCCCTCCAGAGTTTGTCCAAATCCTGAGGGCCTCTGGACTGAGGAGTCAGTGGACTGTGAGTGTGATGGTGGCTGCTGCTGCACCTACAGTTTAATGACCACCCTGACCCCACTGCCTATAAATTTACTTACATAGGACTGCTGCTTTTATATATAAAGCAGGCAGCCCTGTGTAACAGAAATGTGAGAGAGAGGCAGCAGTCCTGTGTAAGTTACAGTATCAGTCTGACATGATAACTTACAAAAGACTGCTGCCTCTCCCTCCATGTAATGCAGTCCTGTGCAAAATTACTTTTCACAGGACTGCTTTACATGAGCCACTTGTGCTGGCCCTGCCTACTTGTATTGACTCTGCTTACTTGTGATGAGCCTGCCTATAAAATGGGGCCACTTTGACATTTTTTTCCAGGGCCACTTTCAAGTTCCAATCCGCCCCTGAACCTATATAAATGGCCCATGCAGGAAATATGGGGCAAAGCTGTTCCGTGTAAAATCCGGTCAAAAGACAAGGGGGCACTCCCTGCGTCTGGAGAAAAAAGGTTTACTCTCAAGAGCCAACAAGGTTGCCTATTGCTTCATCTAACAGGTAAATATGGCTTTTCTATCATTGATATGATCATTGTTATATTAAGAAATCATTTTTCCATATCATTTTTCTTGCTTTCTTTTTTTTTATCTTTACGTTTTTTGTACTTTGTGGCTGGATTTTAAATTTTTCCTTTTTATTCCATTTTTTATTATTGACATTTTGTGGACTGACAGCTTCTCACGCTGGTGAATTAAGACCATATTTTGAGGCTTTCACACTGGCAGAGATTGTTGCTTTTATTTTGGGTAATCTACGCCATTACCTCAGTCGACATTACTAATTGGATTTCTCTAAAAATAAATTTAGGTAGAGAAACCCACAAACAAAATGCTCTTTATCTAAAATGCACCTTAGGTAACAGGAAGCTGGCTAACCACAAACACAGTAAAAGCACACACAGAACACTAGTAAGTTACACAACTCCACACACAAGGTCATTCACATTAGACGTGCCCACATACTCACTAAAGATAGTCTTGTCTTAAGCTATATAAGTTTTGGTACAAGTCATGGTCACAATAGACTATGGAAGCCACTACAACGTCAGTGACAGGTTGGTGACAAGTACAATGCTGTTATGTTTCTTTCATGAAATAAAAACACTTATTATAGAGATAAGGGGCATATAAATAACTCAAGGCTTCATTGTTATGGCATCCAAAGTATGTCTCTGAATTAAAGGGAAGCTGTCAGCACGATTTGGGACACTAAACCACCTACAAGTCCTTATGGACTGACCGAGGGTTTAATGTCCCAAGTAGCCCTGTTGTAAAGCTGTCCTCACCCATATTGAAATTAAAAAACCTTTATACTTGCCTAGCATCTGTACTCCCGGCACTTCCATAGTTGTTTGATGAAGCCAGAGTAAGCACACCTTGACTTCACTGCACATGCTCCAGAATTAGGGCGCATGCGCAGTGAAGCCGAGGTATACTTTCCCTGCTTCAGGCACTGTGAGTACCAGAGAGGAGTCTGATGTAACTCATCAGATGCATTTATAGGTAAGTATAAGTCTTTTTTTTCTTTTAAATGGGTGTGGTCAGCCTTATAACATGCTATTTGGGACCAGTGGATAGTTTCATGTCCCAAATCGACCTGACTGGTTCTTTTAAAGAGGACCTTTCACCACCTCTAACAAGTCCAGCTCTTCACATCATTTAATAGGCACTACCCAATTGATTCTGGCACAGTTGTAATTTTCTCTCTAGCCCCCACCATTCCTGAGAAATTTATGCTGTTAGTTTTGGTGCCTGATATACTATTTAGACTCTGTACTGTCAGGTGGGCAGTGTCAGGCAGGAGCAGACAAGGGGTGTGATTCTGAGCTCTGACACTGGCTGCCTCTGATTGGTGCTCTGAATCACGCCCCCTGCCTGACACCGATCTTCTGACATTACAGAGCTTAAATAGCACATCAGGCATCAAAACTAACTTCACTTGTTGCTCTGGAATGGTGAGGGTTAGAGAGAAAACTCCAAAACTAACTGTGCTTGTTGCTTGGTAAGCACTTGAATTGGTGGAGGTGGTGAAAGATTCTCTTTAACTTCCAGACTCTGTACTATAGTAATACAACAAAACGTTTTGGGCCTACAAGCTCATCACTAGTCCTATACAGGTCATTTGATTCATTACATGTAATCCATGTGTTATCGATTGTTCACAGACTCAAAGACTTTGAAAAGCATAGAAAATGTAAAAAAAAAAAATTGATCCGTTCACAGATTTAAAAAAAAAAGATCAACCATGGACAGCATATGATTAACAAATAAGCAGGATGGTGTGCTGTCATGATCACCGACATTACATGATGGCAGTAGAGAGGCCTTTGGACTCAGTTGTAATGTGCACCTCTCCACCCTCTATAGCTACGACCCTGTACAATGTTTTTCATCTCCAGCTTGCCTATTCCCAGACTTCTAACGTTCCATCATTTAGACCCTAAAAAAATTAAGGCATTCATGGACTATTTGGTGCTGACTAAAGAAACAGTATTGTATAAAAGTAAACACAATAATATGTTTCTTGGCACCTGAAGCAAAACCGAGCACATGGAGTGAATTTCCTCACAATTGACATACTCATAAATCATATGTGGAAGAAAACTGACTGCCCTGTGAAGCAAGAAAAAAGGATTTCAAAAAGTTATTGTTGGAAAAATCATAAGCGGAACATGTGACGGTGTCAACGTCCATTGTATGAATGGAGAATTGTATCCAGGGTATACCTTACATGCACTTTTACCCTCTCTCAAATTGCTTGTGATTATGTTTTTGTGCTTTTATGCATTTTTTTTAATAAAAGCCTTTTTTGTGATTTTGAACATTTTGCTACTTTTCAAACTTTCATTATGATATTTTCTATTTGTATGGGCCGAGATGCATGACCAGGTACAAAAGTGCTGCTATATCTGGCACAACAGTAAAGAAGTCACAGCGATTCAACAGGCATCAAAGCCTCTTCATTTCTATCATTGTTGCTGCTTCCAGGGTCACTAGTTCACCACCCACTTCACCAATCCCATACCTGTTATTATTTCTATTAAATCCTTTATTTTAAGGATAAGCCATGGGTCAGAATGGGTGCTATACCTCCATAATGGGTTATCCAGTTTCTAATATATATAAGATCTGCGAAGGTCAGACATCCAAGGCCCCTGCAGATCTGCTGTTCAAGGACAGCGTCACTGTCAATAATCTGTACATGCCAGGAACTGCGCTGCTCACCGTATGATTTGTAGCAGAGGCTTTAGGTACTGCAGTGCTGCCCCATAGGTTCAGTGTCTGTGGATGGGTGTCTCTTTCCTTTGGAGGAAATATCCTGGTTTGGCTTTAATCCCAGACATATCACTCAGATCAGATATTGATCTATAGGGAACTGTCGTTCAAAAGGTGGCACTAGAGAAAGTTTTCCTTTTCCCATTGAGGAGAACGTATTTGTATATACCATCAATATAAATTCCTAGAAAGCCCTTTAACATAGAGAGGGGACTAGTATGAGAATCCAAATCACAGTCCTGACCAGTAGGGTTCCACAACATGGAGTCATAATGGACAATGGTAAAATTGTAGAGCTACCATGGCTCATGCACAACCTCAAAAGTTTCTGATAGCGAAACCATGAAGTCAGGCGTCAGTCACACGACCTCATTGTTTCTCTTCAGATGAAAAGTCACAGGAAAATCGCATGAATGATATCATGGTTGTGTTATTAGTGAAACTGTCGATCACAACATTTTCTGTTCTGTAAAATACTATAAAACCAACAAGGAATGAAACTTGTTCTTGCTTAGACATTACATAATAAAGCACTGATTTAGCTAAATAAATGGATTCTGTATTAAGGTAGTAGACTAATAATATTCTGATAAGGGGGCAATATACTATGTGGGGGCCGGTAAAGGTGAAATTATACTGTGTGGAGGCCAGAAAAGGGGGCATTATACTGTGAAGGGGCCAGTAAAAGGTTGTTATACTGTGTGAGGACTACTAGACAACATAGTGCAGTATGACCTTTTTTGACCTGTAAATGGTTATGGTTCCAGTAAAGGGGTGGGGGAAGGCTTTAAAAATTTAATTAGGGGGCCCCCCAGACATATTTTTGCTTGGGGGTTCTGAAATCCCAAGTTCACTACTGCTAAATTATGCTGCTTCCTTTGGAATGCAATTATATCTCATCCTCTGACTTGATGTATCCTATGCCATTGATGACCCCTTAGTATTTTCCTGACTTTACTATAAGTCCTGCTGCTAATTGATGACCATTTTGGGGCCCATGATCTGGGAATCCTGCTGACTGCAAGGACCATACCTCCTTGTGGTGGTTAAGATGCCAAAGTGACTTCCACTCTAAAATTTCCAATTATATCCTTCTCAAGAAGGACTCCAGATCACATGACTCAGGTTACACATGTCTATAGACGTCTATGGAAAGGAAGAAGAGGAATGAGCAAGAAGTGCAGGAGATAGGAGAGGAAAGACAGGCTTAGACTCATGCTGGAACTAAATAGGAGCTTTCTGTCACAATCAAAGCATCCTATTTACACTAGTACAGATCTGAACTTCTCTAGATGTACCTGCATGATCCTGGAGCTGCTTCTGAGTGACAGAGAGACTGTTATAGAGCAGATTCACCTCTACTGCATGCAGTGTATGGCAGCTTATCTCCACTCACTAGCTTGGAGAGAATTGTAAACTACAGGTAGAGCCTGAAGAGGGGAAAATTGCTAAAAATTGCAAAGTATTAGTAATTTAAAGACTAGAAATAGTGTTATGATAAAAACAGCTGGTTCACTGTATAAGCCATGCTACCTCCTATGCCGCCCCTGCTCCTTCTTGTGTCATCCCCTCTACTTCATAGATTGTAAGCTCTTGTGGGCAGGGCCCTCAATCCTATTGTGTGAATTGATTTATTACTCTTTAATATCTCATTTTGTCAGTACTTTAACCCTACGATTTGTAAAGTGCTGCGGAATATTATTATTATAGTATTATTCCTCATGTACACATACTGTACTATTAATTTATGCAGAATTTATCGAGGAATAAGATGACCCATAGACTTTTGCCACCACTTTCACACATCCAGCTCTAACTATATGTGGTATACTAGAGATTTTCTGCAGCTTGAAGGAGCCCGTCTGTTTTTCCATTCATAAAGTTTTTCTTTTCAGATCCTGGGGAGACTTGGATGATATCAATGTACTGTAGCTAATGTTAATTCAAGCAATAAATAAGCTAATAGAGGTCTGCAAGTCTCATTAAAAAACAAATTACCTGAGCACTTTACTATCCGCTGCTAATGAACACAGACAAATGGCCTCTTCGAGGGTGAGTCTACTAGAAACCAATAGAATAATGCCTCACCTGTCACAGGAGACAAATCTCTTCATCCACACACATCACAGTATAAAGGTTTTCTATTTCACTCTTCACTGATGTTTAAGTTTATACATAAAATACATTTAACATATAAAATGTCAATGATTTTTATAAATTATGATACAATTGAACATAAAGAATACCACCAGTTGTCCAGGTTCACATTTAATATATTATTGCAGCAACCCATTGGAGGGAACCTGAAGGCTGGGCGTAGAACTAGTAGAAACCCATTTTTTATTATGGCTTACTGAAATCTTCCAGCTCTTCCCCTGGGCTGGTCAGAGCTTAAGGGGCCTGCGGTGTACCTGATGGTGGTGGTAATCTTTCCCCCTGGGGCACATCCTAACAATCTTCAGCCCTTCTAAGCTAGATGAGGGTTGAAGTGCCCATGATGTCGTTGAATGAAATGAGAAAACTCGAGGTGGCAGGTAAACAGATCACACACAACTTACAATCTCTGACTGACGTCAATCTCCTCGGGGGTCACAGTTGAGCCCTGTGATTGGGCCTCAGTGGTCACATGGGGTGTGCTAACATCATAACGCTGGGTCAATGCGTCATGGCATTAGTCCACCTCAAGTGACCACTGAGGCTCAATTACAGGTGACCAGGATGCGTGAAGTCACAAGAGGCCTGAAGAGAACGCAGGTTGACGCAGGAAACCACCAGACTCCACAAGGATGCCCAGGAGAGGTGAGGCAGGGTGAGTATAAGTGTTTATTTTTTCTCCCCTCCCCTGGACTTATACTCTGGGGTCTGAGGAGACCACAGAGAACAAAACTTCACCAAAACAACCCGGGTGGAGGGGAGCCTCACAAATATTCATCTAAATGACTCTTGTGGGGTTCGCCCATATCTACTAATGAAGAGGCTCAATGCTTCCAGCCACTGTTGAACATTATATTGTGTGGGGCCACTGCGGAGCATTATACTTTGGGGCAGCTCAGAAGAATTTTAAGCTGTGTAAGGCTGTTATACTGTGAGGGGCTCTTGGGAGCATTTTATACTGTGTGGGGCCACTCTGGAGCATTATACTGTGGGTGGCACTGTGGAGCATTTTATACCATGCAGTGCCACTATAGAACATTATACTATATGGGGACATTGTGGAGCATTTTATACCGTGTGAGGCCACTGTGGAGCATTATACAATGTGGACTTATCTTCTGTTGACCGGGAGAGCACTTGGAACCCAGGACTGTCTCACTGAATCCGTGTTGAAATGAAAATCAGCGGAAGCCCGAAACTCAGAACCCCCATGCCCCGATAGCTGTCTGAAGCCACGGAGGCACCCCTTGAGCACCTCATCCATTGTACAGGCCATGTGACATCACTTTCATTGGTCATATGACTTGTTTGCAACTCAGTACTAGATGCTATACAAATGTACGTCACTGTGCTTGTTTTCTTGTGAAGAGGTCACAGCACTCGCCTGAACGCCGCAGTCTCTTTAAATAGCTGATCTTCTATTAGATAGATAATCAATTATTAGTAAGCCAGCATAACGTCTTTAATATCTGTGGATAAACTGGTCTACATGCTGTATGCACATTTATTATGAGCTTTAGACACTGCCCCATACTGTAGCCATGGGTCAGTAGTCACATGCATGGGATACAGATTGTTGTCAGATTTGAAGCAGGTATCAGTATAGGTGGAAGCTGTCATATCTATCAAAATCTTTGTCATCTGATGCATGTGACCAGGGTCTAACAAATATATTCACCTAACAGGTAACGCTCCAGCATGCTGACTATAATACTGGTGTCTTCTTATGTTGTAGAGAAGCCTTTGGGCCCTCTTAAACTTAAGGGCCTGGTAGCGACTGCTACCTCTGCACCCCCTATAGCTATGCCCCTGCATTACAGCTCTAAGAAACATTCACATTCAACTTCCTTATGCTTCTGAAATGCAAATCTATATAGTAATCCAGGACCAAGCATGCATCGTTGCATATTTGGGAAGATTCCCCTTCAGGATTATGGGAAAGCTGGGTATAATGGCTAAAACATTTACCCAAAGACAAGGTTACAGGAAATGTTTACTATATGTACAGTAATGTTTTATTCTAATATAAGGTTGAATAAATCTGTGGTCAGCCCTACATACATCACATATCGTAGTAATGTCCGTGTTGGACAAGCATCTAGGTTTAGTAGAGGAAGCTAGTCGTTCCTGCAGTCACTCTGGTGACAGCTGAAATGACATATTTCTTAATGTAAATGGTAAAGACTTGTTTTCAAGTGACACAAGTACGTCACAACCAGAATGAGCTGACGGCTGGAAATCTGAACTTCTCTCTTGGATACTTTCGTGGATGATTCAAGGTTGTAGCAGAAATGCTTACTATTCCAAACTGTACATGCTTATCAGACTGTGAAATATACAAGACTAAAACCAGACACGGCTTAACAATACTCGGGAGAAGTCTGCTTACTGCAACTCACAAGGGCTGGCGCTGTGCAAATCATATGGTCCCCAACCTAAGTGATGTTCTGTCCTTAAATAAAAACAATTGGGGGATTTATTATTATGGCTTTAATTGAGACAGCGTAACAATGGAGCAGGCAGAAGACATGCCAAATGTGTCACAGTGACTGACACAGTGATAGGTTTGGTGTATCTTGACAGACTTTTGCCGCATAAAACTCATCGGAGGCAACCGGAGGATGGGAGTAGTAGTTGTAGTTGACATGGGTAGGCCAAGCACACTCAACCGACTCCTCCAGCCCAGCTCCCAAGTTAGGCACTGTTGAGGGGGCCAGCAGTGTACTCGATAGTGGTGGTAGTTCACCTGGGGCACTTCCAGTTGTGAGAAGTCCACTTCTCTTCTTAGCCTGGTGATGGTGGTCGGACGTGCCCTGATGGTAAGCGCAGGAATGACCCAGGAGGCAGCAACTGCAGATGAACCAAATGAAGAAACTTTACTGAGATAGCAGCAGACGCACCTTCCTGGATTGGGGTTGTGGTTGATGATACTGAGCCTGGTAATGGTTTTTCCATAGCAAGGGGGTGCCCTATCCAGCAATACTATATATTGCCTATTCCACTTAATATATGGGGATGATATGAGTAAGCCCCAATTGGTACCCAGTCTACCTGTGCACTGCAGGGTCCCCAACGACGGAGACCCGAACACTAGTATGAACCTAGTGTAACACGGCCAATGTTAGAAGTCATAAAAGGTCTTCTTTAACTTGTGCTCCATTATGGTCATTTTCATTAGATTTTTTCTGTATAGTGCACCTTCCCCCCATAAGATCTTGATGTGGTGACAGAGGGAGCCCCCATGCTTCTGTGCCCACACCATCACTATGATGTGCTACTGAATCATTTTGCTGGAAACCTACGTACCATGAAGTAGTAGTACATCCTGGTCCTGAGGTGGGAAAGGGTTAAATATTAATTTTCTAACCAAATTGTGAACCTCTTACTACCACTTAAATCTTGTGAAAAATTCTATTTCCTGCCCATGGCCGCCTTATGTTACTGCACAATTCATGTTTACATTCCTCACACACCTCACATGCCAGGCGCAGTCATAACATCCATAGCGGTTATTTACCCCCCCCATCCAATGTCTTTCGTACAATAGAAGCTGCTTGTGTTAGTTGGGTGACCTCCATTCATTATCTATACGGAAATATTACACTGTAAATAGCGCTTCGTGCAATGTCGGCAGCGAACCAAGCATGCTGAAAATAAACAATCCTTATCGCAAAGCTAAAAACATATCTTTTTACAGTGGATTTATTAAAAAAATAGTCCAAACTGAAAGCGCCAGAAAGTGTAAGAACTGATAGAAGCAAGAACAAGCTATGTGGGGGAAACTGAGGAACTTGTAGGCATCAAAGTGCTTGTACTGCTTAGTACTCCAAATGCACACATAGAGTATATGGCTTTTATAGGGCCACTCGCTTGGTTTTGTGGAGGGCTCCATGCTGGCTGACTGCCTATTGGTGATACTGACTAGCCAGCACCCATATGAGTACCCCACAAGTACTGACACCCTGGGCCAGGTAAGGGTACCACAGGTCCTGGGCTGTGCAAAAAGGGCACACCCTTCCCATTTACACCAAGCCACTACTTTCAATAGAGTATTTTGGTGGGTGATTTTCTATAATACTATGTACTATGCTTAAAGGGGTTGTTCAATGAGTGCAATTTTATGTCCCATAGTGGCCCTCCATGCAGTATAATGTCCCATAGTGGCCCACCACACAGTATAATGTCCCATAACAGCCCCTTCAAAAGGTATAATGTCCCATAGTGGCCTCTACACAACTTTTGGGGTTCACCACCCACAAACCCAGTGCTCCACAACAGTAATTAACTGCATCGGTGTATGCCGATACCATTGATTAAGAAACTGGATTATAATGGGGGCAAATAAGAAATTTATTGCCATTGCGCTTTCTGTAACCTCAGGCCCCAAGCAACCACACCTTTCGCCCTTTTTATAATCCGCCCCTGCTGACATCCTATTTTCCCCTTGTAGTGTATAGGGTCTTACAGACCTTACATGGTCTACTAAGAGTTCTGGGAAAAGAAATATGCAAATACATTTTCCTTTATGGAAAAAGGAAAACTTGCTCTAGCAACACCTTTTGGAAGGTAGCTCCCTATAGATCAATGCCTGGTTTTCTAAGAAACCTAGAGAAATTTTCTGGGATTAAAGCCAAACAATTCTCTGTATGACAGGACAGACATAGACAATGAAATTGTAAGCCCCGTTCAGGTTTTAATCTGCATGAAAAGTATCCATCGACATATACTGTCTGGCAATACTGTCTCCCATTATTTTGCCCATATGAAAGTCTTTGCTTTATTTTATGTAGTTTAATAGCACCTGCCATGGTATATTTAGCACAATCCCCATTCAGTAACTACAAATATGGCTGGTGACAAATACTTATAGTAAGTGTAACAAGGATGCCCCACTTTTTTTTCTTTTTTTTTTTTTTTTTGAGGCATAAGGTATTATGAGTAGAATTCCTAACATGCAGCTTTTGTCTGCATGTGTAGTCTGTAGCAGGCCCTTAAATTATAATGTATTATTTATAGTACTGGTCTCCTGATTTTGGGAAGAGATACCTCATGGGCAGGCTCAATACAGAGTACAATATAAACTTATCACCCTCATTCACAAGGCTCTCCATAATGCTGCAGCTCCCTACATTTCCTCCCTCATCTCTGTCTATCGCCCAACCCATACTCTCCGTTCACTCAATGACCTAAGACTAACATCCTCTATTATCAGAACCTCCCACGCTCGTATACAAGACTTCTCCCCAGTTGCACCACTTCTCTGGAATGCTCTATCCCGGACAGTCAGATTAATCCCCAATTTCCACAGCTTCAAGTGTAAACTAAAGACATATCTTTTCAGACAGGCCTATCACAACTCCTAATGTAAACCCTTCCGTAGTTAGAATCTCTAAAAGTACCCTCCTCTGTTTATGCTTCAACATTACCTCACAGGATATGATGCCGTATCAGACTAGCTTTATATGTCCAGGCACCATCTGCACGTTAAAGGACACGACTGGTGACGGCTCATACAGCTTTATATATGTGTAATGACAGTAACCTCTATTACAGAATTGTCTGACCATTGTACAAACAATGCTACATCTGTTGCCGCCCCTGCTACCTCTTGTGTCACCCCCCTCTACCTCATAGATTGTAAGCTCTTGCGAGCAGGGCCCTCAGTCCCAGTGTGTGAATTGACTATTTCTTTGTAATGTATCTTTTTTGTCAGTACTTGAACCCTACAAATTGTACAGTGCTGCAGAATATGTTGGCGCTATAGAAATAAAATGTATTATTATTATTATTATTATTATTATTCCTGGGCATGGGTGCAAATGTGTCCTCTGCATCTCCTCAAGTTACGCTCCTGCAGAATTCTTCATATTGTATGTACATGTATTGGGATGCACCACTGTATGAAGCCACTACTTTCAATAGAGGATTTTGGTGGGTGATTTTCTATAGTACTATGTACCATGCTTAAAACATTTTGTCCAGGAGTGCAATTGTACTTACCTGCTTTATTATACTGGACCTCAGGGTTCCAGGCTGGTCCCAACCACGAGTCATGTGATTAGAATCATCCCCCATACCCAGGGTCCTCCCTCCTCTTCCGTTTTCACAGGTAGTTTACTTGTGCAATGGGGGCTAGAGTCCAAAATACTCATGTTAGCACATGTCAGTCAAATTACACTCCCTAGATAACCCCTTTAAGTACAAAACCTGCTACTAACTTGTAAGAGAGTCTGTTTAAGTGTGTCTCAAATAAACATGGATCCCACTCAAAAATGGTGTGACAATGAACTGGACAGAGTACTGGTGATCTCAATAATACTTCTCTCCAACAGGGGGCACAATGCTTGATGGTTTCAATACAAGTCACTTACCTTAGCAGTTTCAGTTGCAAATGTGTAGCTTAGCGGGCACACAGCTTGGTAGATACTTCACTGGTGGGCACACAGGTCTGTATAGTCTTTGACAGGTGCACTGCTTAGTGGTTACAGTCTCTGGCATGCACTCGGTTTAGTGGATACAGTTTCTATTAGCACACTTTCAGTCTCTGGTCACACATAACAGTATTCCCAGAACTTCTGACCAGACATAGTAGAATTTGTCCCTCAGACAATAGTCTACAAATGTTCAAGTTCCACGAGGATACTTATGGTCACAGGGCTTTCTGCCCCATCAAGATAACTGGATCACGGGAACCCAGACTCAGTGTGCAATAGATTGACCTAAAGCTCTGAGGAGTCCGGTTCTCTGCCACTGTTCTCATCAGTCCATGCGGCCTTGCTCTGTACACTTTCCACCGCACACTTCCCACTACAATACCCTGACTCAACCCTTGTTTTGAGCCCATGAAATACCACAATACAGCATATGCACCTGGGACCAGAGATTAGTGTAGCCCATATACTTATCTGTAAAACAGTACACACTGTGCAAACAGATACTATTAAAGAGGATCTTTCACCACCTCCATCAAGTCTGGCTTTTTGCAACAACTAATAGTTACTGCTCCACTGATTCTAGCACAGTTGGAATTTTTTCTCTAGCCCACACTATTCCTAAGCAATCACTGCTGTTAGTTTTGGTGCCTGATATACTATTTAGTCTCTGTACTGTCAGGAGATCAGTGTCAGGCAGGAGCAGACAAGGGGTGTGATTCTGAGCTCTGACACTGGCTGCCTCTGATTGGAGCTCTGAATCTCGCCACCCTGCCTGACACCGCCCTTCTGACGTTACAGAGCTTAAATAGCACATCAGGCATCAAAACTAACTTCACTTATTGCTCAGGAATGGTGGGGGCTAGAGAGAAAATTCCAACTGTGCTGGAATCAGTGGAGCAGCGCCTATTATCAGATGCTTAGCACTTGAACTGGTGGAGTTAAGGGCCTGCAAGGATGCAAGGAAACTTTGGTTACCACACACATTGGCACATCAAGGCATAAAGCAGAACATGTCAACTGAGTAACATTACCCAATAAACCTCACTCTGACAATAATAGTCCAATGCACAGTTCATTTCAGATGCATACTAAGTAAAACATATCTTTTTGTGGAAAAAAAGGCAATGCACGAGCCCACCCTTAGGGTGCATTTACAAAGTGTATTTAGGCGCAGTTAAAACTATCAAAACTGTATCAGAAAACAATTAATGCGAATACGATGTGGTTTTTGGTGAGGTTTATTTTTTAACTTTAGAGGTAAAACACATTCATTTAAACTTGTTTCACCTGTAAAATTAAAGGGGTTGTCCCACCTCAAATTGATTTTTCATATGTGATCTGTGGGTGTCCAACACCTGGACCCCACACAGATGTGCTGTTCTGGCAGCTTCCAGATGCCGAAACCTTCTAGTGGAAAAGAGCACATACAACAATGCTCCTGTTCACCTAATAGGAAAGCACTGCAATTCCCTGGCCGCTCCGCCGTTCCTATTACACATGTGATTGTGCAGTGGCCCTGCATGTCCTGCCTGTCTACTAGCAGCTTCCGGCACCCGGAGGTTGCTACAACATCTGATCTGAGAAAGGTCCAGGTGTCGGACTCCGACAGATCACATACTGATGACCTATCATATCATAGGTCATTAGTATGAAAAAATCAATTTGGGGCCAGACAACCCCAATAAGAACATGCTCCAAAAACTACATTAAAACCACATGCAGTTTTTCCAATGCAGATTTCATGCGGTTTTAAAGGGGTTGACCAACTTATTTTAAAGGGTTAAAAGTGCTGGTGATAGGGCCAATAAATAAAATAAAAAACCTTTACTCACCTCTTCCCGCTTCTCAGTTTCCTGTGAAAGCAGTCCAATCTTCTGTATGCAGGTCCCTGGCAGACGTCACTGCTTTACTCACCTCTCCCGGGTCGTCCAGCGGTGGCAGGTCATTTGTGAACAAGTCATCGCTGAGGTCTGTGATTGGCTACAGCAGTCACCTAGCACAAACAGAACATCACTGGTGATCTCAATCAGGGGGGCTTGCAACCAGAAGACTGGACCTGCCACTGCGGGAAATGGATGACCAGAAAAAGATGAATATAGCACTGACGACAGCCAGGGGGCCTGCAAACAGAAGACTGGAACTGCCACTGCTGGAAACAGATGACCGGGAAGAGGTGAGTATAGCAGTGAGGTCAGCCAGGGGGCCTGCAAACAGAACAATGGATCTACCACTGCTGGAAACGGATGACTGGGAAGAGGTGAGTATAGCAGTGAGGTCAGCCAGGGGGCCTGCAAACAGAACACTGGATCTACCACAGCTGGAAACGGATGACTGGGAAGAGGTGAGTATAGCACTGACGACAGCCAGGGGGCCTGCAAACAGAACACTGGAATTGCCACTGCTGGAAACAGATGACCGGGAAGAGGTGAGTATAGCAGTGAGGTCAGCCAGGGGGCCTGCAAACAGAACACTGGACCTGCCACTGCTGAAAACAGAGGACCAAGGTGGGGTGTTAAACCTTAAAAATAGAAGTCAGAGCTGCACTACGTGAATGCACCCTTAAAGCTACCGTACAGACACAGCTACAAAATATTGTATATAAAGTATTTTTTGATCTCTATCAGAATGAGGTTAAAATAGCAATGTAGATATTAAGAGCACAGAATGTGATTCGTAAGGTCATTGTGCATACAGTGTCTACTCTTGCAGTTTTTCCGCCTTGTTCTGTACAATTGTCCTTTATTGAGGACGTCCATGTACCGTGTGCAGCAATAATTTGCATCGAGCATGTGACAATGTTCCGCATTGAACATATGTAAAGTAAATGGTCTGATGCCAGGTAGCCTTATCTATAGAGAGATCTTATTACTGCCATAGCTTCCAGCACAGACACAAATAAGCCAAGTCAGACTTGTCAGTTCACATTGATTTCCATTGGTTCACTGGCTGATATTTAGTACCAGAAGTCTTGCCTGATAAAGGTCAGTATTTTTCCACTAAAATGTCACTTACAAAACAGAACACATACAGAAATCTTTAAAAACAGAAATGGGTGCATTACAGAATGGCTTTATTTTGTAATTATAATAATAATAATACATTTTATTTATATAGCGCCAACATATTCCGCAGCACTGTACAATTTGTAGGGTTCAAGAACAGACAAAAAAGATACATTACAAAGAAATAGACAATAATAATAATAATAATAATAATAATTTTTTATTTATATAGCGCCAACATATTCCGCAGCACTGCACAATTTGTAGGGTTCAAGTACTGACAAAAAAGATACATTACAAAGAAATATTCAGTTCACACACTGGGACTGAGGGCCCTGCTCACAAGAGCTTACAATCTATGAGGTAGAGGGGGTGACACAGGAGGTAGCAGGGGCAGCATCGGAGGTAGCATTGCTTGTTCAATGGTCAGACAATTCTGTAATAGAGGTTACTGTCATTACACATATATAAAGCTGTAGGAGCCGTCACCAGTCGTGTCCTTTAACGTGCAGCTGGTGCCTGGACATATAAAGCTAGTCTGATACAGCATCATATCCTGTGAGATAATGTTGGAGCATAAACAGAGGAGGGTACGTTTTAGGGATTCTAACTATGGAAGGGTTTACATTAGGAGTTGTGATAGGCCTGTCTGAAAAGATATGTCTTTAGTTTACGCTTGAAGCTGTGGAAATTGGGGGTTAATCTGATAGTCCGGGATAGAGCATTCCAGAGAAGTGGTGCAACTCAGGAGAAGTCTTGTATACGAGCGTGGGAGGTTCTGATAATAGAGGATGCTAGTCTTAGGTCATTGAGTGAATGGAGAGTACGGGTTGGGCGATAGACATAGATGAGGTAGGATATGTATGGAGGTGCAGCATTATGGATAGCCTTGTGGATGAGGGTGATAAGTTTATATTGTATTCTGTATTGAATAGGCAGCCAATGTAGTGACCGGCACAGACCGGAGGCATCGCTATAGCGTCTAGACTGATAGATGAGCCTGGCCGCCGCATTCAGAATAGATTGTAGAGGGGAGAGTTTAGTAAGGGGAAGATTGATTAGTAAGGAGTTACAATAGTCAAGGCGAGAGTGAATAAGGGTAACAATAAGTGTCTTTAGTGTATTCGTGGTGAGGAAAGGGCGGATTCTGGAGCTGTTTATGAGGTGGAGATGACATGAGCGTTTGAGTGATTGGATATGGGGGGTGAAGGAAAGGTCTGAGTCAAACAAAACCCCGAGGCTGCGGGCATACTGCCTAGGAGTTATGGTAAGGCCGGAGACTGCAATGGAGATATCAGGGACAGATCTATTACATGGTGGAAACAGCAGTAGTTCAGTCTTTGAGAGATTCAGTTTCAGATAGAGAGAAGACATGATATTTGAGACAGCAGAGAGACAGTCACTGGTGTTCTGTATTACTGCAGGGGTGATGTCACGGGATGACATAAATAATTGGGTGTCATCAGCATAAAGATGGTACCGGAAGCCAAATCTAGTGATGGTTTGTCCAATGGGGGCTGTGTAGAGGGAGAAGAGCAGGGGACCTAGGACCGAGCCCTGAGGAACCCCAACGGCAAGGGGAAGAGGGGAAGAAGCAGAGCCCGCAAATGATACACAGAAAGTGCAGTCAGAGAGATATGAGGAGAACCAGGAGAGCGCGGTGTCTGTGAGGCCGACAGAACGGAGCATAGTGAGGAGGAGTTGATGGTCAACAGTGTCAAATGCTGCTGAGAGATCTAGAAGAATAAGAAGAGAGTAGTCACCTTTGGATTTAGCCGTCAAAAGATCATTGGAGACTTTTGTGAGGGCCGTTTCAGTAGAGTGCAAAGTGCGGAAGCCAGATTGTAAGGGGTCAAGAAGAGAGTTAGCAGAAAGATAGCGGATTAAACGAGAATAGACTAAGTGTTCCAAGATTTTGGAGATAAAAGGAAGGTTAGAGACAGGTTGATAGTTAGCAACACAGGACGGGTCAAGGGAGGATTTCTTCAGTAGTGGGGTTATGACAGCATGTTTGAAAGAGGATGGGAAAATTCCAGAAGAGAGAAAAAGGTTAAATATTTTAATAAGGTAAGTCGTGACGGCAGGAGACAGAGACTGGAGAAGGTGTGAGGGGAAAGGGTCACTACTACAGGTTGTAGGGCGAGAAGAAGAAAGTAGCTGAGATACTTCTTCCTCTGTAACAGGTTCAAAACATGAGAATGAACAGTCTGAAGTGCGGCTGGTGAGGGGATAAGTGCCATCTGGGGATTGGGCAGTTATTACCTGATGGATCTTATCAGTTTTATCATGGAAATAAGTGGCCAGGTCATCTGCATTAAGGTCTGCGAATGGCATCTGCACCTTGGAAGTGAGTAAGGAGGGAAAAGTTTCAAATAGCCTTTTAGGGTTACAGGAGAGAGAAGAGATGAGGGCTGTGAAATAGGCTTGTTTGGCTAGGTGAAGGGCAGAATTATAGGTTTTAAGCATAAATTTAAAGTGGAGGAAGTCTGCAGGTGTACGTGATTTTCTCCACAGACGTTCAGCACACCTAGAGCACCGCTAAAGAAACCGTGTCTGTGGTGTGTGCCAGGGTTGCTGCCTTGTTCGTCTAACCTTTCGAGTGGAGGGGGAGCCACCTCATCCAATGCACTCTTAAGAGTTTCATTATAGGGACTGGTGGCTAGATTGGGGCAGGACAGTGAAGAGATGGGGGACAGAGAGGACTGTAGAGTATCTGAGAGGTGCTGGGTGTTAATAGCACGTATATTCCTATATGTATGATTAGTAGGTGTGTCCTGTGAAGAAGAGAGAGAAAGCACTGATGGTGAGAGACAGAAGGTTAGTCAATTCACACAATGGGACTGAGGGCCCTGCTCGCAAGAGCTTACAATCTATGAGGTAGAGGAGATGACACAAGAGGTAGCAGGGGTGACATTGGAGGTAGCATTGCTTATACAATGGTCAGACAATTTTGTAATAGAGGTTACTGTCATTACACTGTATGAGCCATCACCAGTCGTGTCCTTTAAAGTGCAGATGGTGCCTGGACATATAAAGTTAGTCTGATACGGCATCATATCCCGTGTGGGTAATGTGGGAGCGTAAACAGAGGTTACGTTTTAAGGAATCTAACTACGGAAGGATTTACATTAGGAGTTGTGATAGGCCTGTCTGAAAAGATATGTCTTTAAGTTTGCGCTTAGAAATTGGGGGTTAATCTGATAGTCCGGGATAGAGCATTCTAGAGAAGTGGTGCAACTTGGGAGAAGTCTTGTATACGAGCGTGGGAGGTTCTGATAATAGGGGATGTTAGTCTTAGGGCATTGAGTGAATGGAGAGCACGGGTTGAGCGATAGTTGGGCGGGTTCGGACATCAGAGGTGTATACAAGGTTGAAGAGTTAAAACTGCCCCCTTGCCATGAAGTCAGTGCTGCTCTCTGCCGCTACTATCCTGAACTCCCAGTAGAGTGGCGGTGCTGATCTTCTACAGTCACTGCTGCTCTCTGAAAAGCAACAGCAGACATACGAAGGGGAGGGGTTATTCAGCAACTGGGGGGAGTTTGGCGGAGTTGCTTGTTGGTCATGCAGAAAATACCACCAACCAAAGTGACCACCAGTTCCGTGGAGTCGGTAGTAATGTACTATATGGTCAAAATTATTGGTCCTCAGCTCTTAATCA
Source organism: Leptodactylus fallax (assembly GCA_947044405.1). NCBI lineage: Eukaryota > Metazoa > Chordata > Amphibia > Anura > Leptodactylidae > Leptodactylus > Leptodactylus fallax. Next base: position 1,365,429 of record CAMRHE010000057.1, read on the forward strand.
TTGAATAAGTTTGTTTCAGTCCCATTGCCCCCAGTATATAAACCCCCGTACCCAGCCATGAAGTCACCTTTACAAACATGATGAGGCATTGTCATCTCCCTTCAGCCTCCGTTGAGGTGGATTTTATTGGCCACAGCAGCCATTTTAATAACATAAAATCACAAACAAATCATAAATATATATATAAATATCCATAACTTCCAAAATGTTAACTACCCCTTGCTCCAAGCGAGGCCCAGACATGGGAAGTCCACTGGACCCACCAGATCTGGTTATAAACAATGTGTACTACCTCCAGCCATTCAAACCGCAGCTCAGAGGCACCAATTCATCAAATCCGCTTATCTCAGACTAGACCAAATGCCGTAGCAAATAACTTCAAGGAGTCCAGAGCCTTATAGGCTCCCCTTCTATCCTCCATGGACTGTAAGTGACCACCAACTCCGAGGAACCCCCCGCCACCAAAGCTGCCTTGACAGAGTCTACTCCTAATACCAAATGGCCAAAAAAAACATCAAGCTTAGACCATAAAAAATTTCCCGCCTTGAGCTTTTGAAGGTCAACCTGAAAAGAAATTGATATGAAGGGATGGAGGGCGGGAGATTGTCCCTCCAGTAAGTCATTGTCTCTGAGAGTGACCGGTAAAAGCGCGGGCTCCGGTTTTAAGAAGCCCCACCTCTCTACTTGCCCACCCCTGACTTACCTAATACCACCCCCTAATCCGCCCCTTCCCTTAGGCCCTGCCTTATCACGTCTGTGAAAAATTGGCTCATTCTCTAGAGCTCACTGAATTCCAGCGTCATACTGTAATAGGATGTCACTGCTGCAACACTTTAATTTGTGAAATTTCTTCCCTTGTGGATATTTCACCATCCTATGTGTGTGACATTATTGAAAAGTGGAAAGAACTGCAGCAACTCAGCCATGAATTGTAGGCAGACTAGGAAAGTTAGGCTACATTCTGACGACAGTGAATAATGGCCGTGTGACGTCTGTTTTTTTAGAGGACGCCAGATGGCAGCATTAATTTCACTGTCAGTGAATGGGGGCTATTCACATGACCATTATTATGATGGTCCGTTGTCATCGTTGTCAAAATATAGGACATGCTCTATTTTGGTTTTATTTTCATGGATCCTTCCATACACTTAAATGAATGGGGGTCCCGTAAAAATGAGTACCCCTCGGGTACAAGATGGCTGTGAAAAATTGCCTTTTTTTCATGGCTGTTTTGCACCTCTTTCGTGTGAATCTAGCCTAACAGAGCAGCGTCACCAAGTGCTGAGGCACATAGTGCATGAAAGTCGCCACACGCTCAACACTCAAGAACTGCAGAGCTCCAAACCTCCTCTGGTGTTAACATCAGCACAAAAACTGTGCGCTAAGAGCTTCATGACATGGACTTCCATGGTCAAACAGCTGTATGCAAGCCTTACGTCACCAAGCACAAGTCCAAGCATCAGAGGAATCCATATGGCGTATGAATGTATATGCGTATCTACATACAGTATGTTATAAACATCCTACTGCCATTTTGATGTCCAGGCTACACGCAGACTTTTTGCAGCTTAAAACATTTGCTTCACATCTGAAAAATTCCACCATAAGAAAATATAAAACTATAGGTCATAGGTCTAATGTGTAGTGGTCATTTATCGTGAATGTTAAATATGACCACAAATTCCTGTATTCGGTAAGACATATAGGAAAGTGTATAGGATAGAACCAGGGAAGTATTAGGAGGACAACATATAGATCAACCATCAAGTCTGGCCATGAAAAGCTAAAGCTGTTGTTCCAATATTACAATGTATGACCTATCCACAGAGGTGTGTGAATAGAGAGGGGATGAATGTACGTGTGGCTGCTCCATTCAACTCTATAGGACTGAAGATAACTGAGTGCTATTCTCAGCTTCGCATTCGCAATTTCATGGAGTTATTAAAAACACCTAAATGTCAAAAACGTTTAGGGTGCTCTGTGGTATTTAGTGGTAGAGCTGCAGAGACGGCCTGTGATTTATGACTAGATGTTAGGCTGCACTTGAAACAATGGAAAGTACAGCCAGTCATCAACATCTAAAGGCTGGACAACCCCTTTAATGGGGGAATGCATCAAGCCCTGCAATCCAGAACTCTGGTGTCAAAAAGTCACAAGATATGGTTTTGTGACTTTTCACTTTATTTGTGCAAAAACATTTTAACGTTGCTCCATAGCTCCCAACCATCCCGCATCCAGCGGGACAGTCCCAATTCTACACTGCTGTCCCGCCGTCCCGGACAGCTTACCGTTTGTCCCGCTATGCCCCTGAAGTGTCTTGCAGTTAACAAACTTTATTAGGGTATGGGGTAAAGGCTAAATGGTAGATGCTAAATCCTAGTGGGCTAAAGGATCTTTGATGACGTCAAGACCATGTCATCAGTCTCTTGTGTGGGCGGAGCTATTCTGGATATTGTGGGACAGTGTGATGTTACAAAGAAAGAGGAAGCCGGGAACGAGAGTGATGGTAAGTAAGGAGGAGAGAAGAGATAGCATGTGTGAGCAAGAGGGTGGAACTGATGTAGGGGGCAGATGTAGGGGGCAGTTAAACTGAAGGCAGATGAAGGGGACAATTAAACTGGGGGCAGATAAAGGGGGGCATTAAGCTTGTGGCAGATAAAGGGGACATTAAACTGGTGGTAGATGGAGGGGGACATTAAAACTGGGGGCAGATTAAGGGGGGCATTAAGCTGGTGGCAGGTGAAGGGGGACATTAAACTGGGGCCAGATGGAGGGGGACATTAAACTGGGGGGGGGGAAGATGGAAGGTGACATTAAACTGGGGGCAACTGGAGGATGACATTAAACCATGGGGGGTAGCTGGAGGGGGACATATATGCCTCTAGTTGCCCCCAGTTTAAGGTCCCCCTCCAACTACCCCCACTGTTTAATGTCACCCTCCAGCTGCCCCAGTTTAATGTCCCTCTCTAGTTTCTGCCAGTTTAAACTGGGGCACGAGGAGAGGGACTTAATAAAGTGGGGCAATTGGAGGGGAACATTATAATGTGGGGGCATATAATGTTAGGGTGACTGTAGGAGCATTATACTGTGTGGGAGCACATGGGAAAATAGATGAGAATGGGCGGAGTCAACACAGAGGTGGGTGGAGCTAAATTTGCCGCAGTGCGCGTAGCACATTTTGTCGCTCTTTCTGTCCTTTGAAAGTTAGGAGGTATGCTGATCGTTCCACAGAGTGGGAAATATGGGCACTGTTAATCTGTAGAACTGACAGAAATGCTGGATTGCTGCAAAACTTGGAATGCAGTTATGTCTCAGGCAGATACAGAAATTATTACAGGTATGGTCTGGTTAGGACACTGGGTCTTGTCATAATGGGTGGGGAAAGCGCTTCCCTTGCTGCCCTATAAAAAGGCTTTCATGGGTAACTTTTGGGTAGTGAACCTCTTAGTTGACTGCTAGACACGCCTCTAAAAAGCACTTGAAGACATTTGCCCAGTAAGCACACTTTGAGAGGGGGCGCATCATTGCACAGAGAGAAACAGGATGGTCATTTCAACAAATTGCCCACCATCTAGGACATTCTGCCCTAGCTGTTAGAGGCTGTTGAAAGCAGTGGATCCGTAAGGGCAGACACGCGACAAACAGGCCCCTAAAGGTCCAGACTGAGAACAAGTACAGCGGATTTATCTGCCGACAAGTACAAGCAGCTCCCACAGTTTTCTTGCTCTCCATCCAGTCCTGGTGGCACCTTTAATAAACACCCCTGTCTCTGCCCAGACCATATCCAGGCCCTTAGCCGAATTTGATGTCAGGGCATCCATTGCATGTGCTGCCATTGTCACCGTCACCTTTGTTTATAGTCTTGGTGTAAATATGAAACCTGGACTATTATGGACTGGAACTGTATCATCGTTAGCGACAAATCTAGGTTTTGTTTGAGATCCAACAACGGTGAGGTTTGAGTATAGAGGCCTCATGGTGAGCGCTTCAATCCCGCCTTTACTGAAGAGTGACACACTGTCCCAACTGTTGGTGTGATGATCTGGCGAGGTATCACATATGGCAGTCAGTCACCCCTAGTAGTGATAAAAGGGACACCAACAGATCATGGATATGTGCAGGACATTTTCTAAGCCCAGGGACGTAGCTAGGAAAAACTGAGCCCCATAACAAACTTTACCCAGTCCACCAGATTTATCGAAATTGGCATTTATGGGACCAGTTGGGATCTCAGCTTCAGCAACCTTACGAGTGTCCAGAATCTACAGGCCCAGCTGCCTCCAAGCCCTCCAGGCCAGAGGTGGCCCAACAGGATCCTAGAGCCTCCTTTCATTTGTACAGTTTCCCCCAATAAACGTCTTCCACTCTAATATTGTAATATCTTCCATATATCATCATTACATTCACACATAGAAAGTTTCATTCCATTCTAACAACTTCTTCTTGGTGTGTTATTTTTTTTGTGAATGTATGTAGAAAAGTGTCCACAGACTATAGCGACATGCATGCGACCGTCATTGGGGCCAGTGAGCATAGTCCGCAAAAACGGACAGGAATAGGACCTGTCTTGAGTTTTGCTCACGGTCCCATACACCGGACCATGAAAATACACAATTGTGTCTATGGGGCCACAGAAATGAATGAGTCAGTGTGCAAGCCGTGATAAATTTGGCACAAATTATGACATTCCAGATTCCAGCAAAACTGCCCCTCATGATAAATCTCCTCCAATAAGTTTGGTGATCATGAGAAACTGGAGATATCGGTCCAAAGCGGGCTGGCCATGCCTATGATCTATACTTAAAGCATTTAGAATTGTGCTGGTTGTTACTGGAATTAACTTGTCAACCTACACACATTAGACATATTAGCTGAGCTCCTATACTGTAATGGAACTGTTAGTTTTTCCCACACAAGGTGTTTGTCGTATAGATCGCTCTTCCTGAATGCAACTGACCAGAATATGTTGGACAGTGCCTTTAAGATAAGCCAGAACAATGAAATGGCAACAGATGAAAGGGCACAGAGGTGATGACTGGCCATATAAATGTCATACCTCTCAGTAAAGCGTTTATTTGGCCTACAGCTCTCTCCCATCCATCCCTACATACAGTACTCAGACTTGCTTGACTTGGCCAAGCGTGGGTATGTTCTGCTAGACATCTCTGAAAATGGGTTATCTCCCTGAGAACAAAAGCCAAGAAATCCAACATGCCCAATAATTCTTGACTGTGAAATCTGCAGGTAGGGGAGAGTAAGGCGGTCCCATACTACTTAGATGATCAGCAGGTCCCACCAAAATTGTTGGTCTCAGTTTACATGATTCTAATGTGTATGGCCAGTCTAAAGGTAGACATACATATTAGATTAAGGCTAAGCCTCCATGTAACAGTTTTGGAAATCGCAGCATTTCCGCTGTGTATATTTTTATGCAATGTGTGGATGGGTTCCGCTAGAATCCCATCCACTTTGCAGGGACTGTAAAACACTGTGTTTTTTGCCACAGCGTTTAAGACATGTGGGGCCCGGCCTCAAGGGGTTTTCTAGCCTTTAATGTGTATTTCATACTGATGATCTATCTACAGAAATAAAATGTATGATGATACACTTAATAGTAAATTACTGGGTAAGAGAGCCACTGAAAGAGACTTGGGGATTTTGGTTGACAGTAAGCTCACCTTTAGTGACCAGCGCCAGGCAGCTGCCGCCAAGGCAAATAAAACTATGAAATGCATTGAGAGAGATCTAGATTCTCATGACAAGAACATAGGCATGCCTCTATACAAATCACAGGTACAGCCACACATAGACTATTGTGCACAATTTTGGACCCCAAATTTACATAATTGAACTACAGCGAGTGCAGAGGAGGGAGACCAAGATAATAAGGAAATAGGAGGATTGGAGTACAGAGACAGATTAACAAATTTGGGGTTATTGAGTCTAGAAAAAAAGACGTCTACAGGGAGATCTAATCCTAATGTAGAAATACATGAAAGGACAGCACAAAGACCTTACTAATGATCTTTTTGCACTTAGGCCTGTGACAGTGACAAGGGGACATCTTCTATTCCTAGAGAAAGGAACATTTCTCCAGCAACACAGACAGAGATTCTTTACTGTAAGAGAAGTGAGGCTATGGAACGCCACAGGATGTAGTGATGGTGGATTCATTGTACAAGTGCAAACAGGGCCTGGATGTCTTTCTTGAATGTAAAAATATTACAGGTTTTAGATTTTTGGTAAGGACAAGTTGATCCGGGGTTTGTTACTCATTGCCAGATTGCAACCAGGAAGGAATTTTATCTCCTGACATGGGGCAATTGGCATCAGCCTCATGGGTTTTTTTTTTTTTTTTGTTGCCTTCCTCTGGATCAACACAGTAGGGTTATAGGTTGTCTTAATCCAACCTCATCTACTATGTAACTATGTATCAGTATCTGATCTGTGGGGTTACGCTCCCAGTAACATACTACAGTGTATCACGCTGGGTCTGTGTGTGCGTACAGCTGTGTTTACACCCCTGTGACAAACCCTTGGCAGAGATGTGGCTGTGTATTATACATACACTGAGTATATTAATCTGCAGCATCACAGAATTAGGAGAGTTCATTGTGTGGTCTGTGTTAGCGCTTGTTTCCTTGTACAGACAGCATGTCAAAAATTACATGACATTTACACTCCCTTTAAAGTCACCATATCCCATAAAATTGAAAAGTATGGTGCCGGCGACGATGAGGTAGTGTGTGATATAGTGAGTTCTCTGTGGGGTTGAAACCCTTGAGCCAAGTTGTCAAAATTTTCATTGGGGTGTACTTTAGTTATTCCTATTTATGAGAAAGCTGGGTGAAATCAATATATGTGCCTATGTAGTGGCCTAGTAATGATGTTGCCCCATTAGTAAATAGATTACACTACTAGTTTTAGCTATTATACTGTTAGTTCTATTTATAACACTACTAGTTACAGTTATTAAACTATTCTAGTTATTACATTATTAGTTATACTTAGACCCCATGCACGCGACCAAGTGTGCATCCGAGTTAGGGTCAAGCTTGCAGCGGAATTCAGATGGATGACACTTGGAGTGATATCCGAGTGCATTGCACGATGCATTCATGTCTATGGGGTTTCGTTCCGTTCCGATAACACGGATGATTATAGAACAAATCATATTCCACAGAATGTACTCAGATGTCACTCCAAGTGTCATCCAACTCATTGCCACTGCAAACTTGGCCCCAACTAAGATGCACACTCAGTAGTGTGTATGGGCCATTATTACACCCTTAGCTATAGTTATTACACAATTAGCTATTACACTACTAGTTATAGTTATTACGCTATTATATTACATCACTATAATTATTATTAAACTATTAGTTATTACCCCTTTAGTTATTTCCGTATGAAATTACACTTGTAGGTATAATCATTATTCTATTAGTTATTACACTACTAACTATACTTATTACACCTTTAGTTATTACACTATTAAGTATTACAATACTAGTTAGTTTTTACATTATTATAATAGTCAAAGTACTAGCTATTATTACACTATTAGAGTTATTATATTACTATATTACTCTACTAGTTATAATTATTACACTATTGGTTATTACACTACTAGTTATAATTATTACACTATTAAGTATTACTATACTAGTTAGTTTTTACACTATTATAATAGTCAAAGTATTAGTTATTATACTATTAGAGTTACATTACTACAATTACACTACTAGTTATAATTATTACACTATTGGTCATTACACTACTAGTTATAACTATTACACTATTATTAAATTTTACTTATTACATTATTATAATGACACTACTAGTTATAATTATTACACTATTAGTTAGTACACTACTAGTCATAGTTATTACATTACTAGTTATAATGATTACACTATTAAGTATTACACTACTATTTAGTGTTTACACTATTATAATAATTAAGTGCTAGTTATAATTACACTATTATAATAATGACACTATTAGAGTTATTATGCTACCATAGTTATACTACTAATTATAATGATTATATTGTTAGTTAATACACTACTAACTATAGTTATTACACTATTACAATTACACTAGTAGTTCAGCCACATTATGCTTACTATACACTACAAATATCCTCCTCCCCTAAATTCATTAAGAGACCAAGGCCCAGAGAAATAATAATAATACATTTTATTTATATAGTGCCAACATATTCCGCAGCACTGTACAATTTAGGTGAGCTTTAGTAGTGTAGAGAGGTCACCTTGTCAATGGCAGATGGGCTCTCACACTTTGATCAAAATATGCAAGAAAAACGTAATTTACATGTGTTTATATACACAGAAAGTATTAGCAGTAATGCTCTTTGCACTAGCCTGTTGCAATTTTTTGTGTTTGCACTCCTTACACAATATTGCACTAAAACGGACCCTTATTGCTTTGTACTTGGACTGTTTGATACAGCAGTGAAGCTAGACTTTCATCTTGTGCTGTTTAGTTATACTAATGTGTTGTTAACATACTTTTACGCAGCAGGTACTATGCCTTTAAAAGTTATTGTGATGTTTGCTCAGTATTCTGGGCCACTGGAGAGAGTATTACAAAGGGTGTCGGCTGCTGGGGAGAGCATTATAAAGGGCGAAGGCCACTGGGGAGAGCATTATAAAGGGCGAAGGCCACTGGGGAAATCATTATTATGGGCGAAGGCCACTGGGGAGAGCATTATTAAGGGCGAAGGCCACTGGGGAGAGCATTATAAAGGGTGAGGAGCACTGAGCAAAGCATTATGCTGTGTGTGGGAAACACTGGGGAGAGCATTATAAAGGATGGGGGTCACTGACAAGAGCATTATAAAGAATTTGGGCTCTGGGGAAAGCATTATAAAGGGTGAGGAGCACTTAGCAAAGCATTATACTGTGTGTGGGGAGTACAGGGGGGCTCAGAGAAATATTGTAAGTATATATACATGTGTGTATGTAATAGACCACCACCAATATGGAGGTATATACTAGCAATGTGTCACCAGTGTGAAAATCCCTGTATGCGGTGCATTGTACAACTATGGTAACTAATTGGTGTGAGGTTATCTGTTTGCTAAGTCAACACTTTACACTTGATTTTTTTTTTCTTTTTTACCATGGAGATCGTATGGAGGAGTGCCAAATAAGGCTGCAGAGGGTGCTGTCTAGACTGGCCCAGGTTATTGCAGTACTAGTTACAGTTATTAAACTATTAGTTATAGTTATGACACTATTAGTTATTACACTACTGGTTATACCTAGTTATTACAGTATTGGTGCTAGTTATTTCACTAATTTAATAAAAATAATGTAACTACTAGTTATTGTTTTTACACTTATAATTACAGAACTATTTAATATTATTATTATTAACAATTATTATTATACTACTAGTTATAATCACACTAATAATTACACTACTAGTTATAATTTTTACCTAATTATAGTTATTACATTATATGTACTGCTTGTTATAGCTAACAGTTATTGCACGTCCATAGTTATTACACTACTAGTTATGGCTCTACTTAGTAATTACACTACTAGTTATGGCTCTACTAATTATAATTGTGACACTACTAGTTATAGTTGACATTATTAGTCATAATCATTTATTATAGTTATGACACCACTAGTTATTACACTACTAATTCTAGTTATTACACTACTATAGTTATTACACTATTTGTGCTATTGTACTCATGTAAAGAACATAATTAAAAACTACTAGTTATAATTTTTATACTAGTAGAATAATTACAAAATTATTGAATTACTAGTTATAGTCATTGCACTACTAATTATCATTATTAATTACACTAAAATGATAGCTATTACCTTATTTGTTAGTTATTATGCTACTCGTTATAGTTTAGAGTTATTGCACTACAATAGTTGTTACACTGCTAGTTACAACTCTATTAGTTATGACTGCTAGTTATAATTATGGCAGAATTAGTTATTACACTACTGTTATAGTTATGAAACCATTAGCTATTACACTATTAGTTATTACACAACTAGTTATAGCCATTGCACTATTAGTGCTAGATATTGCACTAATTGAATACAATAATTGAAAACCAATAGTTACAGTTTTTACACTATTACAATAACTGCACACCTACTTACAAGTCTACACTATTAGTTATGACATTACTAGTTATAGCTATACTACTAGTTAGCATTATTACACTATTAATGACACTACTAGTTAGCATTATTACACTATTAATAATAATTAATACATCATTTGTTAATTATTACACTACTTGTTATAGTTGACAGTTATTGCACATCTATAGTTATTGCACTACTGGTTATAACTGTACTAGCTATAATTATGACACTGCTAGTTATTACACCACTAGTTATAGCTGACACTATTAGTCATAGTTATTACACTAATTATAATTGGTGTAATGATTAATTAATTAATAATAATTAATTAATAATTATTAATATAATCATTACTAATTAATTAATTAATAGTTATAATTAGTAGATTGTGCAATTAGTACAATTTTAGACTATTATAATAATTACACAACTAGTTCTAATTAGATATTACATTAATTACATTATACTAGCTATGATTATCACATTATTATTTACACTACTAGTTATCAATATTAATAACATTACTAATTATAGTTATTACATTATTAGTTATTGCAAGACTGATTATAATTGAGAGTTATTACACTACTAGTCATTACTCTACTAATTATAATTGTGACACAGTTTAGTTATGACACCATTAGTTATTACTGAACTAAATATAGTTATTATAGTTAGAACACTATCAGTAATTACACTACTAGATATAGCCGACACTATTAGTCATAGTCATTACATTATTATAGTTATGACACCATTAGTTATTACACTACTAGTTATAGGTATGATACTTTCATGGCACTGCTTATGATCCTATTATTACTACTATAGTTATGAAAATTTGTTATTACACTATCAGTCATAGTGATGACTATTATGTTATTACACTACTATTTCCAGTTGACACCAGAAACATTGTTACCCTAATAGTTATAGTTGACTAATATAGCTATAGTACTAGCTCTAACTAGGATACTATTATTACACTACTAGTTATGGTTATTACACTATTAGTTCTAGTTATGACACTATTATTAGACTACTAGTTATGGTTATTCTAGTTATTGCACTACTAGCTCTAGCTACGACACTATTATTACACTACTAGTTATGACACTATTAGACTACTAGATATGGTTATTATAGTTATTGCACTACTAGCTCTAGCTACCACACTATTATTACACTACTAGTTGTGACACTATTAGATATAGTTATCAGAGTGATGACTGAACTATTTGTGTCGCGGAGAAGCCGCAGACTACATGATGATGTTGTCGGTGACGTCAGGACTATCCTCCGATCTCTCCCCCGTAACAACGGAGATCAACGTCATTCCCACCAGGGTAACGTGTCAATGACCACGCCCCCAGGCATCTGTCACTATAACCCCGCCTCCTGTGCGCTCCCCTCTTCTTGGCCTCCTGTCACCACGCCCCCTGCTGATTACTGACGGGCACTACAGGCCGGGTCGCTGTGCGCTCTGCTCTGCCCTCCCACAGATCTGGGCTTTAAATCCCCGGCACCGGTACCGCAGCGGCGGAGGAGAGGTATGACCCAGTGACTGCACGAGGAGGGCGGCATCACATCAGCGGGTGAGTGCCTGGATGAATAGGCAGGATGCCGGCTGGGGAGCGCCCTGCACCGGCTGATGTGTGATACTTGTGCCTGGCTTTGGAGCCGGGCTGCGCAGCCTCCTGCAGCGGCGGGCAGCAGATGTGCCGGGGCCCGGGGATGTGCGGGAGGATGCGGTCCTCTATTGCATCAGACAGCAAGTGTGAGCGCACCATGATCCCAGTGTGCACGGCGTCCGAGATGAATGAGACTCCTGCTGGTGGAGAGGGATGATGTGCAGCACATGTCACAGCCCTCAGCACCATGCAGGGTTTGTACTACTGAGATCTCCATCTATACTTGTTAGTGGTGATATCTGATCAGTTATGTGACTACTGACACACCCAACCCTGGAGGACCCCTAGTGACCTAGAGGTGCATAGGTAGACCAAAGCTGTGTTCACACTGTGCAGTTTTTTACTTGCAGGGTAATATTCAATTAGCTATGTAGTATAAGGTATTACACCTGACTCCAGTTAGTGGTGCTAGATGGTCTCCTGCCTTGTTTGCCCCTGTATTATGGGTTTCTATAACTTTCTTTGGTCCTTGGGGATATTCTGGAAGGATGTGTATATTTTTAACCAGTCAGTATGGCAAAAATGCTCCAGGTTTTCCAAAAGTCAGTGGGGTAGAATTATCCAACCCTATGTGTACAGGTACCAAGTCTGATGGGAAATTAGGTGTATACCACACCGGTATTCACACAGCGTGTAGATGGAGCCTTGTGTGTGACCCATCTAACCCAACAGTGATACCCAGCACCTATCCTAGGTGGCCCATATACCTAGACTGTGGAGGTTATATCCTGTGGTGTGTACACTGGTCACATGACTGCATCATATATAGTATATACCAGTGATTGTGATCTACCAGTACAGCTGTCAGCAGGGGCCATTAGATCTCAGGTTGGACTACCAGGCTGCTTACAGAAGTGCCTCTTCCTTGGTTTGTGTGTCACTGTCTCATCATCGTGATTTTTAGTGACTTCCATGTTGGTGGATCGTGTCTGGACCAGGGATTAGTTAGTGTAGGGAGCCCTCAATCCCTGTTGGCCACTGGGCAGTGGAAAGGAGCATTGTGGTCATGTATGGAGAAGGAAGGATTGTGGAGCAGGTTGGTGCCCGATATCAATGGTGGTGCGGGGCATTCGAAAAGTGAGCAAATTGATAGCAAGTGCTTGTCCAGTCTGGTGAGCTAAATAGGGAGGGTCGCAGGTAGGGATCTCCATGTATAACATCCATGTGTCGTAATGATGAGACTGCCCTTTACCTTCCATATAGCCCAGTATTTCTATGTACGTAGTATTCACAGTGAGTGGAAAGTTCCTGCAGTTAGATGAATAGTAAATATGTCGGGCAGGTCTGGTCTATGAATCGTACATTTATGTCCTGGGGTCTTTATTTCTATCGGTAGCGCAGCGTTGTCTGTGCTGTGTACATGGGAAAGTGTCTGCTGTATATTGTCGCGTGTACAAAAACTACTGACAGCAACTGAATGGCAAAAATGTATAAATTGGAGGCCAAAAACTAATAAATTTGCAGGACATATGGTGTCTTTCTCCACTGGATGCTGTAACATGGCGTTATTGTCTTCCTGGAGGCATTGCTTTTAGAGGAGAATATACTGCTACATAAAGGTGTAAGAGACAGCCAATGTTGTCCTAAGCTTTATTTGTCTGTATAAACTGTTAATGTTGAATGTATTTCTGTGATTCTGTTCCTTTAAGACAGCAGCCATTGTAATTGTGACATGATGCTGGAGTGACTCCCCCCCCTTTTATGTCAGCTTGCCTGTTCTGCAGACAGAATGTGAGCAGAGAAGCAGGAAGTGACGAGACAGAGAGCAGCAGCCATCTTAGCAAGTGTTGTATTGAACTGGTGTGGAGATTTTTCTGTACAGCTAAGCTGTATCTTGGTCCAGAGACAAACAGAGTGTAAAGAGACAACAGGACTAGTGAGTCCACGTGAAAGGAACTGTGCTCAGTGGCTGATCAGTGAGACTGACATTGTGACTGTGTATATGGATACCACAGATAGAGACTCGCAGTGCTGTTGATGTACTGGACGGCACCTGCTAAATCCCGGCTTACATCCCAGCTCAGTGTATGGATTCGGCAGGACTGTCAGTGTGCTGAGTGGAATCTGCTGTTGGATTACATTGCATTCAGTTGGTTTCCCTGTCTGTTAAAGAGGACTTCATTTCTCCCAAGATCCTGATAACCGTGAGGAGAGGACGTTTCACTATAAAAGAAAGGACCGACTTTGGGCCCCACCGCGCGCTTCTACGGACTGTAAGCGGTCCACCTGGACCACTGGGGAAAAGGGGGTGCACCCAAATGTGAAGTCAGGGTCAGTTAGGGATAGTTTTGAGTATATTGTTCATTCAGTGTCCATACTGCAGAAGTGGACAGAGTAAAAGTAGAAACCATTGCAGAATTTGCCTTGAAATTCTTCATGCTATATTTTATATTTTGCTTGTCTTTAGCCCTGTCATTTTACCTTTAACTAGCCTTTATTAACTTATAGTAAATATATATTTTTTTTCTTGAACTACCGCGTGTGCGTTCATTTCTGGTTGCGGAGTCCAAACCACCTGCCTTGCTCTCGGTTCACAAAGGCACGATATGGCGGCACACTGACTCTCCATGGGTCAATAATACGGACCTGTAGAGACTGCACACCACAGTATGGGATCTGTGCATGCAGAAATGCAATCTCTGTAAAGCGCTGAGGAATATGTTGGCGCTATACAAATAAGCAAAATAAATAATTAACTAATGGTGTGTGAATTGACTCTTAGGACGCTTTTATCAGGAAGTATTTTGCATCAGTATTAGTAGGGCAAAGCAAGGAGTGAGTAAAAAGTGGGGAAGAAGTAGAAATATTCCCATTATACTTTATTTCTTCATAGAATCCACTTCTGTGTTTGGGATTACAAATACTGACGAAATACTGACCATGTGAAAGTGGCCAGAACCTCATTGTTGGGAATCTTACATACTGTAACAAGGCTAAGCAGAAGTGACCAAGTCATAAAGGGGGTTTCCAGCCACAAAGTGTTTTTCATACTCATGACCTATTCACAGGCTAGGTCACTGGTATTTGGTCGGGGTTGGAAACCTGGACCCTGCACTGATCAGCAGATCTGGTGTCCTCTGAGTGCTGGAAGCTATAGTAGTGCACCAAGCTGGAGGCAGCTCTACGTTTATATAAGTAATAGGTGAAGAGCTGCTGGAAAAAGAATAGTCCAGAAAAGTGCATGGAGTTCAGAAGTTGAATTCACAGAAACCGTATTTTTCTGCCTGTAAAATATGCAGTGTAAACGTACTCTAACTACTTATTCACACAACGGGTTGTTTTTGTAATGGCTGTTTTGAGGACACGTTGGGCCAGATTTATGAAGACTAGTGTTACTCGCGCCAGTCTTCATAGCCCCTGAGCTGGTGGAGGGTGCGACTCCTATATAAGGCCACCGTCTCCTTGTAAATGAGGCTCACCCTCTGCCAGGCTGTGTGTTTTTTTTGGGGGGGGAAAAATGTACTCCATCTCATAGCCTTCCATACATTTCTCCCATAATTTACGCCAGATTTCTGGCGTAAATGATAAATTTTTTGGGGCTAATGGCCCACCCCCTGTCCACCTTACCACGCCCTTTTTTGGCAAAGTGGCAAAATTGGTGCAAAGTTTAAAAAGTTGCAATTTTTGTGCAACTAATTTGTATTGGTGACCTATTCTTAGCATAAGTCTTCAGTTAGAGAGCAGTGTGGGCACCCTTGCTGATCAGCTGCATCCCAGGAAAGAAATGTTAGGCTTATATCATATCAACCTTCACGCCGGGACCCCCATGTTGTGAAAACTGCTGCGTTTTACAGTAGCTTCAAAGTGGATGGAATTCTGACTAATCCCATCCACACATTGCAGAAAAATATCCACAGCGGAAATGCTGCGATTTGAAAAAACTGTGGTTTTGTAAATCGCAGCATGTCAATTACACAATTATTCCTATGGAATTGCTGGTGTTTTCCATATGGGTATAATAGGGGCAGAAAGTCTGCAGTGGAAAACTCTGCGGACTTTCTGTGAAAAGAGATGTGGAAAAAAACGCAATGTGTTTCTGCCACGGTCTTTTCTGTAGCGCTTTTTGGCTCCGGATCGCTACGTGGGGCCTTAGCCTTAAACAGCTGTTCTGTGGGGACCTAGGTGTCCGATGTGATAGAAGCCTAACATTTCTTTCCTGAGATGATACTCTACTTTCTACCCCACCTCCCTACTAAAGTGAGTTTGCAAAAATTTCTGCAACTTTGGTAAATCTGGTGCACAGACAGGCCACTTTCCCATCCACACTTCAGAGGTAGAGTGAGTGGTAAAAATAGGGCTATGGAGTCAGAAAAAAAAAGTAAAAAATAAACTTCTAAATAAAATGATTGATTATTGATATTGTATAATTAATTAGATACATATTTATTGCATATTTATTTTCAAAGAAATTCAATTATTTTTAATGACTTAGAGGATATCTACAGCTTCGCTTTGACCACGGCTGTCAGCCAAGAAATCAAGTCAAATTGTAGAAAAATAGTAGTCATGGCGATCATGTTTTATTTAGAGGCACAGACTGTTGCATTAATATTAGGAGGCCATTATATTCCAATATAATGGCCTCCTAATATTAATGCCACTCTCATTACCTCTGAATATAATGCGCCCTTATTATATTGCCACACAGAGGTACTGTATATGGCAGTATTATTAGGGGGCCATTATATACCAAGCCACTGTGTGTTGGCAGTATTATTAGGGGGTATTGTATGCAGAGGGACTGTGTGTGGCAGTATTAGGGGGCATTATATACAGAGGCATGGTGTGTCGCATCATTATTTATGGGGCATTATATTCAGAGGTTGTTAGTAGGGGCTATTATATTCAGAGGTGCCACTATTAGCAAGGGCATTATGTTCAGAGGTATGGCATTATTATTAGGGCTCATTCATGAAAGTAATAAAGTTGCAGAATTTTTAGTGATGCTAAACAATGTAAAATGTAATCCGAGTGACTCATAAAAGAATGACACAACTGTTTGCACATTATGGCTACACACATGATGACAAAACTTACTGCAGAGATAGACAAGGTAGATCTAAGAAGATGCAAAGATTGATACAGGCATCTGCAGATCAGAGCATGTGCGGTACAGGTATGCTAGTGTGCTCCAGTCCTCTGTGCAACAGGAGATTTCCTTACTGATAACAAGACAAGTAAGGTTAAGTTCAGACAGAATTTTTGTGGGGGATCTGCTGCAAAAATTCAGCCTCCCATTCATTTCAGTGGGAGCCAGATGCTTCATCTTCTGCTAGCAAAACTCTGTGTCAGATTCTGCCCGGACCTCCCATTGAAGTGAATGTGAGTAGGATTTTCTTTGATGCTGACAGGAAGATTTTCACTGCAGTTTTTGCATGGTGGGGGCTAGAAAAAAATTCCAACTGTGCCAGAATCCATGAAGCAGCAACATTAATAGATGTTAAGAACTGAAATAGTTGGAGGTGGTGAAAGGTTATTTGCAGACAGGGCCTCTGAAACACACCCAGGAGAGAGTTTTACATAACCCATTTTATTAAAATAAACATTCTTCAATTTCTAGTCTCCTATCTAGATAATTATTTAGTTGACTGAACAAATGAAAATTGTTCTGCAGCTTTTCAGAAAGCCGGTCATATTTGTTCAGCATGTGGGCTTTTCAAGAATCTGATAAGACATCTATCTCACACTAGATATTTATTATACTCATACCTGTCCATATGTCTGCACCACCAGAACTTTCACTATACCTGCTTGTACTGTTCAGTTCATGCAGTAGCTTTGAAGAAAAAAAAATCAGCATCCTGCTTGATCTTGCCACAGATGCCACGATTTGGGAGTCATTCATCTGGGCTTAATAAGCAGAGGAAAGTCGCAATGGAATACCGATACAGAGACATCGGCATTCTGTTGCAGCAATCCCACGCTCGAATACGGTGGCGGAAAATGAAGAGGAATTTCTTTTTCAGCTGTGTGAACTTAGCCTTGTGTCTCAGTAATCTGCCCCCTTCTGCATTGGTGTGAATGGGTAAAACTCTGTTCACACTAGCATCATGGCTTCCATGCATAACAGAAGCCATGATGCTGTTACAGTTCTGTAGTACAGATCGGAGGGATAGCGGAGCTCTCCTGACTATTGCTGATGGCATCTGTACTAGAGCTGGTTAACTTATTACTTTCTTCTGACTTGGAGCCAGAAACATAATTGCCTTCTGATGAATGGAACGTTCTCGTGGCTGCTCCAAATGAAAATGTCCAACTAATTAAAATAACAATGTAAGACTTTTGTAGGTCAGGGGAAACTTCAGATGGCCCTTTCTAGTCTCACAGACCTTGTAACTGCATTAGGATTCATTATTTGTATAGACAACATTTACTTCACAATGATCCTCTGATACATCATCAATAAATCTCTACTGGTGACATCTGATGTGACCAATAAAGGGAGTCTATCATCAGGACCCTTCATATCAACTCTGCGCATGGGTAGGTTCGGGTCACCTGGATCAAATGTTATTTTTCCCTTGTCAATCGCTGCCTCTGTTCCAGAGATATCAACGTTTTTGCCAATCTGCAAATGAGCTCTTTAAAGCAACGAGGACATTGCCATTGCTCCAAAGACGTAAGTGGCAATAACCTTATTGCTCCAAAGAGCTAATTTGTTTCATACTGTCTATCAATGTAGCACTCCGTTCAATCTCTGTAGGACTGCCGAAGATGGCCGACATCTATTCTAGCAATACACTAGGGGTCCCCAACCACCGATCTGTGGACCAGGACTGGGCCGTTGGGGGGGTCTTTTGCCAGTTTGCGGGGCGGCGGGCTGGTCTCAGTAGACGCGGCTCCCAACACATTATGTGGGGCGGGTCAGCAATCTGGCCACAGTGTCATGGCTCCTGGCGGGGTCCTGGTCTACAGCACTGTACACCGAGGTCCCACCAGCACCCCTGGTCTACAGCACTGTTTGGTGTATAACCCCTGCCCCCAAACTGCTCTCCCCGGGCTGTGGTGCAAAAAAGGTTGGGGACCACTGCACTAGATGATGAATGGAGTAGCAGACCTCTTGATGCTCCATTTAGGTGGAGAATGAGACTCCTGTTGCAAGTGGTTGGACCCCCATTGATCAGTTATTTTTAATCCTGTGAGTGGGGGAATAACTTTTAAAGCTGGTGCAACCACTTTAGCTAATGTAAGAATGGCACATGTGTAGACTTTGCACTAGATGGAAGCAACAAGCCACCAAATGCAGAAGACAAGGAGCAGTGTACATGGAGCTGTATGGGGTTACAACCACCCCAAACTCCATCTTCTTCCACTTCACTGCAGGATGTCTTTAAAAAACCTAGTGTGTGCTTCTTCTGCATCAGTCCCTGTTAGCGGATTACTTGGTCCTAGGCTGCTGCGTCTTCCCTAAAGTGGGCAAATTGCTGGGGCATGGGAGTCAAGTACTTTGTGGGCATAGAGGTGATTCTCTGAGGGGGAGGCTATGGGATTCTTGCAGTGACTGGTTGCTGGGGAGGGAAGGGGTCTGTAGCACTGCTATGACTAATAGTGTTGGAGTAGACTTGCTGTAACTACTAGGATACATCATTTTCTGGTGTGACTATTGGGGCACAAAGGGTTTAGAGCGCCTGTAGTCACTTCAGAAAATGGCGGTGGAAAGTTATCTGCTGTGCAGCAATTGCTTCTCTTCCACGTTATGTTGATCCAGGCCCCCAGTGTCTGTTTTTCAGCAAAGGTTCACACAGAGAAATTTATGGTAGTTTTTTCACCTCAAATTCCTCTCAATATTCTGGCCCTGTGGAACCTGTGGTGGAAAGCCAAAGCCAAGCCGTGGTTTTCTGTCGTGGGTTTGCACTCTGAATAGCGTCAGATACAATGGGGCTTATCCGTGTGAACCTCGCACTGCAGGTTCTTTGACTGAATCTGTTGCAGAGTCCTCAACAAGATAAGTGGGGCGCTCCTATGTTCAGTATGATGAATAAAAGAAGCGCCCATTACTGCCTCTCATTGAAAACAATGGGTGTGCAGATTCTGGCCAGAGATCAGCGCTGATTTTGAGGTGGAATCTGCTTCGTAATTGACTCCAGATTCCTCTGTGTGAACCGCGCCTAATACAGTAATTCCTAGCTGTTGCTTTTGGCTTCGAAGCTTGACTAGATGTATCCAGGGATTCTTGTAATCCGTTCCCAACACACTCAAGTTGAAACGCATCTACTCCTACTCTGCCTTGTGAAGAGATAAATACACAAATGCAGTTCTCGCTAAAGCGACACGGCCTGTTATTAGTTTTACTCCCCCAAGACTGATTTATTTTTATCCCTCGTCTTTACACGGATGCACTTATATCTATTCATCTTGGAGCACCACCAGATTCTCAGCTCTCTGCTGAGACCAAAAATAAAACTCATTAATTTTTTTTTTTTCTTTTCACAAAGTGCGAATGTTTATGATCAATGGCCCAGATTTACTACTGTGGTTATGGCAAGACATTGGAATAAACGTGGCACATCTTTGATGCGTCCCAATGCATTTAGTTTTGGCAAAAATTTTCCAACTTGCTAAACATGTGGGTTAGAAAAAGGGGACATAGCTTAAATGCACCAAAAGGTGCTAAAATTGTGTTGCAAAATTCTGGCTTAAAGTAAGTCAACTAGAAGGTGGTATAGGTGTAGACTAGACAGTGTAAAGATACATCAGTTTTATCATCCAGCATCAGTCACTGTGATAAATCTGGTGTATTTTCAGACTGTCTAATTATTGGTAAATCTGAGCTAATGTCTTCTGTACACTAACAATCTGATCTCTTAAGCTGATCATACACTGTAGATGGCTGTCAGCTGATGGCTGTGCCCCCTTCTCTACATGGCGCGCTTCAGTTCCCACTTTGGAATGGGGAGTAACTTGCTGTCAGATGCCTCTAATCCCCTGAGAGAACACAAGGATTGGCCATGTTGAAAGCCGCCTGCCTGATCATTCTGATTTCTGCCTTCTGGGGATAGTTAAGAGATCCCTTAGGCATTAGTACCAGTGGCCTTAGAAACCCACCACTGGGCCGCAACCCTTTGGTTGGGAGGATGAACATTGCTTTCATGAAACATTATCAGCTTTCTTAGGATATGTTTCCTCTTTTGGTACAAATTATTTGGTAGCGGTGCCCTGACATATATCTAATTTTTTTTTTTTTTTTCTTGCCAAGGGTGCCCTGAGTTAGATGGCTGGCCGGTTTGTCCAATATTCACTATGGCTCCATACTTATCAACCCTTGATTGACCAGTCATAACATCCATGGATATCCTAGTGAGAATGTAACTGGTCATAGGCTGCCCTGTTGGAGTACTGGTCTACAAGCTTAACCCGTAGACTCGGACATGGCCTTTTAGAATCCTTAAAGGGAACCTGTCACTAGGTTTAGAACCCCTAATCTAGCAGCATGTCCTTGGATTAGGGCTCTAATCCTAGTTCTGTCCATTTTCATCGGTCCAGGACTCCTCTCTGGCAGCTCTTGGAACATGCCCAGGTGAAGCCGCGAAGTATACACCTGGTGCATGCTGTTGTAGGGGCCCCAAACTGGTGTAAGGCTTCCTTTAATACGTAGTATAAAAGTTTCTGTGTCAGTACTTATAGCAAATGATAACTGATATAAATCATGCAACTTTCTATGAATTTAGTTCTCAAACTGACAGCACTGTATGGAGTTGTCTGTGTGTATACATATATAAATATATAATATACAATCTATAAAATCTCCATGTAGGGACCCTAGTGGTGTACGTAGTATGCACATGGTCTTGAATCGTTGTCATTCATTCCCTCCCCCTCCACGTTAATATTGCTTTCCCCTCGTGTTTGGCTCTTCCTATCAGCTCATTTCTTACATCTTAAAGCCGCAGTGCAGAGTAATCTGCTCCGTACATCAGGCACACCACTCCTTGTGACGTCTGTACTCCGCAGAGAAGAGCTTCTTTGTAGCTGTGGTGTAAGATGTGGAATTCCATAGTCACTTGGCAAGCATGTGCTGGAGCCTAAACAAAGTGGAAAGTCTGGGGGTGGAGGGGGGTAACGTGCAACTTTGTCAAATGTATTTAATAGTTTATATGAAAAATACTGACTTTTGGCTTTTTTTTTTTCCCTCCTCCAGCAGCGACCCTGACAGCAGAAGACTGACAAAATAGTCCAGCGCTGCAGCAATAATATTCCGCCCTGTAGTGATGCCTTTAGCTGAAGAAAACCTCCTCTCAGGAGACCCTCCGCTAATCCTTCCAGTGGTTATCATAGGTATGTCAATGAGCCATGAGATAGACAGATAATTATTTTATTTTTTTAATTTATCTTTTTTAATTAATAAACCGTGTGATCATAAACTCCCGCTTATGTGAAACTACAACTCTCTCATGACCTGACAGCCACAGATACTGACAATATGGGGATTGGCACAAACAAATCAGTCTTTGCTAGTAAATGGGTTTAGGACAGTGGTAGGCATCCTTCGCCACTCCAGCTGTTGTAAAACTACAACTCCCAGCATGTATACTTGCTCTGCTGTTCTTGGAACTCCCATGGAAGTGAATGGAGCATGTTGGGAGTTGTAGTTTCAAAGCAGCTGGAGTGCCAAGGATTGCTGACCCCTGCTCTAGGAAATACTTTATGCCTCAGATTATTAAATATATTTTTTTTTTCTAGCATTAAAGCGTACCTAAACTTACAATGTTTTATTTTCTGGCAACATTTGTCATTAATAATTTTTGTAGTATAATTTGTTATAGGGATTGTCCAGAATCTGCAGGTAACTGATACTGCTGACCAATCCACAGGATACTTTGAGTATCAGTACAGTTGGGGTTTACCACCCAGACCTGTCCCGATAATCTTTTTTTGGCCGCTGGAAGCCATATACTAGATATATGGCTAGGAGCAGGGCTGCAGTTCCATGTTCCAGTGCTACAGTGTACAGAGCTCTGTACACTGTATACAGCTTCTGGTCCGTACTGTGTAGTGATGGCACCCGGAACTGCAGTTCTAGTCCAGTCACTTGAATAGGAGCAGGGTTACTTCTGGCTGTATACCTAGTATATGGCTTCTGGCGACCAATAGAGATAATCGGGATGGGATTCAGGTGTCATACCCTGACTTATTTGATACTGATGACCTATCCTGTGGATGGCTCATCAGTATCAATTACCTTCAAATATAGGCAGCTTCTGATTGTAAGTACAGGAAAGAACAGTTGTAATACAGAGATGCTGAGTACGAAGGGGGGTCAATTCAAACACTTCTATCTTGGGGATTATAAAACCTAGAACTGTGGTTCTGGTGTCGTGTGAAAGATAAGATTCTCATCTTTCATATGGCACAGAGCTCTGTGTTTAAGATTTCCAGAGATCTCCAGTTGAGAACACAGTTGGGATTTATATATTTATAAAAATAAAGTTAGAACTTGGTGCCAAATGAAAGATCTGAATCTCCTTTCACATGTCACCAGAACCATGGTTCCATTGTTTTTATAATACCTGAG
Source organism: Leptodactylus fallax (assembly GCA_947044405.1). Classification (NCBI taxonomy): domain Eukaryota; kingdom Metazoa; phylum Chordata; class Amphibia; order Anura; family Leptodactylidae; genus Leptodactylus; species Leptodactylus fallax. The sequence goes on from CAMRHE010000057.1 coordinate 1,388,783, forward strand.
CTATGAGTGTTTAATCCCTCTTCAGAGTGACACCCATATTGATGAGAATGTTGATGCGCTGTGTATATTCTTCTCTCCAAGCCATGCGCTGCACTAGTCCCAACACAGCCTGTTTGGAACGTTTATCAGCAGCTACAGATAAACAGAACAGCTGGTACAATGTACTGTAGACTGGAAAATCTATACAGCTTGTACTAATGTAACATATGCATTTTTCCATTCTAGGAAATGGACCATCTGGAATTTGCTTGTCATACATGTTGTCTGGATACAGGCCTTATCTAGCTCCTGAAGCTTTACATCCAAATCCCATTCTCCACAGTAAACTAGAAGAAGCAAGACACCTTTCTATCCCTGAGCAGGTAGAGCTACATCTGACAATTGTACTGGAGGTCTGCGGTCTGTACATCTGAAACCCCCCCTTTTACGTTTGAGAGGAGCGGGATTGCTTTTATCTCCTCCAACTCTTGGGGCAGCTCCACTCATTCTGGGGCAGTTGGAATTTTTTTCACTAGCCCTCATCGTTCTCCAGAAATCTGTTATTTTCAGCACAATTCGGCTCACTACTGTCAGGTGGGCAGTCCTTAGACATTCTGCTCCAGCACAGGACTGCCCAACTGACAATAGAGAGGATAATTATACTGTACATAACAGAAATGATTGCTCGGGAATGGTAGGGGCTAGAGAAAAAATTCCATCTGCACCAAAATCAGTGGCCTATTGTAGGATGCAAAGGGTTTCAGTTGGAGGTGGTGAAAGATAACCTTTAATATGGGATATATTCTCAAGCAAACTGCCACACTAGAGGTCTAGTGACTGGTTTAAAGAGCTCCAAACACTTTCAGTAGCTGTTCGCAAAGTGCTTATTTGAATGAAAGTTATTCCTACTGATCTCCCTCCCCCAATACACATGTATGTTTAGCTTGGCTCCATAGGGAGAAGGGTGTAAGCTGCTGGCAGGCAGTGGCTTTCTCTTCTAAGAGCAAAAGGATGGGTCGTGTAATATTCTACATGCCCAATTCTTGTTTTCTTGGGGGGAAAACTGTGACACCCCATATATATCAGTCAACCAGCTCCACCAAAATAGTTGGGTGATTTGATCAACAAAATATAATGTGCATGGGCAGCGTTAATAACCTTAAACTGTGCATCTTAGTCTATTGTGCCATCCATTGCAGGATTTGGAATACTTGTCGGAAGGATTGGAGGGTCGCTCATCTAACCCTGTTGCTGTATTGTTTGATACACTTCTGCACCCAAATGCTGATTTTGGTTACGATTACCCATCTGTACTGCAGTGGAAGTTGGAGCAAGAACACTACATTCCTCATATAGTATTAGGGAAGGGGCCCCCAGGCGGAGCCTGGCATGTAAGTACAAGTTATTTTTTATATATATCGTACCTGCAGAGGAATGCATATTGGAGTAAAGTTATAAGAGTATAATATATACCGCTATACATTTAACTCCATATGAAGACTGTATGCAGTAAACTCTGCCTAGTGGTGACCTATATGTGAAAGATCAACCAATTCTGGACCAAAAAATGAAATGTGAATATACCCTATCTGGTCAGGACCCGGGAGCTACAGCGCACTGCATAATTCTATACCCTTTATTTCATATATTATTGTTTATCTTGCTCTTTCTAGGATATGGAAGGGTCCATCTTGACTCTCAGTCTTGGAGACTGGATGGAGTTACCTGGACTAAAGTTTAAAGACTGGGCCATGGGTAAGAGAAGGTGAGTACCTGCTCTTGTGTGGTCAGATTTGGTGAACCACAGTGGCCTGCAAATACTTCAGTGTTAATGCTCCCGAGAACCACCTCAATATAATAAGTTAGATGTTGTTCCACCAATACATGTCATGTTCATTCTATAGATTGTAACAATGACCGATGTTTGCCTTCTATATGCTGCTAAAAAAAAAAAAAGTTTTGCGACATTCACATGTACAGTATTGTGCCACCTGGTGTTTAAAGTGTGCAGCAATATGCATGTCCACCGAATGACATGAGTGTTGGGGACACACATACTCAGTTAATCTCTGGTGGGGCAAAAAACCCCTCTAATACTAGAAATACTGTAAATTATCTGATTCCGGGAATAGTTTCCATAGATTGTAATGATCTCTGGTGTCTTTTGCTTCTTCCATGTAGAAATATAAAGAGTGACCGGGCGACACCAGCCGAAGTAGCGTCTTATTACAAACATTTTGTGAAACTTATGGGAATTCAGAGAAACTTTATAGACAACACCTACATCACTTCTGTGGTACGACCTTACCGGGAACCAGACGACTCTGTAAGTGAGAATTCTGAAGATGCCCCATGTGAAGAAACTCACATTGATAAAGAAAATGAGGCTGCACTCAAGAAGAACTGGGAAATTCATGGATATCGGAGGCAGGCGGATGGTTCTCACCAACCTTTCTGTCTCTTTGCGGAAAATCTTGTTCTTGCCACAGGAACATTTGATTCTCCAGCTCGGCTGGAAGTGCATGGAGAAAATCTTCCATATGTTTCGCATTCAATTGCAGAATTTGAAGACGCTGTGGGGAAAGGAAGGCTGAGTGGAGTGGTAGATCCCGTCTTAATTGTAGGAGCTGGGCTGACCGCAGCCGATGCTGTTTTATGCGCACACAACAATAATATTCCAGTAATTCACGCTTTCCGTCGAAGACTCAACGATCCAAATCTAATTTTTAAACAATTGCCCAAAAAACTGTATCCAGAATATCACAAGGTGTACCACATGATGTGCACACAAGTCCCTTCTGCTGCTTCCAGCTTGCATCCCTCTTATACAAGTTATCCTGAGCACTTTGTACTTTCTTTCAAGCCAGACATGAAGTGTGTCCTTCAGAGCACCAGTGGACTCAAGAAGGTCGTAAAGATCTCAATGGCTTTAGTCTTGATCGGGTCTCATCCAAACCTCTTTTTCTTAAAAGAACAAGGTCTGAGTTTAGGACACCATCACAATGAGCCGATCACTTGCAAAGGAAACCCCATGGAAATTGATCCGTACACATACGAATCTTGTAAGGAACCAAGTCTGTTTGGCCTTGGACCTCTAGTTGGTGACAATTTCATTAGGTTTCTGAAGGGTGGCACACTTGCCATAACAAGATGTATAGAAATGAGGCAGAAGACAAGACATCGAAATGTGGGAAGCAGCAGTGAGGATGGGGTGTCTTAAGGTCCTACGTTCTTTCTTTTGGTGCATTTATTGCTCCCTAACCCCCTTCCATGATCTGCAAGCTTGCAGATTCCATCAGTATGTGTTTTTGCACAGTGCAATGTATTTCATATTCTATGGCAAGACTGAAATAAAGTGCTGCTTTTGTAGAAGATCCAGTCTACCTTAGAGGACTAACCAGATTTTACAATGTCTTATGTCTCTTTAGCTCTTGTGCAGCTGGTTATATTTACATACTGATACTTTTATTTTTTTGCATTTTTCAGCCTCTTATTTCATTCCTTGGTATGTTCTGAATTTAATCTATCGGAGTTAAGTGTTGTTGGGCTGTAGAAATATAGCAACATGGAAGTCTGTCCTTCCATCATGTTGTGTGAAAATTTTGTATAGTTTGACAACGCTAACCGTTGTATATTTAGGGAATGTGAACTAACCCATTGCATTTAGCTTGTTCTCGACCCAGGATTTACATAGAAGTACACGCTACCAGTTAAGGATGTTGGGGTATTAAAGTGCTCTTATCAAATCGATCCTGATAAACTTTTAGAATGTCACCGACGTGAAGTACTGGTGGTTGTTCAGGTCCAGGCTTGTCGTCTTAGAATTTTAGACTTTTGCATTATGTAAGACTGTCCACATACATTTCTCAACATTTAAGCTGGAGTAGAAGGTTTTAAATTTCACATTCCTTAAATTTTCAAGTGTTTTATATAGTGCTGGATTTGGGGTAGTTGGGTTTATATATTAAATATTGATGCACAGTACTTGTGCAAGTACAAAAGGTCCCCCTTTAAGGGACAATTTTGGGTGGAGTAGGGGGTTTCGCCTATTTTGGGTGTAGTTGTTTTTTTTTTTTAATATATGATTTTTGATATTGTATAACTAGTTGCATAGTTGGATATTCACTTTCACAGGACTTTAATCACTAGATGTTTTTTTTTGAGGGGGGGGAATTGGAGGATCTTTATGCTTCTGACTGACCACAGCTCTAAGCCATTTAGGATGGAGTCGGGCTGTGGAAAAATAGGAGCCGGTGGGTTAGCCTGCCGCCTCCACAGTCCTGGTATTTCATGGTTACCATAATGTTGTCTTAGTTTATAGGATCCTGATACTGCCCATGTGATCCCACCTCTCTGCTTCCATTTTCTTTGTAGATTATATGCCATACATCTCTATTTTTCATTCCCAATGTAGATGTGATCACTTATAATGGGCCAGCTCTAGTACTAAATATAGAATGCTCAGTTCAAGACCATACTACGCGGCCCATATACATGACGATGCTGGGACCAAAGAGGTTTACTGGGCAGGTACAAACAACTGAGAAGTGAGGGCACAAGGGGTATAGTTGGAGCTTGGGGCTCACTGCTGGAACTGACATAGCAATGAACCAGCGGATACGGAGAGCAAACGGCATGTACCAGGTAAACTGGGTAGATTAAGAAATAAAAATAAACTTGAATTTGTAAGTAAAATCTTATTTCATTAGTACTTTGCCTTTTTAACCACTTGTTGAGGATATTTCCACTCCAAAAAGCACCCTTTAAAACCTTACATATTCCTGTATGTTTGAAGAATGTATAAAAAGATGCAGAAAGTCTTTCCAGTTCGCATTATTAGCTTTGTGAATAGATAGGTGGGGGATGTAAAGCTACCTATAATGAATAAATTAGAGCTTTGGACCCATTTATAGAGGACCTTTCACCAACTCCACCAACTCTGCTTTTCTACATCCTTTAATGGGTGCCGTTCCACTAATTCTGGCACAGCTAGAATTTTTTTTTTCTCTAGCCCCCAATGTTCCTGAGCAATTGGTTTAGTTTTGGTTCCCAGTATGCTAATTGGGCTCTGTACTGTTAAAAGGGTGGTGTCAGACATGAGGGGTGTGATTCTGAACTGACACTGTTCAGTCAGAGCTCAGAATCATGGTCCTTGTCTGCTGTGGCCAAGACCAGCCACTTGATAGAGAGCCTAGATGGCATATCAGATACCAAAACTAACTGCACTGATTGTTTGGGAATGGTGGGGGCTACATCAAAATAATTTCAACAGATGCAAAAATGGAGTAGGTGGAGATCGTAAAAAGGTCCACTTTAATAGTAGACCACAATTACTGGGTCCATTAACTATTAGATGTCAAAGCAAAGGGTTTTTGTTTTGTTTTTTCTCCAGGAAAATTCTGTAGTTATTCCCAATGGGGATTGCAGTAGCTTGAAACTTTTAGAATCCTCTGCATCTCCTGTACTGATCTCCTGATCCACAGAGGAGAGAGGACAATGAAATTTGTGCAGTATTTGCTGAGCTAGTACACAGTCTAAGCCTGTGTATGCTATAATATGGGACTTTTCTGCCAATTAAGTGCCCTAATATATAATATAACATATCATACCATTAATAGTATGGTGGCCTGTGTCTATTTCACTAGACACAAATATGGTCCGGAGCACTTTACCCACAGTGATGTGTCTAGTCGTGGATACGACTGTGTAGGTCAGTAACTTTTTTATAGATGTGATCTGTGAAATTAAGAAGAAAAATTGTGGTTGAGCTGGCTATAGCCATGGAATGGCTTTTTTCCACTCAAATTATGTTACTAAGTGGCATTAAAAATGCCTGCCAGGCACTTATCTTTGTTTGTCCATGTAGAAAAATTACCCAACCCATTTGCCCAGGATGGTTAGCCTGTCAGTGGAGGAGACTTCAAGATGGCTTTTTGGAGCAATCTCCTGATAGTTTTAGACTGATGTAATTCAGGTGAATGGGACTTGGCTGCAATACCAGACCCAGCCATTGTACATGTGTGGTGCTGTTTAGAGGGGTGGCCACACCATTTCTCTAAACTCTTACTATCTACTTTAAAATTGCTTGTACCTGATAAATCAGAGTGGTTTGTGACTTCTGTTTTGTCTGTCCCTGAACGGTTGGACATTTCTGCAGAAGTTTAAGTTGCATGTTGTACCTTTTGCCCATAGAGATTAGTAGAAGTTGTATGCGTAGGCCTGGCCTAAGTGAATGTTTTTCCTGCTGCAGTGTTCAGTCCACTGAACCTTATGTACTAGAAGTACAGAACCCCTATGCCTTGCAGAAGATGGTTTGAAACCATTCTCCTGAGTCTCAGTTTACTATGTTGTTGCATTTTCCACTATATTAGAACTTATTACATTCCTTTTTGTTTGTATGTAACCTGTTAGGATATGTAATGTTTAGATGGATGAACCTTAGAAAGCCCAAAATGTGTAATGTCTGCCATGATCATTATAGTTTCTCTGTGAAACATCTGTACACTACTCACACATAATGCTGTGTAAAGTTGAAAATCTATTCAGATGCTGTATGTAACAATTTGCTGTGCAAAATATGGTTGTTGAAATGCAACTTTATATTATGCAATATAAAATTATATGAAGAAAAAACCTGCCTTGTCTCTTCTTCATCAAAGTGACTATCCTGTATCTAGGGTCTCACCTGATGTTCTCCTAGCTCCAGAGTAATCTTTCATTCCCTTATCTTGTACAGCTCTGTACTGTACATTTGTTTCGATGCTACCAGGGGTTGCTCTGATGATCTCTTAGCATCTTAGTTATCTCCTCTCTCTGTATTAAGGCAAGGGCTATCACACAAGCAGATTTACACGAGATAATTGAAGATCAGAAAACGCCTTTAGCCCAGGGCCGCATGTTGCGAAGCAGCTTTTTACATTACCTGCAAAGTGAATGGGATTCTGGCTAATCCACATATAGCAAAAAATATGCAGCGGAAATGCTGCGATTTAAAAAAATTCTTGCGTTTTTGTAAATCACAGCGTGTCAATTATACCTAAGGAAACACTGGCGGTTTCCGTATAGGTATAATAGAGGCAGAAAGTTCATAAGAGTAAAACGCTGCGGTCTTTTCCACAGCATTTTTTTTTTTTTTTAGCTGCGGCTCACTGCATGGGGCCTTAGCCTAAGGCCCCACTTTGAAAGGTTTTTGGTTTTTTTTGACTACAAAAGGAACAGGAAATATGTAGGAAGTATACCAACGAAAAGATATGAAGACCCCCCACTACAATCCCACCAACCATACCCTTCCTGGTAAGTTTAGATGGACGTCCACATTACATAGTGTAACCATAAAGTGGCAAAAATGGAAGACTTGGTCAACAGAAGAGGCATTGCCCTAAATACAGGGGGCAAATAACCTGTTGTCTATGGTACAGTATATGTATGGAAGCCTCAGACATGACTGCCTATAGGCAGCCACTTCACTGACTCCAGGTAATGATCCCATGACACAATGCTCACCCGCCAATGTTAATAAACGTTTATTTGTATTATATAACATGTCTTCTTAATCCTATAGTCTCCTTATCGTCGTCTTTTGTCTGTTCTAGGATTATACCTGTAGAAACAAAATAAACCAAAATTCAATTTACAATGTAATACATTATATTGGTCATAAATAAACTAGAAGTATGCAAAGAAAAAAAGACATGGATAGTGCAAAGTCTGTAGTAAACCACTGAGGAGTGAGAATAGTATTTTTTTGGAACTAAGATTGTACAGTGTTACCATCCTGCCTTATCTGATAGTCTTTAGGATTTCCAAAAATGCACATGTCAGTATTACCAAACCTCAGTCCAGAGTATAGGAAGTTGTGACACTGACTTTGTGTGTGTTCACTGGCATCGGTTGCTTCAATGCTGTATATTGCAACACATCCCAAAATGCCTAATGCAGACAGACAAACCAGGAACACTTTTTTTTGTATTTTTGGGGAAAAAAAAAAAAATTTTTTTTTTTTTTATTAACCATTTTATTACTGAGGCAGGAGATAAAAATGTAACTATACAGCTTTAGACCACTTTTGAACAGAGTGTCACCAGACCCAGCATATCAACCCAGCCCTGCACATAGATAGGTTAGTCACATGAATCAAAGAGTATTTTCTCCTTGTGAATTGATGCCTCCATTTCCAAGATATCACCATTTTTGTCAATATGCAAATGAGCTCTTTGGAACAATGAGAATATTGCTGTTGCAACACAGAGGTAAGTGGCACGCCCTCATTGCTCCATTAGCTCATTTGCATATTGGCAAAAGCTGCAATATCTCAGCAATAGAGGCTCTGATTCACAAGAGAAGAACGCTTTTAAATTCAGGTGACCATAACCTATCTATCTGCAGGTCTGGGTTCAGCTGATAGACCTCCTTTAACTGCTCATACAATTATGGGGTGCTAGAGTACCTTGACATGCCTCTGATTTCATATAGAGGTTATTTTTCCTGTTGGATAGCATAGTATAGAAATACACAGTATAAGTCTCTGTACAGCACCCTATATGTGATGTATGCAAGAAGCCATAGGCTAGAGGGTATGTGCAAATGTACTGGATCTGCTGGAAAAAAAATTCTGTAGCAAATATGAAATGAAAATCTGCAGTTGGTGCAAATTTTTTAATTTTCTGTAAAAAGGTATCTAAAAATAAATGAAAATAAGAGACAATCCAGTAAGAAATTACAATAATAGCAAGTATGTAGTTTAGGCATGAGGTGTGCAAAACAGAACACATGGCCATTTTTGTGTCTATTCAGCACTAGGGCTTGGATGGACATGCCCCCTATTGTTACGGCTCTGGCCATATGTAGACCATTTAGAAACCACAAGCAATAAGTCTGTATAAAATAAGCAGTGTGACGTGTCAGGACTTAGCAATGCTTCTCCTACAATAAAGTGATTAAGCATCTTCTCCTTCCTTAGATCCCATTTACTTAGCTCTATGTGCTTAGGCAGGGACACGCAGCAGCCACATTGCATCATGACTTAGCAGGGAATATAATTGTAGCCGGCCGTGGTTTCCAAGCAACTCCCGATTATCTTTCATAGACGACAGGAAGGAAAAGGCAAACAAACCACTGAAAATAACCTGCCGTGCCGGCCGTGACAAGAGCTTAATGTATAGTGCAGCGCACGGCAGCCGCTGTCTGGTACACATAATGAGGGCTTTATTGTCTTGCTGTTGCTTCAGTAATATAATTGCCAATTTCTATGACGATGACACGTAACCTGAATCATGCTTTACAGGATTACCCTCGCTAATGTCATGGCCCTGATGCTAGTGTCGCCCCCTCATCACAAGTCTTCGATTTTATTTTTTGTTGGGTGCTCCCAGATAAATACCAATGTCAACTGTCAGCTCCCCGTTCCACCTTTTACTCTGCCATAGGTGGCTTAGCATAGGCAGGTGCAATGATGTCACCTCATCCTGCCAGCCTGTGCTGGGGGTCTATTCTTGTTTGGTGTCATGCAGGCAGGAAGAGGCCTTGTATGGGGGCAGCATTATTGTGGAGGACTCAAATGAAAAACATTTGTAATGGGATTTCTCACACAAGGGACTCAAAGTGCAGGGAGAGTTGTAGAGTAGGCGAGTTAGTGGCTGCCATACAGGCGAACATCCCCAATACCCAAGGGTCTGCTGTCTTACGGGAAGCCAATTTTATCTGTCACTATATGTTTGGTGTGTGGGAAGAAACCGGAGTACCCAGAGGAACCAAACTTAAACAGGGAGAACATACAGAGTCGATGCAGATGTTGCCCTTGATCAGACACAATACTAGGACCGCGCTACACTATTACTGTATTGTGGGGAATTACGCTCACAAAACCCGAATAAAACATATAATTAAATCTATATTAGAAGTGACTATAATGGGATACTGATGACAATAACAGACATGTATAGCCCGCGATTGCTTTCCATAGACTAACTAAGAAAGGAAATCTCTGGTACTTCACTGACCCATTAGTCATAATAGCACTAGCGTAACGTACATTATCCATAACCGTGTGTGGAAAATCCATTACAAGCTTTCATGGACTTGTGTGATTTACCTTGAGAGATAGAATTTCAGAGAAAATTGATTTTACACACAAACTATAAAAAATAAATAAACCAAACAAATACCTGTCACCTACAGTGCCTTGCCAAAGTATTCGGCCCCCTTGAACTTTTCAACCTTTTGCCACATTTCAGGCTTCAAACATAAGGATATAAAATTTTTATTTTTTGGTGAAGAATCAACAAGTGGGACACAATTGTGAAGTGGAATGAAATTTATTGGATATTTTAAACTTTTGTAAAAAATAAACTGAAAAGTGGGATGTGCCAAATTATTCGGCCCCCTTAAGTTAATACTTTGTAGCGCCACCTTTTGCTGCGATTACAGCTGCAAGTCACTTGGGGTATGTCTCTATCAGTTTTGCACATCGAGAGACTGAAATTCTTGCCCATTCTTACTTGGAAAACAGCTGGAGCTCAGTGAGGTTGGATGGAGAGCGTTTGTGAACAGCAGTTTTCAGCTCTTTCCACAGATTCTCGATTGGATTCAGGTCTGGACTTTGACTTGGCCATTCTAACACCTGGATACGTTTATTTGTGAACCATTCCATTGTAGATTATGCTTTATGTTTGGGATCATTGTCTTGTTGGAAGATAAATCTCCGTCCCAGTCTCAGGTCTTTTGCAGACTCCAACAGGTTTTCTTCTAGAATGGTCCTGTATTTGGCTCCATTCATCTTCCCATCAATTTTAACCATAGAAAGAAAAGCAGGCCCAAACCATGATGCTGCCACCACCATGTGTGACAGTGGGGATGGCGTGTTCAGGGTGATGAGCTGTGTTGCTTTTACGCCAAACATATCGTTTTACATTGTGGCCAAAAAGTTCGATTTTGGTTTCATCTGACCAGAGCACCTTCTTCCACATGTTTGGTGTGTCTCCCAGGTGGCTTGTGGCAAACTTTAAACCAGACTTTTTATGGATATCTTTGAGAAATGGCTTTCTTCTTGCCACTCTTCCATAAAGGCCAGATTTGTGCAGTGTACGACTGATTGTTGTCCTATGGACAGACTCTCCCACCTCAGCTGTAGATCTCTGCAGTTCATCCAGAGTGATCATGGGCCTCTTGGCTGCATCTCTGATCAGTCTTCTCCTTGTTTGAGATGAAAGTTTAGAGGGACGGCCGGGTCTTGGTAGATTTGCAGTGGTCTGATACTCCTTCCATTTCAATATGATCGCTTGCACAGTGCTCCTTGGGATGTTTAAAGTTTGGGAAATCTTTTTGTATCCAAATCCGGCTTTAAACTTCTCCACAACAGTATCACGGACCTGCCTGGTGTGTTCCTTGGTCTTCATGATGCTCTCTGCGCTTTAAACAGAACCCTGAGACTATCACAGAGCAGGTGCATTTATACGGAGACTTGATTACACACAGGTGGATTATATTTATCATCATCAGTCATTTAGGACAACATTGGATCATTCAGAGATCCTCACTGAACTTCTGGAGTGAGTTTGCTGCACTGAAAGTAAAAGAGCCAAATAATATTGCACACCCCACTTTTCAGTTTTTTATTTTTTACAAAAGTTTAAAATAACCAATAAATTTAGTTCCTCTTCACAATTGTGTCCCACTTGTTGTTGATTCTTCACCAAAAAATTAAAATTTTATATCTTAATGTTTGAAGCCTGAAATGTGGCAAAAGGTTGAAAAGTTCAAGGGGGCCGAATACTTTCGCAAGGCACTGTAAGTGTGGGATACTAAACCTTATGGACTGGTGGTTTAGTGTCCCCAATATCCTGAGACAAAGCCTCTTTGTGTCTGGTACAATTGCCAGCTTCAGTACTGTACACAGATTGCACAGACCGCCGGGTGCTGTCACGTCTATCTTCAGGCAGCCCCCGGCACTGAAGAAATTTTAAGGGAGCCAGATGAAAAAAAATGCAAGTAGCGTTCTTCCATCCAGCTGAGGCACAGATCCAGCACTAGAACTGATGCCTCTTGTGCCAGAACTGATCCCATAGAAAAGTATGGGGTCCATTCTGGCATCAGTTTCCCTCCTTAGCTGCGTTGTACCTATGTGAAAGCTCCTTAACTCCTGGAGCGACAAAAAAACAAGTCTGAATAGTAGGATCCTCACAAACCACTAAGCCCCTTATAGCTTATATCCCCCTTAAATGGGCTATTGGGGATATAGCACAGTGTAGTTACAATCAAAAACAGCGACTCTCACTGCGCCTCCATTTTACGTGTTTCAGCCTCTTATAGCTGATAACTTGTACAAGTTCAGTGGGGTCTTGGATAACTGTCTTGAAAGTAAAAATATCACAGGTTATTGGAACTAGAATTTTTGGGATCTGTTGTTGATCCCAACATTTAGTCCAATTGAGTTGGGAAGAAATTTTTCTCTCTGATGAGGCCTATAAAAGTACAGGCTATAGAGAGGTCTTCTGACGTCATAGAAATATGTTATTATGTGTGAATATTCCCAGAACAGGAAATATAAAAACCACAGTATTGATCATAGGGCAGGGATTTTCATTGATTTAGTGCCAGTAAACCCATTGTAGAACGCTCCAAAAAGTCACTGGCCCAACCGCACCTCCAAAAATCATTACAAGATGTGGAAAGAAGACAAAGCCTTTCCAACATCAAATAGATAAGTTCCAGGGTGTATGCTTATTTTCCAGTGGAAGAATTTAGAGATTCAGCCAGAAGCTGCTTAAACCTGGCACGACTTTTATTAGACTTTATGTAACAGGGAATAATGCAATGATGGAGGAGGGAGTCTGTGGTTTAGGATTCACAGAAGTATGCCTGGGGATGTTTAAAAAGAACACATTAACAGGACTCACCTGAAAAGATCATCAGCCAGTGACTGTTCTCGGGCTTGTTGAGTTTGCTCCTGTAATAAAAGAAGTTTATATTGTAAATGCATATTTATGGTTCATTATAATAAGAGGTCACATTACACTGAGAAGCTATACTACCTAGGCTGTGCTCCAACAATCACTGCAACGTACAGGTGACACCAACATCACGGTCACCTCTACTGGTAAGGGATGTTGCATTCCCAGCATTTAATGGGTTAGCCAATTTCATCAAAATTTTACAAATGTTCTGGAAACCCTTATAATATGCAATGGTAAGGTCATAGTCTAACTAAGCAGAGTCAGCCCCATGAGTAATACAGCCAACCTCCCTCCCTGTGCTTGCGCACAACTATATGAGTCCATCATTGTATAACCCTACTCAAAGCAGAGGCAACTAGTGCATCATTCAGTGTAGGCAATGGATGGAAACATCTGGTCAAGTGCCGCTCCATCATCAGCCATCTTGGACTGTATTACACACAGGGGCGTTGCTGCTCTGTTTGGGACAACGGCCATGATAACCTTACTGCAGTATATCAATAAGCGCTCATAGCACTGTTTCCAGCACTTTTGTAAAAGTTAGGCTAACGCGTCCCAGAAACATAACTTTCAATGAAGAGTATCCCACCACTAGGACCCTTTACCGATCACAAACATGTCCCCCAGAGATCACACATATGCCCAGCCGCTCCATTCAGAGTCTATGAGACTGAGGATTATAGTGCTGTACTTGAGTGGAGTTGCATGCATGATCTCTGGTCCATTCACATGGGGGGGACCAGGACCTCCGTTCTCCTGATCGTGGACTGTTCTCCAATGATCAGACACTTTTAACCAATCCTAAGGATAGATCTCGATATGATAGTCTGAAGTGCATAAAAGGGTTAAACATATTCATTTGGGTTAAACATATTCATATTCATACTATGCAGATTCTTGCCCACTATTACACAGTTGCATATGTTATCAATCTGACAGCTATTTCTGTCACTCATAGTGAAATGTGAGTCACAGTGCATTGGTGTAGGTCAGGGGTATTCTACAAAGAAGCACAAAGTAGTTAAAGTGAAATGCTACAAAATGCTACATATGGTATCACAATTCTGATTAGACATCATATCACTTAGTTTGAATTGTAAGGCCTGACACTATAAATAAATGGATTACTGTGTGGACCTTGTAGAGATTCCACGCACAGGTCTGTTTTTCATTTGGCAGAACTGTCCCTATCCCAAGCAGTCCTTAAAAATCAGACGCTCACAGACAATACGTTGAGATCCCTGTTTGGGATCATAATTAAATTCTAACATAAAAATGTTAAATTATGACCCTGGGAATAACCCTTTAAGTAACCAGCAACTGTGAATAGATGTCCAAGTTCCTATTTCTTGTGGGTTTTTAAATAAATATGAATGTCGGCCTTCTAGAGGGCACCAAGGGGGACCTGCAGGGGATTTTCTGTTTGCCCCAGTATCTTTTCCTCTGTACAGCACATGATGTAATGACTGGTAATGTACTATGTAAATCCAGCATCAGAAAATAAAGATTTATTTTAAAGCTCTGCAAATGCACTATAGAGAAGTGTGAATAACAGCTCTGTATAACCTTCTGCATTTTTATTTCCCCTTTCACGCTCCTTACCTCCATTTCCTGGCGTAACCACTGTTCTAGCTCGGAGTTCTTCTTCCTGTCATGTGCAATTAAATCAGATCCTCCGATGATGTGCGGAAAGCTTCCAGACCCTGGATATGCTATCTGTTATTACAGAGCATAATGCTGTAGGAAGATTGTAGACAAACAGTATATCCCAACCAAGCAGGGCTGTAGAGTCAGAGTCGGAAAAAAAGTTACCGACTCCAACTCAAATCACTTTATTTTGAAGCCAATTATACTAACATGTATATATACATATGTAATATATACTGTACAATTATTAACACTGTATAGTTAATTAGATGTATAGTTTGTTACATATCATAGGAATTCAATCACTGGCTTTTTTCGTGAATTGGAGGATCTTTACTCCTTCTGTCTGACCATGACTGTCAGTCATTTATAAAGGAGTCGAGATTGGTAGTTTGGCCTCCAGACTCCATACTCTTCTACAAATATGAGCTCAATTATGGGGTCCAACATCAAAAACACAAAACCGCATCCGCCATTTAAAGGGAGCCTGTTGATGAAAGACTGACCCCCTATATGAATTATGCTGGCATGTAGGGGATCTTAAATACAAGTGTCCATATATATTTTGTTGCCCCAATCATAGTGCTTAAAGAAAAATAAAAAATAACTAACTAAATTATCCCCATATGTAAATGAGCTGTAAGTGCAATGCAAAGGCTGCTCCAAAGAATTGCAAGTCTCTAGACAATAAAAACCCCATACCACTCTGCACAGCCCATCTGGCATGGGTTTCAATGTACCCCTTGCACCTGTATCATTCCACTTTAATGCTGTACAACAACTTCTAATGACAACAAGTTGATTTCTAATTGTGCATAAATATGGCAACAAGTGTACAAATCGCAGGAGAAAAAGAATTACACAAAGCCCATAAAAATCAATGGGCAACCATTGTGTAATGTATAAATGGGTCCTCCAGAAGAGATGTTCCTTGTAGCCAGTCTCCACTCTAATAGATCAGGTACTCTAAAAGCTCAGGATTTCCTAATAAGACATTTGGGTTTTCTAAACCAGGCAATTTCTCACTGGCTACAAAAAACACAAATATTCTCTCTGCATATAACACCTTAAAGGGATTATCCAAGGCCAAAATAGAATGACCTATTCTTAGAATAGGTCACTAATCTGACAACGTTGCGAGTCCAACCCCAAGCCCCTGCACAGTGTACGGACCCTGAAGAAATTTCACATACTCTACATCGCAATTACAGCTCATCTGCCATTCATTTGTATGGGAACTGAACTGCAAAAGCTCATCTGGGCCATTATACAGTGTACAGAGACATATGTTTTTGGCTCAGTACACTATGCTCAAAACAGCTGCTCGATGAGGGTCCTGGTATACAACCCCGAGAATCTTAAATTAATGACATATCCTAAGGATAGATCACTCATATTTGGTATTGATAACCACTGTAATATATGCTGGGTAAAAGCACCTGCTAGAGAGACTGACAGATCACTTCAGCCATAAAGGAGCAGAATAAAAGTCATCATGTTATATTACCTTCCTGAATTTCTTGAAGTTAACCCTATTTTCTTGATTGGCTTTGTTGGTGCTCTGACTGTTTCTTGCTGGATGACCAACAACTAAAGATCGGAACTCCGACAGCAAGAGTTTACTTGGAATCCCATTGTCGTTTTCTTGTTTTAGTTGGAAAGGGACCTAAAGCAATAAACATAAAACAATGGGGTACACCATTTTTAAATGTTCAAAGGTGCTACGTAAGGTGCCTTATGTACGAAGGAAGGCGATTTAGGGGGATATATCAGGAGCACATGGGGATTTCATGGTTCCCCTTAGGCCAGAGCTACATGCCATCTTTGACCGTGACTCCCGTCGCACAACTGAAGATCTCTGTATCACCCCGCGACTCCTTCGCTCATGAAGGTCACGGCACCCTCGGGGTCAGAATGTGACTCCATTCACTAACATGAGTGAAGGTGTCACATGGCGACATGGCAATCTTTTGTTCATGGCCAAAGTCGCTGTGTGACCCTAGCCTTAAAGTGGACCTATTATCCTATTATTCTAACGCTAGGTTCACGTTAGCATTCGGGTTTCTGTCCTTCCAGTCTGCTTAGGGACCCGAAAGACAGAAACCCTATCTGCTTAAAAAGCGGTTACACGCGGAAACCCGAAGACCCCATAGACTATAATGGGTTCTGCTTGGTTTCCGCTGGAAACTGTGGAGAGAAAAGTACTCCTTGCAGGACTTTTCTCTCTGCCATTTTTGACAATACTGGAATATAGCAGCCATATTTTTTGATCCTCAATGGACAAACAGCATGACTTAATGGGTGCAAAATTGCACAAAACTTCTAAAGTAAGCCAACCAAGCAACTGGTCATCCAGGACTTAGTCTAAAATTTAGCTTAGAACTAGATTGGGTTAGTAGATCTGCCCCTTTAAAGAGAGTCTGTCACCAGAACCCATGCCCCACAGATAGATAGGTTAGGGTCCTCTTGTGAGTCACTGCCATAAAATCACTTAATAACTTGACGTATCTACCCAACACTGAGATGGTTTAGACTCCCCCTCCCACAGAGAGAACTCCACACCCTGAATTACTACATAGGTTCTCATGAAATAAAGAGGAGAGGATTACTTTTACGTCTTCCTGCTGAGATATAGGCTCCTGTTTGATGTCCGGTTCCGTCTTTATTTTCTGAATGCCCATTGCTGGCACCTACAGAAAAAATAAAAACATAACGCTTAATATAGCTGTACGGTGGCCACATAAACTGGATTCCTGAAATAATTCCTGGTGTGACACAGGCTATTACATGCACATGGAATTTTCAATTAGGGGGAAAGTGAAATCGAGAATATTAACCGAAAATAATTAATCCTCTGAAGCGACGATAGAAATATTGCAGGAATGTAAAGCTGGGCACAAGTTGTATTCTCTATTCATGCAAGAGCCTGTGAAAATGGGCGAAGTCACGAAAATCATGCTGAATTTGGTATGTGACGGAGCCAAAAATGTGACAGAAATTTAAATCACTAAAGACAGAACTTGTGACCTATTTAACCCTTTAGTAGCCATGGAATCTTGTTGCCTTACGTCATATTCATTTTCTACTTCACATCAGTCCCATCCTTCCATCCATCATACATATGTATTCAAGCAAACTATTCATTCATGCAAGTTGTAGAGGATCTCCATCTTAGCACTCATAAGCAGCTCAGGCAAGATGGCTGCCCCATAGTCATATTATTTATATATTATAAATAAAAAAATACAGAAAAGAAAAGAACAGCATTTTTCATTATTTAGCAGGGTTGTCTCATGAAGTCAAACCCAGTCCATTATGGGGATTTGGCTATTATTACGAAGGTTCCCCTGCTTCTAATCCCCGCTATCCACCACTCCCTATCTGATGGGCTGCAGCCAATCATGTACATGTCCCCTAGTGTGCCCCTGTACTGCACCCAGGTGAGGCAATGAAATTTCCCCTAAAACTTAAAGAGAATAAATCCATACTAGGACATCAGAATCTTTTTCTTAATATAAAAGCCCCTAAAAAAATTCATATAAAATTGGAGGAACATAGAGTTATGCTACAGGCTCAAAGCTAGGCGCATATTTCAGATCCATATGAACGGAAGTCTCAGTAATGTCTATACAGGGATGACTGAAGCCTGTAAAGGTTCCTGAATGCTTTGAAATCAATCTCATGTATATTCTTATGCTTGACACTGCATTCACTTTGGATAAAAGGATGACGCAGATGAACCTAAAAAGTAGTTCTAAAAGTGTAAGTAAACTTACATTTATATCTTTATTCCCCCCATAAATCTATAGTGCAGGAGAAGGGAACAAACTTTGTTATATACTTTATTTTAAAAAAAAGTGTCCGTTTCTTCTCTTATTGGCCTCCTTCCGCCACAGATCAATTTTTTGCAATAGATGTCTATGGTGAGGGGAGGGGAAGGAAGGAGAGACCTCCTCAAAGCAGAGAGACCTCCGCACTGCAGAGAGACAGATATCTTTCACAACACACGGGTTATCTATTACTATCCAGCCTTCTCCTGACAGAGATAACTCTATTAATTCGGTAGACAGTCTTGTGTCTCTGTATCCCTTCTCCTCCTCCTCCTCTTCTCCATAGACTGTATTGTAAACCAAACTGCTTGTGTAAAGAGTACAGACAAAAATCACTCAAATAAGAAATAAAGACAGGAGTAATACTTGAAGACACAGGCACTTTTCTATAGTGATGTCTGATCCCTTCACCTGAATTACTGATTTAGGAAAAGGTTTACTAAAGCTACATTCACACAACCAAAGGACAAAACGCCCATGAAAAAGGGACATTTTTCATGGCCGGGTTGCCTCCGAGAGTCACCCATTTTAGCAGTTCTCATATAGAATCGAGTCTATCGAGGGATCAGTGAAAACGGCCAGAAATAGGGCAACTTATTAAAAAAACAACAACAATAAAAACAGCCACGTATTGAATATAATGCACACCATGGGACAGCTGGGAATTGGGCCTTAGGCGCCAGATGACTCCTAATGATGTCACTACGTGCCCACCCACGTGATATCATTAGGAGCCATCCAGCAGGAAAACAAGTCACAGCTGCACCTTGGAAGATGAAGCAGGAGCTCCCCTGCCCTCCTCTTATATTTTACAATGCAAGTCGGCAAAGATATTGAAACAACAGGAAGTGTATGGAGATATGAAATAAGAAACAAACCTCGATACGGTGATAAGTCAGATGTGGTAGTCATTGATAGAGGTTATGTTTGTGTACAAGGACCTTGGTTGTACTAACTAGCGTAGGGGAAATGTACAATCAGATTAAACAGTCCTTAAAACTGCTAAGAGGAGGCTTTTTAGTCTACTGAAAAATATGTGCGACGTCTGTGTAGAAAACAGATCCGTGAAGAGGCATTATGAATAGACCCTAAAACACCAAAGGGATTTCAGACGTCTACTGCAGCCAGTGACTATTATATAAGTTTACAAAAACATCACATGACATGTATTGGCCCCACAATAATAGACGGCCTGTCCGTGGCCGCAGACACATATATCTCAGTGTCAATTTGCTGATGTGAGAACTGCCGCCCTCCTGAATTCTTGGCTCTCGGCGGGCATCGCTCTGGTAATGGGCAGTGTACCTTTGGAAACCGAGTCTTTTCATTACACAACAACTTTAATCATTTTATTTTTGTGCATATGTCTGTGACTGATAAAATGTGACACCCTGACAAAGCCTGAGCGACACAGTCAGCAGAGCGCGCCCCTGTGAACACTGTGTCAGCGTGATA
This sequence comes from Leptodactylus fallax, assembly GCA_947044405.1. Lineage (NCBI taxonomy): Eukaryota > Metazoa > Chordata > Amphibia > Anura > Leptodactylidae > Leptodactylus > Leptodactylus fallax. The sequence goes on from CAMRHE010000057.1 coordinate 1,408,644, forward strand.
TTACAGATTAATTCGCATGACACAAATGTATTTTCCAATAATATAAATACAAAATTAAAAAACTGCAGGAAAAAAAACCAACAGATCTGGAAATGTGCAGATCATTCTCTACTGAGATGTAGGAAGAACACGTCCGCCTACAATAAGAAGCCTGAATAGAGTTGCCATTTCCATATTCTGAACTGATAAAAAGCCTGGAACAGCTGCGTGCAGACTGCCAGAACAAGATCTAACATTTAAAGGGGTTTTCACACTAAAGAAATGTATGGCATATCCACCAACTATGTGATAAGTGTCTGATAGGGGAGGGTTCCAGAGGTGGGACCCGCATCTATCTCAAATAAAACCCTCAGGCCATCGTGCCCTGCTCCTTACCTGACCACAAGCTCTTTGTAAAGACTTACAGCTATGGTCGGACTTTACAAACATAGTGTAGCTCATTGTTCCATGTTGTTTCCGTATACGGGAGTTATGGAAAATGTTGTGCAGCAAGGTCGCAATCAGGTAAGTATCAGGGCTCCAAAGCTGGGGGGGGGGTCATTTTAAGATGGGAAAAACACTTTAAGGTGGTATCAGTGAAGGGTTAATTTCATTTCAATAGGGCAGTGAAATAGTTAATTTTAAGATCTCTTGTGGTGGGAAGTGGAAGGGTTAGCGTTGCACACTTGGAGGCTGAAAACTTACGGTTCGGCTTTCTATGTCCTTTCTGCACAGATCATAGAGATGGGTGCAGGACAAAAACAGGGACTATGCAATGTAACCGTTTAGCTGCACAGTTCTCTCTAGGATCAGGCAGAGTGGAATCAGGAGAGCTCTGCTGAATCATATAGGGAAGAGCTGAAGGAGACTGGGCAGGAGCAGACTTTCCCTGAGCAGAGGTACCTGGTAGAGAATGCAGCACAGATGTGAACGTAGCCTTATCATTTCATCTTCGGTGGGACCAACAAAATACTGCAGGAACACCATGTGAAACACTTACATACTGCATTCACCAATACTAACCTGTAGAGTTGAGCGATCTGGTTTGGATCTAACCACATTCGACCCAAATTTTCAAATAGTTTTGAGTTTGTTTGTCACCTGCGAATCAGGAGTGAAAATAATATACTCTGGGGTCTAGGTATAGGCCCAGGGTAGGTTTAAAAAAACAAAAAACAACAAACAACTTGGTGTGCCCCATGTGACCACTAAGGTCCAATCACAGGCCTCACGGGTGACCCTGGGGTGCATGATGTCACCTCAGAGTATAATAATTTCACTTCTGCTTCTATCTGAACAAGTTTGCCCTGAAACGAATCTTTGGGCCGAACCTGCTAAACCCAAAATGAATCTTCAGATGTTTGCCCATCTTTACTCACATGTTCTATCTGCTGCAGGTCCAGATCTACTTCACAGGTCTTAGTTTACTTCCCTGCAGTGATGATTGGTGTATATGCAGGTGACCACTACAGGTGCTTTGTTAGCGGCTTATCCCACACAGGAACAAAAGATGAGGCATGTTAAAATCCTACACGTCCAATCCCTCTTTTTCCCCAAACCTTTGGGAGAGAGTTGGGAGGACCCGATATACATAAAATAGTTGGCTGATCCCTGCCAAATAGGCAAGCTTGACCACATTTATTCTAATTTGTATGGCCATTTTTAGTGTTTGAAACTGCTGGGCTTGTAGTATAGTATAGTATAACATAACATATACTGTAATGAGAAAAACTAAACACACCCTCTTTGAATTCAATGGCTTTATATATCAGAACATAATGAAGGACATTTGGCCCTTAGAAGATCTTAAAATTAGGTCAATACAACCTCAGATGAACAACAACTCACAGCAGATTCTACCGTGTCATTATTTATTTAACAAAAATTAAGAAACTGAAAAAGCCGTGTGTATGTGTGAAAAACTAAGTACTTCCCCTGAATCAGTAGCTTGCGGCATGACCCAATTCCTCCCAAGCTTTAGCAGTTGGATAGATGACCTCACATTTGGCTCTAGAATACTTTAGTCATTGAGTTGTCCATAAACTCCTCTATATACCACATGATCCCCAGGATGTCTGCTTGCAAAACAACCCCAAAGTCTTCTGGTTTGTTGAGATACAACTTTGCAACCTTAAGCTGTGCTGCCATGTTCTTTCCATTAAGAAGAGGGTTTCTCCTGGCAACCCTTCCAAACAAGCCATACTTGTTTAGTCTTTTTCCAAGCTTGCAGTCATGAACCTGAACATTTAACTGAGGCCTGCAGAGTCTTAGTCTCTGTGAGAGTCTTACTTTGGGATGAAATTGCAGGGATGTCTTTCCTGGGAAGACTCAACGGTCTTGCATATTTTTCACTTGTGAATAATCTTTCTCACTGGAGAATGATGGACTTCAAATTATTTAGAAATGGCCTTATAACACTTCCCAGATTGATGGGCAGTAACAATTGCTTTTCTAAGATCATTGCTGAGGTCTTTCTTCCTTCACACTATATTAACACACACTTAAATGCTCTAGACCAGCAACCTGCCAAAACTTATTTTACAGCAGTCATACTTGCCGATGATCACTTATCAATGGCATTTGACTAGCAGCACCTGGCAGCTACTTACCCTCTTAGGGTGTGAAAAGTTAAGTATACCCTTACTGCTTCCATGGGAACTGTTTCTGGATCTTGGCCTAGCTTTTTTTTTTTTTTTAAATAATGACACACTGTAATTTGTCATGTTCATATGAGGTTGTATGTACCTAATTTTAAGACCTTCCTAAGGACCAGATTTTTTATTATGTCCTAATACAGAAAACAATAGAATTAAAAGAAGGTGTACTTTATGTTTTACATAACTATGCGAATCTTTGTGCCGCAAACTCCTAAACTGAATTCCATAAAATCCTGAACAGGAAACACTGATGTCAGCACTTCCATTGTAAATAATGAATGACCTCTATGATGCCCATATGGTTTAAAGATTTTTTTTTCCCCCTGTTTTCTAAAATACTTGTATTTCCCATAATACATCAATACTATATAATCATATTTTTCCACATTGTGTCATTCCTCAGTTATCCCACTTAGGAGCGTATGAACAGACAACTGGGTGTGTCGCTGCACGCTGACACTCTCCAATCACTGCGGACTATGTAGGGACACATCTCTTTCACAAGGACAAATGATAACATCCAATTGTCAATTTCTTCATACATATCCAGGAGGAATAGCAGAGTCAAGCCACAACACAGAGCTCCAAGAAAGACAACACGTAAGTGTAATATTATGAGGAATACATACATTTACTAAAACAGTAGCACTGACAAATCTTTATAGAGGCATTTCCATCTGAGACATTCATGGCATATCAACAATATATAGCATAAACGCATTGCAGATGTAGGTCCCAAGGACATGCTATACATGTCCAAGATGGGAATACCTCTAATAAGAGCAACCAATAAATACAGACAGAAATAGTCCTGATGGACTGCCCCTTTAATTGTCAAGACTTACTGTGGTGATTCCTTCTAGATCCAGAGAGTCAATGTCAAAGTCTTCTCCAAAGTCATCAGTGGTTTCGACCCGAGGCCTTTTCACCTGGCTGGAATTGTTTTTAGTGTTGTTTTTATCTTTACTATCACCACCACATTCTTCCTCATTTTCTAAGTCGGACTCCTCCACCACATCCTCAGGCTCCCTCCTTTTCTTCTTGAAGGAGTCTTTTGGTTGACTGGTGGCTGATGTGTCCATCTTAGGCTGACCATATGAGCTACCAAGTCTGTCACCAGAAAAACTAACTGGCTCTGTATGTAGATCGGTATCACGAGCATTAAGGGGGCCTTCGTTTGCATTCTTCAGTTTTGGGGGGGACACTTTCCTTTGCTGGTTGTGAAGTCTGAGAGACCGATTTCTCCGTTCTACATAATTTGGCAATAGAGAACTCACCTTCTTCTTCTTCTTCTCGGTCTCTAAAAGAACAAAGGAATCTGATTAAATAAACTGATTAGGATTTATTTTTCTGCAAGTGAACATGCTGAAGATTCATTTTCTATTCTTAAAGTCTCATTATATTATATTATATTATATTATATTATATTATATCTCAGAGTCATGGCATTGATCACAATGTGAATACAGCACAAACATGGATTCAGTTCAAAGTTACTTTAGGTTTGGCAAATATTTTTATCTCCCTTGTTTAAAAAACATTGACTATACTTTGCTATGGATCCTTGGTCCAAGATGTTTGCCAGTACTTTGCTATGGCAAAATCACTACATATTTAAGCAAACTATGTGGAAATGGCCTTATAACCCTTCCCAGATTGATGGGCAGTAACTATTTCTTCTCTACGATCATTGCAGATGTCTATTCTCCTTGCATTGTGTTAATACATACCTGAATGCTCCAGACAAGCAAACTGCCAAAACGTCTTTTGATAGAGGTGGTCATAACATAACTAAGTAGATTTGCCGTCCAAGATTCTAGGAAAGCTGAGGGGTCTTACCACTGAGACCCACGTCTATCATGTGAACGTTCCCATTTGCACTGTATAAATGGAACAGCAGGCCACAAACATGCTTATTGGCCTCACTGGCCTCACATACATCACCTGTGACTTCCCTGGGTGCCACAGGACTGGACAGTAGCCTGTGACACTGAAGCGCCGACGACAGGTGAGTATGGGTTTTTTTTTTTTTTTTTTACCTTCCCTGGCCTCCAGGAAAAAAAAATAATTCCTGGATAACCCCTTTAATTATTAGGATATAATAATCTATGACAGCTGAAATCAAGAAATGAGAAATGAATGAATGCTTCAAGCCTTTTATCTCAATATATATGACAATGCTGAATCTACAGAAGCCTATACAGATCTATAGTTGTCTTTGATTGCAACTTCACTCTCTGCACTTTCCCCCCTCATTTGCATAGTTTGTTAGTGACTTGCTGTTACATTTATACAGTGCAAATGGGACCACCATTCTCACGATTTTCGTGGGTCTTACTGGTTGGGGCCCTCGGCTTTCCTAGACTCTTGAATTCTTGGTTATGTTATGACCACTTATCTAAAAGCAGAAGTTTTGGCAGATTGCTTGTCTGGAGCATTCAGGTATGTATAAACACAATGCAATGAGGAAAGACATCATTTTTCACCTTTCCTGGCCTCCAGAAAAAAAAAAAAAAAAATAAGTTTTTCCTGGACAACCCCTTTAACCTCCTATTTTTTACATTAAAAGGAAATTACCGTTTTACATATAAATGTTAAGGGAGAAATCTCATCAATCATGACTTCTTGCAGAAAGCAGCGGTGAACTGAAACTGCTATTATAACATGGGGTCTCTTCAAACCACAAAGTATGACAAGTGGAGGCCCAGGGGAGTTGAGCAAACATAAAAAAGTGTTACTAACATCTCCTCAGGTCTTCTGACTGACATCAGTAAGGGTGAGTTAACACGGCGGAAAAGTGGGATTTTTGTGTACTCACCGTAAAATCCTTTTCTCGTTGTATTCACTGGGGGACACAGCACCATGGGTATAGACCTGGTCACTAGGAGACGAGACACTAGGAAAAAGCAAAAGCTGTTGGCTCCACCTCCAGGCTATACCCTGCCACAGCCACTGTGCATGAATCAGTTTGTACCGTAGCAGTAGGAGAGAGAGACACAAAGGAACATGGAACCAACAACCACCAACAATGCCCGAACCCAAAAAGGAACCAACACAGTTCGGGCAGGAACACTGAAAAAAACAAGGGAGGGATCTGTGTCCCCCAGTGAATACAACGAGAAAAGGATTTTACGGTGAGTACACAAAAATCCCACTTTCTCGTCTACTTCACTGGGGGACACAGCACCATGGGATGTCCTAAAGCAGTCCCAGAGGATGGGAATAACACGGCCATGCAAACCTATAATACTCAACCGCTTCCAGAAACTTACAACCCAAATTGGCATCAGCAGAGGCCACAGAATGGATCTGGAGAAACTTAGAGAAAGAGGATGGAGGCCCAGTGGGATACTTACAGACCTGGGAAGCAAAAGCCTGATGCCGGAGGCCCTGGGAACTCCAACAGCTCTAGAGGAGAGAGCCGTCACACGGGAAGGCAGAGCCTTACCCTTAAACCGATAGGTCTCCCTAATCTCAGACCAAAGCCATCGGAAGATGGGAGCTCTGGAAGCAGGCAGGCCCTGGCAAGAGCACTCAGGGAGAATGAGCAAAGCGTCCGAACAAGAGAAAGGATCCGTGAGGAACAGTATACACGCAAATTGCCTGGGCAACAACCGGGCAGGGAAGAGCAAGCACTCACATGGACGCCTGGGGACTGAGCAGAAAGAGGGCAAGACCAAGTCCTCGAAGTGGAAGCAGGAAAAACACCCTAAGAAAAAAAGACTGTGGCAGACAGAGGAAAACCTTATCCTTGTGGAGGACCAGAAAGGGAGGCTGCCGAAAAAAAGGGGCAGCCAATTAGGGACCCCTGCGGATGGAGGTAATGGCAACCAGAAACTCATTCTACCAGGAAAGAAGGCAAAAAAAAAAAAAAAAGGATATCATAGGCTCGAAGGGGAGAACCTGAAGCACCTTAAAGATGAGGTTAAGATCCCACGGATCCAAGGGTTCCAAAGGAGCACAGAGTGGCACTCCTGTAGGAAAGTCTTTTAAAAAGAAAGAAGACTAAGACCTTGATCCAGACCAGACTGGAGAAGATCCGATGAGAATCGTTACTCTTCCAACGGTGGATGTACGCCTTCCACGTTTGATGGCAGATCTAAGCTATCTGGAACTTCTGGGCCTTGAGTATGTTAGAATAACAAACTCCGAAAAAAACCACGACGCCTCAAACCTCGGATTCAACAGCCACGCCGTGAACGCAGCTGAGTCAAGGTGGGGTGGAACAGCAGTCCTTGAGACAGAAGGTCGACCAGCAGAGGAAGAGGCCAGGAGCATCCGCCAACAGGAAAATGAGATCCACATACCAGACCCGGCAGGGCCAATCTGGTGCCACCAGGATAGCTTGAACCCCCTTGGTCTTGAGATTCTGGAGGACCCAAGGGAGAAGAGGAAGTGAAAAACTGAACTTACAAGAGCGCCAGCGGTGATGGCTCGAGGATCCAGAGGCCTGGCAATTTAGCCGGGGACCTTGTGGTTCCGGCGGAGGCTAAAAAGGTCGACGTTTGTCATACCACAGCGGGAGCACAGTGGATGGAAGATCTGCAGATAAAGCGACCCTCGCCCGGAGCAATATTTTCTCGACTCAAGTAGTCTGCCACCCAGTGGTCCACGCAGGAAAAAGGTTGACCACCGAAAGCGCTGGAACAAGGCGCTCCACCCAAGGAAGAAATTGTGAGACTTCTAGTAAGGCCACACGGCTCCTGGTGCCCCGCTGAGGGTTCAAGTAGGCGACCATGGAGGAGAGGTCAGTCTGGACTGTGACAGATGTCCTTGGAGAAGAGAGGTCCAAGGAGTAAGGGCAAATAAGATAGCCCTGGGATCCAGCAGGTTGAACCAGAGGGAGGAATCGGCCCTGGACCACAGGCCCTGAACAATCAAAGCATCGAGGACCACTCCCCAGCCGGGGAAATTGGCGGCAGTGGGAATCACCTACCAACAGAGGGGAAGAAGGACTTCCCTTGAGAAATTCCTGGGGAGGAATATACACTAAAGAATCTCTCAGTGAACCAAGGTGGAAAGAGAACCAAGCAGATGAGGCTGTCCGGAGATTTGTCCCAGCAGGCCGTAATCTTCAAGAGGAGAGAACGACAGAGTGAATGAAAGGTACAGCCTAGAAGGTTGAGGCGATCGTGCGCAGGACCCACATGCCGATTCAAAGACAGCAAGGAGAGTACCTCCGAAGGTGGGACACTCAGGATCTGGCCACCGGAGGGAGAATCACACCCTGGAGCGAGCAGAAGATCATGTCCCGGATTCCATGTGCTTAGAGGACACGAGACATCCTCATTGATGAGCCAGCAGAACCGGCGAAGAACAACCATGGTGAACCACAAGCTGGTCAGATTGTCTGACCTGGAGGAGCTTCACCAAGAGGTCGTCAAAGTCTGGAAACACGGCAGCACCTCTGACGCAGAGGATGGCCATGAGAGACGCCATCACTGAGGGAAAAAAACTCCCGGTGGCAGAGGCCAACCTGAAGGGGAGAGAGACAACTGGAAAGGTCAAGGATCCACAGCAAAACGAAGAAACCGCTGACGGCACAGCGCGATGATGTAGATGGACGAAGAATTCGCCCATCTCCAGGGATGCCACCACAGACTGCATAGACTACAACGGAGCCTGCAGGCATGGAAGAACCTGAGGAGCCCTTTCAGGTCCATGATGGGACAGAGGAAGCCGTCCTTCTAGGCGAAAGGAGAACAGGTAGGAATAGTAACCCCGGATACACTCTGAAACGGGAACAGGGACGCTGACTCCCTGCCGCTGGAGATTGGAGACAGCCTGGATTGTCCGACATAGCGAAGGCAAAGAGACTCCAGCGAAAACTGGAGTAGCCGGACGACACCGCCTCTCAGGCCCAGGCTCCAGACGTCCCGCCATTTGAGATGCCCAGAGAGGGGAAAAAACTTCAAGCCAAGCAGGCTAGGAAGAGGAAGACCTGGACGACCTGGTGCAGAACTGCCAGGGAGGCCTGGACTTGAAAGAAGCTTTCTGGAGCAGGAGAACGGCTGACACATAGGACGCCTCTGAGGGAGGAAGAATCTATTCCCCCGTGGCCTCAGGGATAAGCTTCTCAACGCCCTTAACAAAAAATTTGGCCCAGGACGACCTGGAAAAGGAGAAGGGCTGCGTTCACCTTCTTGGAGGCGGACCCAGTATTCCACAACGGATCCCAATGGTATGACAGATAGTCACTGCATTGGCGGCCGCCTTAGCAGATTTGGGAGGCATCTCTAGTTATTGGGAAGCGTTCAGGATCTCAGAGACGAGCGGCTGGAGGGAAACTGCATCAGGGAGGTTTGACTGAAGCTGTTTGGCCCAGAAAAAGAAGGCCTTGATGACCCAAGAGGCAGCGAAGGAGAGCCGCAGGGAGAAACCAGCCACTACGAAGGCCACCCTGGTGAGGGAAGCCACCTTCTTGCAGCAATACAATAGCCAGCATTTAGGGCAATGCAATGTATCAGTTCTGCATTGCAAACAATACAACAGATGCGATCCGATCTCACTCCGAGGGATCACTGAGGTAGGCAAAAACCGCTGAAGGCAGACTAGAAGCCTTGGAGAGCCTAGCTATCATGGGATCCACCTTGGGAGGCTCTTAGTGATAGGAAGGGACACATGGGGCGGCTCGCTGACAAAATGTCAAAACAGGCCAGCTTGCGCTCACTAGTTACTGATATCTAAGTACCGTGCGCTAACCGATTGCACCACTGGAGCAACCTGCTTCCCTTACCTCGGATGTTCATCATTGCCAGCCAGGGAGAGCTAGAGACGTGTGTCACAGCATAGCCTGGCAGAACTGCCCGAGCTCACCTTCCACTTAGAGACACACAGGTCAAGGGAAGGGATGTCCGATTTCCTAGTCGAAGACAGAGGATGGTCCAGAGAGAAGTCACTGTGCCCTCAAGATGATATCAAACATCCAGTGGCAGAAAGAGATGTCCACTTGAGAGGATGAGTCCGGGTCCTCAGAGATATGTAGGGTCTCTATCGCATAGATGACTCCCGCGTAGCAGCAAATATAGATGAGCCTAGCTGAAGCTCCGAGTCGGAGTCAGAGGCGTTCCCAGTTAAGTAGACCGAGCAGAGGGAGGGAGGTATCCGCCTGTCGGAGTGGAGCCGTGAGCTGAGTTCCTATCTGGGGAGTACCCAGAGGAAGGGGTGGCGGACCGTGAACCGTAGGAAGACTTCCTGGTCCTTTTGAGGCTCCTGGAGCTGCGAAGGGAACTATGAGGGTGTCCAGGGAGATCCCAAGAAGCAGCCGACTGAGCGGCGATCTGGGAAAGCAGCCATTGCAAGTTTCCAGCACTGACTAGTTAAGTCTGGTAAGGACACCATGGCCAAGGTTAGGGAGGCCGCCCAATCCGGGGTGGAAGAACCGGAGAGGGGCCAGGAGGTTACTGACTGGCTGAGGCGGAAGGCAGAGAGAGCACATGGGCTCGGGCTGTCCGCATGGCAACTGTTTTTGATACAGCGGGTGCACGTATAAAAACGTGACGCAATCAGAGGGCCCGGAGGGTGAGAGAGGGAGCCCAAGAAAATTAGGGGTAACCCAGGGGGTTAGCCTACCAGACTGCAAAAGATGGCCGCTCACAAACTGCTGCAGCAAGGGTTCCGCAGGTGCAATGTCTCCCAGGGAACTGGGAGAAGAGTAAGAATCCCTGCTGTCCCAGCAAGCCAAAAAATAAATAAATAAGCCAATAAATAAATAAATTGAGAATATGAGGAGAGCAAAGCTCTTCCCCTGGTAAATACAGGCTCAGTAGCTATTGGGCAGGCGGATGGCTTGCCAGGACAGCCCCCTGGCCAATGGAAGGCCCTAGGTGGAGTCTGGGTACCAGAAAAGCCCGGGAAAGGGACGGGCCCGCTGCGGCCTAGTTCCCGGCCAGGCCTCGGACTCGCGTAGAATGCGGCCGACCGCGAGGCACCGTCGGCGGCGCGACCGCGAACTCCGGAGGTTCTGCGGAGGCCTGGGAAAAGGTACCAGGGGGCCAGGAAAGGGGATCCCCACACGAGCGGGGGGGGGAACCGGGTGCCCCCCCCCCGACGGGGGCCGCTCGGTAGGAGCGACCAGAAACCCAAAAACGCCCCAGAAAAAAGGGGCTTATTTACTAAGATTTAAGGCCCAGTTCAGGGGAACCCAGTGATGCCCCCCCTAAACATGGGAAATGGCACTAAGGGGCTGAGGGGAGGTGAGAGGGCCTGAAGGGGAGATGGAGAGGGGCTGAGGTAACCTTCATACTCACCTGCCTTCTATTCTTCTCATACTCACCAGTCTGGCGTCTTCAGGCGCCGCAGGGTCACCCCCTCGGTAGGACCTCGTACGTGGGAGTGGGGTCCCCTCGGAAAGATAGATCATGTCGCTTTTTTTTTTTCGCTAGCGGAAAAAAGCCGCTAGAGGGGAAAAAAAAAAACGTTACTGACTCCCACTGAAATGAATGGGAGGAGTTTTTTCAGGCGGATATTGAGGCAGATTCCGCGTCAAAAAAACTCTGTGTGAACACAGCCTAAGAATACCCGAAGACAACAGGGAGTTGCTCCGGAGCCCAGAAGCTCATTATACTCTGGGGTCTTCAGGTACAACCTCATAAATATTGTAATAACCAACATAAGCACATTCATGTCAGTTATACTTGTTGATGTTTGGTTTCAGTTATTTTTCAATCAATAGAGGCAGGGGCATTTTTTTGTCTTTGTGAGTTAAACTCCTTAAAGAAGTTGTCCCATTAAAGACACTTCTCCCCTAGCCACAGCCCCATAGCAGTGAATGGAGTGTCGGTCACACAAGCACAAAGGAGCTTTATTCAAATGGAGGAGCCATGGGGGACTTTCAGTTCCCCACTCTCCTGATCACCGGGGACCCAATGGTTGGACCCCCCAGTGGTGTGACACTTATTCCTTATCCTGCAGATAGGGAATAAGTGTCTTTAATGCAACAACCCTTTAAACTCATTATATTTTACCACTTACCTTTTCTTGGAAATGAGCTGGAAATAATTCTGGATTTTATTTGAGGACTCCATTTTCTGTGACACTCTCTGTCTACTTGAGGCAGGACTTTCGGCTTGTGATGATGGGCGAGGACGTTCTTCTGTTGGATGGAGGAGTTTCTGAAACAGGGCAGCTCTGCAGTCAGCACTAACACCCACTTCCTCATCCTGATCCTTTCTTACATTGGTTTTACTTCTTGTATTACTTCTTGGCGTCTCTGTAACTTCGCAAACACCACTGACGTCCATCCTAATTCATGAGATTACAAATAATGACTTTTTTTTTTTTTGTTCTATACACTTTGGAGCAGATTTACTAATCCTGTCTAGCTAGTTCACACTGAGTGATAAATTTGATGGATCTTGCTAGGCATGTTAGATACTTTACACCACATAATGGTTGGCTTACTTTGCGGCAAAGTTTTGGCACGCAGTGTTACATTGTAAGTTATACTCCATGGTCAAACAAGGAACAAAAAGTGCCTAAAAGCCATGTGGCATGCATGCCAGTTAACTGGCACAAGTTGAGTCAGAATTCTAGCGCATTTATGTTAGTAAATCTCCCCCTTTATCTTTACTTGCAAGTTTTCATAGCTCTCATGAACATCATCACCTACCAGTTATCTGTTGGGTTCGGTGGTTCCGTGTCTGCTACATAAGCTGTGGTGTTGAACGTGGCTGCTGGTAACACAGTCTCATCAACGGCCATGCTGGAAGACTGTGTAGATCCCATAATGTTATGCTTGCCATTCATGCCTAAAGAATGAGATTAAGACGTACATAAATCTCTCAACAATAGGAATATATTCTATACATACTGGCCCAAGTCTTATAATATTGTATTGTATGGCAGACATTAAGATAAAAGGACAACCATGTAATAAACAGATATGCGGGTACAGCCAGCATGGGTCTCATGCCCAGCTCATTTACAGTAGATAGGACATGGCCATAAGCATATAAATGCTTGTTCAGCCAATAGATATATCTTCCGCCTCCCCTACACATAACCAGACAGACAGCCATAACCAGTAGATTGAAGTCAGCCAAATCCGTCAATTTCGTTGGGACCAGCTGACCAACTAATATATATGGGAGCCTCTCAATTCTCAAAAAATGGCAGCTGTCAAGTTAGATAAGATTTGTGGTGTTGGATTTCACCATGCCTGATCTTTTTGTTCTGAGGAAAGACCCTTATGTCAGCGGCTTCTTCCCATCTCCCTACTTAGCTGGGCATGCATGTGTGGGGGGTTTGGAAGAGATCACTGTACAACAGGTATCAGATCTGTATGGCCCACCTCATACTACACAGCAGCAGTTTAGAGATCACATTACATTAGACCACCTAACAAGCTGTTGGGATCAATGTGACCTGCTAAAGCCCGGAAAGCAGAGGCGGTATCTGTGCATGCATGTCTATCTTAGAGACTGACTGTGGCTGGATGTCACCAGTGACTACTATTACATGCTCAAAACAGTCAATTAAAAGGGATGTCTGTGGTGAGACAGCCCCTTTAAGATGCAGACAAAATATATTTACATCTATACAATGTGTCCGCGACAGGGGCACAGACAGGATGTGTTATCCTTGGGACACACAGGAGCTGCATGCATGTGTCCTCTAATCTGAATCACAGATCTACAAGTGAGCACTGAAGGGCCTATGGTATAACCTGGCTAGCACTGTAGTTCTCCTTTAAACTTAGAAGGTTCTTTCCTCACAATAGCCACAATAGCCTGTTCTCTTTATAGGCCTGACAGTCCCGTTTTTTTTACCATGCAGAAAGTAAATGAAGTACCGCCATACCAGCCTCATTTCTATTCGCAGACGCTTGCCGAGGATTGCAATATATTTCTGTTGACACGTAGATAACAGCTAATCCAATTTCAGCTTCGGGAATAGTTCTCAGGCCCTTACTGTAAAGCAAGATTTATGTTTAGTATATCTTGTAAGACGAAATAATAGCTGCTATATACACTTACAGGAAACAACAGATCAAAGTATCGTAATAAAAATCTGGATTACAAGAGAGTAGAGATAATAAACAGGGAGTACTGTGACATTTGACAATGTACTGCTTATAGTAATACAAGAACTAAAAGGAATAGTACAGGAGATCTGCTGCTTCAGGATAAGGCTCCATGCACAAGACTAAGTATGCTATTCGAGGTGGATTTTGCAGCAGGATGCACTCAGATGACAATTGGAACGATATCTGAATGTCATCCGAGTGCCTTCAGTGATGCACTCACCTCTATGGGGGCTTCTGATCCATTCTGATCAGATGACATGGAGCAGGACAGGACCTGCTCTATATCCATTAGAAGGGAACAGAGCATTGGACACCCCCTCAGGAGAGCCCTGGCCGGCACACCCAGTCGTCTGCGTTACTCTTAACTGTTGTTGCCAATCTTATCTAAGGGGAGGATAACATAGGGGGGAGATGTGGGCTTGGGGGATACAATGTTTTTCTAATATCTGATTCAGTGTCTTCATATAAAAAGCTCTTAAAGCCTGCGAGTCCTGCTTCTACCGCCCACACAAACCCAAAATCATGGAATTGTGAAATGCTGCATCCAGTCATACTGTATATACCCTTTGGCTGTATCCTATTTGGCAGTACAGAAGACTCGACTAAATTGGGAACAAGACAGATGGGACCTACTGTCTTTATTTTAACAATGAAGTAAATGAGACCAGATAGAAACAGAAAGTTGTCCATTTTATATCCTTTAAAGGGATGTCCAACCAAAGCTATATATCCCCTAGTGCTCAGGTATCTCCGGTGGTTCTCAGCAAACTGGATGGAGTGGGGCCATGGCTCCCCGACTACCACTCAGCAAAGCTGTGTTGTGAATCTTTCCTCTTATGAGCCAAACAAACACGAAATGTCAGTTCTCTCCAAAGGTCTCTCCTTCTGCCCCTCGGCACACACTGACCATATCCAACTCTGCAATGATATGGAGGAGTTTTTCAGAACAATGAGATTAAGGGAATATTTTTATGACAAAGACCTTCCATACAGCAGCGACTCTGAGATGGAACAGCCCATAAGGAATCCTACCAAAAAATCTACCTGGACCCCACGCCCTGGAGCTAATGCAGTACTGGATAAATATATTGACTGTTTCAGAAGCAAAGTAAAATCAGAAATCCTGGAGAAACAAAAGAAACAGGCGCATAACCTAACCCTGCAGGAACAGAAGGCTATTACATCACTGAAAGAAAATCAGGATATAATAAATAAAACCGGCTGACAAAGGGGGCGCAATAGTCATAATGAACACCTCAGACTATATCCAGGAAGCAAACAGGCAACTGTCAAATCCCATCCATTTCTCCAAACTTGGAAGTGATCCCACAGAGGCCTATATGAAAGAACTAAAGAGTATGATCAAGGAGTTTCCAGTCCAGATCCAGAATCAGGTAAAAGGACTTATCCCACAAGATCCCAGGCCGGGCTGCTTCTATATGCTCCCAAAGATACACAAAGATGGCAACCCTGGGAGGCCTATCATTTCTGGCATTGGGACACTGACAGAAAACATCTCAGGTTGGGTGGAAAATCTCCTAAAACCCCTTGTCAGGGATACTCCAAGCTATATCCAGGACACCACTGACCTTCTTAACAAACTGAATGCCCTGGGCCCTCTACCTGAGGGTACCATTTTGGCCACCATGGATGTGGAATCCCTGTATACCAACATTCCCCACAAGGATGGAGTTGCAGCATGTCGGGTACACCTGACAAAACAAAACCTCCCAACAGAACCAGTAACGCAGCTCATACAATTCATCCTCAGCCACAACCATTTTACCTTTGGAGAGGATCTATATCTACAGCGAATGGGAACTTCAATGGGGACCAGATGTGCACCCCAATATGCAAATCTCTTTATGGCAGAAATGGAAGGAACATATTTATCAACATGCACCACCAAACCTATGATTTACCTTCGTTATATCGATGATATCCTTGTCATCTGGACTGCAGGTGAGGAGGCCCTACTTCAATTCCATAATGACTTCAATGACTTTCACCCGACCATCAACCTTAAACTTAGCTATTCAGGGAGTGAAATTCACTTTCTGGATACCACAATATACATTAAAGACCACCGGCTACTCACATCAATATACCACAAACCCACAGACAGAACTGCCTACCTGAGAAACGACAGCTTCCACCCCAAGCACACAAGACAATCTATTATCTACAGCCAGGCTATACAATACAATCGTATTTGCTCCGACAAAACAGACCTGGACAAGCACCTCCTGGATCTGAGGATGAAATTTCTCAGATTGGGATACAAACCAAAAGTAACAGACAACCAATTAAACAAAGCGGCAGCCATTAACAGAGACAGTCTGCTCACATATAGAGAGACCCAGAAAGATACCCGAGTGCCCCTAGTAGTCACCTACAACCCACAGCAGGAGATCCTACGAAGGATTGCCAAGGAGCTCCAACCTGTGCTACATGGGGATAACAGACTCAAGGACATATTTCCAGTCCCCCCTCTCCTTTCCTTTCGACAACCACCAAACCTGAGGTGTATTATCGTTCGGAGTGCCCTGAAGGCCCCAACTGAAAATGGCTCCTCACCTTGCCTACATAAAAGGTGCATGACCTGCAAGCACATCCACACCGCTGACAGTGTACCTATCCCACAGTCACAACAGGTGCACAGAATTAGGGGGACATTCTCCTGCAGGTCTTCCAATGTGGTGTACCTCATAATGTGTGTGCAATGTCCCACCACAGGCCTCTATGTGGGGGAAACAGGGCAGAGACTCAGTCAACGAATGAACTCACACAGATCCACCATTAATAACAGCAGAACCGATCTCCCAGTGGCCGCACATTTCTCCGGAGAAAACCACTCTATTGAAGATTTGCGGGTTGTGGTTTTAATGGGACATTTTAAGACGTAGGAGAAAAGGAAAGAATCGGAGTACAAATTTATGCAAAAATTTCAAACTCTGCAATTTGGACTTAATATTCATGCCAGCTTCATGTCACACTATGTATGAACCATGAACTGAATTCAATATTCATGCCAGCTTCAAATCACACTATGTATGAACTGTGAAGGACACAAATCACCTCCTGATAGCAAACAGATAACAGCAAGAATTACTGATCCCTCCGTCACGCACCACAAGATTCCAGACTGTTTTTTTGACCTGTTGTAAATAACTTCTCTACTTGGATTGCATTTTTTAAGGACTCTAAAATGCTTTGAAAACCATGTGTATAAAAATCTGTGAATTTTCAGTTCTTGTATCACACCATGTCTGATGAAGGCAGCGAGTACTCCTGAAAGCTTACTTATAAATATACTCAGTTAGCCTCTAAAAGGTATCGCCTGATTTCTTCACTCTTCTACCACTCTATTCAGACATTCTTGTGATCAGTGGGAGGCCATGCAGTTGTTCCCCCACCAATTTGCAACCTACTGTCCTATCCCGTGGATAGGGGATAAATCGAGTTGGCACTACCACCCCTTTAATAAGAAATATTTTACTGCCCATTATTCTGATGCTCTGGTGGATGAGAACAATGGATTTTGTGGCAGTAGTCACCTGGCCACTGTAGGCTGCATTATTAAAGGAATTGTCCAGCCTAGGTCATAAATATGTTATAGGTGGGGGTTGCACATCACAGGACCGGAAACACTTGGCTCTGGTCCATGTAGAGTGGTTGAGTGCTGGTGATGCAGCTCAGCTTCCATTGAAGTCAACGGGAACAGAGCTGCAATACTGACACCCAGTCACAGTGCAGGGCATGGATCCAAATGCTTCAGGCCTCGAGTTTTGTATAGTACAGGCATCAGAAGCGGCCCTGTACAGATGCAGCCCCCCACTGATCACATATTTATGGCCTGTCCTAAGTAGTTATGAAACTTCCCTCTAATATTATCATTCTAGTCTATGGGTTGCATCCTAAACTTAAAGGGATATTGAACTTTCAGGAAAAAAATGGTTACTTATTCTATTTCTATGGGGTACCCTCCAAGTATGATTTTGAAATCTGTCTCCCTATAGTCCCTGGACAATGACCAGGTTACATGTGGGGGTCTCCAAGTTATACACTGCTGATATTTCAGGTAGCAGATTAAATGAATGAATCATCCCTGTGAAAAAAATCTCATTCCACAGTGTATACACTGTCAGTGACTGAATGAATACAAAGTAGTAAAGTTTAACCTGTGCAAAACATCCACTATAGATGAGATCCAGGTTGGAAATCCCTGGGACTCTGACGACTGGGACTCTGTTATACCCACATCGATAACACAAACACCGGATTTTCCTAGCAGGGCCCTGTCCTCCGGTTGTGCTGTCAACAGCATGGTCGTGCCCCCTCCTAAGTGAACCGCTGCACTTAACTTCTTGTGCTGTTAAAGAAAGAAAATGGAAAAACAGCAAATAAGCAAAAAATCTGTCCTGTTTACAGCATACACAATATTGTAATATAGTTTTATTATCAGAATCACTCCCGTTATCATTGGCAATGGTGTAGTGACAGAACATGAACCCGGCGAAGACATCAGATTCTCATCATACTCTTGTCAGTAGACACTGCAGCATCACAGCACAATACAGGCTGCTGTAAATGGCCACCTGCACTCTGTTAATGGACTGATACGGCAACAGTGAGGAAATTCATTTTCCAATTGTTTCTTTGCGTATTATTGAACGTGTAACTAAACTTTTGGACAACTTTTGATTTTCTGGCAGTATGTGTGTCATTAATACATTTTGTAATTAACACATTTTAACACGTTTGTCTCCTTTGTGTGAAATACTGCATCTCTTTATTCTTTCCCTTGTATTGAGAGCTGTTCCTGCCTCTCACTGAATGTTACTGTGTATGGAGTACGGGGCTGTGTAACATGTAGAAAAAATGAGGGTAGGGGAGGGTTACTTCAAAACAGTTATATATCAAGTATTATAAAAGGTAGAAATTTCCTTTTGGTGTCATATGAAAGAGGAGACTGGGATATTTATATCATATATATTATACAGCTTCATATATTTTTGACTAGTGGCCGGTCCTACTCAATGATTGACAGCTTGCATACAGAGAGTTTTCAGTCACCCAGTAGAACCACCCACTGGACTCTTAAGTATAGAATACAGCGACGTAAATGAAGACATGACAAATCAGACTACAATCACACGACAGTGCTGAGCACTCGGCCTTGAAAAGGTATTTTATTCTGTGGCTGAGTGTACACCTGAGGGTAATCCGTTTTCATGGATTTCTCATAGACATACGTCTAATGAGGGATCTGTGAAACGGTCACGAGAAATAGCAGGTTCTATCCTTTCTTGGAAAATTCCCATGGACCAGTTAAAACAATGGTCGTGTGAACAGACCCATTAAAGTCTATGGGGCTATGTGCTCCCATTAATGCAAGGGAAAGCACATGGCTGTTGAATCCTGTTGTGTGAACGAGGACTTATACTGAATTTTTTTCCAGAAATATGTATGTTAATCTGCTCAGTTCCTCTTGCTCTATTACACGCTGCCTGCAGATTACACTATGTTTTCAATGTGACAAGTTCCCTTCACTCACCCACACTTACAATAATAGAAGCATATTAGGGAACTACTAAATATGACACATGTAAGATGGTCTTGCAGAATTGTACATTTTCATCCCAGCAGTATTGCATGCCTGTTATACTGTATGTCCTATATCTACATGCCTGTTATACTGTATATTGTATGCTTACACCTTTGTTATACTGTATATCTACATTCCTGTCATATATACTTACCTGTCATACTGTATATCGTATATTTACATGCTTGTTATACTGTAGATTGTACGTTTGCATGCCTGACATACTATATATTGTATATTTACATCCTTGCTATACTGTAGTTGGTATGTTTACATGCCTACATATTATATATTGTATATTTACATGCCTGATACTGTATATTCTACAGCTACATGCCTGTTATACTGTATACTTATATACCTGGCATACTGTAAATTTCCAAGCATGTTTTACCATATAGTGAATATTTTGCTAATGTTATTGCGTAAACAGCACGCAGGAAGTACAGGAAGCACACAGAGGAAATGTCTAGGTTTCAGATCCAGTAGATACCTGCTTTGAGGTTAAGAAAAGGAATGTCTGATCTTTGAAGACCGTTCTCCGCTTTGTGTTTTCTGAAAGGTCCAATGACTCCGATTGCAAAGATGGTTCATCAACTATAGGAATGAAACTGGAAAAAAATATGTACATAGGAAAGATCAAGAACGTCAAGCAACTGACTGTCATACTAAATTACAAATACACAATATACACATTATTAACAAACTGGGGCTTTCCCACCAATAACATGTGTCCACTATATAGAATACATGGGACTGAGGTAAAGCTTAACCAGCAATCATCAGTTCCATAGAAGTGAATGGAGCAGTGGTCACACATGTGTACTAACACCCCATTCACATGTCGCATTTGTGGAACCCCAATGTTGTGAACGATGGAGGTCCCAACAGTTGGACCTTAGCTATCGGACACTTAAAGGGGTTTTCAAGGATTTGCATATTTTGACCTTTCCTTAGTATAGGATACAGACTTCACCCAAAACTGGCCCCAACTCAGACTTAACAGCCCTGGGTTCCCGGGAAAAAAATGTGTTAACAACTAGTGATCTGGTTTTGACTCTAACACCAACTTTTAGTTCTGCTGAGACATCCCTCAAGACCAAATAAAATACCTTGCAATGGCAGGTAGGGGTTTCTTCTGCTGGATGGCTTTGATCATCTCACTGAAATACTCAGGTTTTATGATCGAACGGCAACAGATCAATGCACATAATGTCTAGAAGACAAGAAGGGAAGAAAGAAGTCAGCTCTATATGTTATAAGGTGAACTGCCATAGGAGGAAAAGTATCCAACACAATAGGCTCTACAGTATGGGCGCACAGGTCACAGGTTCAGAAACAACAGTATCAAGAATATTGAGTAATGAAAGGTATATGTACAGTCCTGGGGTTGACTACACACAACTTACAGGGGAATCTGTCAGGGCAATTCGGGACACTAAACCACCCACACGTCCATATGGACCTGGGGATAAGTGTCCCAAATCACCCTGTTATAACGCAATCCATGGCCGCATTAAAAATAAGCTTTATACTCCCCCTGCCGCTGTACTCCCCGCGCCTGCGCAGTTCTTCAATGAAGCCAGAGGAGTACACCTCAGCTTCAGTGCGCATGCCCCAATACCTCCGGCAATTACGCAGTGAAACCGGGGTGTCCATCTTTGGCTTCACTGAAGAACAGCGCAGGCGCTGGGAGGAGTGCCAACAAAGAAGCTCATGAATAAGCCGGACTGTTCTAGGCGAACAGCGTACATTGGACCCTTCTCTAGGTAAGTATAAAGGTTTTTTTATTTTTAATGCACCTGCGGATTGCATTACAACAGGGCGATTTGGGACACTAAACCCCAGGTTTATAAGGACCTGTGGGAGGTTTAGTGTCCCAGATTGACCTGACAGATTCCCTTTAACATAGCTAGTATACACATTAGGCTGTGTTCACAAGTGTGCTCAGTGCGTTCGCCAGACAGGCATGCCACATTGTTGTACCCAGTACAATGACATTTCCTTAGAAATGGCCATCCATATGAAGGGGGTCCCAACTAACTAAAGAGCACATGTCAGGGAAATGGCCTGATTCATGGATCTGCAGGCAGTATGTTATAGAGCAGGAGAAGATAAGCAGATTGATATATACAGGGTATTCTGACTTTTTTTTCCAGCTTCCTTGCACATCGTACGGGATAGTAAATGGTACCATTACAAAGTCCAATTGGTCCCGCAAAAATTAAAGCCTCCATAAGGCTCTATGAACAAAAAGTGGGATTTTTGTGTACTCACCGTAAAATCCTTTTCTCGTTGTATTCACTGGGGGACACAGCACCATGGGTATAGACCTGGTCACTAGGAGACGAGACACTAGGAAAAAGCAAAAGCTGTTGGCTCCGCCTCCAGGCTATACCCTGCCACAGCCACTGTGCATGAATCAGTTTGTACCGTAGCAGTAGGAGAGAGAGACACAAAGGAACATGGAACCAACAACCACCAACAATGCCTGAACCCAAAAAGGAACCAACACAGTTCGGGCAGGAACACTGAAAAAAACAAGGGAGGGATCTGTGTCCCCCAGTGAATACAACGAGAAAAGGATTTTACGGTGAGTACACAAAAATCCCACTTTCTCGTCTACTTCACTGGGGGACACAGCACCATGGGATGTCCTAAAGCAGTCCCAGAGGGTGGGAATAACACGGCCATGCAAACCTGTAATACTCAACCGCTTCCAGAAACTTACAACCCAAATTGGCATCAGCAGAGGCCACAGAATGAATCTGGAGAAACTTAGAGAAAAAGGATGGAGGCCCAGTGGGATACTTACAGACCTGGGAAGCATAAGCCTGATGCCGGAGGCCCCGGGAACTCCAACAGCTCTAGAGGAGAGAGCCGTCACACGGGAAGGCAGAGCCTTACCCTTAAACCGATAGGTCTCCCTAATCTCAGACCAAAGCCATCGGAAGATGGGAGCTCTGGAAGCAGGCAGGCCCTGGCAAGGGCACTCAGGGAGAATGAGCAAAGCGTCCGAACAAGAGAAAGGATCCATGAGGGACAGTATACACGCAAATTGCCCGGGCAACAACCGGGCAGGGAAGAGCAAGCACTCACGTGGACGCCTGGGGACCGAGCAGAAGGAGGGCAAGACCAAGTCCTCGAAGTGGAAGCAGGAAAAACACCCTAAGAAAAAAAAGACTGTGGCAGACAGAGGAAAACCTTATCCTTGTGGAGGACCAGAAAGGGAGGCTGCCGAAAAAAAGGGGCAGCCAATTAGGGACCCCTGTGGATGGAGGTAATGGCCACCAGAAACTCATTCTACCAGGACAGAAGGCAAAAAAAAAAAAAAAAAAAAAAGGATATCATAGGCTCGAAGGGGAGAACCTGAAGCACCTTAAAGATGAGGTTAAGATCCCACGGATCCAAGGGTTCCAAAGGAGCACAGAGTGGCACTCCTGTAGGAAAGTCTTTTAAAAAGAAAGAAGACTAAGACCTTGATCCAGACCAGACTGGAGAAGATCAGATGAGAATCGTTACTCTTCCAACGGTGGACGTAAGCCTTCCACGTTTGATGGCAGATCTAAGCTATCTGGAATTTCCGGGCCTTGAGTATGTTAGAATAACAAACTCCGAAAAAACCACGACGCCTCAAACCTCGGATTCAACAGCCACGCCGTGAACGCAGCTGAGTCAAGGTGGGGAGGAACAGCAGTCCCTGAGACAGAAGGTCGACCAGCAGAGGAAGAGGCCAGGAGCATCCGCCAACAGGAAAATGAGATCCACATACCAGACCCGGCAGGGCCAATCTGGTGCCACCAGGATAGCTTGAACCCCCTTGGTCTTGAGATTCTGGAGGACCCAAGGGAGAAGAGGAAGTGAAAAACCGAACTTACAAGAGCGCCAGCGGTGATGGCTCGAGGATCCAGAGACCTGGCAATTTAGCCGGGGACCTTGTGGTTCCGGCGGAGGCTAAAAATGTCGACGTTTGTCACACCACAGCGGGAGCACAGTGGATGGAAGATCTGCAGATAAAGCGACCATCGCCCGGAGCAATATTTTCTCGACTCAAGTAGTCTGCCACCCAGAAAAAGGTTGACCACCGAAAGAGCTGGAACAAGGCGCTCCACCCAAGGAAGAAATTGTGAGGCTTCTAGTAAGGCCGCACGGCTCCTGGTGCCACGCTGAGGGTTCAAGTAGGCGACCATGGAGGAGAGGTCAGTCTGGACTGTGACAGATGTCCTTGGAGAAGAGAGGTCCAAGGAGTAAGGGCAAATAAGATAGCCCTGGGATCCAGCAGGTTGAACCAGAGGGAGGAATCGGCCCTGGACCACAGGCCCTGAACAATCAAAGCATCGAGGACCACTCCCCAGCCGGGGAAATTGGCGGCAGTGGGAATCACCTACCAACAGAGGGGAAGAAGGACTTCCCTTGAGAAATTCCTGGGGAGGAATATACACTAAAGAATCTCTCAGTGAACCAAGGTGGAAAGAGAACCAAGCAGATGAGGCTGTCCGGAGATTTGTCCCAGCAGGCCGTAATCTTCAAGAGGAGAGAACGACAGAGTGCATGAAAGGTACAGCCTAGATGGTTGAGGCGATCATGCGCAGGACCCACATGCCGATTCAAAGACAGCAAGGAGAGTACCTCCAAAGGTGGGACACTCAGGATCTTGGCCTCCGGAGGGAGAATCACACCCTGGAGCGAGCAGAGGATCATGTCCCGGATTCCATGTGCTTAGAGGACACGAGACATCCTCATAGATGAGCCAGCAGAACCGGCGAAGAACATCCAAGGTGAACCACAAGCTGGTCAGATTGTCTGACCTGGAGGGGCTTCAACAGGAGGTCGTCAAAGTCTGAAAACACGGCAGCACCTCTGGCGCAGAGGATGGCCATGAGAGACGCCATCACTGAGGGAAAAAAACCCCTGGTGGCAGAGGCCAGCCTGAAGGGGAGAGAGACAACTGGAAAGGTCAAGGATCCACAGCAAAAACGAAGAAACCGCTGACGGCACAGCGAGATGATGTAGATGGACGAAGAATTCGCCCATCTCCAGGGATGCCACCACAGACTGCATAGACTACAATGGAGCCTGCAGGCATGGAAGAACCTGTGGAGCCCTTTCAGGTCCATGATGGGACAGAGGAAGCCGTCCTTCTAGGCGAATGGAGAACAGGTAAGAATAGTAACCCCAGATACACTCTGCAACGGGAACAGGGACGCTGACTCCCTGCCGCTGGAGATTGGAGACAGCCTGGATTGTCCGACATAGCGAAGGCAAAGAGACTGCAGCGAAAACTGGAGTAGCCGGACGACACCGCCTCTCAGGCCCAGGCTCCAGACGTCCCGCCATTTGAGATGCCCAGAGAGGGGAAAAAACTTCATGCCGAGGAGGCTAGGAAGAGGAAGACCTGGACGACCTAGTGCAGAACCGCCAGGGAGGCCTGGACTTGAAAGAAGCTTTCTGGAGCAGGAGAACGGCTGACACATAGGACGCCTCTGAGGGAAGAAGAATCTATTCCCCCGTGGCCTCAGGGATAAGCTTCTCGACGCCCTTAACAAAAAAATTTGGCCCAGGACGACCTGGAAAGGGAGAAGGGCTGCGTTCGCCTTCTTGGAGGCGGACCCAGTATTCCACAACGGATCCCAACGGTATGGCAGATAATCACTGCATTGGCGGCCGCCTTAGCAGATTTGGGAGGCATCTCCAGTTATTGGGAAGCGTTCAGGATCTCAGAGACGAGCGGCTGGAGGGAAACTGCATCAGGGAGGTTTGACTGAAGCTGTTTGGCCCAGGAAAAGAAGGCCTTGAATACACAAGAGGCAGCAAAGGAGAGCCGCAGGGAGAAACCAGCCACTACGAAGGCCACCCTGGTGAAGGAAGCCACCTTCTTGCAGCAATGCAATAGCCAGCATTTAGGGCAATGCAATGTATCAGATCTGCATTGCAAACAATACAACAGATGCGATCCGATCTCACTCCGAGGGATCACTGAGGTAGGCAAAAACCGCTGAAGGCAGACTAGAAGCCTTGGAGAGCCTAGCTATCATGGGATCCACCGTGGGAGGCTCTTAGTGATAGGAAGGGACACATGGGGCGGCTCGCTGACAAAATGTCAAGACAGGCCAGCTTGCGCTCACTAGTTACTGATATCTAAGTACCGTGCGCTAACCGATTGCACCACTGGAGCAACCTGCTTCCCTTGCCTCGGATGTTCATCATTGCCAGCCAGGGAGAGCTAGAGACGTGTGTCACAGCATAGCCTGGCAGAACTGCCCGAGCTCACCTTCCACTTAGAGACACACAGGTCAAGGGAAGGGATGTCCGATTTCCTAGTCGAAGACAGAGGATGGTCCAGGGAGAAGTCACTGTGCCCTCAAGATGATATCAAACATCCAGTGGCAGAAAGAGATGTCCACTTGAGAGGATGAGTCCGGGTCCTCAGAGATCTGTAGGGTCTATATCACATAGATGACTCCCGCGTAGCAGCAGATATAGATGAGCCTAGCTGAAGCTCCGAGTCGGAGTCAGAGGCGTCCCCAGTTAAATAGACCGAGCAGAGGGAGGGAGGTATCCGCCTGTCGGAGTGGAGCCGTGAGCTGAGTTCCTATCTGGGGAGTTCCCAGAGGAAGGGGTGGCGGACCGTGAACCCTAGGAAGACTTCCTGGTCCTTTTGAGGCTCCTGGAGCTGCGACGGGAACTATGAGGGTGTCCAGGGAGATCCCTAGAAGCAGCCGACTGAGCGGCGATCTGGGAAAGCAGCCATTCCAAGTTTCCAGCACTGACTAGTTAAGTCTGGTAAGGACACCATGGCCAAGGTTAGGGAGGCCGCCCAATCCGGGGGATGGAAAAACCGGAGAGGGGCCAGGAGGTTACTGACTGGCTGAGGCGGAAGGCAGAGAGAGCACATGGGCTCGGGCTGTCCGCATGGCAACTGTTTTTGATACAGCGGGTGCACGTATAAAAACGTGACGCAACCAGAGGGGCCGGAGGGGGAGCCCAAGAAAATTAGGGTAACCCAGGGGGTTATCCTACCAGACTGCAAAAGATGGCCGCTCACAAACTGCTGCAGCAAGGGTTCCGCAGGTGCAATGTCTCCCAGGGAACTGGGAAGAATCCCTGCTGTCCCAGCAAGCCAAAAAATAAATAAATAAGCCAATAAATAAATAAATTGAGAATATGAGGAGAGCAAAGCTCTTCCCCTGGTAAAAACAGGCTCAGTAGCTACTGGGCAGGCTGGATGGCTTGCCAGGACAGCCCCCTGGCCAATGGAAGGCCCTAGGCGGAGTCTGGGTACCAGAAAAGCCCGGGAAAGGGATGGGCCCGTTGCGGCCTAGTTCCCGGCCAGGCCTCGGACTCGCGTACAACGCGGCCGACCGCGAGGCACCGTCGGCGGCGCGGCGCGACCGCGAACTCCGGAGGTTCCGCGGAGGCCTGGGAAAAGGTACCGGGGGGCCAGGAAAGGGGGTCCCCACACGAGCAGGGGGGGGAACCGGGTGTCCCCCCCCCTGACGGAGACCGCTCGGTAGGAGCGACCAGAAAGCCCAAAAACGCCCCAGAAAAAAGGGGCTTATTTACTAAGATTTAAGGCCCAGTTCAGGGTAACCCTGTGATGCCCCCCCCTAAACAGAACCCATACTATTGTCCCCCTGGGAAATGGCACTAAGGGGCTGAGAGGGCCTGAAGGGGAGGTGGAGAGGGCCTGAAGGGGAGATGGAGAGGGGCTGAGGTAACTCACCAGCCTTCTATTCTTCTCATACTCACCAGTCTGGCGACTTCAGGCGCCGCAGGGTCACCCCCTCGGTAGGACCTCGCACTTGGGAGTGGGGTCACCGGTACTCCGGCCGCTTTCGGGGTGCGGCGAATGGTGAGTGGGGACTGGGTGACCGGCGAGGCTGCTCTTTTGCAGAGCACTGCGCCCGCAGGAGGGTATGACTAGTGTGGCGTACACGCTGACTACCCCCTGCACCTGAAAGAAAGGTAAAAATAAAAACGATGCAAGACAGAAGACCTGAGTCAGGTCGTGTCTGCCTCCTATGACACTAGGTTTCAAACTGATTCATGCACAGTGGCTGTGGCAGGGTATAGCCTGGAGGCGGAGCCAACAGCTTTTGCTTTTTCCTAGTGTCTTGTCTCCTAGTGACCAGGTCTATACCCATGGTGCTGTGTCCCCCAGTGAAGTAGACGAGAAAAATAAAGTTTTGACTTTTGGATGGCAGGGAGTAAAAAACAAAATTGAAAAAAATGGCTGCAGTGGGAAGGGGTTAATAAAAGCTTATCAAAACATTATATGTACGCTAAAATGGTGCCATCTAAAAGTACAACTCATCACATACAGAATAAGCCCTCACATGGCTATATTAACAAAAATATTAAATAAAAAAAAGTTATGAATTTTGGAAGGCTCTGATATAATGTATATAAATAAAAAAAATAAAAATCGCCGAGCATTTACGCCAAAATTACCCTCCGTCATATTAAAGGGTTAAACATACCTGGGATAAACACATGTCTAACTCAAGATAAAACGGAAATAATATTAAGGTCAGACTAGATGGATCAGGTGCTTTTTCTGCCATTAATCTTCTATGTTTTTAGATATAAATAAATATATAACATACAAGTTACACTAACTCATTCCCTGCAAAAATCAATCTACTCCGCTCTTCCTGCTCTATAACATGCTGTGCCTATACATATAGAACCTGACAGCTGCACATTATACATCTCTCAGACCTATTCAGCAGTAGTGAAGGACTCCAGGAGATGGGTGGATTTCCCCTTTAAGATGATTCTAAAATAAATGGTAAAAGCTACATATCAGTCATATGTATTAATACTGCCCCAGTGAGGTCAGAGAATGAGAAGTAAGTGAGAAACCACAGGAGACTGCTGTGAAATATTCTACATTAAACTGGAAGGGAAATGTCAAAGGAAATACCCAATTTAATAACACAGTATCCGGTCAGGAAAACACAATGTGGCCGCAGTGGGTGTCCTGTCTGCGTGTCTATGCAAACAAATATCACACAAAAAGCCTTCAGTGCGATTTAACCCCTTCACTAGATCAGCAAGCCTTAAAGGGGTTTTCTGGTACTGGGGAGGGGGAGTTTGATACGGATGACCATTCCTCAGGATAGGTCACGAGTAGAAGATCGGTGCGGGTCTGACAAATGGCAGGGTCCGGGTGCCAGAATTATACAGTGTACTGTGCCAGAAGCTAAAGTTAAAGAAAGCTAAAATTCCATGAGATGGGTCCCAGAAAAAGTATTTTCATTGTACAGTCATGGCCAAAAGTTTTGAGAATTATACAAATATTAATTTTTACAAAGTCTACTGCTTCAGTTTTTCTAATGGCAATTTGCATATACTCCAGAATGTTATAAAGAGTGATCAGCTTAACAGCAATTACTTGCAAAGTCAATATTTGCCTAGAAAATGAACTTTATCCCCCAAAACACATTTCAACATCATTGCAGCCCTGCCTTACAAGGACCACCTAACATCGTTTCAGAGATTGCTCCATTAACACAGGTGTGGGTGTTGATGAGGACAGGGCTGGAGATCAATCTGTCATGATTAAGTAAGAATGACACCACTGGACACTTTAAAAGGAGGCTGGTGCTTGCCATCATTGTTTCTCTTCTGTTAACCATGGTTATCTCTAAAGAAACACGTGCAGTCATCATTGCACTGCACAAAAATGGCCTAACTGGGAAGAGTATTGCAGCTAGAAAGATTGCACCTCAGTCAACAATCTATCGCATCATCAAGAACTTCAAGGAGAGAGGTTCCATTGGTGCCAAAAAGGCTCCAGGGCGCCCAAGAAAGACCAGCAAGCGGCAGGACCGTCTCTTAAAAGTGTTTCAGCTGCGGGATCGGGCTACCAGCAGTGCAGAGCTTGCTGAGGAATGGCAGCAGGCAGGTGTGAGTGCATCTGCACGCACTGTGAGGCGGAGACTCTTGGAGCAAGGCCTGGTCTCAAGGAGGGCAGCAAAGAAGCCACTTCTCTCCAGAAAAAACATCAGGGACAGACTGATATTCTGCAAAAGGTACAGGGAGTGGACTGCTGAGGACTGGGGTAAAGTCATTTTCTCTGATGAATCCCCTTTTCGATTGTTTGGAACATCTGGAAAACAGCTTATTCGGAGAAGAAGAGGTGAGCGCTACCACCAGTCTTGTCTCATGCCAACTGTAAAGCATCCTGAAACCATTCATGTGTGGGGTTGCTTCTCAGCCAAGAGAATCGGCTCTCTCACAGTCTTGCCTAAAAACACAGCCATGAATAAAGAATGGTATCAGAATGTCCTCCAATAGCAACTTCTCCCAACCGTCCAAGAGCAGTTTGGCGCTCAACAATGCCTTTTCCAGCATGATGGAGCACCTTGCCATAAAGCAAAGGTGATAACTAAATGGCTCAGGGAACAAAACATAGAGATTTTGGGTCCATGGCCTGGAAACTCCCCAGATCTTAATCCCATTGAGAACTTGTGGTCAATCATCAAGAGACGGGTGGACAAACAAAAACCAACAAATTCAGACAAAATTAAAGCATTGATTCTGCAAGAATGGACTGCTATCAGTCAGGATTTGGTCCAGAAGTTGATTGAGAGCATGCCAGGGAGAATTGCAGAGGTCCTGAAGAAGAAGGGTCAACACTGCAAATATTGACTTGCTGCATTAACTCATTCTAACTGTCAATATAAGCTTCTGTTACTCATAATATGAATGCAATTCTATTTCTGTATGTGATAAAAACATCTGACAAACACACATAAAAACCAGAGGGCAGCAGATCATGTGAAAATATAATATTTGTGTCATTCTCAAAACTTTTGGCCATGACTGTAGTGCTTCTATAACACTACCTAGTAGACCTGCTACAGTGTATGGCCTATATGCACAAATCACCTCCTGACAGCAAACAGATAACAGATCCCTCTGTCATGCACCACAACTTTCCAGATTGTTTTTTGACCTGCTGTAAATAACTTCTCTACTTAGATTGCATTTTGTTTTGTTTTTTTAAGGATTCTAAAATCCTTTGAAGACCATGTGTATAGGGTATAAAAAAATCTGTGAATTTTCAGTTCTTGTATAACACCATGCCTGATGAAGGAAGCTAGTCTTCTGAAAGCTTACTTATCAAATATACTCAGTTAGCCTCTAAAAGGTATCGCCTGATGTCTTCACTCTTCCACTATATGCACAATATTCATCCAGAAGACTCAGAGTTGCTACAGATAGTATTACAAGGAATATTATTTTCTATATTAGAATCTCCTTTCACTTTCATGTCCTGAACATTTCAGTGGGTATATAAAGGAGTGGAATTGTTCATCTATTACATTACCGCCCGGAGGAACAGGGCATATAACAATGGGAAGCATTGAGAGCCATTCAGACCTGCCTATTTGTTTTGTACAGATCTCTGTGTTGTCACACCAAGCAGTAAAACACACCAAGCAGTAAAAAAATCTTCTTTCTTGATTAGAAATAGTATTATATTATAATAAAATATATATTAAAAAAAAAAAAAATTATTATATATATATATATATATATATATATATATATATAATGAAATATTAATATATTTAATATATTCATAGATGATACTACTATTAATAGTAATAATAATAATAATAATACCAATACTACTACTACTACTACTATATATATATATATATATATATATATATATATATATATATACACACTCGAAAAAAAATTCAGACAGCACATCCCAATGTGAACAGGTGCACGCTACCGTGGCAAAATGTATAAAAACAAAAAGGTGTAGCAGCACTCTGACACAGCACAAGGGTATATAGAGAACAGAGATAGCATTACTGCTATTATTGGCACATATAAATTAATATGGTGTATAAACTAAAAATTTGAGGTTCTTAGTTATACATATTTGATCAAACAGTAGGAAGCCCACCTGCCCCGACAAGGCGACCTCATTACGGTGGGACCCTATACTAATGCCTCTATTAAACCCAAAATAAATCTACATATTAATAATATTGCACGCCCCACTTTTCAGTTTTTTATTTTTTACAAAAGTTTACAATAACCAATAAATTTCGTTCCACTTCACGACTGTGTCCCACCTGTTGTTGATTCTTCACCAAAAAAATTAAAATTTTATATCCTTATGTTTGAAGCCTGAAATGTGGCAAAAGGTTGAAAAGTTCAAAGGGGCCGAATACTTTCGCAAGGCACTGTATGTGGAGAAAGAGGAGAAGCCGGAGGAAAGCCGCCCAGTGAACACTTCTCCCTGCTCATCTCTTCATGTTTTCTCAGGAAAGATGCCAACGTCTTCCGGCCAGTAATTATTTAGACATTATACAAGTACCCAAACATCTGGCTGTAGTACAGCTGAAAATAAATGAATAATGCTATCCATGTTGAATGTAGAATCTCTTTTAAGAGAAAAACCCCTCATAAGTATGAAAAGATATGGAGAGCGTGACTGGAAACCCCTGGCTGTCTCTCTAGCATCCATTTTTTGGACAGGAGACTGTCTCCAGGGGTTGCTGCCTCCCCTCATATAACACCCTAAGGTTCCCATTAAAGCAGTTTCCGTGCGTACGCCCAGGGTTTGTCTAATGGCGTCTTTTTGTTCTGTGTGATTGGACTAAGCTATCTTGTTGTGTACCTGTCAGTATCCCTGTAAATTGCCTATATGGGCTGTTGTTAAACTGGCAATGTCGCCTGCTTTGGGGGTAGGACTGAGAATATTTTTTTTTGGTTTCCATGTACCCCTAAGTTACATACAACTTACTATGTTATGTTTTATGTATTTTATTTGTCCTCTATTCACATGCTTCTTGCAGGTTAAAGTGAAAAAAGTTTGGTTATGGTGTACCTAATAAAAAAAAATTGGGTGCTATTGGGTGAAAAAGCTGAAGTTTGGCACGATGGTCCGAACATGTACAATCATTTGCCACTTTACAGAAGCCCACTGTAATGCTGTCGGTGGTGGGTGCTCATACAAACAGTCTCATAGACACATCCCATATAGTGCCCCATCAAATCATTATGTACATGGTGGGCTTTAATACTCTAGTTATACACTACAATCTTCCATACATCTGTGACCGTACATATGTCATCAGCAGGGTGTAAGGGACCAGCCACCGGGATCAGAAAATACTCCGACTCTGGCAGATTAACCCCCTGGATGCCGTGATAAATAGCAGGAGAAACCAGGAGAAGTCAGTAGGGAGCGACCCAGTGGACAGTTTATCTTGTATAGTTTTTCCAAAACTATGTTGTTATCTCTGAAACACTGCAGTGTGTGAGAATAATGTTATGTGATGTGTAAGGGAGCCTGTCAGTATTACATAATGCCTGTGACTATGGTAGCATGAATCCACCTACAGGCTCCCTTAAACCACAGTGATAAATTGTATTAAAATTTCAAGGAATACACGTGGATGTGCTGTCCATGTCTTTTTTTCTACAATGTTAGCAAACTTGCATGGTCTGTCCCCTCATTTGCTTATTGCCTTGGTATCAGCACCCCACACATTTGGCCTAGGTATTTTTAACTAGCAGGTGACTGCATAAGGGTACCCACCTACTGGCTCTTAGGCTGAGACCCCACTTTGTGAAAACGCAGCTTTCTTATGTTGCAGATTTTGCTGCATTTTTTTGAGCCAAAGCCAGAAGTAGGTTGAGCATAAGGTAGAAGTATAAAAGCTTCCTATATTTTTCCCATTCCCTTTGTAGACATTCTTGGCTTTGGCTCAAAAAAACACAGTAAAATCTGCAACAAAAAAAGCTGCATTACCACAACGTGGGGCCTTAGCCTTCCAATTAAATTTCTATCCGGCCATTTATTAATAGTTTACTAAAGTACAATCCAGTTCCCCAGAGTCCCATTCATTACTTTTGCAGAGGGCAGCGGGGGGAGGCCGTAACTCTCATTCCTCTGTCCTCTCTGTCTCCCCTGCAGCTGCATTGGCCTTGTGAGTTAGTGACTCCCCACAGACTAGGGCCTCAGCTCCATTCAGTAGTATGGAGTAGGCCATGTGACCTAATGCAGGGGACACAGGGCCTCCCCTGCAGCCCTCCGCAAAAGTAATGAACAGGGTCCCTAAGGAGTGCACTGCTAAGCTTTATTATTTTTTGGGTAACCCCTTTAAAAAGGGAAAGAAATTTAGGCCCAATCATTAAACAACAATAAAGTATTAGTTACATAAATCCAGAATTTTTGAGAAATCTTTCAGAATTATCCACTCAAATCCTTAAAAAAAATAAATGGAGATTAATCATGAAAAATTATCAGATTTTAAGAGTGTGATTTCTCCAAAGAAAACAATAAAAAGATAAAAAAAAAATCCACTGGGGAGATTTATCGATTGTGTCATCATAAGGCTTTATTTGGTTGATGATGACATGTATAGATTTGGTGCATTTTACATTTCCTCTTGCTCTAGTGATTTAGTGAATCGTGTACTCCACTTATCTAGTCCAGTTTCTGCCAGAATTCTTACCCATTTTGGAAAGCACATCTTTAGTGACTTGACTTACCTTGATAGTAACTTTAAGAGAGGTCATAACCAGATGTGTGCACTTCTCTGTCCAGTTACTGACAACGTGGCCTCCTAACATCAGGAGTGACTGTGTTAAAGAATTTTTCTCTGAGCCATTGAGGCATGAAGAACAAGCCACTAGAGGCTCGTGTATTATCCTAGAGGGGGAAAAGGAGCAGAAGCAATACATCATATAAAGATACAGAATTCCCGCAGCACAAACTATATCATCAGCTCCAAGGCTGTATACCACTGACTGAGAAATGACATAGAAGTACAGAAAATGGCCAATGCTCTGGGGTCATATGTGTAAGTTTATAAGGAAACGCCACTTCCAATACTGCACAGATAAAATGTATGGCAAAACGTTTCCTGAATTCTCTTTTACTGATTTTGAGCAATGCTTTTCAGTAAAAGTCTAAATTCAGCTGGTTACTTAAAAGGACTAGTCCCATGATGACAACCCCTGTCCATATACCATGTAGGCCAGGGGGGGAGAGACCTATCTATAAAAGGGGTTGTCTTCAGGATAGGCCATAAATATATGATCGATAGAGGGCAGACACCCGGCCCCAAAACCGATCATCTGTATGGAGCAGATTCCGGCACCCGTCCAACACACACTATTGAGCCGGAAGCAGAAAGCCCAGACAACCCCTGACAAGAAGCGTCTATTGGACCCTACTCTTTGTGCTCAACACATTTTTCAATTATGGTGAAAATGTATCAAGACGGGTGTTCGATACTCTTAGTATCATTGTGGATCATACATAGCATAGCTGGATGAAAGGTTAGATATGTGGTTGAATGGGTACTAAGGTATAGTTATCCATATTTACTTTCTACAACTGTTATCATACTTACACCCCGAAAAAGATCTGAGGTTGTCCATCCTGAATTTTTACCTGCCATTGGTAGTTGCAGAATATAGTCCCTGATTATAGTCTACAGGGATAGATTTATTTTCCAACAACATTCTGGTGCCGTGACTATACAACATACACTGGACTCCATCCCCTGTGCGCCAGAGTAGAGATACACCAAATATATTAGGAAACATAGGCCTCTTAATGAATCAGGTGCATTGCTGGCCTGTCACAACATTTCAGAGTAAAACATTTCACCCAGGTGCCTGTCAGGATGCCCAAACCACACATAGCATGAAGCTCTAGTTAAGAAGCTATGGTTCCCTATAGGCAAAATAACGCTAGGTTCACACTAGCGTTCGGGATTCCGTTCTTCGGGTCCGCTTGGGGACCCAAAAAATGGAAACCCTATCCGCGTAAAAAGCGATTACCCGCGGACCCCATAGACCAGTGATGGCGAACCTTTTAGAGACCGAGTGCCCAAACTACAACCCCAAACCCACTAAATTATCGCAAAGAGCCAACACGGCAATTTAACCTTAAATTAACCAGGATCTGTTTTTTAGTGACCGTGCAATGTTATTACAGCCTGTAATAATATCACATGTCTGCAATAAAACAGATACTGTGTGATATAAATAGTGAAGGGCCCCCACACAGTACAATGCGCTCCACAGTGGCCCCCAGACAGTACAATGCGCTGCGAAGTGGCCCCCAGACAGTATTATATGCTCCAGAGTGGCCCCCACTCAGTATTATATGCTCCACAGTGGGTCCCCCATACAGTATTATATGCTCCACAGTAGGCCGACACACACAGTATTATATGATACTTACCTGAAGTCCCACGAAGAGCAGCCGGGTGTCCTCCTTCAAACTGCAGGCGCTGATGACTTAGGTCAACGCGCCTGTGTCTGGGCAGAGGTCACACTGCGGCCTACACTGACAGCTTTCAGCTGTATGTGCATTTGTACATACAGCTGAAAGAAGCAATCGCTCACTAACAGGGAATCCTGTACCGGATTCCCCGTTAGTGAGTGATCAGGGCGACGATGGGCGTGCCAACAGAGAGGGCTCTGAGTGCCCTCACTGGCACTCATGCCATAGGTTCGCCATCACGGCCATAGACTATAATGGGATCCACCTAGTTTCCATCGATTTTATACTGAAATCAGCAGAGAGAAAAGTCCTGTTTCCATTTACAGTAAAGATCCGCTCACCTGAACTTGCTGTTATAGACACCAAATGTGACCTTATCTCCAGATTTTAAGGTTCTAGAACTGCCAATCTCCATCTTTTCTCCACTAATGAACGTGCCATATTTGGAGGAGTCTTTAATTGTAAGAACGGGAATTATGTCTGGTTGACCCTGAAAGAAAAAACACATGATTTACTCACCTCATTGATACCCAATAGCAGCTATCCCAACCCTTAGCGGGTCCCTCGCTGGTCTCTGCCTGCTTGGCCTATCAGTGGCTGCAGTGGGTCACTGCTGCGAGCAGTCATTGCATGTGTGTCAAGTGGGACCAGAAAGCAGACACCAAGAGACCGGGAAAGAGTGTGAACAGCAGGGGTGTGGGATCAGTGGGGTGAGTACTGCAGAGCAAAAAAGGTTTATCCCACTTATAAAAGCATCACAAATTATTCACATTGCTACTGGCAGTAATTTCACGTAGTCATATCTACCTCCTATGCAGATGGCCTGACTGCCTGCAGTATATTCCCTATTCCATTAAATTCCCTCTTACTTCTGATATGAGGATAATATATAACAGTCTCCTGAGTAGTTATTTGTCAGCTTGATTTTTGCATGTGGCACGGACGAATCGCTGCTAATGAATTCAGATTTATGGAGGTGTTCCCATGTCAGGTTCCCCTTCTATGATGTCCATATGCCCCAACAGTGTATATAAACAGAGCTTGTCTTCATGAAAATCTGCTGGGTAAAATTCAGATACTAACTTATCACAAGCAGGACTAAAGTAAATAACTGAAAGGGGGGTGTGAGGTTAGTGAGGTACAGGAGAAGCCAGGGCACTGTATAGCAGCCACTTACCAGGCTGGAGGACGTGTGGCTAACAGAGAAGGAGGCATGAGCTCTGCTGATGGACTGGTCATCTTCTATCAGTATAGTACAGTTCTTCCGCCCCACAACGTAGTTAGTGCCGGTGAGAAAGTGATAGCTCGGACCTGGTCATGTAGAGAGAACAAATTATTATTACAGGAATGATAGCAGAAACAAGGCACTGCAAACAGGAGCTGGAAGTCCTACAAAAACACCGTAAGATACACTGATGTGAACGTAGCCTTAAGCGAAGTGAACTTACTCACATTCAGAATTGGGTGGAATTGGAGAAAAAGTGCATTTGTGCGACTTTCTTACGGAATTTATTTTTACAGTGTTCACTGTGCAGCCAAAATGAGCATGGTGGCTCAGTGGTTAGCACTGCAGCCTTGCAGCGCTGGAGTCCTGGGTTCAAAT
This sequence comes from Leptodactylus fallax, assembly GCA_947044405.1. Classification (NCBI taxonomy): domain Eukaryota; kingdom Metazoa; phylum Chordata; class Amphibia; order Anura; family Leptodactylidae; genus Leptodactylus; species Leptodactylus fallax. The sequence continues at coordinate 1,445,796 of CAMRHE010000057.1, forward strand.
CCTGCCAAGGACAACATCTACAAGGTGTTTGTATGTTCTCCTTGTGTTTGCGTAGGTTTCCTCTGTGTTCTCCGGTTTCCTCCCACACTCCAAAGACATACTAATAGGGAATGTAGATTGTGAGCCCTATATGGGGCAGTGATTGTCAATGTCTGTAAAGCTCTGCGGAATATGATGGCGCTATACAAGTAAGCATAATAAATAAATAATGTCACCTGTATTCTATGTTTTGGTACGATTCCAGGGATACCAAGTTTCTAGTTTTATTTACATTTTAACCCCTTAACAAAAAAAAAAAAAATTAAAAATTTCTAGAAGTCGCCATCTTCTGACGCCCATAACTTTTTTATATTTCATTATACATAGGGTGTCTTTTTTGTGGGGCCATATGTGATTTTTAGTTATATGATTTTGGAGAATGTCTATTGCTTTGATCACTTTTTTTTTTTCAAATTTTGATCAGTGGCAAAACAGCGAAAAAACGGCGGTTCAACGCTTTTGATTTTTTTTTCCCGCTACAGCGTTCACTGTACGGGAAAAATATTTTTATAGGTTTACAGACCGGGCGTTTTTGGACACAGAGATACCTAATGTGTATGTATTTCACAGTACTGACAGTACTGAAGTACTTGTGTTCTAGAGAAAGGGGGGTGATTTGAAATGTTACCTTTTTTATTGCACTTATTAGACCCCCTAGGGGTCTTAAACCCCAAGGGGTGTGATCATTAATGCAATACATCACAAAATAACGGTACTTCTGTTGCAGGCTACAATAGAAAATAATGACAGACAGGCCTGGGAGCCTTCAAAAGGCTCCCGGCTGTCATAGTAATGGGACGCTGGCCCGGGTGCTCGCTCCGGGTACTAACGATCCCAGGCAAAATGGCAGCGCCCGATACAAAATGGCGCCTCGGTGTGCATTAGCGCCAGGTCTTTGCTGCATAATACCCGACATCCGCTGTACTATTATGGCGGATGTCGGGAAAGGGTTATGGGGTTTTTCGGGAATTAAATACTGAGGTGTTACCCTTACGGTGATGCCACGCAGTGCTCCTAAGGCGTTATGCACATGTGTGCTATAACAAACAAATATAAACACATTAGGTATCCCCACATCCGAAAATACCATAACTATATGAATATGGAAAGATTTTTCATATATGGTGAAAGCTGTGGCAGGAAAAAAAAAATCAAAATGCCCAGACAAGACAGATGAGTTGAATACGATGGTGATGCAGGAGCTGTTCGCCCCCTGCTTCACCATTCTTCCCCGGTCTCTGCTCGGGGATCTGTAGAAGCAACGTAGTGACATCACTTACATCACTCCTGCCGCTCCCCGAAGGCTCCGGACCAGACAGAACAGCAGGGGAACAGGGCGAGGGGAGTATTAGGTTTTTGTGTTTGTTTGATACTGTGGGGGCAAATGCAAGGGGACATTAAACTGCCAGGGCAGCTGGAGGGGGGACAAACGGTGGGGGCAGCTTTAGGGGGACATTATAATGTGGGGGAATATCACATCAAAGTGAGTGTAGGGGCATTATACTGTATGGGGGCACAAAGAGTAATGGATGGGAACGGCGGAGTCAAAGTGGGTGGGGCTAAATTCACCGCAGCGCACCGCACATTCTGTCCCCAATTCAGTCATTTGAAAGTTGAGAGGAAACCAATACAGCTACAAGAGTCACAACATGGCTGTGGAAAAAAAAATTCTAAGGCATAAAAACACTATATCAATGTGATATCCCGGTGATCATATCATTCTGCAGACTACAGGTAACATGTCATGTACCAAATCCTGTGCCTGTCAGTGCACAGATGTCTCCTCTATTTCTAGATCCCCTAAGATGTGACATATGGAGGACATGTAGAAGACACGTCCTCTCACAGCCATGTATATGATACTACGCCGCAGTTCACACACAGCTCGCACAGCAGGCGCCCTGCACAGTCATTACCTCCTGCACTCTCCCTCTCCAACCTCCACATTGCTTCTCTTCTATATACACAGTCGCACAGTAATGACGTCACGTTGGTATCAGCGGGCGATACAATTACTTGTTGCAGGTGTGATGTCAGGGAAAGGGCGGAGCTTCTCTGTGGAGGGGCGGGGTCTCCTGTGCAAATCTGTGCACCATAGAGGAAGCGGAACAGAGCGTTTGTTGGAGGGGGCTAAAGGGAGGGGGTGATGATTACTTGGGACTGCATGTTAGAGGGGGCTGAAGGGAGGGGGTGATTTTTACTTGGGACTGCATGTTGGAGGGGCTGAAGGGGGGTGATGATTACATGGGACTACATGTTGGAGGGGCTGAAGGGGGGTGATGTTTACATGGGACTGCATATTGGAGGGGGCTGAACGGAGGGGGTGATTTTTACGTTGGACTGCGTGTTGAAGGGATGATTTTTACATGGGACTGCATGTTGGAGGGGCTGAAGGGGGTGATGTTTACATGGGACTGCATATTGGAGGGGTGATTTTTACGTTGAACTGCGTGTTGAAGGGGTGATTTTTTTTTTTACATGGGACTGCATGTTAGAGGGGCTGAAGGGAGGGGGTGATGTTTTCATGGGACAGCATGTTGGAGGGGATTGAAGAGAGGGGATGATGTTTACATGGGACTGTATGTTGGAGAGAAGTGACTATTTACATGTTGGAGTGGGCTGTAGGGAGATATGGGATCGTATGCTGGATGGGACTGAAGGTAAAGGGGTAATGTTTTCTATGTAGGGTGGTATGAAGGCGTTAAAAGAACGAGTAATATATAAATGGGACTGTTTTGAAGGGACAGATATATTTACTGTATGTGGGAGGGGCTAAAGGAGGAGGAGGAGTAATATATACATGGGAGTTTTGGAGGGGATGAAGGGAGGTTTTTTTTTTTTACATGGGACTGCATGTTGGAGGAGCTAAAAGAGGACTAATGTTATGTACATGGGACTTTAGGGAGTGATTTGTTTTTACACTGGACTGTAGGGAGTGATTTTTTTCACATGGGACTGCATGTTGGAGGAGCTAAAGGGAGGCGTGAGGATGTTGGTTGGGGGCTGAAGGGAGGGGTGGTATCCTTTGCATGGGACTCTGTTGGAGGGGGCTAAAGGGAGGGGTGGTGTTTCCATGGGACTATATGTTGTTTTCAGCGTCACAAGGGGGGTCCCTTTTTTATTAGTTCCTCTGGAATTGTTTCAAGTATTGTCATGTTTATAATAAAACTGGTAACAAAGTTTTGCGTTTTCATTTCTATAATAATAGAGCAGGGATAACATTAATGGACAGTGACTGTCAGTAGGATCCTTACTACTGATGCCTGTGGATCGTCTTGAAGTATACAGATAAATTTGTAACAAAAAAAAAAAAAAAGACAGATTGTTATAAAACTCCGAGATCAGAATCCTGTGTCTCTGTGAAGCAGGTGTAGACTCTTAAAGTTACGCCAGGTTCATGCTAGCATTGCATCTCTGTTGTTCTGGTCAGATGGGACCAAAATGACAAATAGGCAAACCGCTAAAACAGAGGATACACACAAAGCCCAGCAGACCCCATTGACTATAATGGGGTCTGTCGGGTGTCAATTGTTTTTAAACTGAAAGTGTCAGAGAAAAAAAGTCCTAAGTGCAAGACTTTTTCCTTGGCTGATTTTCATAATTGACTCCAGTGTAGATGTGAGCATAGCCTTACTGTAACATGTGGGGGGTTTTGGCTCTCACTTGTGACAGGACCATGGGGTTAATGGTGTGTTAGTTATTTGGAGTGTTACTCTAGTTTCACACCTGTGCTTGGGTTTCCGTTCTTCAGAAAACCCAATCCACTTAAAAAATGGTTACCCGAGGAAACCCACGGACCCCATAGACTATAAGGGGGTCTGCCGGGTTTCCGCCCAAAAAATGCAGAGAGAAAAGTCCTGCTTGCTCACATTTTTCAAGCGGATTTGGGGATGGAATCCCTGAACAGAAGCCAAGCCTTGTGTGCACCTAGCCTTGCTCAGCTCCTAGCAGGTGCTGTTTTTGGTAGATCTCACTACAGACCATGCAGGAGACTTCAGCACTGGTCAGAATACACAAAATTAAATCCAGTGACTCAGAGGGGACGTCTTCTCTGATCACGTCCTTCCTTTTTCCTCCTCTCCTCCGTGTTGTCCACACCGCCATGAATGCTATTTCTAGCTACATCTATTCTGTAGTTATTGGGACAGATTACTATTGAAAATATGCCATTTTGATACAATTTGTGGCAAAAAACTGGCATATGCACCCTACATCACATTTATGTACTGTTTTAAATACTTTCAGCACCTTGTCCGACAAGGGGAAGCGGCTTAAGGTGAAACTCCATATAGAAAAAAAAAAAAAAAGTCCTGCATGGAGGATTCTTTCCTCTGCCGATTTCAGTTTTATAACAATGGACCCCATTATAGTCAAAGGTGTTTGCTGGGCTCTGTGTGTTACTGCAGTTATAGCAGTCTACCTCTCCATTGTTCGCATCCCCCAAGGCGATGCTAGTATGGACCTAGTGTAGGGCAGTGTAAAGATACACCCGATTTATCATTGTGCATAAGCCACTGTGATAAATCTGGTGAAGGTTGAGACTCTGTAGTCTAATTATTAGACAGTATTAGTAAATCTTTCCCATTGTATTTAACTGTTAGGAGGCGTTCACACTACCGCTAATGACTGTCAGTAGTGTCCGTTGCTATTGTCCATTACCAGAGTTTAGCAACGGACAGCAGCAGAACCGTCACAAATCCGTTAAAATTTCCATTCATTTCAATGGGATTTTATCTTGTGTTTGTTAGTGACTTTTAGTGTCTGTTTACACCAAATTCGTCACATGTCCGTTATTTTTCATGGACAAAAAATCCAACATGCAGGACTTATGTGACCGTGAAAAATAACGGTTTCATGACGTCAAGCATTCGTTATTTTTTAACATTAAAGTCTATGGGTAACAGATTTATAACGCACAGTAACTGATAGTTATCAGTAACCATTATTTTGTGTCCGTTTTTTTTTCTGAGCATGCTCAGAAAGGACAAGACAACTCTAGGGATACAAGTGGAAATTTATTTTAAACAGTTTATTTATGTAAAAAAGTGATGGTTATGCACAAAATAAAAAAAAAAGATATAAAAAAGGTAAATAAATTTTTTTTTATTCAAAATTATAATTTTTTTATTAAACAAACAAAAGAAGCAGAGTTGGTTTCTTTAAGATAGCGTTAAAGGGGTTTTCCGGGCAAAAAATCTTTTTTTTTTTTTAAATGTCTGTTAGTGCTATTAATGGGTTAATAAGCGCACCCAAATACCTTTAGCAGTGTTTTGAGTGATTTCTGGGTTTCTCTGGGAGCTCCTGGTATCCTCTGCATTTGTTTACATGGTGTAGCTTCCTGCTGTCAGTTATAGGCTGACTCACACTACCTCCCTCTCACTCCGCCCACTTCCTCTCTCACTCCCTTACACCCTCTCCCTGTCTCCCTAGCTATCCAGCCCACTACTAGCCCCTCCCAGCTAATTCAGCCCACCCTTCCACCCCATCATACTTACCTGTCTTCCTCTCTGAGAACGGCTCCTCCTTTTCTTTGACTCTCCTGGCTGTGCACAAGCTGGAGATGCCTGCCTACTGGAGATGCCTCTCTACTGCGCATGTGTCAGAGGCACCTCTGGACTGCGTAAGCGCCAGCAGAGTCAAAGTAGAGGAGGAGCCGTTCCCAGAGCCAGAGAGGAAGACACATAAGTATGATGAGGTGGAGGGAGTATTGGTGACATTCCGTTTCCAGAAACGGAACGTCACCGGATTATCAGAAAGTGTGCCTGGGGCAGACACATGACCGCCCTGGCGATCGAGGTAATTATACATTTTTTAAAACTAAGTAAATTAGAAGTTAGGTGGAGGGAGGGGGTTTAGTTTTATTGTATCACAGACAACCCCTTTAAGAGAGGCCTCCTCAGTTGGTTAAAGTGTTGGCGTACACGTTGACCACTGGGGATCCCTCCCCTAACACCATCTTTAAAGAAAGTATTTACAAAACACAAGCAGAGGCAAAGGTGACTATTATGGTTTCTTTAAGATAGTGTCAGGGGAGGCCTCCTCAGTTGGTTAAAGTGTTGACGTACACTTTAACCACTGAGGATCCCTCCAATGACTCCATCTTTAAAGAAACCATGTACAAAACACAAGCAGAGGCAAAGGTGACTATAACTGTAGGTGTCCCTTTTTTTGTTTTCTTTTTAACAGACACTTTCCTAATGGAAACCAGATGGTAGTGTGAACGCCCCCTAATAACATGAAATAACCAGTTAATAATTGCACCGTAGTGGTCCCATATTTTTAAAGGGGTTGTCCTGGAATTTGAAAACTCACACAGGAGGCCGAGGAAGGTGTAGCAAAAAAACAAATCATACTCACCTGTCCCTGTTACTCTGGTGTACACCGCTGTTCTTTTGGGCACGCAATGTGAAGTCACCACTGTAAGTCCTGCGTAACATGTGACCACGGAGACCAATCCGTTGCCACAGGAAAGAACAGGTGATGTATGTGAGTGATGTCACTGGGTCCTTTCCAGCCACATGCGGTACAGGACTTTACAGCGTACACCAGAGCTCCGGTAACAGGTGAGTATGGGCTGGGAGTTGTTATTTTTATTCAGGCTGTGTTGAGGGGACACTAACCTGCAGCCTGAAGGTCTCTGGGAGTGACCACCAAGGGCAGGACCACATAAATACTACTATTTCCCAGTGCCACAGTGTGTGTCTTTCCCCCCACATGTATCTCTATTCTCCAATATCTCCCGAGTTCTGCTACATCTTAAAGGGTGTCTGTCATGTCCAAAATGCTTCCCAAGCCAATATTATTGCAGTGTAGGGGCCATTAAAGGAATTGTCCCATTAAAGAAACGTATCCCCTATCCATACGACCTGGGTCCCCCAGCGATTTGGAGAACAGAGGACTGGCATTCCCCCTAAAGCCTCCTTGTGAACAAAGCACCAGCACTGCTGGTGACGTTTTGCCATTGGACCTAATTCATATTGTAAAGAGATAGCAGAGGGCCGAAAAGTAATAGGAGGGGGCAGCCAGGCTCCCACACTTTGGTAAATTGATCAACTGAGTCTAGTCTGAGTCATTTGCACTGCATGATATGATTTATTCTAGCGATAGCCGCAGAGACTCCATTGTGCATCACTTTGAAGCCAGGTGAATTCGGACAGTCAGAGAGATTACTTGAAAGTGGGTGTCAGGATTCTCTATCCCGCTGCTGCACCTTTAACGTTACCTGGACAACCTGGGAAGCTTTTGCAGTTCCAGAGGCTTCCTGGCTTGGTCCAGTTACCTGCAGTGGAGGCCCGTATAAGCCCACGCCCTCCTGACTCATGTGTGGACTATCAACTCAGTTTGCTACCGACTTATATTGTTACTCCTATACTGACCTCTGGCTATGTTTTTGGATTCCTCTCTGTCTGGCGATTTGATTTTGGTGTTCCCGTTTGGTTTTGACTTATGATTTGATGACCATTCTGTGTTCTCTGTCCCTGTGAGTAAATGTATGGATTTGGTGTTTGGTTTCTGTGGCAGTGCATCTATTTGTAGTACGCTTTTCTGTTTTGGTAACAATTCTGGTCTCCAGATTCAGCTAAAGTCCATCTCTTCTTGCGAGGAGCTCTGGTGAAGACGTCTGGGACCGGTCTTGACTAGCAGAGGTGTGTTGCGTTTAGGTAGCATATTCTACTGCTCGCAGTTATCAGCCCATTTCTGCTGCTGCTCTCCTAAAGCCTGTTCTTAACCAACCTTGTTATTGTGGCCTTGCATCTGAATCTTAACAGTGGGATTAGACATGCAAAGTGATTTATTGCCTAAGAGACAAATTGAGGGATGTATAACACCAGAATGGCCATGGTTGATGATGAGTCTGGCCCTGCATCTTTTCAGAAGTATAACGGTAAGGTCACTGTTACCGTACTGCTATCTACTTTAACAATGGAGGTATCTTCAGCTAAGATCAGAAAGTTGAACCTCATATAACATGATCGAAGCCACGTAGAAGAAAGTATGTTCATGTGCTGAAGATGCATGTCTCTTCCTGTAAGGCCGGATTCACACCACTGTGGTTGGACCAAGGAATACAGTCCCAGCCATTTGCCAGCCCTGCTGTGGCTCATGTGAATGTGAGTACTGTTTTATGCCTCTGAGCTTCCAAAATACAATTGATGTACTGTATAGTACTGACATGATGCTGTGACTACTGTACACTACAGCTGCAGTTTGCAAGCTCACATCATCATAAAATAATATATTTCCGTGTATACCCACTGTGGTTGGGCTGGAAAAAACAGTTGACAAATGGACCGTTTTTCTTGGCCACGGTCATGTGAAACTGGTTTTAGGGATTATTCAGATTAACATTGTGGAAATTGGCCATGAAAAATGGATGAAACTGTCTAGAATGGAGTTGCTGGAGGGAGGAACTACAAGGAGCAACTACATTCTAGATGCAGCCCTGCACTGTCCCTCTCCAGCCTCCACATTGCGCTTCTGTATACAGTCATGATGACGTCACACACTCCCGCTCTTTCTACTGAACTCTCCCATGGTCATATCAGCATGTTACACAGGTGACACCAAGTGGTCATTATTGTGAATTACAGTAAATGAAGATTTTGCAGTAATGCAATTATGTAATTCCTGCGACACTAAATTCTCTACAAGACTCCACACACTAACTAAGCCTGCTCTCCCTACATAAGTAGAGACAGTCCTAAATCCTAGATTTCTCATTTAGTGTGGATGATCTTCAGCATGTCACATAGCCTGGGACCATGGAAGATGTTATAGAGTACAGGGACTTACTGATACTGGCGTGTGTGCGGACAGTGACTGGCACTTGTGGACATAATATGGGCTATTAGGCATGAATACTCTTATTAATAGCAATAAAACTAATGGCCCCTGACATGGCGCTGCCACCAATCACTGGCCTCAGGGGTCACACGTGGTAGCCAGATACTTCATGGCTGCAAACTGGTTCCAATGGTCATGTCAAGGCCACTGAAGTCAAAACTGGAGTCTCAGAACAACAGAGAGGATTCGGGCCTCACTGCTGATACTGAGCTGTCGGTTTACTCTAGCGTCTGAGTTTCCATTCTTTCTTTTTTTTTTTTGTGGGATGAGATTCATTTTGTAATGACACTGTTTTGGAGTACCTATAATTTATTGACTAGACTTCTTTCGTAATGGATTTAAAAAAAAAAAAAAAATCAATTCTGGCAATGCTTTTTTTTAACCTTTTAAATTGTTTGCCATGCAGCGTACAGCATAGGTAACATGTTACCTTTATTCTGTGGGTCGGTACGATTACAGTAATACCTAATTGATTTATAATTTTTTTTTTTTTTTTCCGATTCTAATTTTGCAGAACAAAAACGCATTTGGTAAAAGAAATCAATAGTGTTTGCATCTTCATCTTCTTAGAGGTGGTTTTATTTTTCGGTTGAGGGCTTATTTTTTGTGGGCAAGTTGTACCTTTTACCTCTTAGATATCACAGTCATGTTTGACCAGCGCAGCTAAGGAATTAAAACCCGTGCAGGGTGTTAGGTGTCAGTCACAGCTAAAACCTGCTCTGGAGACCACCTGCTCAGTACCGCTATGGTACTGATTTTCTGTAAATTCTCAATAGTGAATAGGCGCAGGAAGTGCATCATCTTGCCTGTTTATCTAGGTACATCTGAAAATCCTCTTCATCAGTGCACAACTCGATGCTCTAGAAACTATATTCTGCTTCTATTGTTGTGTCCTTCTGTCCTCTGTACTATCATCTAAGGCTAAGACTCCGTCGCAGTGTCCATCTAAAATCACAAGCATGCCTTTAAGTTAATGGTTAATGGGGTCCAGCAAGCTCATTTGGTCTGCACCATTTCAGTGGTCCGATGTTCTGGTCCTCCGACGTTAGTGTGAACTTGGCATAGTGTATAGTTGTTAAATTCTTGTATTATATATTGTGCACATTTCGCCTGTGTGGACTGCGATTTGTATGTTATCGAACCATCCACATGTCTTTTTGGAGTATCAATGTATCTATACTTATACTGGGAGGCAATTTTTTTACAGGTTTTTTTTTTAATAAAGGTTAGATGTTAGGGGTGGTTACATGCACAGAAACGGGTGGATGGGTGGGTCTGTGACAAATCAGCATGCCCCTCACGGACCCCATACATTTCTAATGATGAGCTAAGACCACAAAACAGACAGGGATAGGACCTATCCCAAGTTATGCCTATGTGTGTATGGAACCATAAAAAAGAAAAAAAATGACTGATTGCTATCCATAAAAAAAAACACAGCTAGTACACTGACAAAGCACATAGTTGGTTATATACAGTACAGACCAAAAGTTTGGACACACCTTCTCATTCCAAGAGTTTTCTGTATTTTCATGACTATAAAAATTGTAGATTCACACTGAAGGCATCAAAACTATGAATTAACACATGTGGAATTATATACTTAACAAAAAAGTGTGAAACAACTGAAAATATGTCTTATATTCTAGGTTCTTCAAAGTAGCCACCTTTTGCTTTGATTACTGCTTTGCACACTCTTGGCATTCTCTTGATGAGCTTCAAGAGGTAGTCACCTGAAATGGTCTTCCAACAGTCTTGAAGGAGTTCCCAGAGATGTTTAGCACTTGTTGGCCCTTTTGCCTTCACTCTGCGGTCCAGCTCACCCCAAACCATCTCGATTGGGTTCAGGTCTGGTGACTGTGGAGGCCAGGTCATCTGGCGTAGCACCCCATCACTCTCCTTCTTGGTCAAATAGCCCTTACACAGTCTGGAGGTGTGTTTGGGGTCATTGTCCTGTTGAAAAATAAATGATGGTCCAACTAAACGCAAACCGGATGGAATAGCATGCCGCTGCAAGATGCTGTGGTAACCATGCTGGTTCAGTATTCCTTCAATTTTGAATAAATCCCCAACAGTATCACCAGCAAAGCACCCCCACACCATCACACCTCCTCCTCCATGCTTCACAGTGGGAACCAGGCATGTAGAGTCCATTCGTTCACCTTTTCTGCGTCGCACAAAGACATGGTGGTTACAACCAAAGATCTCAAATTTGGACTCATCAGACCAAAGCACAGATTTCCACAGGTCTAATGTCCATTCCTTGTGTTCTTTAGCCCAAACAAGTCTCTTCTGCTTGTTGCCTGTCCTTAGCAGTGGTTTCCTAGCAGCTATTTTACCATGAAGGCCTGCTGCACACAGTCTCCTCTTAACAGTTGTTGTAGAGATGTGTCTGCTGCTAGAACTCTGTGTGGCATTGACCTGGTCTCTTATCTGAGCTGCTGTTAACCTGCGATTTCTGAGGCTGGTGACTCGGATAAACTTATCCTCCGCAGCAGAGGTGACTCTTGGTCTTCCTTTCCTGGGGCGGTCCTCATGTGAGCCAGTTTCTTTGTAGCGCTTGATGGCTTTGGCCACTGCACTTGGGGACACTTTCAAAGTTTTCCCAATTTTTCGGACTGACTGACCTTCATTTCTTAAAGTAATGATGGACACTCGTTTTTCTTTACTTAGCTGCTTTTTTTTCTTGCCATAATACAAATTCTAACACTCCATTCAGTAGGACTATCAGCTGTGTATCCACCTGACTTCTGAACAACACAACTGATGGTCCCAACCCCATTTATAAGACAAGAAATCCCACTTATTAAACCTGACAGGGCACACCTGTGAAGTGAAAACCATTTCAGGTGACTACCTCTTGAAGCTCATCAAGAGAATGCCAAGAGTGTGCAAAGCAGTAATCAAAGCAAAAGGTGGCTACTTTGAAGAACCTAGAATATAAGACATATTTTCAGTTGTTTCACACTTTTTTGTTAAGTATATAATTCCACATGTGTTAATTCATAGTTTTGATGCCTTCAGTGTGAATCTACAATTTTTATAGTCATGAAAATACAGAAAACTCTTGGAATGAGAAGGTGTGTCCAAAACTTTGGTCTGTACTGTATGTGTCACCTACAGTAAAGATCTCTGCCTGGGAGGTTCCTTTATACACGTTACGCAGACAAAGCCCTAAGAAAAACAATGAAATGGGTTACTTAGGCTACGTTCACATATCCGTCAGCATCTCCGTTGGAGGCTCTGTCCCAGTGAATGCCAAAGATTGTCGGAGATAAAAGTCCTGCAAGGACGATTTCAGTAAAAAAAAAACGATGGACACCCGAAGGACCCCATTATAGTCAATGGGGTCTGCGTAACAGCGCTAGTGTGAACCCAGAGTCACCCTACCTATCAGTCACTTTGGCCCCCATAAAGAACCAGCAATCGTCAGAGTCACCCTTTCAGCAATTATCACGCAGTTGTAAGGGGAAGAGCAGGCACAAACGAACGGGAGGGTGACCCTGTCGCTGGTGGACAACACAGATGCTGGGTTGCTATGTTCCACTTTGCTTCTTGAGGGAGGGTGAAATGGTGAGGGTGACTCCATTCACTAGGGCTGGGCGATTATGACCTAAATCGCAATTAAATTAAATGGCGACTATTTAGGCCACACCCCTGTTACAGTATATGTTGGGTGGAACTGCTATTATTATACTCAGGGATCTATTCAGACCCTATGCCCGCCCCTACCATTCACCCCTCCATGTCTAGGGATAACAGCAAACAAATGCAACCCTGTGTCTCACGAAGGAGAGGGAATCAAAAATAAAAAACTAATATAACAAAGAATCCTTGCACTAGCAGAGAGGTCTGCCTTCTATGGACACTACACTAAAACCGAGTATCTCACAGTCTGCAGGAAGGGCAGAGCAGAGAGGAGATGACTTAGTGTCGCCTCCAAGTTGCAGCAGCTATACCCTGCAGTCTCCTGTGTCCCCTATAGACACTAGAGAGAAATCACTCCCTTCAGCCGCCACCAACATACCGTCCCATGTGAACACCACAAGTCTCTTTTCAGACCTCTCCAACATGCAGTCCCATATATATACAACACTTCTCAAACAGGCAGTCCCATGAAAACCTCACCCATCTTCCTTCAAGCCCCTCCAACCTCATTCTTCTCCCTCCAACATATAGTCTTGTGGAAATAAAGCCACTCCGTTATTCAGCCTCCTCCAAAATGCAGTCCCATGTAAACAGCACCATCCTCTCCCTTCAGTCCTATATAAACATTACTCCCCCTCCCTTAGAGCCCTCCAATATACAGTTTTTTTTTAAAAAAACACACACCAACACACAGTCCCATGTAAACATCATTCCTCTTCCGATCAGATCCATCCAAAATACAGTCCCATGTAAACAATATCACCCCTCTCCTTCCAGGTCCCTCCAACATACAGACCCAAGTAAACAACAACCTCTCTCTTCAGCCCCATCCAACATACAGTCCCATGTAAAATATAATTCCTGTCCGGCATACAGTCCCACGTAAATAACATTTATCTCTCCACTCAGCCCCATGTAAACAATATCACCCCTCTCTCTCTTCAGCCCCATCTAACATACAGTCCCAAGTAAAATATCACTCATGTTCTTTTACACCTGTCCCAAGTAAATAATCTTACCCCCTCCACTCAGCCCCAACCAACATGTAGCCCCATGTAATATTCATCACTCCTGTCCTTTCACTCTTGTCCAACATGCAGTCCCATGTAAACATCATCTTCTCCATACAGCTCTACTTCACTCCTCTGACGTCATACACCTGCAATGCTCCTGATTCCTCTGAGCTCACAGCTGTGAATCAGTAAAACCCGCCCACTCAAACTGCCCCGCCCCTTCCCGTGACATCACACCTACAAGGCCCAGCTATCTCCACTCTAGACCCGATCTCTAGCCTTCACGTTATCTGAATATTCAAAGATGGCGGCCATGTTATCAGCTGTGGGGCGGCGAGCCGTGCCGGGTGTTAGGAGCGCTGCCATTGGGATCCGGGTAAGCTTTGGATCTTCCTCAGGCCTCCTCCTGCGACACCTTATATCAGAATCCGTATGCGCAGCGCAATCCTGCAGAGTCTTCAGGTCACGTCCCATTGAGTAGTACAGGTAGCCATGTTTGTTGTGGGCAAAGTTGCTTTGGTGACTGTGACATGTATAAGTTGCAAAGGGCAGAATGTCCTTCAGCTCCTGGAGTGGGAGGCAGGTGCCAGGAGTGTATCGTGCCTGGAGCTTGTAGGGGTTGAAAGAGTTAAGACTTTAAAGTTAAGTTTGGAGGAATAAAATCTTTTTCCTATCAGAATATATTATCTGTAATAGGCTCATTAGCAATAAAACTTGGGTATTCTAGTTATTGTGGAACTACAGCTTCCATAATGCCTGCTCTATTCTTCTCGGAGCTACCCATAGAAGTGAATTGGGCCTGCTGGGAGTTGTAGTTACATAGGTGGAGTGCCAAAGGTTGCAGATCCCTGGGCTAAACAGTGACTTTGGTTGCCAGACATGTCACGCAGCCAAAGGTCACGCAGCCAAAGGTCGCACAGCCAAAGGTCACGCAGCCAAAAGTCACGCCATATTGTGCAATTTCAAATTCTATATGTGGGAGGAAAAGTCACAAGAAACCTTGCAACTGCTGCCCAATTTCATCCATGTTGAATTACATATGACGCTAGGAGGATCAGAACAAAGGACAGACGGACCGCTAAAATAGCGGTTACATACGGACCCTGGTGGACTCCGATGACTATAATGGGATCCATCAGGTGTCCGTTGTTTTTGAAATGAAAACAGCAGCCGAAAAAGACGTGCCTCCGACGCAAATGTGAACGTAGCCGAAGTTCAGTAATTTTTTTTTTTTTTTTGTATAGCTTTAGAGGATGTTAAGATATGATTTATCATTAGACTATTGCTACCAATTTGCTGGGACTGTTCTGAATTTTCAGAAACTGTTCAGCCAATTTTTTTTTTTTTATTGTCCTGTATAAGTGCTGAAAGGGTCAAGTTTTATTCAAATTATAGTAGGCTTAGGGGGTGTTCACACACAGGAATTTGATGTGGAATCTTTCAAGAAGAACATTTCTGCTTCATAAATTTGAAGCAGATTTTTTATTTTTTTTTTCTTTCTCTACTTGTCAAAAATCAACGAGGATTTTGACGCAGAATTTGGAGAAGAGTGCAGCTGTATTTTGCCTGTATTCGGCAGGGCCAAATTACGCGCCAATGGAAAAGGTGTATTTTCCACCTCCCATTCATTACAATGGGAGTTCCCAGGCGGAATCCACCTGAAGAATGAGCAGGATACTTAACTTTTCCGCTAGCTGAAATAACCTGCTACTGCCTCCCATTGAAATGAATGGGAGGCAGGTTCTGCCTTAAATTCAGTGACAAATTCCTATGTGTGAATACCTCCATACAGTGATCGGAGCCCCAGTAGTCAACAAAGCAGTGAGATTAGTATTTTGTTTACTTTCCAATAAAGTCCACTAGATGGCAGCATTGTATTGGTGTAGTTCTATACCCGAAGCGTGTACCTTGTTATGATTAAAATGTAATAGTAATACATTTTATTTATATAGCGCCAACATATTCCGCAGCACTGTACAATTTATAGAGTTCAAGTACAGACAAAAAAGATACATTACAAAGAAACAGTCAACTCACACACTGGGACTGAGGGCCCTGCTCGCAAGAGCTTACAATCTATGAAATATTTTTATAACATATATGGTAATTGTTTATTTTTAGCAATTTAAGGCCACCTCTCTGCTGATTTCGGGCGGAAACCCGGCGGACCCCATTATAGGCTATGGGGGTTTGCAGGTAACTGCTTTTTAATCGGATAGGGTTTCCGTTTTTTGGGTCCCCAAACGGATTTGAAGAACGGAAATCCAAACACTAGTGTGAACTTAGCGTTATAGGTATGTATGTGTTTAGGAACTTGCTTTGTACTCTTGTTGCAGTATAGACCTAGACAATAATCCATTTTCAGTCCTTAGATCAATAGGTTTGGGGTATTTTACAAGCATTTAGTCCAGCTGGACGTAGAGACCCATATAGGATCAAAATGAATGAGACCTGTAGAATAAAAAAATAAAAATGTAAAAATAAAGTGGTGTATAAATATACTGTACTACTTCACCCCTATACTACAGAGATTAACAGTTTACAACCTGCTTCTAGTTTCTGATTTTTCCTATTTGGGTGTTTCCCTCCCAGTTTCATATGCTGCATGTAAGGTTTGTATGAGCTTTACTAGCTCTATTATATATAGGAGTTGTCCAGGTTACAAAAAATTAAATAAATGAAACCGCCTGCAAATGCCATAACCTAAAAAGGACAAATCCATACGTACCTGTCTGTTCTCCCAAGAATCCAGCGCTACCTCTCCCCCTGTCCTCCCAGTCTCTTTTTACATGCATATCCATGACCACAGCGGTCTCTTTACTGGTTGTGCTATGTGAAGGGAGCCATGATGCTAGGACAGATAAGGAACGAGGAAGGGCAGTGCTGGATAGCTGTGGGAACAGACTGTTTTTATATCATTTATTGGGGTTTTATTTTTTTTATAGCCCAGACAACCCTTTTAATTCCTGCACTGATTCCTCCTTCAGTGGCCAATGATGGATCTTCTCCCTTGACACTGATGCTGAGGAGTGTGTGACTTACCCATCCCTCCCTCTACAGGCTGCTTGCGGTGTTCTCTTCTTTCTGTACACTGATATTACATCCTGTCATTCACTCTTCCTCCTCCCTATATTTGTATCCTGATATAGAACATCCTGTGTGATCTGCCCTCCCTGAAAGCCTTGATGCTTTCTTCTTTCTACATTCTGATTTGCCATATACGAGACGGCAAAGAAATAATAGCATGGCATAGAAGGAATAGCAAATTCCCCCCAATATGTAGTTATAAGACCACCATAAATAGTAGTAGTTTATTTTTTCATGCATTACTAAATTTCTTATTCTGCAATAATTTCCTTCTGGCCTTCTATTTTGCATCACTAGTAAATGATTTGCCTGCTTGCGTCTGACATTTGTGGGTTATCTATAGAAGTGGCGTGCTGGGATGAATGGGGAGCGTGTTCGGTGCCAGGTCTGCTTTGCTGGTGCTATCTTTCTATGCAGCAGACTGATGCTTCAGCATTATTTCACTATGGATGCAGTTATCATTTCAAGGACATCAAATTACTAACAAACATGTCCTTAAGGTAAAAGTAAGATTTTAATTAAACGCTTCATCGCCTCGCTGCTATTCAGAAATTCACCTTGCAGTGGTGTCTTCTGTCCACTGTTAGCATCCTCTACCTGTGTACTTTGGATTGGATTTAGCGTGCCGATCTCTACAGTGTTCTAAAGACCTGTGCACGGCTCAATAGGACGCAGGATGTTTTCATTAAAAGACACGTGAGATGTAAATCCTGTCGGAGACCATTACATATATTTCTATTCTGTACTGACGTTTTCACAGTGAATTATCATACGTGGTCTCAGGAGAGAGGTGTAGCATACACAAAATGATGATTATATATAATCTAAAGCACCTTCTGTTCACTCCAGAGGTGGTTGAATTAGAACTTAGACCCTGGGGTGTCCCCAGAACTTTTGCCTCTGTTCCCCATTGCTGCACTGTCATACCTTGTCTATAGACATCACCACCTTTCAATTCTAGCATTGACCACTGGATATTACTATTATCCTTGTCACGGGGGTATTGATGACTGTACCAGACTATGTGGGGACACATCCTATGGACATGAGGATGGTAGCGCCCTTTGGTCAATTTGGCCGGGGCTACACACAATTTTGTGGCATACAGTGATTTACTATAACAGATGTCAGGAGAGAGCACACCTTCCTAGTAAATCTAGTGAAACACAGGTGACCGTTTCTTTCATTGTAGATGTTCTATTTCCTTTTCTTCTCTGGCCAGCCCAGATCACCATGATGATTTCTCCTGATGACTGCAGAGTTTGCTGCTGCCTCTCACTTCTGCAGCCATCCCAGGCTTGATTGGACCCCAAACCTACACCCATAATGAATACAGACCCAGGAAAATATACATTCCTCCCCCCCCTTTTAAACACCCCTTAAAAAAAAAATAAATAAAAAAATGCAAACCCCAGAACAGACCTCATACCAGAATCTATAATTAGATACAAACGCCAAACTAGGTTCTGTAAATGCAGACCTAGATATAAACCCTGGACTGACCTCTTAAAGGGGTTGTCCAGAAAAAAAAAAAAAAATCATACTTGCTTGTCCCTGACGCTCTGGTGTCCTCCACCGCTGTTTGGTCCAGCATGTTTGGGCTTGTGCCAGTGGAAGTCCTCACCAAAGCTAATGGTGACTTATGTGAGTGACGCCACCGGTTCCTTTCCTGTGACCTCTGCGGTCACTGATTGGCCTCAGTCAGCGGTGAGGACGTCCACCGGCACAAGTCCCGGCGTGTGCTGGGGACCAGTGTGTGTGATTGTTTTTGTCTTGTTTTGCCCAAATACTGTAATTCCTGGAAACCCTGTTAAATAAATTCAGACCCTAGACCAGACTCCCTAACCCAACAGACCCAATCTTCTCTGTAGCCTTGCTGCTCTTTCCTCTGGACATATATACTCATGTGACTTTGTGCAGGTCCTTCACATTATTACCCACAGTGGCTTTGTTGCTGAGATTCGTGGCAAAAAAATAAACGTGGATTCAGTCTTTGGTCTTCGTCCAGTCCACCCATAACATATTCCGTCATTGAATCTACTATTCTGCTTTTTCCAGCCACTCCAGGATTACCTATTTGGGAGGAACCTGTTTTGACTTAGATTTTGGTGCTGGAACTACTGGGCATCTATACGCTTCTCCAAAATGTTTTAGCTTTACCATAACCGCAAAGTTAGTTTAAAAAAAAAATAAAAAATCCAGCCATGTCTGAATTGATTGTAAGAAAACCGCTGCAGACGTAAAGTTACTACATTTACTCCAAGTTTTTGCCTTGTCATTAGATTGAAGGGAATAAATGAATGAATAATATTTTTATAGTTTGATTTCATTAATGAGATTTTTTTTTTCTTCTAAATTAAACCCAGATGTCAGTGACAATGACTCCATAACACAGGTGACCTTTTCTATTGAATATATTCTACATCCTTCTCTACAAGTCCTCGTCTTATAATATGACATCTGTGCCTCCATATGTGAGCAGACTTAGCTCTGGCCTTGACATTTTATGTCCTCGTTTTGGGGAGAGAACATGTAATGGCTTTTAATTCTCAAGCACAGAGGACGCCGCACTTGTAAGTGATACGGCAGAATGGTTTTTGAGATCTGTCTGATCACTTGCATTTCTGACCGCACAGTGTACGGCGATGCTATACAACCTATAATAAGACTTTCAGTCTAGCTAGAATATCTTAAACACTGAAGAAAGCAAGTTTGACCCATCCCGTTATTGTTAATGGGGTCATTCGGGATCCATTAGTATCTAGTATTAGGTGGATCTGTCTTTATAGTTCAGTCCTACACTGGAACAGATTTGTAAGTGTTAATGTGAACCCAGCCTAAGCCCTGTATAGGACATTATCAAAATTAATAATGCAAAAAGAAAGTTTTGCCTGAATTGGGAAAACCTGATGAAAAATATTCAGTTTTGATATGCGACTTGTAACATTTACATAGTAACGTAGCAGATAAGGTTGGATAAAGACACAAGTCCATCAAGTCAACCTAGAAACCTACCAAGATGATCCAAAGAGAGAACCCCACACCAATTGCCCCATCAAAGAAAAAAAAGGTTTTACCATAGTCCTAGGTGGGGCTTCTTTACAGTAAGAGCGGTGAGACTATGGATGTGGTGATGTCTGATAAGACCTTCTTGAAAGTAAGAATATCATAGGTTATGGGACCTAAACATGTATGGGATATGGATTTTGGTCCAGGGACGTCCATTTACCATATTTGGATATGGAAAGGGATTTTTCCTCCTAGATGTAGAGGATGTCCCCTTGTCATGGTAATTGGCTAAAGTGTAAAGAGATCATTGGAAATATCACTGTGCTGTCCATTCATATGCTTGTAAATAATGTCACCCCAAGGGTTGGTTCACACTAATGTTCAGGGACTCCTCGCCTTCCACCATTCCGCTTAAAATAGGCGGAGACAAAAGTAATGCAAGCAGGACTACGCTCTCTGCCGATTTCAGGTGGAAACCTGGCAGACCCCCATTATAGTCTAGGGTCGGTGGGTTACCACTTTTTAATAGGATAGGGTTTGTTTTTGGGTACCCAAGCGGACCCGAAGAACAGAAACCCGAACGCTAGTGTGAACCTAGCATAATCTGTATTTTTTTTTCTAAAGTTTGATAACCTGTCTTTGTACTCTAATCCACCCATCCCTTTAATGGCCTCGGTCGCCTTCCTCTGCACCCGCTCCAGGTCAGCTTTATCCTTCCTATATACAGGTGCTCAAAATTAAGCACCGTAGTCTACATGTAGCATTTTTTTCTTCAGGTTTCTGCCTAGTGGGTAACACCGATAATGGCCTCCTGAGGGCGCTCTCTTTACACGTTCCTGTTATTTTGTGATTTAAATAAACTTGTTTGATGTCAATTTTGCACTTTCAATTAAAATAAAATGACATTTGGAATTAGTCTGAAAACTTTACCATTGAAGTGGAAAAGCTGACTAGGAGGAGTATGATGGAGTCTATCAACAATACAATAGCGAGGTATGAAAAAAAATCTAAACTCTCCTGGAATGACAATGAGACGGCGCACGCTCCGGGCTGGCTTTATATTAATTCTAAGACAATGTTATAGCTGTATGGTAAAGAAGTTTTAAGTCTCCTATTATTTCATGTCTACCAGGGGATCTTGCGTGCGCTCCATACTAATCGCTGGCTATTTTTGTGTTGTCAGGTATTCAGCCATGGAACACCAAGAAAGAACAAGGAAGACCCTCAAGCCAAATTCTACCCTCCTTTGCAGAACGTGATGCTTCCTCCTGATACATTCAAGGGAAAGGTGGCCTTTATCACAGGAGGTGGAACAGGCCTAGGGAAAGGGATGACCACCATGCTGTCAAAATTGGGAGCAACATGTGTCATAGCCAGCAGGTTAGCTTTTTATTTGGATGGGCTATTTTTTGACTTGTTTATTATTCTGCCGATATGTGGCACCCCAGGCCTGTCATGTGATCACCAGTCTGACCACAAACACAGGTTTTGTTCTCCTGTGATGACAGGGGGCAGTATTTTCTGTGTGAAGGATTTCCTGTGATTAAACCATCACCTATAGTAAAAAAATTTTTTTTTTCATTATGGACACTTATCCGCTGTTCTTTAGATAGCGAATAAGTGTCCAATCGCTGGGGGCCCGACATACATGTACTCTGGTGATCAGGAGGATGGGGGACTTGCGTCACCGCGCTCCATTCACTTCTGTGGGGCTGTACATTACAGTCCCTGCAGCCTCATAGAAGTGAATGAAGCACCAGTCACACAAGCGCACTGGCGCTCCATTCACATGGAGGCTTAGGGGGACTTTCAGTCCCACATCCTCCTGAACACTGGGGGACCTGGCTATCAGGCCCCTAACAATCGGAAACTTATTCCCTATCCACAGAACAGGATAGGGAATAAGTGTCCATAATGAGACAACCCCTTTAAATCCCTTCTGCCAGTCCAGAGACCCCTCTTTGTTCCTTTGTGTGACCGTGCAGTGATATAGTTGGGAGAGTTCATATAACAATTAGCTGCTCAGGTATAAAACTCCCCTGACTCACACTGCCTGGCTATTCCATCTGTGTGTGCTGTGTGCAGAATATCCAGTGTACTTCAATCAGATGTAGCCTCACACTGCTCTCCTTTTCCTCCTACATGTAAATGTAAGAGCTGATGGGGAGAAACCTATCATAAGCAGAAGGCAGGGAGACAGACTGAAGCTGCATCACATAGGAAACTCTGCAATATGTGTTTGGGGCTGATGTTCTATTCCGCTGATCTGTCACTTGCTCCCCTTACATAACAACATAAGTGCAGTGTGATGATTCTGTCCCTTTTGTCTCGCCAAAGCTATTATGGGATATATAGGTTGCGTTAGAAGAACGATGTCAGAAATAATCAGGACTGCAGACAACCCATAATTGTGTCATCAAATACAACGGGTATACACAAGGCATACACAGGAGCCTATGGTACACTATATAGACAATAAATAGCTTTAGTGCTCTGATAGTCTAAGACACCTTTTCTCGCTTATTTTGGCTTGTCTCAGACTACCAAAACACGGCGGGGGGATTTATTAAGACTGACTTTCCTTATACCTTTCTTTAATAAAGCCCCACGACTAAATCAGGTGGACGCCCATGCACTAAAATGGAAACCTGCAGTAGCCAGACATTGGCATAAATTTCTTGTATAATTTATGCCAGAATATATTGGTGAGTTCTTCAAAAAAAAAAAAAAAAGAGCGGGTTGGGAATTGGAGAAACCTCACCAGAAAGACTAAAATTTGAAGGCACCGGGTATCCTGTGTATTATTGTAAAGGATTATTGCTTTAAGTAATTCTAAAGTGTATTTTCTTGCAAAACCCCTTTAAAGTGATTGCCATTTTACACACATGTGGCATTTCCAAAGCTTGGTGTCTTGTTTGCAGAAGGATATAAAGTCTTGGCTTGTAGAAAGGGAGTCCTGTGGATATGTTTTATATGTATGGATAGTCTGCAATATCTGTACATAAACCAGTGGCCCTGTTTTTTGGGTTGCTGGGAATATTAAGTCATGTAGGTGTCTGCCTAGATTGCTAGTGGCCATGGGACGTTTTCCCCTATATCTACGCAGTGTTATATATATTTTCAGGGTATGATAAATCTCTTTGAGTATTGTCACTTGAAAGTCGGCACAGTTCTCCCAATAATCCTCCTAATTGTATTATTACATGGCGCTAGAGTCATCCCTTGTCCTGCTACATTTGTAATCTTTTTCTTTGTTGACCATTAATGACCATTTTACCACATTATTTTCTTTCTTTTTTTTTTTCCAGAAAACTGGACGTTTTGAAAGCAACGGCGGCTGAAATCACATCAGAAACTGGAAATAAGGTAATTTTAAGATTGCAGTTACAACAGGATTCTGAAGTGGCGCATCTGTTGTATACACTGAGGCTGATAGTGCCTTTGTCCTGCCGTGCGGAAACTGTTTATATGGATGCTTGTAGGTTAAGGCACATAAAAATAGTGTGGTGTGGACCATGTTATTATTCAGCCTGTATTGGTAGTTGTAATATTTTGATCAAATGCACGTATATAGTTTTGTCCTTTCCTTCCTTCTTATCTCTTATTGTATATTGACTTATATCTGTCACAACAGATACAGTTAGATGTCTGATCAGTGTCTTAGCTTATATCTTTTGTTAGAACATAACTGATGCCAGTTACTAAAATATAGAGATTATCACTGATCTACATGATGGAGGGAGAGAAGCTGAACTCTTTGCTATATAGGGTTATATGATAGAGGAGAGAAGCTGAGCTCTGTGATATATACAGTACAGACCAAAAGTTTGGACACACCTTCTCATTTCAAGAGTTTTCTGTATTTTCATGACTATAAAAATTGTATCACACTGAAGGCATCAAAACTATGAATTAACACATGTGGAATTATATACTTAACAAAAAAGTGTGAAACAACTGAAAATATGTCTTATATTCTAGGTTCTTCAAAGTAGCCACCTTTTGCTTTGATTACTGCTTTGCACACTCTTGGCATTCTCTTGATGAGCTTCAAGAGGTAGTCACCTGAAATGGTCTTCCAACAGTCTTGAAGGAGTTCCCAGAGATGCTTAGCACTTGTTGGCCCTTTTGCCTTCCCTCTGCAGTCCAGCTCACCCCAAACCATCTCGATTGGGTTCAGGTCTGGTGACTGTGGAGGCCAGGTCGTCTGGCGTAGCACCCCATCACTCTCCTTCTTGGTCAAATAGCCCTTACACAGTCTGGAGGTGTGATTGGGGTCATTGTCCTGTTGAAAAATAAATGATGGTCCAACTAAATGCAAACCGGATGGAATAGCATGCCACTGCAAGATGCTGTGGTAACCATGCTGGTTCAGTATTCCTTCAATTTTGAATAAATCCCCAACAGTATCACCAGCAAAGCACCATCACACCTCCTCCTCCATGCTTCACGGTGGGAACCAGGCATGTAGAGTCCATTCGTTCACCTTTTCTGCGTCGCACAAAGACACGGTGGTTGGAACCAAAGATCTCAAATTTGGACTCATCAGACCAAAGCACAGATTTCCACAGGTCTAATGTCCATTCCTTGTATTCTTTAGCCCAAACAAGTCTCTTCTGCTTGTTGCCTGTCCTTAGCAGTGGTTTCCTAGCAGCTATTTTACCATGAAGGCCTGCTGCACACAGTCTCCTCTTAACAGTTGTTGTAGAGATGTGTCTGCTGCTAGAACTCTGTGTGGCATTGACCTGGTCTCTAATCTGAGCTGCTGTTAACTTGCGATTTCTGAGGCTGGTGACTCGGATGAACTTATCCTCCGCAGCAGAGGTGACTCTTGGTCTTCCTTTCCTGGGGCGGTCCTCATGTGCGCCAGTTTCTTTGTAGTAGTAGTAGTTTTCTTTCTTTACTTAGCTGCTTTTTTTCTTGCTATAATACAAATTCTAACACTCCATTCAGTAGGACTATCAGCTGTGTATCCACCTGACTTCTGAACAACACAACTGATGGTCCCAACCCCATTTATAAGGCAAGAAATCCCACTTATTAAACCTGACAGGGCACACCTGTGAAGTGAAAACCATTTCAGGTGACTACCTCTTGAAGCTCATCAAGAGAATGCCAAGAGTGTGCAAAGCAGTAATCAAAGCAAAAGGTGGCTACTTTGAAGAACCTAGAATATAAGACATTTTCAGTTGTTTCACACTTTTTTGTTAAAGTATATAATTCCACATGTGTTAATTCATAGTTTTGATGCCTTCAGTGTGAATCTACAATTTTTATAGTCATGAAAATACAGAAAACTCTTGGAATGAGAAGGTGTGTCCAAACTTTTGCTCTGTACTGTATATACTGTATATATATGGTTTGGTGCGCTATTTCTGAGTAACTCCTTACAGGACTCCTAGGAGAGGCAGTAAGAGTCCTGATTACCCCGCATACAGCAGTTCTGTTTCAGCGTGAGCACATTGAAAGCTATCAGTTATCCTGTGTAGGTAGTAGGGCAGGGTACTCGGGACTCGCTGTCTCTCCTAGGGGGTCAGGATTTACCCATATTTTTATTGAGAAATTTTACTCCAAATCATAAACACGAAGCTCTACTTTTTTCTGTCTAGCATATTTTGCTCTCAGATCAGGCAGCAAATATCTCTTGTCAGGTATACTGTAAAAACATGAACAGGGGTTAAACTTTATATACATTTACTATGCTATCTATGCTAGAAAACTGGAGTATAAGTGGCACATCTTTCCTACATTGCCCATATTGTCACCAGAGCTACTCCACTGTTGTTTTTGCACCCTGTTTGCATTTTTTAAGACAGGTCAAAAGGGGCTATCAGATTTACTACAGATAACACCAGAAAATCCTGGTTTGCGTAGATTTCAGCTCTAGTACAAGGGGCCTCCTAAAATATTCCCTTCATCACTTATTCAGCTGCTCTTCTCCTCCTTATCTTCAAGATCACAAACCAAACTCATGCACAGAATTGTATGGAGGAAGAGGAGGAATCTACTGCTCCCTGGATATTTGATTTATTCATTCTGTGGGGTAATATAGCCTTATGTGGAAGACATTGGTAATTTGTGAGTGAGAGATGGCCGTAGATGGCCGCCTCCTCCTCCTCCTCCTCCCCTCTTTATAGACTAATATGTAAAAAGTATCTCTTCCTTTAAAGTGGAGAAGGAAACCTTTTTTGTCTAACAAGATATATTCTAAAGTTTCTTATATTGACCTGCACTATTCATTTATGCAAATTGATTTATAACCGGTGGTGTGCTTTAAAGCTTGTGTGGGAAATGCCAGTCTTAAAGGGAGTCTACCACCTCAAGTATATTCAGCTGCTACCACCATGTTTCAGTGATAAACATCATACCTGTATTCTATATGTCACTTACCTAGATTTAAAGAAAAACAACTTTGAAGTCTTATACAGATGAGGCAGTTGGTGCACTGGGGGCGGGCCTTCAGCCTCAGGAGCACTGCTCTTGCTGCACAGGTAGGATGGGTGATGTCATAGCAGTGGGAGGATCAACTCTAACTGCACAGGGGGGAAATGGTAGGGATCTGACCATGATCTAATGTGCTATGTAACATGGTGTTGACAATTGAATATACTTGGGCGAGGTGGTAGTCTCCTGATTGATTGGGATGCAGCACAGTGTACGAGTACATATAGAAAGCAAAATCTGTATTGCAGGAGCCCCTGAGCCGTGCTGTGCACCTCAGGGGAGATGCACACCAGCTCGTAGCTATTGTACATTTTCCTAGTCATTTACACCTGATTTCTAATCTTATAGTATCTATTGCACCATATAAAGTGTAACCCTTGTTAAGACTGTACTGGCTAATACAAAGTTGCATTATTCCACAATGGTCTGTGTTGCAGGTTCATGCTGT
The DNA here is from genome assembly GCA_947044405.1 of Leptodactylus fallax. Classification (NCBI taxonomy): domain Eukaryota; kingdom Metazoa; phylum Chordata; class Amphibia; order Anura; family Leptodactylidae; genus Leptodactylus; species Leptodactylus fallax. The sequence goes on from CAMRHE010000057.1 coordinate 1,472,328, forward strand.
TCAGTGCGATGTCCGAGATCCAGAGTCCGTTAAGAAAACTGTAGCAGAAGTGATTCAAGTAGCAGGACATCCAAGTGTGAGTATAAGTCATAACCATGTACCCTTTAGGCCCTTTTCGCAGGCTTTTCCACTTGTACACTTTGATACTGTAAAGGTGATCCTAGTACCTTTCAAGGGGCATGATAATCCTGACAAAGAAAAGGATTGTCATTGGTATACGTAAAGAATCTATCTTTTTGCATACAGATTGCAGATGAAGAATCCCTATTAGGGCCGGTTCACATCTGCGTCCGGTTTCCGTACAGGGGAGTCCGCTTGGGGACCCCCGAACGGAAACCTATACGCAGAGAAAAGCGGTTTACATAGGGAAACCTGTGGACCCCATAGACTATAAAGGGGTTTCCACACGAAACATGAGGAGAGAAAAGTGCTGCACTGTACACTCACCGTACTTCATACAGATACTCTTTGTACGGCATCTCAACCGGGCCATGCATCAGTAGAACATACAGGGGGGATTATTTAAGAAACTATGACGGCTGCTTACTTTCCTCTCCTCTTCTGATATCAAGTGCAGTCAGCCAAGTGTACATCCATGTTGGGGAGCTTGGGAGAAAATTTTAGCATGATCCTCCAAAAGATTTAATGTGTATTGGGGCAGCCTCAATATCCCTGATGCTATTGGGAAACTAGTACTGGTTGTGTTAGATATCAAGAAGCCTGAACTTCAAGTAGTTTCTGTCTGACACTTATTCCGCTTTTCCTAAGGTTGGTTTCACATGAGTGTAAGGCCTCCTTCACATGACTATAGTGGTTATTACTGTCCCCAAATACTGATCCGCAATCTACAAAAAACATGTCAGTATGTCATTCACAATCAGGGATCCGTAAAAAAGACTTGTATGATCCCCCTACGCTTGTCTGTGCCGCAAATGCAGGAAAAAATAGGACATGCTTCATAATTTGTGGTTCCTTGTATACACAAAAGATGTGGTTGTGTGTCTGGGCCCATAGAAATGCATTTGTCCGTACTTTGATTCACAATTGTGGATCAAGGTACGGTCATGTGAAGCAACTTAATACAGATGCATTTAGGTACTGCATCAGAGATTCCTGGGATTTCATTGCTTTTTTTAAAAAAATACTTGGGCTTTGACTTTTTGTATGAATCTTCCGCCGTTCTCATGTGCTTCTATGTGACAATTTGTTTAAGGCAGAACTGAACGCAGACAGTAGGGGGTCCGTGCAAGCACAGTGACCCTCTTTCACCTAAAAGGTGTCTAAAACTGCCTCTCAACTTGGCAGGTTTTAGGTGCAAGAAGGCGCATCTCATCTCCTGCACACTGTTTGCCCCTTTTTAAGACAGTGGGTGGAGTGGACCGGGCAGGGATACTTCAGTCCGTCAGACTTGCTATAACTCATGCCACAAAGCTAGTGTTGGTTATAAAAGAAATCTACATCAGTCCTTGATGAACATAGATTAGAGTGTAGGTAACAGGACCTCCTGCCAGACCCTCCTAATAATTCTGGAGAATCTAAAACTATTCGGCCCCCTTGAACTTTTCAACCTTTTGCCACATTTCCATTTTCAAACATAAGGATATAAAATTTTAATTTTTTGGTGAAGAATCAACAAGTGGGACACAATCGTGAAGTGGAACAAAATTTATTGGATATTTTAAACTTTTGTAAAAAATAAAAAACTGAAAAGTGGGGTGTGCCAAATTATTCGGCCCCCTTAAGTTAATACTTTGTAGCGCCACCTTTTGCTGCGATTACAGCTGCAAGTCGCTTGGGGTATGTCTCTATCAGTTTTGCACATCGAGAGACTGAAATTCTTGCCCATTCTTCCTTGGAAAACAGCTGGAGGTCAGTGAGGTTGGATGGAGAGCGTTTGTGAACTGCAGTTTTCAGCTCTTTCCACAGATTCTCGATTGGATTCAGGTCTGGACTTTGACTTGGCCATTCTAACACCTGGATACGTTTATTTATGAACCATTCCATTGTAGATTTTGCTTTATGTTTGGGATCATTGTCTTGTTGGAAGATAAATCTCCGTCCCAGTCTCAGGTCTTTTGCAGACTCCAAAAGGTTTTCTTCCAGAATGGTCCTGTATTTGGCTCCATCCATCTTCCCATCAATTTTAACCATCTTCCCTGTCCCTGCTGAAGAAAAGCAGGCCCAAACCATGATGTTGCCACAACCATGTTTGACAGTGGTATTGTTTTGCATTGTGGCCAAAAAGTTCGATTTTGGTTTCATCTGACCAGAGCACCTTCTTCCACATGTTTGGTGTGTCTCCCAGGTGGCTTGTGGCAAACTTTAAACAAGACTTTTTATGGATATCTTTGAGAAATGGCTTTCTTCTTGCCACTCTTCCATAAAGGCCAGATTTGTGCAGTGTACGACTGATTGTTGTCCTATGGACAGACTCTCCCACCTCAGCTGTAGATCTCTGCAGTTCATCCATAGTGATCATGGGCCTCTTGGCTGCATCTCTGATCAGTCTTCTCCTTGTTTGAGATGAAAGTTTAGAGGGACGGCCGGGTCTTGGTAGATTTGCAGTGGTCTGATACTCCTTCCATTTCAATATGATCGCTTGCACAGTGCTCTTTGGGATGTTTAAAGTTTGGGAAATCTTTTTGTATCCAAATCCGGCTTTAAACTTCTCCACGACAGTATCACGGACCTGCCTGGTGTGTTCCTTGGTCTTCATGATGCTCTCTGCGCTTTAAACAGAACCCTGAGTCTATCACAGAGCAGGTGCAATTATACGGAGACTTGATTACACACAGGTGGATTATATTTGTCATCATCAGTCATTTAGGACAACATTGGATCATTCAGAGATCCTCACTGAACTTCTGGAGTGAGTTTGCTGCCCTGAAAGTAAAGGGGCCGAATAATATTGCACGCCCCACTTTTCAGTTTTTTATTTATTTTTTACAAAAGTTTAAAATATCCAATAAATTTCGTTTCACTTCACGATTGTGTCCCACTTGTTGTTGATTCTTCACCAAAAAATTAAAATTTTATATCCTTATGTTTGAAGCCTGAAATGTGGCAAAAGGTTGAAAAGTTCAAGGGGACCGAATACTTTCGCAAGGCGCTGTATGGACCTTGACTAGTATATGCAGGCATGGTGGGCATTTGTCTGCCAGGCATAATAAAGGCTTATAGCTACTCAAGAATAAGAGTGGTACAAGAGTTTTTTTTTTTTTACTGACTGCCGAAGCACAACGCTTGCCATCTCTTGACGTGGCTGGACTTGCTGAAGCTTGTAGTTCCATATGTTTGGGACTTGGCATTTCCTCCCCTTTTGTTGCAGGATTTTCTATCCAGTTTTTATTGATATTGTAAAGACCATGAGGACTAGCAGACCTCCCCTGTTCAGCTGCTGTGTGCGGTCTCCACATGGTGTCTCTGTGAACTCCTGCAGTCACTTTATCACCCGCTGGAGCTGAATTGATGGCAGATCTATCTTCTCACTCCCCAGCCTCCTTTTTACTTGTATCTCCCTGACATGGCCTCTTCCTTTAATATATCCCTGTATGACAGCGCCGGCAGCATTTCCATTGGCCTATTAGTGACTTGCCTGGATGACTGATGAAAGTAAATGGACAGCTCTGTCATTAAGAGGTCTGCTCTATTCTGTTTGATGCCCGGCTAAATGGCTCACATCTATTGCATATCACTGCTCTCTCCTACTCACAATGTGACCCCATGGTCAGTCGTCTCTTCAAGCACAGGCACTTATTGTGTGCTGTGTAATTTGGATTAAATATGATGTGTGATTTAGATAATGATTCTTAGTTAATTTCACTGAAATATCCTGTTAATGTAAATTTGCTGCAGCAATGTGTGGAGCCTGTCTATTGTCAATGCTAGAGTGAATAACATGACCCCATTCTCCAGGGTTCTCCTTACTTGGGTGTATTTACCTCGGTATATACAGTGGGGAAAAAAGTATTTAGCCACCAATTGTGCAAGTTCTCCCACTTAAAAAGATGAGGCCGGCCTGTAATTGTCATCATAGGTAGACCTCAACTATGACAGACAAAATGAGAAAACATATCTAGAAAATCACATTTGTCTGTGTTTTTTTTTTTTTTTTGTTTGTTTTTTTTTGTTTGTTTTTTTTAATTTATTTGCAAATTATGGTGGAAAATAAGTATTTGGTCACCTACAAACAAGCAAGATTTCTGGCTCTCACAGACCTGTAACTTCTTCTGTAAGAGGCTCCTCTGTCCTCCACTCATTACCTGTAGTAATGGCTCCTGTTTGACATTGTAGACCTGCAATTGGTGGCTGACTAAAATACTTTTTTCCCCACTGTATGTGTAGAACCTCTTCTTTTTTTTTTTTTTTTTTTTTTTTTTTACCTGTAGATTAGTAGCCTATAATTTATAATCATTCTGTGTTCGCAGTAACAAAAGCGCCATGGCCCTTTCACAGTTTACTTCGCACACTGTTTCGTAGCGGCTGTTCTTCCCATTCACTTCTATAGAACGAGGCTGTAATTGGATCGCAAACTGCTATGAATCAGAAGGTGTGTTATGTAAACAGTAAAGTGGTCACTGTACTGCAACCCCTTCAAATTCCTGATCAGCATAGGTGCTGGGTGTCAGAATCCTCCCCACTGATATTTTTTTTTTTTTTTTTTTTTTTTTTAATTGATGACCTTCCCTGAGGAGAGGTCATCAATAAAATAACAACTTTAAGAATCCCATTAAAATAAAAAATTAACTGCTTTCCTCTTAAAGGGTTTGCCCAGGTCCTAGCAGTTAGATACTGAAGACCTATCTTCAGGATAGGTATCAGACCTGTCGGAGTCCGACACCCAGAACCCATGTCAATTGCCTGCTGGAAGCCGTTTACCAGTTACTGGCGCCACGATACAGTGTGCAGAGCTCCATTCACTTGAATAGGAGCAGAGCTGGTATACAGTATCCGGCGGGTGAAACAGCTGATCGCCATAATCTGACACTGGATGACCTATTCAAAGGATAGGTCACATCATCTAACTTTGCTAGGTCCTGGACAACCCCTTTAATCTTATCAAATATATCCTTCTGTTTTGAGTCTATGGTAATTATGTACAACTATGTCTTCTACACCCTTGAAAGAGTAACTGTTTTGTTTCAATTTTTATTTTTTTTTGCAAATAAATAGTTCATGTGAATATAAGAAACTTTGTAAAATAACTTATCAGAGGAAAATGCATCCATCTGCTGATAGCAAGAGATAGTATTTTCCTATGATAAGATATATTACAAAGTTTCTTATATCTACCTGAACTGTTCATTTACAAAAAATGTTTAAAATGATAGTTACGCTTTAAAGCAACACAAATTTTCTGTACATCATGGAATGTCTTGCGTTAAAGCACCATGCTGTACGTGCACGTCATGGCATACACATGGGTATTAAGGCTGTGCCCTTGTGGTCAGTATTGTGAGGCTGGTGGTGATTAACATCTGGTTTTGCTCTAACATCAGACTCCCATTGTAACGGTTCAGATCGAAGAAACTTTTGATCCTGGTCATTTAACATTGTCAAGACTAATCCTGCAGTCAGTCGTCGTATTTTTATTTTTTTTTTTTTTTTTTTTTTTTTTTTAAACGTTTTATTTAAGAGTGCGCACCAAATATAATAATAAAGCACAAGCATATAACATATGATACAAAATAAAATAAGCAGGTACATAAACAGAAGCATACACAAAAAAAAGAAGAAAGAAAAAGGGAAAACATGACACACTACCACCCTCCTCAGTCCATAATGAGCCCACAACGTAGCCCACGTGCTGCAAACCATCCAGCAGGGCCCGGAAATCGGAGCAATACAACATAATGTAGGTATCAACAGGCAAGACACATGAATAATGGAACAGGATGCTATAAAGGAACACAACAAATCAAATTAAAGGGGTCGTGGATACCCACCGCGACCCTCAACCCCTCAGGCATAAATATATGTAGAGCCGTCCACAAAGATGGGGCGGTATACTGAGTTAGAGGAGCACTGCACCATGACCCCCACACTTTATGGAACTTCTGAGGACATCCTCTGCCTTTGTATACAATCTGGTTAAAGGGAAGAATAGAGTTAATGAGTTTTCTCCACATCGACACTGATGGAGGAGGCATTGCCATCCAATGCAGTGCAATAGCCTTCCTGGCGTAAAACAAGGACTCCCACAGGAAGATTCTGACATGATGCTGCCAGACCTCCTTGTCCAGTATACCATAAAAGCACACTTTTGGGGTTAATGGTAGCAGCATTGACAACTCCTCTGCCAAGAGTGGATAGTTGGAAATCCTTCTTCTCTACTCAGAGAACATGGAGGACAGTGCATGTCGAATCTGGAGGTATCTAAAAAATTGTGTTCTAGGGATGTCATGTGAAGTGCCTAGTAAGTCAAATGTTTTAAAAACGCCCTGGGCGTACAGGTCACAAAGCAAGACCACCCCATATTGAGACCAGCTCTGGGCTCCCGGTAGGGCAAACAACTCCGCTAGACCCGGAGTGTGCCATAATGGGGTCTCAGCAGACGTATCAGAGAATGCCGCCACCTTTTTTGAATGTCGCCAGACCTGTCCTGCCAGAGCATGAATGGGCAGCAACCTACCCCGGTACATGTTCAAGTGTTCCAATATCAGCTACAGAATGCGCAGACCCAGGTGTTGAGCCAGGTGGGCCTCTGACCTCAGCAAGGTAGCGTGAATAAACCGGAGCTGACCCGCCAGGTAGTAAAGGAATAAATCGGGGAGTGACGCACCCCCTAACTGCTTTGGTCTTTGTAACGAGGACAGTCTAAGCTTATATCTAGAATTACCCCATACAAAGGAGATAATGAGAGAGTCCATCTGTTTAAAAAATTGGAGGGGTACTGACATACAGTGCTGGCCAAAAGTATTGGCACCCCTGCAATTCTGTCAGATAATACTCAATTTCTTCCAGAAAATGATTGCAATCACAAATGCTTTGGTAATAAGATCTTCATTTATTTTGCTTGCAATGAAAAAACACAAAAGAGAATGAAAAAAAAGAGTCAAATCATTGATCATTTTACACAAAACTCCAAAAATGGGCCGGACAAAAGTATTGGCACCCTCAGCCTAATACTTGGTAGCACAACCTTTAGACAAAATAACTGCGAACAACCGCTTCCGGTAACCATCAATGAGTTTCTTACAATGCTCTGCTGGAATTTTAGACCATTCTTCTTTGGCAAATTTCTCCAGGTTCCTGAGATTTGAAGGGCGCCTTCTCCAAACTGCCATTTTGAGATCTCTCCACAGGTGTTCTATGGGATTCAGGTCTGGACTCATTGCTGGCCACTTTAGAAGTCTCCAGTGCTTTCTCTCAAACCATTTTCTAGTGCTTTTTGAAGTGTGTTTTGGGTCATTGTCCTGCTGGAAGACCCATGACCTCTGAGGGAGACCCAGCTTTCTCACACTGGGCCCTACATTATGCTGCAAAATTTGTTGGTAGTCTTCAGACTTCATAATGCCATGCACACGGTCAAGCAGTCCAGTGCCAGAGGCAACAAAGCAACCCCAAAACATCAGGGAACCTCCACCATGTTTGACTGTAGGGACCGTGTTCTTTTCTTTGAAGGCCTCTTTTTTTTTTTTTTCCTGTAAACTCTATGTTGATGCCTTTTCCCAAAAAGCTCTACTTTTGTCTCATCTGACCAGAGAACATTCTTCCAAAAAGTTTTTGGCTTTCTCAGGTAAGTTTTGGCAAACTCCAGCCTGGCTTTTTTATGTCTCTGGGTCAGAAGTGGGGTCTTCCTGGGTATCCTACCATAGAGTCCCTTTTCATTCAGACGCCGACGGATAGTACGGGTTGACACTGTTGTACCCTCGGACTGCAGGGCATCTAGAACTTGTTTGGATGTTAGTCGAGGTTCTTTAGCCACCATCCGCACAATCTTTCGTTGAAATCTCTCGTCAATTTTTCTTTTCCGTCCACATCAGTGCCATGGGCTTTAAACTTCTTGATGACACTGCACACGGTAGACACAGGAACATTCAGGTCTTTGGAGATGGACTTGTAGCCTTGAGATTGCTCATGCTTCCTCACAATTTTGCTTCTCAAGTCCTCAGACAGTTCTTTGGTCTTCTTTCTTTTCTCCATGTTCAATGTGGTACACACAAGAACACAGGACAGAGGTTGAGTCAACTTTAATCCATTTCAACTGGCTGCAAGTGTGATTTAGTTATTGCCATCACCTGTTATGTGCCACAGGTAAGTAACAGGTGCTGTTAATTACACAAATTAGAGAAGCATCACATGATTTTTCAAAGGGTGCCAATACTTTTGTCCAACCCTTTTTTTATGTTTGGTGTTGAATTATATCCAATTTGGCTTTTTGACAATTCTTTTTGTGGTTTTCCATTGAAGACAAATTAAATGAAGATATTATTACCAAAACATTTGTGATTGCAATCATTTTCTGGAAGAAATTGAGTATTATCTGACAGAATTGCAGGGGTGCCAATACTTTTGGCCAGCACTGTAGCAGAATGGCTCAGGGCATAGAGACATTTAGGCAATACTACCATTTTTACCAGGTTAATTCAGCCCGCCACCAATAAAGGCAAGGTAGACCATAAATTAAATTTAGCCCTAAAGTGGGAAAGCAAAGGTGAAAGGGGATAGAGTCGGGATAGGAGACTAATTACTGTTTGGTGACCCTAAGTTTAGAAAGATAAAGTTCACTGTAATACCGATGAAATCTGTCACGAATAGCAGAGCTATCAGACAGTATGTCCCCTGCCTCGGAGCGCACCCTCAGGATTGCAGGAGAGACTGTGTTTTGATGTATAAGCTGAACCAGTAAGCCACTCGACTGGTTGCTGAGTTTTTAAAATCTGTGCTTCGAAAAAAACAGACCTGCGAGCCTTGTCATGCAGCACATGTACTACCAGTCTGTAACCAACGGGATATAGCCTCATCAGTTGGGTTATCTATATAGGCTGCTTCAAGGGAGGCACATTGAGCTACCAAGGTACTTTCAAGGGCGGAGCACTCCCTTTTTACAAAGGAGATGGAGGATTTAATATAGCCTCTAAGATATGCCTTGTTGGTTTCCCACAAAAGGGAGGTGGGCACCTCAGGGGCATTAATGGTCAAAAATGTTTGGAGTTGATCAAGTATGCGATTATGCGGTTGAAACAACTGCAACCAAAAGGGCTGAATCCGCCAACTATGCTGCAGACCAGGCCGGGCTGATGTTGAATGCAACTAATAAAGGGGAGTGGTCTGAGACAGCCCTAGTCAAGTAAGAGATGGAGTGTAATAAAGAGCAAATCTTAACATTGCCAAAGGCGTAATCAATCCTAGACAAGGAATGCCTATTAGTTGAGTGGCAGGAGAATGTGAGGGCCTTGGGATATTTGAGCCGCCACAAATCCTGCCAACCCAGTTCCTGAATTAGACGGGGCAGGTGTGAATCTGAAGCACAGAGAGGTTAGATACTGGGGGCAAATACATGCCCAGGATGACATACGACACCGAGTCAACTCAAGCCTGAACAAAGACATAAGTGTGTGTGTGTGTGTGTGTGTGTGTGTGTGTGTGTGTGTGTGTGTGTGTGTCCCTCCCCGGGTCCTTGCATATGAGGCCCTGCTCCCAACTGAGTCTACGATGCACCAGGATAGACACCCCCCTGGAGAATGAGGTGTGTGTAGAATGGGCCACCCATTGCACCCATGGCAATGCGGGTTAGCCTTTCTAATCTGGGAAAAGACTATAGATCTCTTCCGCGGGCTGCCCAGTCCCCGTACATTCTAGGACAACACATGAAAAGTCACCATCAATAATAGTGGCTAAAATTGAGGCGACCCAGGACCTCCTGGGTCTGGACAGCGCGGCATATAACCGGGCAGAGGACAGGTGGCAAGCAACAATACAAAAGCCATTGTGAGAGTAAAGAATCACCCTAGGTACAACTTAGCACCCTTAAGGGGTGCAGAGCACAGTACTGCCATAAGAGCACAGTAATCGCTAAACAACCGTGGCTACAATTAATGGGGGGAAGATGTGCACCCAAAATAGTTGGTAACAGCACTATGTTAAAAGTATATGTAACCAGGAAAGTAGGAAAAAATGTCAATACCAGAGCCAATGTCTGATTAAAAAAAAAAAAGAAAGGAACGCACCGGCCTCCCCGGACAAAGCCTCACCCAGACATCAAGAGGCAAAATATGGATTAACAGGATAAACTTGAACCTGAGACTATGACATATCGCAACAGAAAAAAAAATACTCAGAACCCAAAGGGCCCAGGGTCATGTGCATGGGCCGACCGGACCCCTCACGACCTGCATCCTCAGTCAGTGTCTCTGAGAGCGGGGTAACAAAGACAGCCAGTCCTTCACATCTTTCGGAGAGGTGAAGAATAGAGACCTGTCGTCATGGATGACCCGAAGTCTAGCGGGATAGGCCATAGAGTATTGTATAGCCTGTTCTCACAACTTCTTCTTGACAACCACAAAGGTCGCTCTAGTTTTATGAAGGGCTACCGAAAAATCTGGGAATAATGCCACGGAGGCACCTTTATGCTTAATTTCACCCGCCTGGCGTGCCGCCCTCAGTGCAGCGTCATGATCTGTGCTATTGATGAAATGGGCCAACATGGGTCAAGGAGGAGCGCCCTGGGGAGGCGGTTTAGCTGGAACTCTGTGGGCACGTTCAACTGCAAATATAGGTGAAAAGTGGGCGTCAGGTAAGGAGTCTTTTAGCCATTTTTCCATAAAGGCATGAGGATCAGTGCCCTCAGGCAGACCCAGAATGCGAAAATTGTTACGTTAAATTGTTAGAGAGTCGGCGGCAGCATGTGGGGTGGGTCTGTGCTGGAGAAAATGGCCTCTGGCTTTGTGAGGTGGTAGTAGGCCGTAGCCTGACTCCACAGCAGATCACAGGCAGCTCCGGAGGCAGGAGGAGAGACTTCAAGGACACAGAGGGGAACCAGGTACCGCCGGTGCAGACCAATGTAATGGGCCAGCACAAGCGCTCCCTCAGGAGAAGTCGGGAAAATGTCTGCCAGGCCTGTACCTAAGTAGCAGGCCGAAGCCTGATGATGACTGCTTGGCCCTTCGCGGGAGTCAGCAAACTGCTCCGGAGGCAGGAGGGGAGCTACGGGACTTGCTTGGGGAGAGGGAAGACCCGGAGCACCAGGTACAGCAGGATGGAGTCAGGATAACTACAGGCTCAACACAGAGCTCCGCTCACATGTGACCGGCCATGATGAGCACTAGCCATGCCCCCCCTGCAGTCAGAGTCTTTTTAAACCCTTTTAATTGCTTAGAAACCCACTGATGCCGTGTCTGAAGCTATGTTCACATTTGTACCCAGCTGTCTGTCTGTTCTGTTCTGTCAGTCCCCATTGACTATACAAAGCCGGACGAAAATAGTCAGACGTGCAGCACTTTTCTGTCCAGTGAGTTTTGGTAGTCACTGCAACAGAGACTCCACCACAGATGTAAACCCAGCCTTACAAATGTTATGTGGTTTTCTTAATACTCTGAAAACATGCACTGGGAAATCCAACCTCTGCTACATCAGCCTGTTCATTCATCTGGTTTACCAGCGCCAGTCACCCAAACAAGGAAAATAACATTCTATATTTTCTTTGCAAATTTGAGATTTACATGATCATTGTGCAGCACCTGCCCGGTCATAGTATGTAAGCAAAGTATACTGGGCCGTGATATAGACTCTTCAGGCTAGAAATGTTAAATAGTGCATAGGTTATCCTTGTTAGATATTTTGTGTATGGGAACAGCTTTAACCATTTAGAAAAGGTACAAGCTATACTGGGTAACTATCAGCACTTACTACACTGTCGATTCCACAATGGTGGTACTTTGGTCTTATAACAAGGCAGATTTGCTATACAGCACTCTATGACTGAATAAAACGTTCAGTAACTTAAAGGGGTTTTCTCCACAAATTTATCGATTTTAAAGGTTTAACACTTTTGCAAATCTAAATAATAAAAATTTAGCAGAGTTTAAAAATTTTCTCCAGGAGGGCGTTCACACTACCGTTAGTGGAGATGAAAACGCAGGGCAGGGCGCAGTACTTTTGGTTCCGCTCAAAATAATAGTTATGATAGATGTGATCTGTCCATTATTAACATCAATGTCTGTGGATAACGGTCCCGTCCTAACTAAAAAATATTTTAGCCTGGACAACCCCTTTAACATCAGTTAGCGTCCGTTATGATAGGCTTCCGTTTTTTTTTTCTGTATCATAACAGACTTCCAATGATAGTATGTACGCCCCCTAACAATCTTAGTGGTGACAGTCTTGTCTGCATTCACTGGATGTGACCATGAATACATGACATGGGGATGAGGAATATAGTTCCACTCTGAACCTAACCGCAGTGCAACACCCTCTTACATACCAACCCCACCCCCGAGTATACCTTACCCCAGTAATGACCAGGAGACATTGCTAGATTTTAAATTTGGCCTATAAGGCCGATTTTTATTTTAATCTCACAGTTATATAACACTGTAACATTCACGTAACGTACCACCAGAATGGGCGGTATATATAAATATTTAATAAATACTGTAAACGGGTTACATTATACCTTCCTGAACTATAAAATTGCCCCCAACTGCCTCTGTAAAAGTAAGTCATCCACCAGTTAGAGGCATCCACCAGCAAAACCCCGGCTTGGGTAACCTTTGACCTCTAACGACCTTCAGCCTGAAACCCCATTAGGGACCCTAGCCCAACAAGGGGACTTTTCAGGCCTTATGACTCCACCACCGGATCTTCATACCTCAGATGAGATCCTACCAACACCACAACTAGGCCTCTCACCCATACCCCCCCGCCAACCAGAACACAACCCCCTACCAAAAAAAAAAAATGGCCGGGAGGGTGGGCCACAGCTTGGTAAGTAACGGTCTAGACTGACCCCTGCTCACCTCTTAATACCTCTGACCCCTCCCCTTATTTTCCTGCTCAAACTACACTGCTCCTTAACCCTTTCGTTCCCTGATCCTTTCCCCTGTCATGCAAGCCCAATCCCTTTATTGTCTGAGGCCTTTTCTGGAACTTTCTTTGGTCTGGGACTTGTCGTAAACCCAGCCATGATATTCTTATTGTGGCCGGGGTATCGGGCAGGGACACTACATGTATGAGAAGATAACTATAATAGTTATACTTGCAAAAATGTTTAACTTTTAATTGTCTACAAATGTAAATGTGGTTCTGTTCAAGCTGTCCAATAGATTGGCACATTTTAGTGATTTATTACTAGTATCCGAGGATGTGTAAAGTAAATACAGGTCGTGTATTGTGACGAATCAGAATGGCACATGCGGCATAAAATATTTGGCTGAACTGCTAGGTACATTGGACTCATTTCTCTTCATAAATGGTGCGTTAAAGGGATTCAGACTCCAAAACCAGAGGAAGAAAGAAATCCTGACAGGCTCCATTGTTACAAAGAACTATGTTTGACTGGTGTTTCAGGGATAAGGAGAGACCTGTCAGGCGAGGGGAAGCTAGCACGAAGCCACCCAAAAATACTTTTTACCTGCGCCAAGAATACTTTTCCTGTGCCTGGCTCATTTTTGGAGTAAAAAATAACTATGTAGTGAGGGAACGTACTGGTAGGTTTTGGGCAGCATGAATCTCCTTCTAATGACCTCTCCTAGTATATTCCTTGTCCTCTACATTTTTGATACTTTTGAAATAGGTGTAAATAGTGTCAGAAATGTATTGTAAATTTGATTCACATCATGTATTCTGGTTTTGGGGTTATTTGCAATAGAATTTGTTCAGGTTCAAAGTGGTAAATAGTTTTCAAGGTGTATTAGGCCATTTTCAGTTGTAATCTCGTGCCTATTGGACAAGATTGCCCCTTTCTAAAGCTGGAACTTCAGTTACTTTTAGATGATGTCATAGGTGTAAAACAAAAAACAAAAAAACTTGGACTGGCTGTAGATCTACCGAACTGAAGATAAGTAAAGGGTATGTTCACACTCCAGAATTTTTCGTAGCCAAAAAATTCAGCTTCAGGAATTTGAAGCTGAATTTTTCCACTGAAACCTCCCTTATTGTATTCATGTATATTCACACATTACATTGACAACTATATGAGCACTTCCAAGTGTTTTGACAAGATAAGGTTTTCTAAAATTTCATTTGGCTTTGTAAATAGGTCACAACACACGTTGGACTATATTGGGCAGCCAATCTAGTGGAGATCCCCCAGGCGTTTCCGAAGATCATTAGAATTAAAAAGCCCTCCTTCCCCCTGGGATCTTAAACTCATTCTAGGCACATTTCATTATCGCATATTAGATTGTAACTTAGTTTCAGGATGTGTAAATTTTGTGAGCTGGGAACACTACTTTATATTGATCGTACAGAGACTAAATCACTTTATCCAGGAGATGCAGCTTTGTGGTGCCGGGCTCCCGCTGTAAGACACACTCTCTGATTCTTAGGTTAGACATGAGCACCTGTCACTACGGAAACTGAAGGTTTTTCATAAAAAATCTGGTCACAAATTTTACATTGTACCCTGCACTGGAAATATGAAATCTGCGTGGGGTCCACCACTGGTATGTGTCATAAATGGATCCAATACTGTTCTCTTCTGGATTCTGGTTCTATACTAGGATAAATTTCTGCCTCACTTTTGTCATTCTACCTGGTTATTGATGTTTGTTACTATTCATTGATCACTTGTTACTAGAGATAGATGAACCTTTCAAATTCGTTTCGTGTTGAACACGTTCGGTACAATCCACACCTTTTACATTGGCTTAAAACCTAGACCCCTAACAGCCCTAAGAGTGTTTCACACTATCTGATTCCTAGCTCTTTAAGGCAAACACAGCCGACGTTATATCAAAATGAAAGTGACATTATTATACTCTGGGGTATCTTCAGACCCCATAGAATAATAGGTGGAGACCATGGGGAGGTGTAAAAAATTTTATATATATATTATGACAATTGGGGGTAATTTTAGCCTCAAATGTGGCAGCTTCCTGGACTTCAGAGGTGTTGGTGGTACTGGGTGCCAAATAAGCAGCATATCAGGTAGTAATCCAAAATAAATGGCTTTATTAAGCTTGAGTGAAAACGGGAACAAAACAAAAAAACAGCCTAGCCCCCACACAGGGCAATACCTCACTACCTGAACCCTGTCTCACTTCTGAGGGCAAGCTTTACTGAGGATTCTTTTTAGTGGTCTGGCTCACACTAGAGCTTAACTAAGTCCGTTGTGGAATCCAGTCCTCTTGGGACAGACCGCCTTGTCTGCCTCCAACTGGTTCCACCATCTACCTGCTCCCTGCAGGTCTCCAGCAGCACTCTCCTGCTGTATACACTCTCTCTGGAGTTGGACCCCACCTATGGGTGTGGTTGAGGACCTTTTTAACCCTGATTTTGGGTTGCTCACCAGCGCCCTCTAGGTTCACACTCTCACAATATTCATACTTGCCTTTCGTTACCTATTTTGAGCCTCCTCGTGGCATCCAGTGCTCTGTCTCCACCTCCTCGTTGACATCTGACACTCTCCTCTGACATCATGCGCCCGGGGTCACCGTTGAGGCCTGTGATTGACATGTCATTGTCATGACATTCTGCATGGCCATGTGACCACCGGTGGTCCATTCACAAGCGTCAGCGGTGACCCCGGGAACATGACTTCCAGAAGAGTGTCAGAGGAAGAGGTAAAGGAAGGTGAGCATAAATGTATTTTTATTTTTGTCACCTCCCCTGGGCCTCCATCTACTATACTCTGAGGTCTGAAGTGAGTATAATTCGGTTGTCATTTTTGTTTGCCCAAAGTGAATCGCCATTTATTATATGTGGGTCGAATCTCCACTTGTTACATTGTAGCTGACAAACATATTTTTAAAAACACCTTATACCACTTCTAACAAGTCCAGCTCTATATGTCATTTAATAGCTGCTGCTCAACTAGTTCTGGCACAGTTGGAATTTTTTCTTTTGTCCCCACCTTTCCCGAGCAATCACTGCTGTTAGTTTTGGTGCCTGATATGCTACTTAGACTCTGTACTGTCAGGAGGGCAGTGTCAGGCAGGAGCAGACAAGGGGTGTGATTCTGAGCTCTGACACTGGTGTGATTCTGAGCTCTGAATCACGTCACCTGCCTGGCACTGCCCTTATTTTCAACATTTATGAAAAGTTGTTTAACTAAGGTTGAGCTAAGGACTCCCAATTTGTCATGAAACCACTTCAATATATGACAACATGCTAGCCCAGTCCTTCACAGGCTGCTGCCTACAACACAACGACTGGGTGGCTGCACATAGACATATATAGGATAGACCTCTCATGACACAACATTGGCAGTCATCTTACACTATGCATTGCGGGATCTGTTGAATCAGGAAAGCTAAGACTTTCTTTATACAAAAACAGTGAAAAGTGACCGTCACATGACCATTTTCAAAACAATGATAGTCTATTGGGCCATTCACATGTCCTTTTCCGTGATAAACCTTGACACAGGCCTGTCAAAAATGTGTCTGGTTTCTGGCCATTTTCATGGATCACTCATAGACTCAAGTCTGAGACACAAGGTCACTTTAACCATAGGGCAAACAATGTATCTGTCCTGCATTTTGGGTGTTGTCCCGCTGTTCTGGGTGGCAGGTAGCTATTTCAACCTTATCTGCATCCTTAAAAATGAAGTTGAATACAATGGTGGGACTGAGCTGTCAGCTCTGTGCTCCACTCTTCAGGCGTCAACTAATTTCTTTGGCAGGAAGACATCACTATAACTGGAGCCTGCAGGAAACTCAGTGAGAATGGGTTAAGGTGACGATAACTTTTTCTATATTAATGAAATGCTCAGTGATTGGTCAGGGGGCATTATGTGGGGGCTACTTGAGGGGACATAAAATTATGTGGGGGGGGCACTTAGGAAACCTTTGAACAGGGCCCTGATGAGGGATCTGTGAAACTGGGTGTCTCATGGGTGAAAATCAGCTGTGAAAAGCTTTAATAGGTTGTGTGTGTGTTGTGTTGCTGTTGCTGCTCCTACTCTTAAATTATACCCTATACAGATGACTACTCCCATCAGATCGGAAAGTTCTATCTTAACCTCTCCTGAATACAACAGTACCATAGTTACCTCTATAAATGCAACAACAGTAGTTATCTCTATAAATCATAAACTTTATTCTTGTAAAGTACGATTATATAGGATTTCTTCTTCTGTCTAATGGTTTGTACTTGATCTATATCTGAGGTTCTGCTTTATGTTCTCTGCTATTAGGTTGTGATAAACAATGCAGCCGGGAACTTTATTTCTCCTTCCGAAAGACTTTCTGCCAATGCCTGGAGAACCATCACAGACATCGTTCTTAATGGCACGGCTTACGTAACTCTTGAGGTTGGGAAGGAGCTAATTAAAGCAGGAAAAGGTAAGCCGCGGATCGACCTTGATTTGACTTGACCTTTACCTGCTGTGAGAGATCTCAACACGTCTAGCCCAAACATTTTATCCTCTGCTCTTCGCTTTACATTGCCGATGTCATATTGTACCCGTCACATTGCCAGCTCTCTAAAGAACTCATTAATTTTGTTTAGGATTTTTCTTGCTTATCAGAAATTAATTGACGGGAAAGATTATATAATGATATCGAGGATAATAGCGATTCATAACAAATATAATCTAGAGATTCACAGATAAGGCTCTGTCCACATTAGGTTCGGTCTGTACCGCTGACGCATTTCCCGACTTTCACCTCTGACGTATTCAGTATTTACAAGATGCCAATGTATATCTCTAACATATGCCATTATATAGCAACACAGTGGCGTATGCCGGTGAATACCACCCTGGACTCCATTGGTTAGATGGACGACCTATGTCTACATTCAGCATATGCAATGGAAGCTTTCTCTGTTCATACATGGCTCCAGTTCACACACAGCCTTACTGCTTTGCTGGCATGTCACAATGTTACATTGACTTTGTTGGATTTGTACTTATTGAAGGTAATTGTGGACACATCTGTAAAATCTTTAACATCACATTTTCTTTTTACATTTAGCTTATCCGCTGGAAAAACCACCTGACGTGGTGAACTTTGAGGCCTGAAATACACCATACAGTGCTGTATATCACCTACAAACCCCAATGTTAACACATAGTGTACACACACACACTATGTAATACATTTTTTTTTCCTAGTTTCCTACTCTAAAGGAAAGCAAAGTGGATTATGGTTTCCTGTACAGTATACTATGTACATGTAGTACCAGGCACAGCCACAACAGACTAGTCGGCGCTGTTCCTGGTAATGAATCAACTGCACTGCCCGTTGGGGACTTCATCTAATTGTTGGGGTTGCAGGAGTCTAACTCCACTGATCTAGTATTGGTGACGTGTCCTAAGGATAGGCTATCGCTGTTGTCCAGGAATTGGAGTAAGCTGTCAGGAGGCCGGTGGAAGTGTAAAATAAAAAAATAAAGCCTACTCCCTATCCCCGGCACTCTGTTGTAAGCTACCGCTGTCTGATAACACTTGTGTGGATGATCAGGTTCACGTGATCAGTGACCGCTGAAGGGGGATTGTTGATATCACTCCTATACAGATGTAGCAGAGTTAACCAGACCTGCAATTGGTTAAACTGCTGCAGCATGATATCTTATCACAGAAGACAACAAAAACCAATGTTGTCTTCTGTGATAAGATTTCACGCTGCAGCAGTTTAGCCAATTGCAGAAGTTCAGGTTAACTCTGCTACATCTGTACATCATCAGTTCATTGTCAGCGACCGCTGAGGTCACAGATTGGTCTGAGGCTGAGGACTTCCGTCATCCAGGTACCAGTGCAAGACCGATCAGACACTGGCAACTTGCAACGGAGTATTGAGGACAGGTGAGTAGCTTTATTTTTTTATTTTACACCTCCCCTGGTCTCCCGACGGGTTGCACCAATTCCTGGACAACCCCTTTAAAGTCTCAGAAAATCCCTTTTAGCTGTTCCCTTGTTATATACAGATGTAGCACTCTTCAAATTGAATCTGATAATTCGCTGCAAAAGCCATTGAAAGCAATGGAAAAAAGTGACGTTAAAGTGATATACAATTGTGTGTGTGTGTGTGTATAATATATATACATACACACACACACACACACACACACACTAGGTATAATTTTCCAGTGCGAACTGCAGGAAAGCTAGAAGTAAATACCTTTCATCAGCACTGAAAATAGATGTATAGATGTGATTTTTTTTTTATAGTGCTAACATATTTTGCGGTGATGTAACTGGACACATCCGTCCCCTGGGGCTTGCAATCTAATCTGATACATGTACCTACACAAGAACTGACTGTTCAGCAAAGACCTGCTATAACATGATGCATCAGGATCCCTAAACCATGAACATCTATCATTTATTTGTAGATGACAATGCAATAACTAAGGGACGACTCATCATTTTCACTCCAGGACACATGTTGATCTGATAAGACTTTCTCTGCAGCACAAAAAAATTGTCCTGAAGACAAATGAGTGGCCCTTACAGTAGTTCTGAGTAACAGCGATGCTTATCGGTGTAGATCCATGTTACAGGAATTGATCAAATCAGATGTGGTTAAAGTCAGATATATGGAGAAGATGCCAGACCGCAATGGACAATTCGATGATTAAAGTCTGGGGTGACAGATGCAGTATTCAGGAGCCGCACGGAACTCTACAAATCCTGTAAAAGGGCAATCGGATTAGGGTGTGAAGATCTTGTCGTAATCTGCGGAGAACATCTCCTATTATGAAAGAGAGATGAGGGGACTGAAGATGTGTTGTGTACACGGCATCCATCAGCGCTATGTCCTTTGTTTAATCCAAAATTCATTGGCCGAAAGTGGCCCTAAAATTGACTTTTTTTTTTTTTTACACACTAAACTAACCAAACCCTTTGAAACTTTGTAGGGTTTTTTTGGCTATGCTTTTAGAGAATTCTAAGTAGAGTATGTCTATTTGGAGGTCCCAACTTGCGTGTCTACACTGTGTGCAGAATTATTAGGCAAGTTGTATTTGAGATGATTATTTTTATTATTGAACAACTATGTTCTCAATCAACCCAAAAGACTCATAAATATCAAAGCTTAATATTTTTGGAAGTTGGAGTGGGTTTTTTTTAGATTTGGCTATCTTAGGAGGATATCTGTTTGTGCAGGTAACTATTACTGTGCAGAATTATTAGGCAACTTAATAAAAACCAAATATATACCCATCTCACTTGTTTATTTTCACCAGGTAAACCAATATAACAGAATATTTAGAAATAAACATTTTTGACATTCAAAAACAAAACCAAAAACAAATCGGTGACCAATATAGCCACCTTTCTTTACGATGACACTCAGAAGCCTTCCATCCATAGATTCTGTCAGTTGCTTGATCTGTTACGATCACATTGCGTGCAGCGGCCACCACGGCCTCCCAGACACTGCTCAGAGAGGTGGACTTACTGTTTTCCCTCCCTGTAGATCTCACATTTTATGAGGGACCACAGGTTCTCTCTGGGGTTCAGATCAGGAGAACAAGGAGGCCATGTCATTATTTTTTCTTCTTTTAGACCTTTACTGGCCAGCCACGCTGTGGAGTATTTGGATGCATGTGATGGAGCATTGTCCTGCATGAAAATCATGTTTTTCTTGAACGATACCGACTTCTTCCTGTACGACTGCTTGAAGAAGGTGTCTTCCAGAAACTGGCAGTAGGTCTGGGAGTTTAGCTTCACTCCATCCTCCACCCGAAAAGGTACCACAAGTTCATCTTTGATACCAGCCCATACCAGTGCCCCACCTCCACCCCGCTGGCGTCTGAGTCAGAGTGGAGCTCTCTGCCCTTTACTGATCCAGCCTCGGGCCCATCCATCTGGCCCATCAAGAGTCACTCTCATTTCATCAGTCCATAAAACCTTTGAAAAATCAGTCTTAAGATATTTCTTGCCCCAGTCTTGACGTTTTATCTTCTTGTTCAAAGGTGGTCGTTTTTCAGCCTTCATTACCTTGGCCATGTCCCTGAGTATCGCACACCTTGTGCTTTTTGATACTCCAGTAACGTTGCAGCTCCGAAATATGGCTAAACTGGTGGCTAATGGCATCTTGGCAGCTTCACGCTTGATTTTCCTCAATTCATTAGCAGTTATTTTGGGCCTTTTTTTTTTTCAACACGCTTCTTGCGACCCTGTTGGCTATTTGCCATGAAACGCTTGATTGTCCGGTGATCACGCTTCAAAAGTTTGGCAATTTGAAGACTGCTGCATCCCTCTGCAAGACATCTCACAATTTTTGACTTTTCAGAGTCCATCAAATCTCTCTTCTGACCCATTTTGCCAAAGGAAAGGAAGTTGCTTAATAATTAAGCACACCTTATATAGGGTGTTGATGTCATTAGACCACACCCCTCCTAATTACAGAGATGCACATCACCAGATTTAATTGGTAGTTGGCTTTCAAGCCTATACAGTTTGGAGTAGGACAACATGTATAAAAAGGATGATATGATCAAAATACTCATTTGCCTAATAATTCTGCACACAGTGTATTACATGGACATCCCATTAATTTTAATAGGCAATGCGTAATGCCTAATTTAGCATATGGTGGCGCTGCAGGGGAAATGAGCACTTTCAGCCTTGTTGCCCCTATAGCCTAAACCTAGTTCACCTTGTGATCAGCTGTTTTTCAAGGATCCTTTCAAACAAACTAAAAGTCCACAATGGACAACTTTTTGCCCATGTCCATTAGATTGGAAATCTGTGAAATCTCCACAAGGGAATGAGCATGCTAAAAATTTGCTTGTTTAGGAAAATGTGGGTAAGGATTATAAAATCCACCTGTCTGCTTCTGTAAAATCTGACTGCATGGAGGTACCCTAACCTTAAGGCCACATATTGCAGAAAACCAAAATTTTTGGTTCAGATGTTGATTTTTGCTTTTTTTTTTTCCCCAGCGTTTCCATGTCGTCTGGTTTAAGGCCTGATTCACATCTGTGTTCAGACTTCCCGAACGGAAACCTATACGCATAAAAAAAGCAGTTTACCTGGGAAACCCGCGGACCCCATAGACTATAATGGAGTCTGTGTGGTTTCCGCACAAAGCAAGTGGAGAAGAAAGTGCTGCTTTTTTTTTTGCAGATTTCAGTTTTTTTTGAGCCAAAGCCACAAATGGCTACAAAAGGAATGGGAAATATATGGGAAGTTCTTATACAGGTGCATCTCAATAAATTAGAATATCTTTGAAACGTTTATTTCTTTCAGTAATTAAAAAAGTGACCGCCTATATTTTCTAGATTCTTTACACACAGAGTCTTCTATTTCAAGTGTTTTATTTGTGTAAATGTTGATTTTTGGATTACAGGTAATGAAAACCAAAATCTAAGAAAATTAGAATATTATAAAAAAGTTCAGTATTGTAAATTCAGTGTCACCTGCCAAGGTTTCCTAAGCCTTTAAATGGTCCCTCAGTCTGGTTCAGTAGGACACACAATCATGGAAGACGCTGATTATGGATTGTATTACTGAATTACTGAAATGAATGTTTCACAGATATTCTAATTTATTGAGATGCACCTGTACTTCTGCTCAATCCACTCCTGGCTTTGGCTCAAAAAAAATTCAGCAAAAAAATGCGTTTCTGCAATGGGGGGCTTTAGCCTAAATCCCCATGTTGCAGCAACACAGCATTTTTGACTTCTGTGGAATTGTGAGAGGAAAAAGACGCTGCGTTTTACAGCACTAACTAAGTGAATGAGATTTAGTTTAATCCTCTTCACACATTGCATTAAACAAAAAGCTGCACAAAATGTGAGTTTTCAAATTTTTTTTAAAAAATGCGGCATGTTAATTTTAGCTGCAGAATCGCAAATGTTTTCCTTGTATATTTAATAGGGGAAGAAAAACTGCAGTGAAAAATGCAGTAAAAAGCAATGTGGGAAAAAATACATTTCTGCTGTGTTTTGCTGCGTTTGGACTTAGCCGGAAAGAGGTTTTTCAGGGTCTTTAATATTAATGGGTTATCATTAGGATAGGCTATCCATATTAAATTGGAAGGGTACAACTCCTGACCCGTTATTTACACAGGCACAGTGCCATACATGCAGTTGTGGCTGTTTCTGGTACTGCAGCTTTTGTGTGAAATTAAATTTCCACTACCGTTTCATTCTGATAATCTGTAACGTTGCTAGGATTTGGTTAAATATTGATGGCCTATATTTAAAATTTTTTAGTGTAGTTTTTGCATGTGTAGTAGGGATTTTTTATTTTGTTTTGATTTGTTTCTGAGCGACTCATTTTAGATATATCAAAGCTGTGCTGTGCGAACACGGCTTTAGGGTTTAATTACTCATTAATGTTAATCCTTTTAGTGTACACGTCCATGATGAGTTTTTCCGTTTTCTGCAATGCATGGCATGAGCTACTATGCCCACTCTTATGAAACTTTGTTGTGAATATTTTTTTTTCTTTTTGTTACGCTTGCATCCACATTTTGATTTATCAGCTGTTTGGTCCACTGTGTAAAATATTGGAGTATACAATGTGAAACTCATTTTAGTCAGTGTGATATCCTCGGGCATACCTTGTAAATGTGTACATAGTTCATGACTCAATTTATTGTACTCCGATTGAAGCATCAGTCCCCACTATAAAATGTGATTAGCTGAGTCAGATTTCCTGTTTCCACAGCGGTATTAAATTTTGTATGGATCTCCTTTAGGCAGGAATAGTTTAATTACAATTGTTTTGATAACGTTTCCTTTTATTAAGCCATTAATAATTTAACTATTGGTTGACTGCAGAATACAAATGTGCCAGTCTTGTTTACCACGCCAAAGCAGGATTTGTACTGTTGGCTTATAAATGACAGGTAAAGCTGGCACTGCCCCATATGGTTACCACTATGGTATATTGTATGGATGGTTATAAAAAGCCTACACCGGGGGTCAGCAACCTTCGGCACTCCAGCTGCCGTGAAACTACAACTCCCAACATTCTCCATTCACTTCCATGGGACTTCCACGAACAGCAGAGCAAGTATGCATGCTGGGAGTTGTAGTTTTACAACAGCTGGAGTGCCGAAGGTTGCCTACACCTGTGGAAAACATGTAGGACAGTTCAGAAATTTCATCATACTGGAACTGCTGAAGCCTGTTATGGGTGACAAATCTCTCCATAGACTCAAGTAGAAAGGAGTAACTATGGAGCCTGATCCACACTATTTTTAGGAAATGATCCCAGTCTGACAGACTCGTAGAATATCATAATGGAACACATTAGAAGCTTTACTTTGTCTGGAGTGCCCTTATAAGATAAATAGGCACATAGGATGTTGTGGACGTTTGTACACTTTCTTAATCTTTCTCCCATTGCTACAGCATTGTGCCATATAAGTTACATAGTATGTAAGAAAAAGAGGTGATGCAAATCCATGCAACACACACTATGTGCATGTTATATTGGGTATGGAGAGGTTACATACATGTGACTCAAAATAGGCTAACCTTTATGAAATGGCATGTAAGAGGCTTAACTGGATGTTCAAGTACCTCCTTATACAAAGGGCGCCCACCAGTCACAAGAACTGGGATGTTTTGCACCCCAGGTTGAATGGAGCGTCAAGTCAGAAATGTTTGCCGCCACTCCATTTGTTTCAATGGGAACTACCAAAGATATCTGAACTCTGTACTTTGGCCATCTCTGCCCCTAACTGCAGAGTGTAACAAATTGGAAAATGTTACTCAAGCAATGAGGGGTGAAGAAGAAGAACCTTCCCTAAAGCCCTTTTTATCTAATTTGCATAAGAATTTAATGATTTTCATGAAAATGGAGCTGCAGTGCAGAGTAAGAAAGGCATCTTTGGAAAGGGTAGAAGCTGCCCTACAAGGTACTGTCATTAGATTGATACAGATTTTCCTGCTGACAGACTCCCTTTAAGGACAATATGTCCGTGCTCATTTGGCCTGTGTAGTACTGAGAGGCTGGTGATGGTTGTAGAGAAGCCAGAAGTTATTCTTACTGAAATTTCTAACCATAAGCATTCACGATCTTCACAGTTCTCAATCTTCCATGCGTCTGAAAACTTTTACAAGCTGTATGGACACTCCTTCTGTTCAACGGTTCAACTTGTTGGATATAATTGCTTTTTGGCTCTAGTGTTAATCCCATAGACTATAACTAAGAACCATGCAGACTTTACTACCAATGGTGCTGTAAAATATCAGGATAGAAAAACTTCTGAAAACATGAAAAGGTCGATTTGTATCTGTATCTGCAATAAGAAGGAATACCAGAGCCATTTACGCTGGTAAATATTATTTTATATTGTGATAGATTTCTTTATCCACAATTCTATCCATTTGCTCGGCCATTTGTTTTTCTATGAGTGTTCTTCTTCCTAATAATTTCCAATCTTCTGATAGTGAATACTAGAGGAGACCGTAATACACTCTAATAATAATAATAATAATAATAATAATAATAGTCCTTTAATAGTCCCACAATGGGGAAATTCAGTAATAGGAATCCCAAAAGGTTTAGGTCACTGTGACCTGACGGCTCAAAACACACCACTCTCCGAAATTATTTTGGCTTGCGTGACTCACCATTTTTTTTATTTTTGGAGGATTTGTCATTTCTCTGGACATATCTGTTTTACTAAATACTTGAATTCCCCATAAAATACCAATTCTGGGGTATCTTTTCTTGTCCCTATACAATCTGTAATTGTTAGCACTGACTGGTCAATGTCGGACTGTGCAAGGACGCGGCCAATTTATTTTATTTTTGATTTTATTTATTTATTTTACCCAGTTTATTCATAGATTTCTAGATGGAAATCTGGCGTTGCGACTTCATGGAAAATACAAGTATTTACTACAAGAGACTGGTCAGGAGAGGTAGCAGATTATGTTATAGGTTGCTATTTTTTTCTCCATTGTTTCCAGGTGCTGCGTTTCTAGCTATTACCACAATCTATGCTGAGAGTGGATCTGGATTTGTTGTTCCCAGCGCCTCTGCTAAGGCCGGCGTGGAAGCATTGTGCACGTGAGTAGTTTTTACGGTATAGTCTGCATTAAACACATACTGTAGTGCCCAAACTATGGCTGAAAGTAAAACATGCCCCAAGAAATATGAGAAGTTAGAACAGGGAATTTACTAAAGTCTATATAGCCTGTAGACTTTGCAATGAACACAGTTTCTTTTGAGAAATCCCATTCCCACAATGTCGTATCTGACTGTTTGACCCCGAAGAATTTCAAGCATTTATCATTACACTTTTTACACAACTTTTGGTGTTTTTGAATTTTATTTATTTATTTTCCATTTTAAAATAAAAATGTCCAGAGCATGCTGTTTTGGTGAGTGCAGCTCTGGAGGTGACCTACGGCTCGGTCAGTGCATACGAGATAGGACAAAATTTATGAAACCGATTCTCTATTTCTAGAACCGGGTCAGAAACCAATATTCCACCCACAACCGATGTGAATGGGGAGGTGACTGGCCACTCGGCGAGTACTCCATTTACAGGACCCCCGGGACAGGGGGTCTCCCCACACTCTTGAGATAAATGTCTGTCATTAAAGGGCCTTTCCCTTCTCAATGTCCTTTTGTGAGAGAGCCTCCTTTTTGCGTCTTTACAAACAGAGATTTACTAAGTTAAATGCAGCAAAAAAAAAAAAAAAAAAATGCCAAAAACTTGCATTCTTGCCCTGCACCACATTTAGTATGTTTTATACACTTTTTGATTCTTACTATATGAAGGGCATGGTTTAGAGGGAAGGGAGTGCGAGTTAGTAGTGGGAAAATGTGCCAAACATGTGTGCAAGATACACCAAATTTATAATCCACTGTGATATAAATGGAGAGTATCTTGTGACTACTGTAGCTGGTCTCGTACAGGCCTAAATATTAGGTAGGATTAGTTAAACCCCAATATCTCTTGTACAAGGTCAGCTAGAATGAAGAATAGATGATGATTGGTATATGATATGATTTATGATTTGACTTTCACCTCCCCCTGGTACATTATTTTGGTCTTGTAGGGCCGAAATGCACACCGCTGCTCCACTTATTACAGTGGGAACCTCCGGAGATAGCTGAGCTCTGTACTTCGGCTATCTCTGGCAGTTTTCATTGAAATGAATAGTGCGGCAGCACGGATATCTAACCTACCACTTGCTCCATTCAAACTGGGGTGCAAACATGCCAGTTCTCATGATCATTGAGGTCCAACACCCAGCACCACTACTGATCAGCCTTGGTGAGTGCCTTTCCACGTAACAGACCGGTGACATCCTATTCATCAGTCACATGGCCTTTTTGCAGCTTATACCCATTCAAGTGAATGGTGCTATGTACAGTCACTATACATTGTACAACACTGTGCTTGGTACATAGCTGATCGGTGGGTGGGCCAGGTGTTGGACCCCCTCCAGTCTGATCTAGATGACTTTTTCAAAAGATAGACCATCATTATGTTCCCAGAAAACCCTTATAAATGATTGTCAAATGGTCTTGGCCTTGAAAATAACTAGACATTGCTCTTTTGACTTAATAAACCTAAAACAAAAGTGTACTGCTTTTTAGGCCTTGAAGAAGCCACCATGGGGGTATATAACCTTAGTTTCTTAAATACACCCGTGGACAAAATTGTTGGTACCCCTCGTTTAATGAAAGAAAAACCCACAATGGTCACAGAAATAACTTGAATCTGTCAAAAGTAATAATATATAAAAACTTCTCATGAGCAAACTGCTCCAGTTGTCTCGGGTTTGAAGGGTGCCTTTTCCAGACGGCATGTTTCAGCTCCTTCCAAAGATGCTCAATAGGATTTAGGTCAGGGCTCATAGAAGGCCACTTCAGAATAGTCCAAAGTTTTCCTCTTAGCCATTCTTGGGTGTTTTTAGCTGTGTGTTTTGGGTCATTACCCTGTTGCAAGACCCATGACCTGCGACTGAGACCAAGCTTTCTGACACTGGGCAGCACATTTCTCTCTAGAATCCCTTGATAGTCTTGAGATTTCATTGTACCCTGCACAGATTCAAGACACCCTGTGCCAGATGCAGCAAAGCAGCCCCAGAACTTTCACAGTAGGGACAGTGTTCTTTTCAAGATATGCTTCATTTTTCCGTCTGTGAACATAGAGCTGATGTGCCTTGCCAAAAATTTCGATTTTTGTCTCATCTGTCCATAGGACATTCTCCAAGAAGCTTTGTGGCTTGGCAAATTCCAGTTTTGTCGGATTCAAGTTATTTCTGTGACCATTGTGGGTTTTTCTTTCATTAAACGAGGGGTACCAACAATTTTGTCGATGTTTGTAACTGTGGGTATATCTGTACCTATCCATAGATCACTTCTTAAAGAATCAAGACTCAAATGAATTTGCCAACCACCATTGCCATACCAGTGCACTTCCCACTGATGACTCTATTGCTGCAGTGTGCTATTAAAAATGTATAGTAAAACCCCAAAACAGTGTTGGGGTAGACAGTGTTTGGCACCTATCCCCGAAGATGTCTCTCAGTTTAGATGCCATTCAGTAGTCCATTGTATGTTAGGAGACTAGAATATATAGAAAGTATGTCCAACTACTTGAATCATTGTCCATATTAAGTGTGAGCTCTGGACTTCATAATACAGCCCTCTCCTTAGCCATATACAGTGTAATGTTGTCTGTTACTTACCTCCCTGTTAAATGTCAATATGATTTGTATTGTAGATCTCTTGCATCTGAATGGGGCAGATATGGTATGAGGTTTAATGTTATACAGCCTGGACCCATAAAAACAAAGGTATGCTGACCCTTTTAAGATCGAAAATGTAAATATATAGTTAAAGGTCACCTCCCACGAAAACTAAAAATTTTACAGTGCTTATAAATTCTCATGTACAATACTCTATTCTCTCACTGTCTGGTCTCTTTACTAGCCTCTGTCTCCCTCCATATTCTCTGTTTCTCTTTTCTTTCACTACATCAGCAGGGAGGAAGTAAATGGCTTTAAGTCATATATCCTTCTACTTTACCAGGGAATAGAGCTAATAAACTTTGTAAAGCAGAGTGTTTTCATTTAGATTACAAAATTTGAGCATTCACACTGCAATATGGTGGATCACTAGAGTCACACTTTATATGGTTTGATTAAATTTGCATTACTCAACATTTTTTTTTTTTTTTCTTAATTTTCAAGGGTGCATTTAGCCGCCTGGATCCCACCGGAGCCTTTGAAGGTGAAATGATCAAGAGAATACCATGTGGTCGTCTGGGCACACCAGGGGAAATAGCAAATCTTGCGTTATATCTTTGCAGTGACTATGCAAGCTGGGTGTCTGGAGCGGTAAGTGTGTAGGACTATCTCATACAAGTTCTTGTACTTTCTGTAATATTTTGTTTTAAGAATGACTGGGTTAGCAGAACCCAGCACAGAATAGAGAAACAGAGATAGCAAAGTTGGGGTCACCTGAATTAAACTGTGTTTTCCCCTTCTGAATCGCTGCCTCCATTGCAGAGATATAGCCTTGTCAATATACAAATGAGCTCTCTGGAGCAACAATGGTGTAGCCGTTGCTGAGCCTTCAGACCCCCACTGATCTGCAAGTTATCCCTTATACACTATGGATAGGAATAACTTGCTTTCTTGTGAAGATCCCTTTAAGGATGTTCTTGGTGTAAATAATTTGCTTTAAGTATACAGTTAGTTATACCAATATTATCTCTAAGTTTTATTTTGTCTTTGGTTTCTCTTTGTAGATTATACGTATGGATGGCGGAGAATATGTTTTTATGGCTGGAGAATTTAACGCCTTGCAAAAGGTAATGCATATATCCCAATAAGTCATTCCTGTGCTGTACATATCCATGCGGTGGTTATATTTGTAGATGATTTATATTTTTGCTCTTGCAGGTAAAGCTTGCACCTTGTAGAGGCTTTTACTGTTACTTTCTACTATAAGTAACAGATTGTATTCTGAAGTACTGACTATGAGCTGTAACTTTCCAGTGTAGTTCATTGTCAGTTCTGATTGTTTCTGAGCCTCAGAAGCGCGGACCTCCATGCTGCACACTCCTGCGCTACATCTATGCCCAGCAGTAACGTTTCCTGTGCTGCTTCTATAGTAATCAATGGTAGCTTTGCAGGAGAGACATCCTGCTAGATGTGAATGCCTGGGAGCACAGGGATCTGCCCCCTACTGGAGATGTCTGGAACAGGCGTGTGCGGCATGGGTGTCACAGAGGAGATCTCTGACCATGAGCTACATTACATGCAAAGTGAAAGCTTATTGTAAGAACTGCAAGATGATTTGATGCAGTCAAGTTTGTTACTTAACCACTTCTGGACCGGCCCATTTACCTGGTTAAGGACTGGAAACATTTTTGGGTTTTTTTCATACATACACTTTTTTTTTTTTTTTTTTTTTTTTTTTTCGGTTATTCAAATCCTTTTTGCATCTTTTTTATTTTTACTTTTTTCCATGGTTTTCTTTATTGTAATATCTGAGAAAATGTAAACATTCATGTTCACTTTTTTATATATGTAGGGATTTATTTAACTAGCACAATGTGCCACTAAAAAAAATTAGTTTTTATGTAGGTGACTATTATTGTGTTGCTGGGGATGGGGTTAGAACCTGTATGTGGGTGTGGTAGTGGGGGTTTTTTTTTTTTTTTTTTTTTTTTTCATTTGCGACAGAGCTGATTTGGGTCCTCTAGGACCCAGCGACTCCTGCAGCTCTGAGCCCCTGGTGGTCGGAAGTGGAAGCCCAATATGGTCGGTTCTATAGCTGTGTACACAGTGTTGATTCAGCACTGTGTACACAGTGATGGGGAAGGCAGGGATGGTAAGGGATGTAGTATCAGCCAACTCCCTCTTCTGCAGCTGCGTGACTTAGTGAAGCTGCTTAACACTGTTAGGACGTATATATATGTCCTTGCAGTATTATGTGTGGACACCATAGCCTGAGGTCTTGTTTTTGCATGATGAGTTGTAATTTTTCAGTGTCACCACTGTAGTAAAAAAAAAAAAATAAACTTATCGATTACTGTACATTTTATTAAATCTTTCTGGGCTTGATGGAGAAAATGGCAATTTTTTATTTTTTTTTTACATTCTGTATTTTGCACTGTGCAGTATAAATAACAGGTTGTCTTTATTATGTAAATCAGTACAATTATGGCAACAACTAATGTATGTAGGTATGATTTTATGTTTCCATATTCTAAGAGCCATTTTTTTTTTTTGTTTTCTTTTTGTTTTTCCATTGATTTGACTATATGAAGGCTTGTCTTTTGTGGGATGAGCTGTAGTGGCTGTTGGTACAATTGTTTGTTGTGTTTTTTTTTTTTTTTTTTTTGGAAGCAGTGTGGCCATAAAACCAAAATCCTGGCATTGTTTATTCTTTACGGTGTTCCCCTTGGAGGATAAATAATATCAGTTTTATGGTATGGATCATTATGGATGTGTTGATACCAGAGATGCATACTTTTCTTGTTTCTGTAATTGAGCTCAATGAGGTGACTTATACTTGCTTACATTAGAGAGCTATTCACATTGCAACATGTATTTATATTACATTTTATGTTTCTCATACAGGTCACTGGTGAGCAGTGGGATTTAATGGAAAAACTGATCCGAAATACAAAAGGCTCCTAATGTAGAATGGATGGTTTTAGTGCAAGATTTACCCTTATATGGTCCTTTTAGAAATTTTCAACTATTAATATCGTATCACTGTGATACTAAGGATATGTGCGG
Source organism: Leptodactylus fallax (assembly GCA_947044405.1). Taxonomy (NCBI): domain Eukaryota; kingdom Metazoa; phylum Chordata; class Amphibia; order Anura; family Leptodactylidae; genus Leptodactylus; species Leptodactylus fallax. The sequence continues at coordinate 1,504,119 of CAMRHE010000057.1, forward strand.
ATGTGTAAATGGAAGTCACTGCATCATGGTCAGTTATAATGCAGTGAGCTCCCGAACGGCAGGCTCACAACTATACTGAACTGACAAAGCCATGAGTGCAGTGTTTTGTGGACAGAATATGGTTGTCTAAGGTTATACTTGATAATTCTTCACATTGTTGCTAGCACTTGCTTATCAGTTTTCTTCCTATAAGGAGATTTCTGTTTTTTGGAAAATGAGACATTCAGCTCAAAAAAATCTGAAAGCTGTATGCATTCTAAAATCTAGATGGAAACTGTAATATACTGGTATTTCAGTTAGCAAAAAGAACTAAAACCTTGTGCTGAATTGTAATGATATCATCTCTGTTACATACATCGCCTAATGCCTTAATATATGTGATTAAATACGATTAATTCTTAATGGGCTGCCTTTGGTTCACTATAGCCATACGGTATGTGACATTTTTGTGAATTATCAATCTATATGCATGCAGAGTTACATCAGTCTACACTTAGGGGAATTCAGTCTTGGGTCCTGAGACTGCACAGTCATTCCCAACACTTTTAGCTTGGGGAACATATCCATAATAATAATTACTTGTTAATAGAATACTTAGTATCAAAAATACATTATACGCCATATAAATATTTATACCACATTTAGATACTTCCAGATACCAGAACATAAGTAGATATGGTGGGGAGAGGGATTAATGCCTGCTTCCCTGGTCATCTAGGGGTTTATGCCATCATCCTTGAAGGTTTCAACTAGTAGAGAATTCAAGTTTTCTTCACTGATCATCTACAGTTGTGGAAAAGATTGTGCCTGCTTTTGTGGTGGTCTAAGGTAGTAGAGAAGTGAAGTTAATGGGGTTTTCTCCTCTCGGATATTGGATATGCCATATACACTGATGAGCAAAAGGGTAACAATGTTGTGAACTTGTGACTTTCAGGCTCCATATCTCACCATCCACTACAGCTTCCAACATGAGACTACCATCCTTTTATAGACTATCATCTTGGCTATCTCATACATAAATTGGATTTGCTACTATTTAGCATATTATTAGTTATTCAGAGTCTTGTCATGTAACTGCATTGTTACTGTTTTGCTCCTAAAAATCGAAATAAAAATTTGAGGTCTGGGGACTTTGAGGACCAATCCAGCACCTCTACTTCATTGTCATTGAACCATCTCGACATGCTTTGGGTCGTTGTCCTTCTGGAACACTGTCATCCTATTCATACTCATATTACTCGAGTGTACGATGTAGCTCAACTGCTCAGATACTCACATATAGCTCAGCATTGAGACCACCATCGATCCTAGTCAAGTATTCAACGCTTTTGGCTGTGAAACAACCCCATATCATCAAGCTTCCTCCACCAAACTTGACAGTTACTTCAATTTCTCGATCCGTTATCCCCCTTTTCTTTGTTTCTTCCAAACCCATTTGCATCCATCAGAGCCCAGTCTATTGACTTTCATCTCATCGCTCCAAATCACCTGTTTCCAATCTTTTACTGTCCACTTTTTGCAAGCTCAAGCTGACGCTTCTTATTCGGGCCATCATTCCAGACAATGTGCGTCACATGGTGCTTGCATGGACATCTGTGATCTCACTATTGTGAAACATACGAGCCACTGTTTGTCGCACCAGAACTGATAGACTTTGTGACAAGCTGACTTGTTGATTCCGATATTTTGCCTGGACGTCCACCTCTTGGCTTTTGAATGGATGGAGAGACTTCATTTTGTATTCTTCCAACTGTCATGGCGCTCCCATGATGCAGTTTGGCAATCTTATTGGCCAAGAGACTATCGATGAGCTGGATGATGCTGTTTCTCTTTTCTTGGGAAATCTCCTTCATGGCTGATCCTCGATTTGGACCAGTGACCTTTCACTTGGGAATCCACCTAATAACACACTGAGCTATTGGGGAATGTGAGAACAGGTTGTAATTGTAGTATACAAGAAGAAGAAAAACTTTTCGATCACAAGGCGCAAAACAGCAACAATGCAGTTACATGACAAGAATCTGCATAATTAATCATATGCTAAATAGTTGCAAGTCAAATTTATGTATGAGAGTGTAAAATACTGTATACTTCGGGTGAATTCTTAAGTGTTGACCCATAAGGTAACATTATTGAAGGACTCAAAAAAACATGGAAATTTATTAAAGTCTTCATGGAAAAATAGATACTTGAAAAACTTCCAAAATAACAGAAATATCAATCAATGTCTTATTAGCTTACATCATGGGAGAAGCTCATGGTTAGGTTTCTTTAATCTGGATCTCTTGCAGCTCCATCTTAGTTCATGCTTGTTCATCTGTGTGTTGGCCTCTGTGGGACAATTCCGACATCTCTCCAGGTGTCAGAGAAAGACAGACAGACCCCGCCATGTGTGTGTGTCAATCATTTATATTCATGAGAAGGGGTGTTCCCCAGCATCCTCAAACTCTTGACAACTGTATTTGGACAGCACTAAAACCACACTCACACTCATGTACCGTAAGATAGAAGAGTGGTGTCAGCAACTAAAATGAACTCTTAGAGGTCATGAATATTGTAATGTAATAATATTTAACAGCCAAGATGAATGTCTATAAAATTGATGGTAGTCTCACGTCCGAAGCTGTAGTGGATGGTGAGATATGGAGGCTGAAAGTCAAAAGTTCAAAACATTGTTACCCTTTTGCTCACCAGTGTTTCCCACAGGTGCGGTTCCTGTATCTTTTTTTGAGAACGGATCCCAACCCCATCTTGTGGCTTTGGTGATTGGTGAATACACTGTACATGTGCAACTTTTCTTCTTTCACTTCTATGGGACTTCGGAAAATGGTCGAAAAGGGAATTGGGACCCACATCTGTGGGACTTTTATTGCTTCTCTTGTGGATATGCCATAAATGTCCTTGATTGGAAAACCCCTTTAATACCCTCTGCCTTCTTCCCTGGTGGTTTATGGCATGCTTCTGGTGTCATATGAAAGAGGAAAATCTCATCTTTGATATGACTCTAAGGTTGCAGTTCCACTATTTCTAGAGATGCCACCAGTTGAAAATACATTAGAAAAGTATGTGATAGCACTCCAAAAAGTATCTGCAGATGATTTAATATAGGTAGTCACATCAGAGAAGACAGTGTACAATTCAGTTAACCATTAATGCTTCAACATTTTGGGAACAAATCCCTTCATCAGGCAATAGGCATAGGAGATCAGAGGGATGTGACTTCTTAATAACTGAGGTTTCAGGGTAGATGAACCACTGGTGGGTGGTGAGTAAAGAATTGCCAAAAATTACTGTAGTGTGTACCTACACAGGAGACTGGCAGAACAAATAACAATTGCTGACGGCCCAGCTCTCCACTACCTTGGCACTGCTAGAGTGATTTGACTTTTGAGTGAATCGGAATACGTATAGTTGGGACCCACTATACAGAGGTCACTGTGAAGTGGGCTTATACACCTTGATCAAACTCTGCTAAGAACCTCATGTTCATTTTTGTAGATTTTGCTGAGACACCTAAGATGAATGTTTAAGTTTTAGACAGTCCTAAACTCCACCAACTGTATGAGAGTGCCTGTTATTGTTAATACTGTCTAGTCTAACTTTACACTACTAGTTTGCTTAAAAGTTCTTGGTGCTTTTTTGGCACATGGAGTCGGTAGTGGGCCACAGACCATTTCCTGTTTTCACACAAGTTGGAAAAAGTGTCTAAAACACTTGCTTAACGTGGCGCACAGCATGTTATACAGTTTTTTGTTTTTTGTTTTTTTGGTGCAAATTACACCAGAATTTTTCTTAATAAATCTCCCTAATGTGTATAGGTAGTGACTGGAGATGCAGGCTGAGAAGCACAAGTACAGAACACCCTGAATACGGATTTTCCTTAGCAATACTTAGTTGCTAATTATAAACTTCAGAGCCCAAAAGGTGCTAATAAAGTATATTACAAAAATGTTTAAGATGACTTTCCTCTGCACATTAAACATATATTTAAGTGACACTTACACTTTAAGTAATTTGCAAGGCTTGACCTAAAAATTCAGCAAAGTGGATTTGTGTGCGCAGACAAAGACGATTTTCTTCTCATTAGGTCCAGTATCCGTGCACTCTCCTTTTAATGTCTTCCCTAAAGTACAGTTACTTATATGAAGCACAGAGATTTCTTCACGGAGTCTTTTGTGTCTGAAGAAGCCTTTATCCTTTTAGATATTTCTATAAGATTCACTAAATATAAATTTTTGCTTTAAGAAAAGATACAAGCACCAGATTGAATTACATTGTCTGATCTGTACATTATGTCTTATTTTAGAAGACAAGTTTTTCATCCATAATGTACACAGGTGATTGAGCAGATGAGCTCTAGCTACAGGTAACCCATAAATTGTGATCCAGAATAGAGACACAAAAGATGATGGTTGTCATGGCTACCATAAAAAGTAATGTATATCTTTGTAGAATAAAAGAGAGACAGTAGGGATTATCATCGTATTATAGAGGAAGAGGATCTTAAGTACAAAGTCTTAGGTTACAAAGGAAGATTTAAGACCCCGCAGATAGTTATTACAGATTCCAGCGCAGTTCACACATTAGGGTCTAAACAAGCTTTTGAAGTAAGATCTATAATGATAAGTTGATTAAAGCCGAGACTTTCAGCTTCGCTTCTAAAGTTGGATGAAGCATCATTTTCTGTTAAGCTGGACCAGAAAGTGTGGAATATATGATAGATAATATGAATGTTTTGTGCAGTGAAAGTACGTACTTCATTGGTTATCACTTCCTACAAGCAGCAGAGGTTGCTGGAGATGGGAATCTACCCAGCCAAAGGGGAAAAATGATAGATGAATGGATAGATAGAGGGGTGGACATATCTGTGCAGATGACTGTTAGGAAGACATAAGAGTGTGCTCTATGCTGAGATGTTGGAAAACAAGGGGCCCATAACTGGCCCTGTCTGTGTCTGCTCATGGTCAGCAGTGTCATGTCAATAGACGACATATGAGTGGCTGGTAGATGGTACACTTATGGAAAATGCTAGCTAATGTTAGAAGTAGTAACCATAGTTTTCTTACCAATTTTGGGTCCATGCATACCTCAATGTGCACTTGAGCCAAAACATTAATGTGAAATAAAAAGATATATATATATATTTCCCCTTTGTCTGCGTAGCTTGACATCTCCAGCCTCAACCTCTTCTGCTTGTAGGAAGTGATGACCAATGAAGGACATACAAAATATTCTATCTATCTATCTCATTTCTGTAAGTCCAAGCAAAGATAGCACTAGAAAGGCTCATGCACAATATATATCTCATACAGATTCATACTCTGGAGACTTTTTTCATAGTGTAATATTGCTGGTACAGATGTTATTGTGCCCTCAGAGTGGCTTACAGAGCATAACAATGATCTGGAGATCTTAGCTTAGATGGATTACCTAAGGAATTATCTAATAACCCAACACTGGACTCCCTCTGTAAACTGGCAGTGATGGGGGTTATCTGCTTCCATGGGACACCTTTTTATCCTTGATGTCATGGCAGAAACTAAATGACAGCTGCCTTGGCATTGTGTCTACATCTGAACATTTAGATGGACTGCATTTCCAGTTTCCCAGCACCTTGGTATTCCCACACATGATGGCTTTTCACTTTTTACTGTATTTTCTTACTAGTGGGCCCCAATGAATTTCCTGATTATTATACTGCCATACTGTGATAAATGATGCTGCCATACAGTGTGCAAATATTACACCTATGCGACCAACAAATAAATCCATGGTTGTGTATATAAAGTTTGCACCACCATACTTACATGAGCAGTATATTATCTACTATAATGATGCCATTCTCTTTCAGTTGATCCTCGTGTGTTTGGCTGTTTTTGTGCAAAAAGCCATGTGCATGTGTGCGGCCACCTATTCATTCTCTCCCAGATGTGGCTACTGGATTCCTAAATGACAAACAAATAGGGTCTCTGTGTTTGTCTGTTTGCCCCCTATCCACAGAATGTCTCTAAAGGGTTTTTTTTTTTTTTGTGGTATTTCTGATTTTAGATGTTTCAATGTGTATAAACTGATATAAATGAAGCAGACACTTTTTTTTTTATTATATAAACTGATTTATTTGTATTAATTGTAAGGCCAATTATTAGATTGTCCTAAAAGGACCAGTAATATCCCAACCGCTGACTCCCAAAGAGTCGTCCACCAGCACTCAGGAGAGGAAAAAACCCCTGTGGAGGAAACCTCTGGGGAACCATGGCTGATGGACTGCCCTTCCCTCTGGGCATTAAGAGGTTGTAGAAAATAAATAGTAAATGTCTTATGGCAGGCAATGTGGTCTTTGGTAGAGATTATTGAGCATGAACTCAATACCTAAGACCCTTTTACAAGGACCAGTAATGGGGCAAATAAGCATTCATGTTAGAGCTCTCTGGGCTACTAGGCTGTGTATACAGGTCACCGACCAGACAAAAAAAGAGTAAACACTTGTTTGTAGGCTGATTGGATTTAATGTAATGCCTGTCCAAGATGTATTGGCTACTCCAGACAGACTTCACAAAAGTCTGTTTTATGACCAAGACAGCCTTTCAAATCATCTATGTAGAGACTGTCCAAGGCAGCCTTCACAAATGTACTGACTGTCCAAGACAGTCTTCCTAAGTCTATATAGAGACTGTCCAAAACAGCCTACCCAAGGGTCTATGTACTGACTGTCCAAGACAGTCTTCCCAAGTCTATGTAATGACTGTCCAGAACAGCCTTCCCAAGCCTCTGTCAGTGTTTCCCAACCTTTTCAGACTTGGGGTACCCCTGGAAAAAAAAAAAATTCCTCTCGACACCCCTATCAAATAATTTGTTACCACAATACTAAAAAACAACCACTTTGATGTGTCTCTTTTTTTACCGCAGTTTTTGAATTTACAGCTGGAACATAAATTTGTTCCACTTGTAAATTTACAAAACCACATCAAAACTGTACTCATGTTCCCATTGCAGCTTTGATGCAAATGTAACTGCATCACGTGAGTGCACCCTCAGAGCTACACATCCTATACTTTCCACCCAACACATACAAAAATTCACTTTTTACCATGACCAAGCTCCCTTAATGGCCCAACACGCAGTATATGCTCCCCAGTGGCCCTCAGACACATGATAATGCTTCCTTGTGGCCCCCAAACAACTAATACGCTCCCCAATGTGCCCCAGATGCCTAATAATGCTCTCCAATGGCCTCTGGACAACTAATAAAGCTACCCAGTTGCCCCCAGGCAAGTACTAATGTCCCCCAGACAACTAATAATGACCCCCAGTAGCCCTGAGGCAATTAATGTGCCCCAGTGGCCTCTAAGCAAATATTATCCTCCAGTGGTCCCCAGGCAAGTAATATTGTCCCCCAGTGGCCCTCGGGCAAGTAATAATGTCCCCCAGTGACCTCCAAGCACCTAATAAAGTCCTCCAGTGGTCCCCAGGTAAGTAATACAGTCCTCCACTGGCCCCAAGGCATGTAATAATGTCCCCCAGTGGCCTCCAGACAACTAATACTGCCCCCTCAGTAGCCCCTTGACAACTAATAATCTCCCCCAGTGGCCCCCAGACAAATAATAATGTCCCCTAGTGACTCGCAGACAAGTAACAACATCCCCTAAGGCCCCCTGGCAAGTAATAATGTTCCCCAGTAGACCCCAGGCACCTAACAATGTCCCCCAGTATCCCCCCCCCCCCCCCACACACACACACACACACACTGTAGTTGTGCTGTATATATTAAAAAAACACTTGCAATCCTCGGTCCCCGGAGATATGAGATCCTTCTGCTGCTTCTCTGCAGATTGATGCATCAGGTCTTCAGCAGACATCACTAGCTGATGCCTGACAGATGGAGAAGGAACCTAAAATCTTCCTACTGCACTGTTCTATTCAACCACATCGGCATGCTAAGGATACTGATGTAGTTAAAAGGGGAAATGCAGCCATTTTCCCACTGGATTGTCGCAGCACCCCGGTTGAGAATTGCTGGTCTATATAGTACCTGTCCAAGACAGCCTTCACAAATGTGTATATAGTGACCGTCCAAGACAGCCTTCCTAAGTCTATGTAGTCACAGTCCTAGACGACCTTTACTAAGGTCCCTTTCTGTAGTCTGTCTTTACTAGTGTTTGGATCTTATGCCCTCCTGGTGACCTTATAGTCCTTTCTTCTCCCTTTCCATGTAATTATCTGAAAGATAGAATTACAGGTTACAATGTTATTAGTTCATGTTATAGTTTTATATGTTACTGTATGTAAGAGTGGTTATATGATATCACTGTGGTATATACAGGTGCATCTGAATAAAGTAGAATATCTTTGAAACGTTCATTCATTTCAGTAATTCAGTAATACAATCCATAATCAGCGTCTTCCATGATTGTGTGTCCTACTGAACCAGACTGAGGGACCATTTAAAGGCTTAGGAAACCTTGGCAGGTGACACTGAATTTACAATACTGAACTTTTTTACAATATTCTAATTTTCTTAGATTTGGGTTTTCATTACCTGTAATCCAAAAATCAACATTTACAGAAATAAAAAACTTGAAGTAGAACACTCTGTGTGTAAAGAACCTAGAAAATATAGGTCACTTTTTTAATTTAATTACTGAAAGAAATAAACATTTCAAAGATATTCTAATTTATTGAGATGCGCCTGTACAGCTACTATATTGGTTGTTTGTTTGGAACCACATCTGTCTATGATGTCACACTTTTGCAACACAGTTCCATGGTTGTCATAGCAACCAGTCATATCACTGCTTTACTTAAAAAAGTAAAGCAGGACTCTGGTTGCTATAATACAGACACATTTTCTTGCATCGGTTTTTATACTTTTGAAATCCTGCAGAATGTGTTTTACTTTACAAACAGTTGGTGCTTTTATATTTAAAGCCATAGCATGGATATACTTTAGAGCCAGTAAGACATCTCAGGGAACCAAACTGACTTTCTTACGGGTCCAGCACTAAGGTTTTTATACACTTCAGTAGAAGATGACCCATCAGGACAACCACTATGCCTGATGTCAAGGACCAGGGCTCGCATCTGTACGATTCAATTGATGGCTAGTTGGAAGTAATCGGTTATGGAGCTACAGTGCTGGCCAAAAGTATTGGCACCACTGCAATTCTGTCAGATAATACTTAATTTCTTCCAGAAAATGATTGCAATCACAAATGCTTTGGTAATAATATCTTCATTTATTTTGCTTGCAATGAAAAAACACAAAAGAGAATGAAAAAAAAAGTCAAATCATTGATCATTTTACACAAAACTCCAAAAATGGGCCGGACAAAAGTATTGGCACCCTCAGCCTAATACTTGGTAGCACAACCTTTAGACAAAATAACTGCGAACAACCGCTTCCGGTAACCATCAATGAGTTTCTTACAATGCTCTGCTGGAATTTTAGACCATTCTTCTTTGGCAAATTTCTCCAGGTCCCTGAGATGTGAAGGGTGCCTTCTCCAAACTGCCATTTTGAGATCTCTCCACAGGTGTTCTATGGGATTCAGGTCTGGACTCATTGCTGGCCACTTTAGAAGTCTCCAGTGCTTTCTCTCAAACCATTTTCTAGTGCTTTTTGAAGTGTGTTTTGGGTCATTGTCCTGCTGGAAGACCCATGACCTCTGAGGGAGACCCAGCTTTCTCACACTGGGCCCTACATTATGCTGCAAAATTTGTTGGTAGTCTTCAGACTTCATAATGCCATGCACACGGTCAAGCAGTCCAGTGCCAGAGGCAGCAAAGCAACCCCAAAACATCAGGGAACCTTCGCCATGTTTGACTGTAGGGACCGTGTTCTTTTCTTTGAAGGCCTCTTTTTTTTCCTGTAAACTCTATGTTGATGCCTTTTCCCAAAAAAAGCTCTACTTTTGTCTCATCTGACCAGCGAACATTCTTCCAAAAAGTTTTTGGCTTTCTCAGGAAAGTTTTGGCAAACTCCAGCCTGGCATTTTTATGTCTCTGGGTCAGAAGTGGGGTCTTCCTGGGTATACTACCATAGAGTCCCTTTTCATTCAGACGCCGACGGATAGTACGGGTTCACACTGTTGTACCCTCGGACTGCAGGGCAGCTAGAACTTGTTTGGATGTTAGTCGAGGTTCTTTAGCCATCATCCGCACAATCTTTCGTTGAAATCTCTCGTCAATTTTTCTTTTCCGTCCACATCTAGGGAGGTTAGCCACAGTGCCATGGGCTTTAAACTTCTTGATGACACTGCGCACGGTAGACACAGGAACATTCAGGTCTTTGGAGATGGACTTGTAGCCTTGAGATTGCTCATGCTTCCTCACAATTTTGCTTCTCAAGTCCTCAGACAGTTCTTTGGTCTTCTTTCTTTTCTCCATGCTCAATGTGGTACACACAAGGACACAGGACAGAGGTTGAGTCAACTTTAATCCATTTCAACTGGCTGCAAGTGTGATTTAGTTATTGCCACCACCTGTTATGTGCCACAGGTAAGTAACATGTGCTGTTAATTACACAAATTAGAGAAGCATCACATGATTTTTCAAAGGGTGCCAATACTTTTGTCCACCCCCTTTTTTATGTTTGGTGTGTAATTATATCCAATTTGGCTTTTTGACAATTCTTTTTGTGGTTTTCCATTGACAACAAATTAAATGAAGATATTATTACCAAAGCATTTGTGATTGCAATCATTTTCTGGAAGAAATTGAGTATTATCTGACAGAATTGCAGGGGTGCCAATACTTTTGGCCAGCACTGTATATCTAAGCTTTCCTTCACCTGGACTAAAGATTATTTCTACCACCTTTAAACTTCATTCTAAATATTGTGACTAAGGGACTGTTGCTTTTTGCCTCCACTGTCTACTTGGCACACACTACCCTGAGCACATAAACTGCCAGCCACACTTAGCTACGTCCCGTGACAGCCCCTTGACCCTTTTAATATTCTTTAGTTTACTTACCTTGCTTTTCTTTGTATATCTGGAGGTATCTAGGCTACCTTTGGTTACATATTTAGATGGTTCACAAGAGATGCAGCTGAAGGGTGCACATCTCTATGTCAACAGGACTAGACTGCAGCAGGTGAACTGTGTGCAAGTGAAATACAAGTTGTGGCATTATGACATCACACCATGACCTCATAGTTGATGAGGGTGTGGCTCTCTTAGCTGAGCTGTGATTGGTCTCTTTTGCAACAGATTTTCTTTGTGTTCTGACTGGTCACTGCAGCAAAGACAATTTTACAGTTTGGGCGTGTCCATATATATACACACGTGGACAAAATTGTTGGTACCCCTTGTTTAATGAAAGAAAAACCCACAATGGTCACAGAAATAACTTGAATCTGACAAAAGTAATAATATATAAAAACATGCTGACAAGCCACAAAGATTCTGGGAGAATGTCCTATGGACAGATGAGACAAAAATTGAAATTTTTGGCAAGGCACATCAGCTCTATGAAGCATATCTTGAAAAGAACACTGTCCCTACTGTGAAACATGGAGGAGGCTCTGTTATGTTCTGGGGCTGCTTTGCTGCATCTGGCACATGGTGTCTTGAATCTGTGCAGGGTACAATGAAATCTCAAGACTATCAAGGGATTCTAGAGAGAAATGTGCTGCCCAGTGTCAGAAAGGTCATGGGTCTTGCAACAGGATAATGACCCAAAACATACAGCTAAAAACACCCAAGAATGGCTAAGAGGAAAACATTGGACTATTCTGAAGTGGCCTTCTATGAGTCCTGACCTAAATCCTATTGAGCATCTTTGGAAGGAGCTGAAACATGCCGTCTGGAAAAGGCACCCTTCAAACCCGAGACAACTGGAGCAGTTTGCTCATGAGGAGTGGCCAAAATACCTGTTAAGAGGTGCAGAAGTCTCATTGACAGTTACAGGAATCGTTTGATTGCAGGGATTGCCTCAAAAGGTTGTGCAACAAAATATTAAGTTAAGGGAACCATCATTTCTGTCCAGGCCTGTTTCATGAGTTTTCTTTTTTTTAAAATTCTGTTGAAGCATGGTTGAAAGGCAATGTCTGACTTTCATTTGTTCATTTTCATAGAATTTTTATATATTATTACTTTTGTCAGATTCAAATTATTTCTGTGACCATTGTGGGTTTTTCTTTCATTAAACGAGGGGTACCAACAATTTTGTCCACGTGTGTATATAGAATAGAATACCTTATTGATCCTGGAGGAAATTTAGTTATTCAACAGCTCCTTAACACATGTGGTGAGACAAAACAACCATCAAGATGTAACATTGATTACATACAGTAGTAATATATTCAGTTATGTTAATAGTAGTACAACCAGTGAGACCCCAATATAACCCTTTGACATCTTACATTTTCAGTTTGTTGTCACTGTTAAAGAGTGAAATTTACCTGGGGAATAAAAGATCTTCTGAACCATACCTAACCACAAGGCAAATGGATGAACCTACCACTGAAGGACCTGGTAGAGAGGGTGTAAGGGATTACCCATAATAGATGTGAATTTTCTTATGGTCCTCTGATGTACTATAGTCTCCCAACTGCCAAGCTGATGTCATACCACAGCGCCAGCCCTCTTGATCAATTTGCCAATATTTTTTATATCACTTGTCTGTATAACATACAGATTTTCTGTATATTCGAGTATCAGTAAAGTGGATTAAATCTCATTCACATGCTGCAGGAAAATCTGCAGAGAAAATTAACCTGCGATGTGGACTTTAAAACAGCAGTATGTCAAATTATGCTACAGATTTTCGCTGAATTTCGCCCTTCTGAATATGTCAGTTGAATTCTGTCATTAAACTGCACCAAATACTTTTGCAAGGCACTGTATAGTCCCTGGTTATCTGATGGACAGTCCATGGTCATGTCATGGACACATAGCTGCATGGCTTGTTACAAGACACAACTCTGATTACTGTGACTGTAACTAACCATACTCTTGTGTGTCCATCACATGACCATTGCTGATTTTTATGCACTGGAAGTAAACATAGAATGACAGCAAGCAGAGATCTAGAAAACCATGGAAAATTGCAAAAAACTTTTCATTTTACAAAAAATAACATTTATTTGCTAAAACTGGACAACCCCAATAAATCTTCTGTAAAATCTGAATGTGCTACCCACCTGTGGCAAGACATGAAAATTGCCGATCACAGACGCTCCATCCCATCTGGCTAAGCTTGAGATATTTTGCAAAGAAGAATGGGCAAAAATCTCAGTCTGTAGATGTGCAAAGCTGGTAGAGACATATCCCAAAAGACTTGCAGCTGTAATTGCAGCTAAAGGTGACTCTACAAAGTATTGATATAGGGGGCTGAAGATTTTTGCACGTCACAGTTTTCAGATTTTTATTTGATTAAAATTTTGAAAACCATGTATCGTTTCCCTTCCACTTCACAACTATTTACTTCTTTTTGTTGGTCTATCACTTAAAATGTCAATGAAACACATATAAATTTGTGGTTGTCAGGTGACAAAATGTGAAAAAGTTTTAGGGTTATGAACACTTTTGCAAGCCACTCTATATCATAAGACTATGGACTGATTTTTATGCATAGAAGCAAACAAAGAATGTCAACAAGCAGAAACCTAGAAAACCATGAGGAACTGATACAGAAAGTATATTGGAAAATGGTCTAACTTTTTATTATACAGATAATACATTTATTTTCTGATGCGCCATGATTTACTGAGACTGAGAGCTGCATGTGCTGCTGTGGCATACAGCATAGAGGACTGCATTCCCCCTGTAAGTGGAGCTAATGTATGTTAAATGTATAGAATGTAATGTAAAGAAAGTGAAATGTATAGAATGTAATGTAAAGTAAAGAAATTATGAGTTTATGCCCCCCATAATGTATTAAAAAAAAAAGACACTATTACGCCCATGTCACACGTTCTAGGCTTGCCCATATAAAAAAAATAAAAATTAAAATGACTGTAATGGAAATGGAAAACTTTACATTTTTTTTCTTAACCAAAAAAAGTTTCCCCTCTTCTTTTTACTATCTGAGAAAATGTAGACAAAAAAGTAAAAACATGGAAAAATGAACACATAAAAATAAAACCCTATTTATCACCAAAAAAGTTGCAAAAAATCATTTAATAACCCAAAGGAAAAAAATGTTATAGCGCTTAAAACCGCATGTGCAAAAAAACACTGAAAATGTGTCTGATCCTGAACCAGGAAAAATGGCCCAGTCCTGAACTGGTTAAAATCTAACTGGGAGAATCTTTGATTCCTTGTGTGAGTAGAAGATATTTATCAGTCCCCATGGCCCACATTTACTATTAGTATAAACCTAGACAGGCAGTCTGAAAATGTGACTGATCCCGGGTGATAAATAGTATAAGTCTAACTCTATACCATCTACTAGTTGGCATATTTTGAGCAAAATTTTACCCTAAAAATTGCCCCTTCCTGTGTGACACTGCTTGCCTTTACACAAAGTCACACCCCATTTTCAAGAGAACAATGTGGTCTGGAAATAAGTATACTAAATGAAGCAAAATGCGCCAATTTGTGACAGATTTTGGTACATTTTGCATCAAGGTCAAATTGTAACTACAACAGTAAATCTGCCCCATTAGATGTAAGGCAATTACATTGCAGAATATTATCCAACAAAAATCTAATATGGCCAACTTTAGGCATTATTCAGGTGTTTTCCAAGAGGAACATATCTAACATTGGCACAAACTATATGAATTTTACATAAATAGCTGGAACCTTGCCATGTAACTAATGTCTGTATTTGGTTTCGTGAAAAGATCCGCACATTTTTATTCCAGATAAATTCTTCGGAGACTTGGGCAATTTGCTGTGTAATGCAAATCAATTATGATTGGAGACTTTTCTATAACACTTTGACTATATCGTGACTTTGGTCTAGGTGATAATTACATCCAGGAAATTAAAAACCTCCAATATCCCTATTAATTTAAAGTAATACCCAATGTGTTTAGGCGGAGGAATTAGCTTCTGTAATTGGGTATTTTCCCATGTGTGCTTTCTCTGAAATTACTAATGGCAATGACTAAGATAAAACAAACATAAGGAGAAAATAGATCTGGTGTATCATTGCATTCCGCAAACATGGAAGCCATGGCTGGGATTACGGATGTGGGCTCGGCTGCTACTGCAGGAATGGACCTTCATGGATTCACCAAATTCATTCCTCAAGTCTTCTGTTGAGGGTTTCCTATAGAGAAAATGCTTTGCTCAAATTATGTATATAATTAGATCACATTATTGGGTTTTTCAGGGCTTTAATATTATATATATAATAATCCTTGCTAGAGGTAAGTTATCATTAAAATATTGTGGGGTCTGAATCCCAGCACTCTCCTGATCAGATATTTAAAGGGGCTGTCACATGATCTCAACCTGGTGCCTTTTCTTTGTGACTGTGACATCACATCCATCAGGTCACATGGCCTTTCTGCAGCTCAGTCCCATTCTGGTCAATGAAACTGAGCTCCAATAGAAGTCCCAGCGACTACACAATCTACCACACTGCGCCTGGTAAACAAAAGGCCGCAAAGCTCTAAGGAGAGCCATCCCTTTAATGAGCTGATCAGTAGAGATCTAATTTTGATGAAAAGAAAATTTATTTAATGAAATCCTCTATAGCAAATGTGATGATCTTTAAAGGGGTTGTCCCACGAAGTAAGCTTTACTTGTCCTGCTTCACATTCAACCTGAGAGCAACCAGAATGAATGTAGGCAGAATCGGTGATGGTCAGTGCTCCCATTCACTTCAATGGGAGTGCTGAAGATAGCCGAGTGCTGTAGTTGGAGCGCCGACCATCACCGGAGGAGCCCCAGCCATAAAGTAGGGAAACCAGAAGAATGGTGCAATGCACAGTTGTACAAATAGGTGCTCCAAAATTGTTATTTCATTGGGAAGGATTTACTCTTTCAAACTGGGGCCCCACCTGCAAAAATGCAGTGTTTTAGCTGTGGCAAAAAAAACACACTGTTTTACAGTATCTGCAAAGTGGATTTGATTCTGGCTAATCCCATCCACACATTGCAGAAAAAAATCTGCAGCGGCAAAGCTGTGCTTTCAAAAATGCTTGAGTTTTTGTAAATCACAACATATCAATTATATTTATGGAAATGCTGGAGTTTTCCATATCAGTATAATAGGGGCAGAAAGTCCGCAGAAGAAAACTCTGCAAAATCACAGTGAAAAAAACGCAATTTCCACCAGGTTTTTTTTCCGTTTCCGCAGCATTTTTTGTTTTTTTTTTGCTGTGCTTTGCTACGTAGGGCCTTAGCCTTAGGGTATGTTTACATGTTCAGGTTTTCAGATGCCGTATTTGACACCAATTGGATTTTAAAAAACAAAGCGGTGTAACATCTGTCATCCATACTTTCACTCTAGTAGCTCAGCTGGGTCATAAAAGGGGATTCTTCCCTGTGATGCCTACAATAATTCTTTCACTGCTTGGTATAGCATTTGATATTCTGCATCTTCATGCATACAGTATTCCCTCCCTTTGGTTCCCTTTGAATATTTTACTGTTAGCTGAAGATTTATCTGTACTTAATATCTGGGACATATTTCTGAATAGCTAACATTGACATTTGCTTGTAAATCTCCCTCTCAGCACTTGTGTCATATAACACGTGTGTCCCTGTGCTGTGCGACGCTGATATTTACATTTACATAGAATTCAGCAGCTGCAAAGCACAAATCCGGGTCCGTGGCACTCGAGCATGACCAGGGGCTGTCTGTTCAGGTTTCCTCATTATGGAAATAGACCGCATGCTATCCAGGTAAATGGATGGAAATGACCATATAGCAGACTAGCAGATGTGAAAAGCATTTCAAGTTCCTTATAGTTTTAAATTATATTTACATCAGTCGCAGTCAAATTATAGAAAACTTTATGGATGACTACACATATACTATATACATGTAAACACCTGTGCACACTCCTAGTGGCCACTATAATAGGTCCATCTTCTAACTGATGAGTTGAACACCCTCACTTTGCCTACAAAATAGTCATAATCGTCATGAAGTGGATTCAACAAGCTGCTAGCAACCTTTGTAGAGATTCATGTCCATGATACCATCATCCAGCATCACATATTTGTCACCAAAATCCTGTTTTTCAGTGTGTTTTGACTAGAGATGGGTAAACCTCTGAAGATTCGTTTTGTTTCTTTTTCATGTGGCTCGGTCCAAGGATTTGTTTGATGTCAAACTTCAGTATAAACCAGAGCTTAAATTGGCTTAAAACATCTCCTAGGATTATAGGAACCTATCTATAAAATATAGTGTAGAATACTCTTAGGGCTCCTAGGAACCTATCTATAAAACATAGTGTAGAACACTGTCAGAGCTCCTAGGAACCTATCTATAAAACATAGTGTAGAACACTGTCAGGGCTCCTAAGAACCTATCTATAAAACATAGTGTTGAACACTGTCAGGGCTCCTAAGAACCTATCTATAAAACATAGTGTATAACACTGTGTGGGCTCCTAGGAACCTATCTATAAAACATAGTGTAGAACACTGTGTGGGCTCCTAAGAACCTATCTATAAAACATAGTGTAGAACAGTGTCAGGCCTCTTAAGAACCTATCTATAAAACATAGTGTAGAACACTGTCAGGGCTCCTAGGAAACTATCTATAAAACATAGTGTAGAATACTCTTAGGGCTCCTAGGAACCTATCTATAAAACATAGTGTAGAATACTGTCAGAGCTCCTAGGAACCTATCTATAAACATAGTGTAGAACACTGTCAGAGCTCCTAGGAACCTATCTATAAAACATAGTGTAGAACCCTGTCAGAGCTCCTAGGAACCTATCTATAAAACATAGTGTAGAACACTGTCAGGGCTCCTGTGAACCTATCTATAAAACATAGTGTAGAACACTGTCAGGGCTCCTGTGAACCTATCTATAAAACATAGTGTAGAACACTGTCAGGGCTCCTAGGAACCTATCTATAAAACATAGTGTAGAACACTGTCAGGGCTCCTGTGAACCTATCTATAAAACATAGTGTAGAACACTGTCAGGGCTCCTGTGAACCTATCTATAAAACATAGTGTAGAACACTGTCAGGGCTCCTAGGAACCTATCTATAAAACATAGTGTAGAACACTGTCAGGGCTCCTAGGAACCTATCTATAAAACATAGTGTAGAACACTGTCAGGGCTCCTAGGAACCTATCTATAAAACATAGTGTAGAACACTGTCAGGGCTCCTAGGAACCTATCTATAAAACATAGTGTTGAACACTGTCAGGGCTCCTAAGAACCTATCTATAAAACATATTGTATAACACTGTCAGGGCTCCTAGGAACCTATCTATAAAACATAGTGTAGAACACTGTCAGGCCTCTTAGGAACCTATCTATAAAACATAGTGTAGAACACTGTCAGGGCTCCTAGGAACCTATCTATTAAACATAGTGTAGCATACTCTCATGGTTCCTAGGAACCTATCTATCCATTTTCTAGCTCTCTAAGGTGCACACACAGCCGAAGTTATGTCAAAGTAAATGTGAAATCTATGTCTGTGGAAAGAGACCCCAGAGTATAATAATTTTACTTCCAGTTATATCCAAACAAGTTCAGCTGAAATGAATCTTTGTGCAGAACTGGACGAATTCAAAGTGAAAAGAAATCTTCAGAGGGTGGCAATGATTTTATGAAAAGGACATCAAGAGATAAAGTAAATGATACTCTGTTGGAATCAGGGTCTCTCTCACTACTTTATACCACCCTCAGATAAGGCAGCATTAACCTGTTGACAGATTCCCTTTGAAAAAGAGTAACGCTATGTTCCCATCTGTGATGATGTGATGATGTGTCCGTTGTTCTGGTCTGTCAGAGGACCAAAACAATGGACACATGAACCGCTAAAATAGTGGACATTAATGATATCGGGTGGACCCCATTGACTATAATGAAATCCATCGGGTGTCCGTTCTGCAATAGAGAACCCAGCCTATAAGAGACGTCTTCCTTATGGTACAGAGTACTGGGTTAATGTGAATCTAGGGATCTGTGTGATCGGCAGTGTACAGAAAGTATTTTTGTCTTATTGTATGGCAAACTGGTCTATGCACCATGTCATGCCACGTTATGCTAGGTTCGCACCTGCGTTCGGGTTTCCTTGGGGAGCCCCCAAGCGGAAACCTAATCCGCTTTAAAAAGCGGTTACCTGCGGAAACTCTCGGGCCCCAAAGACTATAATGGGGTCCGCTGGGTTTCCGCCCAGTATCTGCCTAAAAGGGGCGAAAAATGCGGAGAGAAAAGCACTGCATGCAGCACTTTTGTCTCTGCATTTTTTTAAACGGGTTCGGGAACGGAAACCCCGAACATGTACCAGACGCGGGTGTGAACCCAACCATAGAATTGAAATTGTTTGCAAGTCTTTTTGTCCCTAAACATTGATGTCCGCCCTAGTGAACACTGTGTTATACAGCAGACAAACTAAAATGCACTGGAGACAGCAAATTTATAAAGTGACGCACACCTCCTAATACATGTAACTCATTGGTGCATCTTGTCATGTTTTTTAGCCAGAAAATGAAATCTATTCCTGTTGTGAGCTACATACAGTACATAGAGACATGCACAGCACACACAATGCACAGCAGCCATACTTCATTGTTAATAACCTAGTGACTGGCAGATTATGGGACCTTATTCTGATTTGCATCTCTTGACCCCCTTTGTGGGTACAGCCAAGTGTAGATTGTTATGTTTTGGTGGCTTCCATGAATCTTAAAATTTACTATTGCTGTGTCCTGCAAAACTGCACAATTTAGATGTTATCTCACAGTCTATGCGCTTTCATCTACTGGTTAATAAAGTATGTCAGCAGTTTTTATTTTCCATTATGCCTCAAGATGCCGAGGAATTATTTTCTGTCCAGAACACCTGACTGCATCATTTAAGGTGACCAGAAGGTTATCTTGTTGATGTAATCTTCACTCTTACTTTTTGAAGTTTCATTCTGCATTATTCAAAATTTAGAATTGTATACATAGATTTTATTTTATATCATTGCTCACGGCAAAAAGTAGCATCTAAAAAATGCTTTCTGCTCTCAAAATAAGCACTTAATATAGCAGGGCAGAGAAGGGGTTAAAATGAAAAAGGAAGGCATACCCTCCTATCCTTTGTCCCACCAGTCACCAGTCTTCGGCAGTGGTCTACTCTTTGGCCACTCCGGTGATGATGTCAATGATGCCCCTAGTGGCCACTGCAGCCAAACATTCTGGAACCTGTGCAGTGGTGTCATATCGAAACACAGCACATGACCTCTGAGACCAGTGATTTAGCTTCTCCGTTTGAGATGTCCTATGGTTTGGACAGTGCCAACTTAACATTAAATTCAATATATACGTATATCAAAGATCAGAACAGAAATACCATGATCTATATAAACCCAGGACAGGAGGCAACCTCTAACCTGGATGTCCTCTTTATGCCTTACACGCTTTTAGTTGGATAGCACACTTGTCCGTGTACATGAAGCCTGTCTTCTAGGATTCCAGTATTCATATATCTCCCCCATATAGTTCTGATGCCCCCTCCAGTTAACACTCCCAGACCTATGGTGCCCATGGGTGCCTTCATGTGGGATTTTGCACAAAGATGTTTGTCACAAGAGGGATTCCATATTAGACTTTGTAGTTCTCATCTCTTTGTAGACTTTATTACAGGCAATCTTGTTCTTGTCCATGGACAAGTCATGTAGGGATAGGATTCTCTATATCCATTCCCTTTATTTGTGCTCACCCATTTAGTTAGAAGGTCTCTAAGGACCTGTGGCTGGTTTAGTGTCCAAAATCGACCTGACAGGATCCCTTTAAGGCTGAGGCCTCATGTTGCGGAAACGCAGCTTTTTTTGTTGCAGATTTTGCTGCATTTATTTTGAGCCAAAGCCAGGAGTGGATTGAGAAGAAGGAAGAAGTATAAGAGCTTCCTATATAATTCCCATTCCTTTTGTAGCCATTCTTGGCTCTGGCACAAAAAACCGCAGCAAAATCTGCTACAAAAAAAAGCTGCGTTTCAGCAATGTGGGGCCTCAGCCTAAGGATCTCTCTGCTCTGCTGAAAATGTGCGGCACATTGCAGGAAGGGATTAAAGCTAAACTAATGGGGCTGGTTAGGCTTTAGAAAAGCTGCTTCACCCATGACTTCTGTTAGTGACATAGAGTACTGATGCCTTGAATTACTACTAAGTGTCCCATGAAGCTTATCTCGCCATGTTTTCTGTTTAGCCTCCCTTCACCGTTCTCATCTCTCATATCAACTTTTGTGTGTGACATGAAAAAATGGTTTCTTCACCGGCAACATAAGTTATGTGAAGGTAAATAATCTTGGCAAGAATCCCGGCACTTATTATGTAAATTGTATTTTCTGTAAGTGAGCGAACGTACTGCGTGTAATTACAGAGAGATAATGACATTCTGTAAATTGCCCTGACTATGAATTACAACATCAAGAACCGTTTTCCGCAATCTGATTCATTACATTCATAAGGTAAGGACCATTGGTGGAGATTGCCTCTCACATTAGCATATTGGGGAGGGAACTGTCTAAACATCATTGTGATAGAAAACTTATAATTACAGAGACCGTCACGTTATTAGGCCAAAACTAACAAACAAATTGGTTTAGAATTGTGGTGGGAATTAATGTGTCCCGTAATTTGTAACAACTCTGGTAGTACAGAAGACATCAGAACTGGACTTCACCTACTCTATACCCCTTTCCTGTTTACTGACATTCTCTACCGGTCCTCAGTTATTCCCAGGATTTACAGTAAGGCCAAATTAAATGGAATCTGTCAGGTCAATTTGGGACACTAAACCACCCAAAGTTCCTTATAGATCAGTACAGTAGTTTAGTGTCCCAAATTGACCTGTTTTGTAACCATCTATGCCCGCATTAAAAAAAAAAAAACCTTTATACTTACTACCATCTCTGGTGCGCCCAGCACCTGCGCAGTTCTTCAGTGAAGCTGAGGACGTACACCCCAGCTTCACTGTGCAAGTGCACTGAAGCCAAGGTGTACTGCTCTGGCTTCAGTGAAGAACTGCGTCGGGGCAAGGTATATAGCAGTAGTGTGAGTAGGGGGCCCCATGTAGCATCCCGCAGCAAAACAGCGCAGCAGGAAAAACTGTGGCAGCAACGCATCATGGTTTTACCCGCAACGCTTTTCACAGAAAGCCCACAGAGGTTAGTTAGTTCTGCTTCAGTTACACCTAGAGGGAAACCGCCAGTGTTTCTGTAGGTATAATTGACATGCTGTAATTTCCAAAACCGCAACGGTTTTAGAAATCGCAGCGTTTCCACAGCACATATTTTTATGCTGTGTGTGGATGGGATTCGCTAGAGCCTAAAGCTTTTTTATTTTTATTTCAGGCATGGATGGCTTTATTACAGGGCGATTTGGGACACTAAAACCCTGGTTTATAAGGATCTATGGGTGGTTTAGTGTCCCAAATCGCCCTGAGAGATTCCCTTTAAGCAACAACCAGACAGTTCAATGAATAAGAACTATGACCCATATATCACAACACTAACAAGATGTGAGGCGTGAGATGACCAGCTTTAAAAAAAAACAAAAAAACAAAAACAAGACAAAACAATATTTCAGGACATTATGTGATGAGATATCTGTCTCGTATGGGAGCTATGGAAACATCGTGGCACATATATGCTGTACTTTAACTGTGAAGCTATGGAAACAGTGTAGCTTAGTTATGCTACATTGTTTCCATAGTTTTCCCTGGTAAGTGGCCTCATAAGGTGGAGTGTCACTGTTATGACCTCTCTGTAGACCAATATCATGGGGGACATGGGTAGTAAAATGAGTTGAAGCAGAACCTATAGCAAATCGACACACTGGTCCCTGACATAGCAGTAACCATTTAGTTGCACACACAGCAGGTTTGCCTTTGTACTATTTGCAGTGGCGAGGCTTCCATAACCTTTAAATGTGCATAACTTTTCAATACCGAAAAAACTCCAGTCTCTCCTCAATTTGCTGTGCTATTGTATTGGCGAGGCCAATACAGCAATGTTCTTCAATGTCAGCTGTTTCACCAAATCAGTAACATTAATCATGTAGTTGACTCGGAGGTTAAGAACACTCCCCGCAATACAATGACACCGAGATTTATTTTCAGCCAATTTTAAGATTGGACTTGTTATTTTATCTAAAATGGGAACAGCAAACAGTCTGGCACTCCAGTCTGCGATGGCATTATTGATACATACCCCATGGCATTATTGATACATACCCCAACCATCATAGTGAGTAAGTACCAGATCCAAGGGCAGGGACATGGTATGGTAATATGAAGATGTCAGCTTTGTCTCTTGTGCATAATAATTATTTTATGTATATATAACACCATCTAAATGGAGACATATGGAACGCATAGGGTTAATACGTCATCATCATAGGAAGCAGGGTGCAGGGTGTAAATACAGCGTTTTGGGTGGTGTTCTTATTAAAGGGGTTGTTTCAAGTGGAGAATTGTCTGTATGAAGGAAGCAGCAGAAAAGGCAGAATTACATGAAGACAGTGTAATGAATAGGTGGCCTTGTAATATAAGGATTTCTGTAGGATTATTCTACCCCTGGTCTCTTCTGACCCTAGAGTATAATAGGTGGAGGCTCAGTGGCAGTGTACAAAAATAAGAAGCAGTTATACTCACCTTCCCACACCTCTTTTGGGCCTCCTTGAGACATCCGTTGCTCTCCCTGGGACTTCTTCTGAAGAGACCCCAGAGTAGAATCATTTCACTTCTGGTTTGTAGGTGACAAACCCCATAATTTTCGTGTTCGGGTGAACACCAAACTTTTGGAAAATTTGTGTTGAATCTGGTTTGATCTGAACCAGTTCACTCATCTCTAGTTGTTTATAGGGACCCTCCACCTTGGCTAGTTAGTAGTTTTTTTATGATCCTACAGTCAAGTATGACTTCACTCTTTTTCTCTAGTCATCTTGCCAAGTTTCAGACTGTAAAAGAAGGGATAGATAAAAGGTGGCCATACATATTAGATGAATATCAGCCAAACCTGACATTTTTTTAGCAGGACTGTCCACCTATTTATATATGTAGGGTGTTAAGCCAAATGTGCATATGTATGAGAGGTCAAGAAGAATAGCTACTTAGCTGAATTAAAGTGTGTAACCGGTCCATCTTAACACCCTTCAATTTACACACAGAGTTTATTTGTAGTCAGTAACCATGGAAGCACATTGTAGTCTGTAACCATGGAAGCACATTTGTAGTCTGTAACCATGGAAGCACATTGTAGTCTGTAACCATGGAAGCACATTTGTAGTCTGTAACCATGGGAGCACGTTGTAGTCTGTAACCATGGCAGCACATTTGTAGTCTGTAACCATGGAAACACATTGTAGTCTGTAACCATGGAAGCACATTGTAGTCTGTAACCATGGAAGCACATTGTAGTCTGTAACCATGGATGCCCATTGTAGTCTGTAACCATGGAAGCACATTGTAGTCTGTAACCATGGAAGCACATTTGTAGTCTGTAACCATGGATGCCCATTGTAGTCTGTAACCATGGAAGCATATTTGTAGTCTGTAACCATGAATGCACATTGTAGTCTGTAATCATGGAAGCACATTTGTAGTCTGTAACCATGGATGCACGTTGTATTCTGTAACCATGAAAGCACATTTGTAGCCTGTAACCATGGAAGCACATAGCTATGCATAAGAGCTGCATTCTTCATTATTTATATGCAGTGGAACAATGAAAAAATGTGTTGCCAAAATGACATAGACTCTAAAGCCTAACAGCGCTGCAATGACTGTGCATATCTACAGATATTTTTAAAGCAAATCTATTTATGTTCTTAGCCTTCAAGCTTTGTTTTCTTAAAGGGGTTTTCCCACTAAGAGAAGTCCGCAGGACTTTTCTCCCGCTCCACATTCACTGTGAGAAGAGCCAGTGCATGAGATTGCCAAAGAACAGAACAGAAGTGAATAAGAGCACTGACCACCACCAGTCCCTTCTCCCATTTAGCCTGGGTGCAGGTTGAATGTAGAGCGGGAGAAAGATCCTGCAAGTCTTCTCTTCTTGGGAAAACCCCTTTAGCGTTTTGTCATTGTATTTGCTCTTCAAGTATAAGACATTTGCCCAGATTTACTAATAGTTAGACAGTGTAAACTTAGACAGGCAGTCTGAAAATGCGTCATATTATCACAGTGGCTGATAATAAGTCTTTAGACTGTCCACTTTATTTTTACTTATTTATTTTATTATATATTATTATATATTATTTACTTATTTATTTTACTTACTTATTTTTCACTTACTTTTTGCAACACCTTTCAGTTTGCTTACTTTGAGCCAGAATTGTATGACACAATTTTGGCAAATTTTTGGAACATCTTGGTACATTTAAAACATTTCTTAGAAGCCACACCCACATGTCTATCAAGTCAGAAAAATTTATTTCAAACTAGTTGTGCCAAGTTGTACCAAGATGCACCAAAAATGTGTCACATTTACGCCATTGTCTAGTCATAACCACAATAGTAAGTCTGGGTTTCAGTCTGCTAGGATAGGATAAACTATATACAATTCACCCAAACAACAGCAATAACAGTACCAGAAACTTCTGAAACTGATAATCCATTCTGTACATCTGAATTTGGCTGTAATATGTGGAGCCTCTGGGAATAATACCTTAAGATTTGCAAGGCAGAGTCTTACAGGTGAAAACTTAATTTAGAATGATACAATTCCTCTTTACACAAGACCTGTTGTACTAATTAAATCTAATGTGCAGATTATTACTTTACTGCACTCTCCAGGGCTCTGCAAAACATGGCCCCGTTTCTTCTCCTCCTTACAGTATGCAGTATTAGCGAGCTTTGAAACCAGGGCAAGCCCCATTTATTTTTGCTCATTATAGTTTAAAGGGAGTCTACCACCACCAAATTCTCTTGTAAGCCACTTATATGCTGTGTAGGGGCAGTTAGTGACATAGTGAGAATACAGTTTTTGTGATAATGTGCAATCTTGCTGCTTTTAATCCATATGAAAGTGAGCTGTTCGGTGCACCTGGGGCATGGCCGCTTCTGTCAGAGCAACTGTTGTTCTATAATGTTGCTGCACTTTTTTTTTCTATTTAATTCTTTATTTAAAGAGGACCTGTCACCAGGCCTGAAAACATCAGTCATCAACTGATCGGTGCCGTCACCCTGAGCATTTTGGTGTTTTGTCTATCCAAATCCGTTCAGCCGTTCCAAAGATATAAGCCCTTTTAGTGTTTATACAGATTAGGGAACACTAGCTAAGTGGGGGGTCAGAGTCATGGCATCTATCTATCTATCTATCTTGCCAACCTTTTAGAAGTGGTATTCAAGAGAACCATGCTGTGGAAATATTCAGGCATGGCCATGTCATGCCCCCTCTGGACACCACCACAACCTCCAATGGGGTTTGCCACACCCCTTTATTTGTGACATGGACATGATATGTGCTGCTCACATCTTTTTTTCGGACATAACTAGCACCTAAAGTATCCAAGTCACACATAAAATTATGGGGCTGGGAGATTTGCTTGGTCTTTTGGGACCCCTTTTTCTTACTATCTAGATTACATTACTGAGCCCAAAGCCGCATTCACAAGAATGTAGGTTGCTATAAAAAACAGTCAATAAACTTACCGCCAAACATACCTTCCAATACTTCCCTCATAATGCAATGACACAAAGGGTTAATTTCCTTATATTAGCTAATGGTACAGTGACTGGTGTAAAGGCTACACTTCTTAGAATGTAAGTGCTCTGTACAGACTTCTATCCAGCAAGAAATGTGGAGTGATTTCTGCTCTGAAGGCATTAGAACTGTGAATGAAGCTTTGGTTTACACTATAAACCGTAACTCAGCATACAAGATAAACAGAATACAAATCCAATTGTTTCTTCCAATTATATTCCGTCAGCAATGAATATAACATTGCGTGATGGGCCTGTCATCTGTCAGAAGAACCGCTAAGGAATATAATGCGCCATCTTAATGATAAAACATAGATGGAACTCAGTGGGGCACATAACTCTCATTCATGCCCATAGATATCTACAGGGCTCTGTGACAGAAAACTTCCATCAAACTATTTGATATAATAAAGCACTGTACATAAGTACCAAAAAATGGCCCATGCTTCTTTAATATGGAACAGCAGGGACTCCGTGTGCCTCCATACAGGCTTGGGGTACACAAATATACAATAACAGCACTGTGATGACTGTACTGTAGTCTACTCTGGACCTATGACTAGATCTATGGATGGACCTATGGATAAATCTATGGCTAGACCTATTGATGGACCTATGGCAGACCTACGGATGAGAATGAATATATGGATAGACCCATGGATGGACCTATTGATGGATCTGTGGATAGCCCTATGATTGGGGTGGCCCTATAGATGGACAAATGGCTTAATCTGTGGATATACCTATTGTTGGACATACGGCTAGTCTATGTATGAACCTACTACATAGATGGACCTGATGTTGGACCTGTGGATAGACCTATGAATACAATTGGACCTGTGGATAAACTTATGGACGGACCTATGTCTAGACGTATAGATGGACCCATGGAAGGATGTTTGACATACAAAGCACATTGGTATTTATTAATAATGCAAAATAAAAAAAACAAGGACATAGTTTTGCAATTATTTTAATGTGAGAATACAGAGCGCATGGTGTAAAACATCACTAGGATTATCATTGTAACCTGAGGATCAGTGCAAATTACCAAGGAAAAAGATTTCTGACAGTCAATTTCACACCCTTTAGATGAGATGTCTATACTTGACATCTTCATTAATAGAATTGTACACATCTGGTGGTAGTGAAGGTCTAAGTTATATTTTTCCATTATTGGCCTGTTTTTTTAGATAAACCCCTTTAATTCCTGGCTATACAGTACTGTTCTTACTGTGTACATGCTACTATGGACAGCCGGGACAGTTTGTGATGTCAGATGTATGACATAAGCAGTTGAGTAGAAAGTGCACTTATCGATACTGGGTCTATAGGCTGTGTGGGGCAAATGATGGCCTGTGGGTGTCCTTAGAGGCAAAGCCCATACTACTCACTTATACCATAACTGAACATAGTAGATTATACCAGCCAAAAACTGTAATCTCTAATTATGTAGTAATAGGAGAGCTATGGGTTAAGCAGGGTTATATTTTATTAATATGAAGGTGACATACATTTTTCTGTGTTGTGCATCTGTTTGTCAATGTAATGAAGACCCAGAGTTGTCCAGCGCTGACATCAGTGTCTACATTCAGCTGTCCATCTTTTATTCTAAAACTGGCAGGTTGTGCAGCTCTGTATAAGAACATGACATATGCTCGATAGGGCGCTGCCAACCTGTCATTCTGTGTTATGCACTGCCCATAGATTGTGAAAAGTGCCTAAATCCTCATAAGGTTCAATTAGGCAAATACCCTTAATAAAAGCAAAAGGACAACTCTTGGCACTTCAGCCACTTTGACCCCTTTGTGCAAACTTTTTATATTATTTTATAATAATAATATTACTATAGAGACAGGGGTGTAGCTATGGAAGGGGGGGGGTTGCAATTGCTCCCAGGCCCTGGAGCCTCAGAGGGCCCAAAGGCTTCTCTGCAATATAAGACGACACCATTATTGTAAACAACACATGATAGGAGGGGGCCCCATATTTTGCATTGGGAGTTTCAGGTTCCGCCTGTGTATAGTAGCTATTTGTTTGCAAGTTCTGCAAAATTCTCATTCAGACTCTTTTCATGTTATTTTTTTTCAGTTTACATATACTTTATATGCTGGGAAACTCCTAGTGCATACATTAAACATAGGCCCCTAATCACCAGATGGATGCTAAAATATTCTGCTGTGGGCCTCCACCTGGCAGGTAGACGTCAGGGTTTTATGTTGTATGCATTGGCAAAGCAGACTGCACTATTCCATACAGAGGTGTTCAGTAAAAAAAAGTGTACACCATGCAGTATTCTTTTTTTTTTTTTTTTTTTTGTTTAACATAGGTGCCTATGTGAGGCAGGTCCCAACAGCAAACTTGGATGCACAATGCTAATGCAGTGTGTACGGAGCCTGCAGTGAGAGAAGACAGAGACATCAATTCTGGCATCAAAAAGTTGCAAAATAGGGTTTTGCAACTCTCTTCACTTTGCTAGCCTGTAAAGATCGAATGTCAAGCTAATGCATGCCAGATTTATCAAATTGTAGCATAGATAGTGGAGTAACATCTCAGGACAGAAGTGTAACGCTTAGGGTTAAATGGGTTATCCAGCTTTCAAAAATTATCTGCAAATACATCCACAACAGTGCTAAATACTCACTGTTCCCTTGTGTAGCCTTTGCTTGGCTTTATTTTACTTGCTGCTCCTTCTATCACTGTTATTTACATGCAGTGAATATGTGGACAAACTACATTTCCCAGGAATCTTCTGCCTGCTCTCACTCTCTGTGTTTGCTGCTCATGGGGGGGGAGTGAGCTTGCAAACGACACATAACAGCATCATGTGACCTCAGATGTGGGAGTGATTTGTTACCTGTGAATTTATTGCAGGGGAAAGTGGAGAAGGGAGGGGTACACAGAGAGTGAGAGCAAGCAGATGAATTATGGGAAATGTAGTTTGTCCACAGATTTACTGCATGTAAATAACAGTGATACAAGGAGCAGCAAGTAAAATAAAGCTGAGTAAAGGCTGCACAAGGAAACAGTGAGTATTTAGCACTGCAATGGATGTATTTGTAGATCATTTTTGGAAGCTGGATAACCCCTTTAAGTTCACATTGCCATTTTTACAGTATGTTGCTCTTATCTGTCATAAGATGAGAGCAGTGGAATTAAACAATGCAGGAATGACTGATGCATATGGAGTCTTCTCTATCTGCATTCACTCCAATATAAAACATGATGGACACATGCAGGATTTTTACTTTTGTCTGAAAAGTAAACAAATATGACAGAAGAAAGCTCCTGCCATTTTTTTTTACATTGAAGTAAATGGGGGCTCTGTCTACATCAGTCATTCCAGGGTTGTTTAGATCCATTGCTCTAAACCTTACATGAATAAGAACAAAGGACTATAATAACAGGAATGTGAACTTAGCCTAAAAGATGTTTGATAAATTTGGCACAAATTATGCAACACAGATTCCAGCAAAACATACCCCAATTCTTGCAATATAACTTTTATTAGTATTGCTTAAAAATACTAACTTAAAGTCAAATCTGAATTTTATGTTCAATCTGTTTCTTTACATGTAGAATCAGAAATTCAATCTTCCCCTCGTGATGGGATAGAACAGGAGGAAGCAACTGATGTGGAGAATCTGACAACACAAGAGATATCTCTGCAAACCCTAAACCATCCCTACACGTTTTGTTACCTGTGTCATGCTGGGAATCGACAGGGGCTCCGCAACATAAACTTAATAACTAAAATCCGTCTGCATCCAAACCAACCAGTGCTCATGACCAGGAGCGCTAAAAATCAATTTTAATTTGAGACATTATACTGAGGATCCCCCGTCGAGTCTCAGCATTACCAAGTGAAGTTAGAGAATTAACCAAAGTTTGGTAATAATTTATTTACTTATTTGTACTTTTCTGCCTTTTTTTTGTGAAAGATATTTTTTATATAAAGTGACGACAGGAAATAGAATGACATTGGTTGTCACCTTTGAAATAACTTCTCGCAGCTGGTGATAAGAGAATGAACATGCAAAGACCCTATTATATAGAATGATAATGCCCCAAATGAGGATTGAAAGGAACGCTTGTTCCCGATAACGGTCTCATTCCTCTCCCATGCAGTTTGCATTGGCCCATATAAAGACACGATCACTATGTCATACTGTCGATCTTTGCTTGTTCCACCTAAGCATTGATCATTCAGCTCTTTAAAGCAATATCAAAGGTAACAGCCAATATGGTAAACAAATGGCAAGTAAATGAAACACTATGATCAAACATTGTCTACAGCTCTATGATTTACCAATCCATGGCTTATTCTGCCACAAAGTAATGAGAATAATGCCGGAAGCAGACAGCTCTGTCCTCCATGTAGTGGCTGTAGTGACTCTGCACACAGTGTCGGACTGGGATGTCTAGGGCCCACCAGTGGAATTGTTTCTAGGGGCCCACCATCAGAACCCCTGCAGATCAGCGGTACCAAGACAGGGCGGCTAAAGGTAATAACATGCCGGGAGCCATGCTGCTCACCCACTATACCATGTGCACCACTGCACTACCTAAACCTACTGCTACACCTTGTATGGCAAGTGAACAGCGTGGCTCCTAGAACTGTTACCTTTACCTGTAGCCGCATTGTCCTGGAAAAGCTGATCTGCAGAGGTCCTGGCTCTTGTATCATCGTAGATGTAATATTGATGGCCTATCCTAAGGACAGGCCATCAATATTAGGAAGATGGATAAATCCTTTAAAGAGGTTGTCGAAGGAATTGGAGCAACCCATGTGGCTGGCGGGAGGTGTAAAGTAAAAAATAAGTAAATTAAAAAGCATACTCACTTGTTCCCGGCACTCTGTTGTCTGCTGCCAGTGTCCATTCAGTCTCATGCCGGCGACTCCTTGCTGGGAGTCCTACACCTCATGTGATCGCTAAGACCAATTAGGTACAGGATTTCCAGAAATGAGGCGCCGCCATGAGACCGAACAGACACAGGCAGGGGAACATGGGGTGCTGGGGACAGGTGAGTATGCTTTTTTAAAAATTTTCTTATTTTTACACCTCCCCTGGCGGCCGACACAGTGGTCGCTCCAGTTTATGGACAACCTCTTTTAAGGGGTTGTTTGGGCCAAATTTTTCTATGGTCACTTCACTGGTCCCCCCACATAGTGGCCTCTTCACTGGTCCCCCATACTGTATGGGGAACAGTGATGAGGTCATTATATTGTGTGGGAGCAGTGATGGGGGCTAACATCCTGTGGAGGGGACATTAAACTGTGTGGGGCATATTAAAGGGGTTGTCCAGGGTTAATCTTTTTTATGGCCTATGCTCAGGATAGGCCATAAATACCTGATCGGTAGAGGGCTGACACACGGCCCCATCAGCTGTTCGGAGCCACTTCCGGCACCTGTTCTGTACACAACACAGGGCCTGAAGCAGAAAGCTGCATCCGCCGTATAGTAGCCCGGCGCCTGCAATGCAGCTCAGCTCCTACTGACTTCAATAAGTGCTGAGATACAGTGAAGGTGCCCGGCCCCTATACAGTGGACAGAACTTTCTGCTTCTGGCCCTGTATTGTGTACAGTACGGGCATCAGAAGTGGCTCCGTACAGCTGATCAGTCCGGGGTCAGCCCCCTACAGATCAGGTATCTATGGCCTATCCTGAGGATAAACCATAACAAATTATGTCTGGACAACTCCTTTAATATACCCCTCTAATGCGCCACACTTTAAAGAGGTTGTCCAGTATAATTTTTTTCTTTTTTATAATTAGTCTGGGGGAGGTGAATCCCCCCTACCCCCCCCCAAAAAAAAAAACATGCTAAACATACTCACCTGTCTCCGGTGCTCCGGTGTCCTCCCAGCAAGGTCCGGTCCTGCAGCTCCACTGTCTTCTTTTTGCCGGAATTCCTCACTGGCTGTGACGTCCCAGGTCCCTTCCCTTAGGCCACTGATTGGCCTCAGGGGTCACGTGATGTCACAGGTAGTCACGTGCAGAGGGAACGTCAGCTGGAAGAAAACAACAGAACTGCAGGACCGAACTGCTCTGGGAGACACTGGGGACAGGAAAGAAAGTTTGTGGGGGGATTTTTTGTTTTGTTTTTTTCACCTGCCCCTGCGTAATTAAAAAAAAAATGAAGGAGCCACTGTATGGAGTATAAGCTCCACAGTGGCCCCCACCCAGTATTATAAGCTCCACAGTGGCCCCCACCCAGTATTATAAGCTCCACAGTGGCCCCCACCCAGTATTATAAGCTCCACAGTGGCCCCCACCCTGTATTATAAGCTCCACAGTGGCCCGCAACCTGTATTATAAGCTCCACAGTGGCCCCCACACAGTATTATAAGCTCCACAGTGGCACCCACCCAGTATTATAAGCTCCACAGTGGCCCCCACCCAGTATTATAAGCTCCACAGTGGTCCCACCCAGTATTATAAGCTCCACAGTGGCCCCCACCCAGTATTATAAGCTCCACAGTGGTCCCCACCCAGTATTATAAACTCCACAGTGGCCCCCACCCAGTATTATAAGCTCCACAGTGGCCCCCACCCAGTATTATAAGTTCCACAGTGGCCTCCACCCAGTATTATAAGCGCCATAGTGGCCCCCACCCAGCATTATAAGCTCCACAGTGGCCCCCACCCAGTAATATAAGCTCCACAGTGGCCCCCACCCTGTATTATAAGCTCCACAGTGGCCCCCACACAGTATTATAAGCTCCATAGTGGCCCCCACACAGTATTATAAGCTCCATAGTGGCCCCCACCCAGTATTATAAGCTCCATAGTGGCCCCCTCGTAGTATTATAAGCCCCACAGTGGCTCCCACCCAGTATTATATTCACCCAACAGCCCCCCTCCGCTTCAGTGCTATTATTATACTCTGGGGTCTCCTCAGACCCCAGAGTATAATAATCGGAGGCCCAGGGGAAGTGATTAAAAATAACAAACTCTCATACTCACCTTGCCTTACCTTTCCTTGGCATCCTCGCTCCATCCTGCTGTCTTCAGCGTCTTCAGGCCCTTTTCCGACGACGCTGCTGAGGCCTGTGATTGGGCCTCAGCGGTCACGTGGGGGCGCACTGACATCATTACGCGGCCGCGCCCCATGTGACCGCCGGGGCCTAATCACAGGCCTCAGTCACATGATGGAAGAGCGCCGGAGAGAACGCTGTGCCCAGGAGAGGTGAGAATATGTATTTATTGTTTTCAGTCACCTCCCCTGGGTGCCACCTATTGGAAAGGGGCCTGCAATATGCCAGGGCCCCTTTCCAATAACAGTATGTGTAGCGGTCGGGGAACCAGGCTTTCCCCGACCGCTATCATAGTGGTCCGGGGCCCCGGCCATCTCCAGCTGGCCGCGGGCCTCGTACCCTGCCAGGTCCGATCGCGGTCGCGCCCCCTGCGACCGCGATCGAAACGCCACTGGTCAGGGGCCCGATCGGGATGGTCAGGATCCCGATCGGGCCCCCATGACATGAGGACTAATAGTCGGGGCTGTCTGCACATCTACTACACAAAGAACAGTTACAGGTGCATCTCAATAAATTAGAATATCTTTGAAATGTTCATTCATTTCAGTAATTCAGTAATACAATCCATAATCAGCGTCTTCCATGATTGTGTGTCCTACAGAACCAGACTGAGGGACCATTTAAAGGCTTAGGAAACCTTGGCAGGTGACACTGAATTTACAATACTGAACTTTTTTACAATATTCTAATTTTCTTAGATTTGGGTTTTCATTACCTGTAATCCATAATCAACATTTACAGAAATAAAACACTTGAAATAGAACACTCTGTGTGTAAAGAATCTAGAAAATATAGGTCACTTTTTAATTCAATTACTGAAAGAAATAAACGTTTCAAAGATATTCTAATTTATTGAGATGCACCTGTATATACTTCTGGCTCTGTTCTCTGTATAGCAACTCCTAAGAACAGCTGATCGGCGCCGGTACCAGGTGTCAGACCTCTCTGATATGGATGACCTATTCTAAGGATAGGTCATCTATATAATTTGCCTGGAAAATCCCTTTAAGGTGTTGATGCGTTCATACAGTAGGTAAAGCAAGAAGTAGTGAACAGACGGAAGGGAGGATGACTACGGCATCAGACTACACAGGTTCTGTTGGTTACCATGACGACATAGGAGCTCTACAAAACAGCTGTGAACACCAGTAATTATGGGCTAAAGTCTGACTGTATTTGTAATGCAAAGTTGCTTCATTTTAGATGCGCTAGGTGGTTGTAATTGGTTGCAAAGGTAGACCTTTTGGAAACACCATATTAATAATTAGGACAATATAGTCTCACTGTAGGAAAATTACACTGTGACAGTGTATGATAGTGAATACAGCTTCATCCCAGAATCTATAATCCCTTGCTCTAAGTACAGTAGATGACATGCATATAGATGGATCCATGGAGAGGTCACGTCCATTTGGCCTGGGTGATGACCCAGCATATCTCACTTAGGTAGTCTATCTTAATGACAACCCATCAATATTCTGATCCTGGAGTGTCCATATGAATTCTGGCTGGTGGGTGTTGACCATGTGAAGTTTAATGGACACCAACAAGAAGTCAAGGGACATCTGGTTCCATCACTGATAACCACTATTTGCTGTGACTAGGCTACAGATCTCTTCACTACGGTTTAGCTTCATATCCCATCCACACAATCTGAATGATAACACGACACGCTTTCCAATAAATGGTTTAATTATGCAATTTCTTAGTTGACTTCAAAAGAAAAGACCAAGGCAGCTTGCAGCTTGAAACTGTACAGTTTTTTATATTGTTCTCTTTGTCACTGGTCACAAGTGTATGTTTATTAGAAGATACATTGTTCATCTCGCATATAGTTGTCACAGGGGCTCTAGAGTATTAAGATATTACATTTAGTGAACCGAACTCTAAGGGTATGTCCACACAGGATACAATCTGGAATGGAAATATCTATTGCAGATTCGCTGCGCATTATACACAGATTTCACTCTATGCATAGCAATGGGTAAAATCTGCAATGAAAATTTACAATATAAATATACATGCTGCAGACATAAGATCTACACCATAGGTCAGTTTCTGCACAGATTTTTGCTGCAGCACATGGATACAATTTTGTATTATAAATGCTGAAGATTTTCTGCTTGTAATTCCTCATTGGACAATCCACAGCATATCCATCCCATGTGGACCTAACCCAAAAATTTATGATATTGCGTAATTTAACTATGATGAAAAGTAAATCCCAGAAGTGATATCTCAGGGGATGTGGTTGTATGGACATGCAGGTTTTATCTACACACCCAGAAGATCCTATACACACCCTGTATTAAAAGACCCTAAAGTCTATGCCCATCTTTTAACACTGTTTTGTTTTTAGGTTTAATATTTTGCTCAGTTTATTAATATATCTTTATAACAGAGAAACAGACAAGGCTCCAAAATGTCTGCAAAAACATGTAGGTAAAATTATATAAATATGTCTTCCTGCTTCCACCACTAGAGGGAGCTATTTTTTTTATTGTGTTCAATGTGTAACAGTTTCCAGAAAACTCCTAAGCTCCCCCTAGTGGTGATTACTGGCAGACAGAATTCTAATCTTTCAATTCATTTCTATCTCTGTATCATGAAAAAGTAGCTCCGCCTCTGATCCCTATAAAGATATATTGTATAAATAATCAGCACATAATTGTGAACTAATTCAGATAGAAAGGGTATTTAAAGGGGTTTTCCTGGATAAGTTAGAAACCAATTGGAGCGGGGATGGGATAAATAAAAAAAAGGAATGATGTACACCTAAATCTAGTCCTCAATTCAGGCGGTGTCCCCCCCCCCTTTCCCTTACATGTGACGTATCAGCAGTGACATCATCGATATCCATCATGTGACTACTAAAGCCATTGACTGCCCATAGTGGTCGTCTTGAGTCCCTGAACTTCTTGACCACGCAGTCCGATGGCTTGAGGGAATTGGGGAGGTGCTGGGAGAACCAAGGACCAAAGTAGTTGAGTATCATTTCTTCATTTTATTTTACCCCACCCAGGTCCCCGAGTTAGTTTTTAATTTATCCCAGAAAACCCCTTTAAGGGTGAAAACTTTTATGTTTACATTAGGTCCATATGACAGCAGTGACACTGACAGTCGCATGACCATTCAACCATGTTCCCTGAGATGAAATGACAACGTGATATCTATCACTAAATACTATAGAGCCCCTTTAACATCATCCATGCAGCACCTAGGTAGGTTGTTTTGCCTCTAAATACCAATTTCTACAATAATATACATTCTGTTCCATCTCCAGATTAGTCCTTGTCTTTACGAAAACAGATTGTTTAAAGGGCTATGCACCAAAGCCATAAAAGAAAGAAAAATTCTACTGTTACATACATACGTGTGCCGAGATCATGCGCTAGTTATGACCCTGCCATGAATTGTGTGTCCCCTCCTCAGTATAGCCTTTAATAACTTGTGCGGCAGCTTTGCTGAGGCCTTTTGGAGGCAGGGTTTGCTAGGAATTGTAGTTCCACAGGAGTGAGAGAGCAATGGGTAGCTTGGCTCTGATATCATCAGTATTTAGAAGGATTTCTAGGGCTCTTTGCATGCGAAGAATACAAGAAAACCTATTCAGCACATAGCCCCCACTACTTCTCTGCACAAACATACATTCTGTCTCGTACAAAGACATTCTTATGCTTCTCCCCCTGTTGTTACAAAAACTGTACATTACAAACAGTATAGAAACAAATAAAAAGGAAAAAAAAGAATAATTTGCAGCACATTCTGGCTAATTCTCTATATGCAGTTAGATTTACAGATATAAAAGAAGTTTGATGTTAGAGCCTACTTCTCCTAGTGCCTGTCACATACACTGAGCAGAAGACAAGTCGCTAGTTTTCATCGGCACACAGGACTAGAGCCAGCTCCGTTCTGTACAGCTTCCCTCCGTCTGATAAGGCCATGATGCTTTTCTTGTAGCTTGGGATGTTGTTAATGTCTAGTTCCTATTTAAAGAAGAGATAATACCTTGTAATCCAATTTGGAAATCCACGTGACCCTCCCAATTTACACCACGTCCACATAAAACATTGCTTCACCATAAAATCCCTTGTTACTTAGTTTGACACGACTGTATTACTTTTATGTTTTTTTTTTCTATACTGTCCCCATTGTGGACTTGCATGCTTATGACTTTGGCTGAAGATTCGTCGTTCTTCCTTTTATCCGCCTTTATAAATTAGCCAGATTTTTCAAATCTAATTTAAAACCAAATTATCCCTTCCAAAAATAAAGTCGGAGATTTACCTTTTTATCCTTCTCGCAGAGATCTTTCAGTAAGGCGTCCAATTCATTTTCATCTATATAGCCACTGCCGTCCTGCGTGATAAATGGAAAGTCGTCAAGAGAAAGACTTGCATTTAATGTGCCGGGCTGCCGACTTCAAGAATACGCTTCATGCAAATGAGTCAATGAATAATTTTTACTGACTTTTTTTTTTTTTTTTTTCTAATGAATTCTAAAGTTTAATGGAGTTTTCTTGTTTTATATAGTCTGGAAGCGGTGACCATTAGGGAGATGTAACTAGCATAAGGCAGCAATAGAAGGAAGGAAACAATGGTGACTATGGAAATGCCCTGAAATGTAATGCACATGCTGAAAAGATCAAGAATGTAGAAGCCGAGGGCCAACTCATCATCGGTAGATAGTATGGCCATGCCTGGATTTAGGACGGTTAGTGAAACATGCAAATATTTGCATTTTCCATGCAATAAAAATTCTGGAATACTTTTACATAGCGCTATAAATGGTGCCATCCCTCTGTTATTCCTCCTGGAAGTGTACAAATAATTGACAAAGAGGTGTTACCAGTTGGGGGTGTGTGCCTGCACAATCTGATGCTGTACAATCAGAGCTGTCAGTGTAAGACAGTATAGGGACACACAAGGAGAATGGTAACACCCCTTTGTCAATTTATTCATACCTCTCCAAGAGGAATGTCACTACACAGTGTTGTAAGAAAAAGTGATATTTTATGGGAAATATAAATATTAACTAAAACTTACACATAAGGACAGATGACAGGTTATTTTTATGCAGAAAAATATGTATATGGATAAAATTAAGATCCAGCCTGTAAGTGCTATTATCACGGTTCTGGATCAAGTAGTGATTTAGGGCTATGGTAATACATTTGGGATCATCTTCTTGGATAAGAGCTCCATCACCTTTAAAGGAATAGAGCTTCAGCAAGCTTTATCTTGACTTTTTAATGGATCTTGTTGTGTTACGAGTTAATGTATTGTTTGCTACCTCTGTACATGATAGATACAGAGTTATAATCCCTGTAGGCATTTTATGTAGTGAACCAGTTTGCATTGCTTGAGTAACCTCACCCTATAACACATTTACTATATAATCTACACCTATTTGTGGTACTGATAATGTAGAGTAAATTACAATTCCTGGGGCCCTTTAACATTAGATAAGCATTGCCCCATTTAGCTTTTTCTATTATTTTTGTCCATTTGCATTATTAGACAAGACTGGCATATTAATGATTGCATTTGACTTAAAGGGATTTTCCTGGGTTTAAAGGGTTTTTTTCTGGGCTAAAAATAATGATGACCTACCCTAAGGTTAGGTCATCAATATCAGATTGGTGATGGTCCGACACCCAACACCCCCATGAATCAGCTCTGTTCTCTGTGTAGTGGCCAGACCAGGGTATTACAAATCAGCTTCCATTCATTTCCATAAGAGCGTAGCTGCAGTGACTCAGTTCACCCAATGCACAGAGAACAGCTCTGTCTGCTTCCTGCTCTACTCTATTCTCTGTGTATCAGCTGCTGAGAACAACTGATTGGTTGGGGTGTCAAACCCTCACCAATATGATAATGATGACCCGTCCTTAGAATAGATTATCAATAATTTTAGCCTGGAAAACCCCTTTAAATATTGAGGCTCAATATCAGATTGATGGGGTCCGACACCCCCGAGATAAGCTCAGTTTCCGCTTCACAGGGCAGTGATGTCATGTTCTTAGCATACATGACCTGTTAATGAGGTTGAGCCGCAATACCAAGCACAACCACTATATAATGTATGCCCTGAGTTTGGTAAGCAGTGAAGAACCTGCTGCACTGGTCCAAAAGCTGTGACCCCTTTAAACAGCTGATCAGTGGGAGTTCTAGGTGTCGCATGCCCATAGATCTGATACTGATAGGGCATTTTCAAACCGTTGCTATTTTTTCCACCTTTACTTCCTGAAAGGACCAGGGAATGCATGTACTGACCATCAATGTATGGTTATTCTAGCCTTATATCAGGACATGCAACCACCATGTCTAAGGCTAACTTCAGAGCATATGCACACAGCCCCAATCTCTATCCATCTCTGTATGGATCCTAATATAGCATCCATATATTCATTATATTTCATCAATAAGACAGGGCATATGTTGCTGTAAGAAGGCAAAATTGGGCAGCACATGGCGTGCCTGGGACTCCATAATCTTTGTATTGCAAGTTTGGAAGTTCTGCTTTTACAACTACGTGTGTCACATTGTATCCTATGTATACATCCAGGTGTGTAATGAAAGAAATAATTCTCAGTCATTTATACCCATTAGAAATCACAGAAAAAGTTGTATATTTTAAAACCAGACACATACCTTGTCATATAATTCAAAGGCTTTGTTAAATTCTTTACCACACATCTTAACACCCTATAAGATAATAACAACACTGTAATATATACTGTATTATCTATAGCTCATTCATATCTGGTCATAATACGGAGCACAGGCTGAAAATAGAGTTACAGCTCATAAATGAATACAGGTGAATAGACGAATATATCTTATTAGAGAAATCCTCTTTCTCCACTTATTAGACTGTTCTCTTCCATGTCTTCTCTCAGACTGCTTGTTTACAGAGAGATCAGTCTACATCTTCAACTCACACGCAGAACTCTATGGAGAGAGGAGGAGGAGAAGGCTGCTGCCGGCCATTTACTTGCTTATTCTGTGGAGTGCTAAAGCCTTATCTTGAAGATCTAGCAGGATTATAAAAGCTCCCTGACTTGCAGTGTAGCAGAGAGAAGCAGTCATTTATTTGTTTTCCAGCAGCCTCCTCCTCCCCACCCCTCTCCATAGACTAATATGTAAAAAGTAATTGAACCTAATACATGGAGAAGGAAACATATTTCTTTAATGTGCTATATTACAAAGTTTCTTTTATTCACTTGTACTATTCATTTATGCTTTTTTTTTTTTTAAATAACTTGTATGCTTTACAGGATGTAGACATCAAATAGACTGAAGTGGATGACTAGGCAGGGTGGGGGCATCTTGGGGAGATGCTGGGGCTCTATGGGCTTAGGTGGCACAGGTTAATCTGGGCCCAGCTATCAACTGAGCACTTAAACAGGAGCATGCTGATGAAGGGTAGGAGCAAAATTGCTTAAAGGTCTATCTATTCCCATGGGACACTGATGGGCTTTGCTGAGAGAAGAAACTCAGTGCCAGAAAGGTGCCATGGGGGTGCTATGTGGCTGTATGATAGATACTCAGGGAGCAATAGGAAGCCTCAATGGCTTGTTCTCAGGAATGTAAGGGCTGCAAATAGCAACAAAAAATTCTCATAAATATGGAGAAGAAGAATTTTTATATCTGACAACCTGGAGCTGGCAGATTTTTATCAGAATGTATCAGAATTTAATTCTTACCTGAAATTTTAGAAGAAAGTTTTCTTGGACTGGCAGCAATCTTAGAGGAAAAAACAAGGGTTTTACTATTAAAGACTAAAGCAATGCATGGACAGATACAAACCTTATTAATATTATAACATATATAAAAACTGATGCACTGTCTTATGTTTCGTGTCAGCCTGAGGGGACAGATCATGAGAAAGGGATTATCTCTTTGGTGATCTGTGAATCCCTGTGTCATCCCTGTGTCATTCTCCAAGTCCGTGGAGCTGAACTAGACGTAACACCGTGTATTAGTTTTGCCAGGATTGTTTCTTTCAGTATTATGATACAATGTTTCAACAGACATAAGGAAGTAAATCATTAACATTATATGTAATGCACTTATAAAACATTAAATAAAACACCTATACCGTACCCACTCTGCACTGCTACCAATGGTTCAAAATAACCACGTATAAAGGGAGTCATTTTAGCAATAGCAGTATATGAGGGAGTTTCTTATTATATAATTAATATATTTTTCTAATGATTCACACACATTCAGACACCATAAGGTCTATTGTAACTTTAGTGCTTTGCATAAAAAATGAGAAGCTGTAAATTGAGGTGAGGCAAACACTGCATTACAGGCCAGTAATGTCACTTTCATCAGTCACATGGCCTGTTTGCAGCTCAGTCTCATTCAAGTGAATGGCGCTGAACTGCAATACCAAACACAGACACTATACAATGTATGGCGCTGTGCTTGGTAAGCATGAAGAGGCTGCAATGCTTATCTGAGTGATGCAACCTCTTCAAACAGCTGACATTGGATGTGCTGGGTGTCGGACTCCCATTGGCCTGATATCGCTGACCTATCCTAAGCAGCTTATAACCTTTTTAAAAGTTTCATAATGGTATAAAGTAATAAGATACATCATAGTCACCTTTCGATCCCCTGCCACTCCCATTCTGATAATTCCCAAATAATCCACTGGCTTCTACCTCGTGATCCTTCATGACACACAGGCAATGACTGGCTAGTGGCTCCCTGAGCAATCATTTCCTGTGTGCGAAGAGGTTTAGGAAACCAAGGAAGCAAATGGGAACAGCAGCAGAACAGTAAAGTGACTATGACTTAATCTTTTACTATTCTGAGGCTTAAAAATGTAATGGAAAACCCCTTTAATCGAATGACTGTCCAATTGTGATTCTCCAACTTTTAGCAAACTACAAGTCTCAGCGATGCTATGTAACTACAGATCACTGATTTAAAGCATATACTGTATACACCTAGTATTTTGACTTGTCTGTGGACCCTCACAACAGTATATCATTGGTAAATTAGTCTGTGGGTAATGGCACAAAATATCTTCTCTGGTTAATAGATACAGTCTATGATTGAAAGTACAGAGAAAAAAATATAAAGTGAGGTTTACGGCTGTCTGCCTCACAGGGAATGCTTTTTGCTAATAATGCTGGACATGTAATTGCTTAAATAGTAGCAGATTTTCCTACCATAACCTCAGCTAATGCCTATCATAAGTACAGTTCTTACCTTAGCTTCACCCTGTGGCCAGGTCTTAACCCTCTTCATGGCCTTACTATAACCTGCTACCTAAAGTGACATACTGGACTAAAGAACTTATACTGTGAAGTCATTATGTCACTGGTGTCTGTCACTGTCTACAAGGTCAGCTATTTCTGTACAGTACATAATGACTAATGTAACTTTCTGTAATCCACCACTATTAATATCTAGTAAAGATTTCTATATGTTCTCTTACACTGGCTCACTATTTTTTGATGTTATAAATAGGCCAAAAAACAGATGTGAACCAGTGCCTACAATTCAGAATCAGACTAACCCACCAGAGGAATCTCTGGTAGGCATAGGCTCAAACACAAAAATGATCCAGTAGAGGACTCCCAAATTTGAAGGGTACTATGGTCTTTTGCGGGAGGGCGGGCCCCAGGATTCACTTTATCCCAACCACTGCATGCTATCATAGGCAGCCTATAACCACAGCCCTGAATTGTCTACACTAGATAGTAGTAAGTTGTGGAAAGAAGAGTTTTGAATGTTGAATATATATTGACCTCCATTATACAGTGGTATAAGTGCAGTGACAGTGACCGATGTGAAGACTTACCTTGCCATTTCTGTAAGCCCCAACTTCCCGTCATTATTTGAGTCGAACATTCTAAGCTGCACAAAAAAGAAATAACTTGGTTGAATAATGTTTTTTATAAAGTGTAAGACATGTATATCGAGAAAATTGCTAGCAGATTTTTTTCAAAAATGAAATCTGCTCATGCATATTTACAAAAATAACCCATAACGCCTAGTAAAACAGAGACTGATATCCCATGAATCTTAGCCCGACCTACAGACCTGTTAGTTCTGGTATAGGGTCTTAGACCATCTGTCCTCTTGTCTCTATTACAGTGGTCATGTTTGACCAAGCAGGATGCATGTTATTGGGGTAACCTGCATTGATAGTGTCCTTTGACCAAAACTTTTGTCACGTTTACTTAAAGTGGTTAGCCAGGAATATTGTTATGGCCTATTCTTAGGATAGGCCATAAATATCTGATCAGTGGAGGCTTTAAAGGGATTTTCCTACAAATAAAATCATCTTTAAATTTGTAGACAATTAAAATTTAAAAAGGTTTGAAAATATAAATAATTATATTTTGAGTTTTAAAGATTTTCTCTAACCATCTTAGTGGTGACATCTGTTGCCTTGATCAGTTGCCAATGGATATGACCATAAATGCAGGAACTTTCAATGGTCTGGGACTTGCCAGAAACCCAACCATGATGTCCTTATAGTGGACGAATTATCAGGCAGGGACACTACATGTATGAGAAGATAACTCGGCCACAATAAGGACATCATGGCTGGGTTTCTGGCAAGTCCCAGACCATAGGAAGTTCCTGCATTTATGGTCGTATCCACTGGCAACCTATCATGACAAAAGACTGTCACCACTGAGATGGTTAGAGAAAATCTGTAAAACTCTGCAACATTTTTCATTACTTACTGTATATTTGCAAAAATGTTAAACTTAATAGTGTAAAAATTTAAATATGGTTATGTTTATGGGCAAACCCCTTTAATAGGAGCTGACGTCAATGGGCACTGAGCTGCAGTACCAGTGTCTGGCCACTATACAGGGACTGGAGCCAACTACTCCCACCTCCGTGTTGTGTATAGTCCAATGTCAGAAGTGGCTCCATACAGCTGATCCATGCAGAGGCCGTCTCCTTTGCACTTGCAGGCTGATATGCATTTCAATAAAAAAATAAATGACCCCCTATTATTGATTTGGGAGGCATTTTGGCCTTGACACATTCTCTGTAAC
Organism: Leptodactylus fallax; assembly: GCA_947044405.1. Taxonomy (NCBI): domain Eukaryota; kingdom Metazoa; phylum Chordata; class Amphibia; order Anura; family Leptodactylidae; genus Leptodactylus; species Leptodactylus fallax. The sequence goes on from CAMRHE010000057.1 coordinate 1,548,975, forward strand.
CCCTAATGTTCCCCTTGCATCCATATAGTTGGCACACCCCTAAGACTGTCAGTGATTTGCGCCATTAATATGTCTCTTCATTGTAGAAAGGAAAGTTCCAGACGAAGGCGAACAAAGACATGATAGTCTGCTGAACTTGTTTTCTTTGTGCCATTGCTGTTGGTATTCGCTGCCACCAGGACACATTCAGCTCATCATCAGATCATGATTTCAATGTGAATAGATGCTTTGTGGAGGAAGCGACGCCGTACTTGGCTAGATTCCGACAAGCAATGACTTTGAAGAGCAACGCTTTTTAACTCCCGTCACTTGCCACCCGAGAGGATGAGCTGCTTCTGAATAGTACTTAAAATAAAAACTTCATAATATCAATAAATGAAAGAGATGGGAGCCACCTTGCAGTAAAGCCCCATTGTATTCTCCAGCCACAGGCTGCTCATGTTTATGCAAGGAGCCCGTCTGGCTGCTAAGTAGCTGATAAAGCCCCTCATTATTACAACAGTTGGACTGGGATTGAGTGTAGCGCATGGGAGAACGATGATCTTACCCAGCCAGACTGAACACCTTTATACCAGAATTGGATTTTTCTTCACATGTAAATAAGTCAGAACATTCCTAATGAAATTTACTGCAATAAGAAAGTATTAAGCGCCAGGAAACTAGGTCTCTGACAAATCCAAAAACTGAATGGGTATTATGCTGTAAATGGAGCTCCTGTGCTGAATGCGCATAGGCCGGCGGATTCTCGAGTGAACTTTTCTTTCCAAATTACATGCATTTTACTCATTAAAAATTAGGACACTTAATAATAGCCCGAGCGCGCCTTTCATAGAGGAATATCACAATCTATAATGACTTTGCCTTTGGAGCACAAAGCTTAAATAAAAAAGACATGTCTCCCTCTACACCTATTAAGTACTAGCACTTGGCAACTTCGCTCACTTCACAATCACAACCTATAAATGTGCCGCTATAATTATACCAGATATCATATAATACATCATGTTAGAATGATGAGGGCCATTTAATGAGCAGATGATGGGAATGTGTCTGCCTGAAGTTTTCAGTCTATGATGTATGTTCAGCATCTCCACCGCCATAATAGTTATTCTGTATGGGCAACACTTTGCACTTTTCTATGAGGTTGTGGTCATGTCTAGATTTAGTATCAACACAGAATGTACAAATGGACACACAACCATATGTTTCTTGCTTTGTAGAATAACTAAGTTACTTAAAGGGGTTTTCACATCTTAGTGACTTATCCTGTATCCACAAAAGGGCTATGTAGCACATTGGTGGGGTCCGACTACTGGAAAGAATGGAGGGAGGGAAAGGGGGTAGTCGGATAAGCGCTTCTCACTTCATTCATTTCACTGGGACCCCCACAGATCGCTGACTGCTGTACAGTCATCTGGCGGTCCCATTGATATGAATGAAATGGAGCACACTTGTCTGACCAATGCTCCATTCAGAGCGGAGAGCAAAACAAATTCATTCTCAGGACTGGACCTCCGCCGATCTGCAACATGCCCACAGGATAGCGTATAAGTTGCTAAATTAGGAAAAACCCTTTAATTTTAACTGTTAAAGGTGTTGTGGAGGATTTAAAAAAACATGGCTGCTGTCTTCTTCTCAGGAAGTGACCTCATGTCCTTTGGTCACATGGCCATGGTACATCTCAGTCCCATTAAAATGAATGGGACTGAGCTGCAGCATGGCCATGTGACTAACAGACGTGATGTCACTTCCTAAGATGAAAAAATCAGCCATGTTTTCTAATTCTGCACAATGCCTTTTATCAAAGCCATTTACAACATGTGGGCCCAGAGCTTTTATCCTGCCTACACCTCACAATGAAGATGATGAGGGAACTTACGGCAGATTTATTAAAATAGTCTAAAAGTAAAATTGTCCTAGTTGCCCATAGCAACCAATCACAATGCAGCTTTCATTTTTTTGTGGAGCAGAATATAAAATATAAGCTATGCTGTGATTGGTTGCAATGGACTTCTAAGACAGGTTTGTTTTTACAGCGTTTTAATAAACCTGCCCCTGTGAGTTCCAATACTTATCAATGACCATATTTTCTGACCTGGCTCCAGCTCTGTCCTTCTGGCTTAAAGGGAGTCTGTCACCAGAACCCAGAAGGGAGTCTGTCACCAACCCAACTGTGCAAATAGATAGGTTAGGGTCGCCTGAATCAAATAGTGCTTTCTTCTTGTGATTTGCTGCCTCCATTGCCAAGATATTGCTGTTTTGGTCAATATGCAAATGAGCTCTTTAGAGCAATGAGGGTGTTGCCGCTTAACTCTTTGAAGCAATGACAACAACTTTGTTGCTCCAAATAGCTTATGAGGCATGTGCCTCCTTATAAATCAGGCAGGTCCCCCTCTAATACCAAGGTTATGAAGACTGGCATTCAATACGTTACCAGTCTTCATAAATATGCCTCAATAGGTGTCACAGTATGGCTCCATACAACACCCAGGTTGTACAAGCTATAATATGCATAATGTTATATGTATATAATATAATATATTAAGTATGACAAGTGCAGCAAAGCTTAGTTTGCCATTTCATAATATCACAATGTTTTTTTATTGGTTTTACAGTGGATTTTTTTTAGTAGATAATATTGCACAGACAATACAATATTAAATGGCACTTTAGACTCTGCTACATCTGTTCTTAGCTATAGATAACTGCATATTGCATAGCCAGATAAGACCTAAAGACCTATATCCATCACATATACTTATTATATACATCACCTACAGACTAATGAACATTGCTCTGCATTGCTCACGTCCTTTCTGGCACTCTATCTGATGGAGATATACGCTGCCCCTTGTGTATACTGTGTAGATACCACTGAGAGTAGGAAATCACAAAGACCTGGGAATCCTCCCAATTAAATGGTAATGAAGTAAAATGAAATACACAGAATTGTGGTTAATAAGGATCCAGCTAGTGCTCTGAACAATGGTCCTGGGAAATATTAAAATGATGGCCTGGATTAACCTGATTTCTCCTGTTATATACTGTACATAAGGGACTTGTAGTATAAATCAGTCAATGCTCATCTTGTCATCTTTAATCTTTACTCTATTATCCCATTATTTCTGAAGAACAAATGTTTAAGTGCCCAAATAATCTGCAGTATGTCCTCGGCATGTGGTTGTACCCAGGAATGAATAATGGAAAGGGGCCTGTGTGGCCTAGTGTGGGCTACATAATAGATCACAGTAGACCTCAAAGTGGGCACAGTGAACCATGACTGGGTCACAAAAATCAGTAAGCCGCCTGCTTTTGTCTTTCTAAGAAAATGCCCATTAAAAAAATCATATAGGGACTCAAGTCTTGTCAAGTGCTATTTCTGAAGAGTTGTATGCAGTCTTATGGCTGCTATCACCATTATGGGGGAATCTGAAAAAGTGTGTGCCTGTCCCTGGGTACCTGTTAGTTCATCTACAAGATGTGCCCTTTGTTAGACAAAACTTAGTTGAGCGTTCACTTTTTTTAAAGCTGCATGTAATGCTGCAAAGTAAGGATGTTTTCGGAAATAGAAGTGTTAATAGTGCTGTGGAATATGTAGGCGCTATATAAATAAAATGTATTATTATTATTATTATTATTATTATTATTAGTGGACTTTTGTCAATGAACAAAATTAAGTGAATGAACAAAAGAGAAGCCTAAATCCCATCAATAGTTGGTGTGACCTTTGCCCTTTGCCTTCCATCAATTCTTCTCGGTACTTGCAGACAGTTTTTGAAGAAATTGGCAGGGAGGTTGTTCCCGCCATCTTGGAGAACTAAGCACAGATCTTCTGTGGATATAGGCTTGCTCCAATCTTTCTGTCTTTTCATATAATCCCAGACAGACTGGATGATGTGGGGGCCATATCATCACTCCCAGGACTCCTCCTCCAGAGGGCGCTCACACCAAATATTGATGGAATTTAGATGTTTCTTTTCTATATTAACTATACATTTTGTTAATTGACAAAAAGAAACTATTAACACTTCTATTATTTAAATCATTCTTACTTTGCAGCATTACTCTATGTGCATTTTTTCCACACATGCCTAAAAGTTTTACTCCAAATTGTATATGGCAGCAGCAGCTTTTCTACCTCGAAACAAATAATCAGGTGTATTGAAATCGCCATCTCTATAGTCTGGAGGCTGACCTTATATGCATTAGATTGCCTGCAGATCCCCCTCCAAATTCTGTTGATCCCACTTTTAGGCCATATGGATATCATAGTGGGGGATCCACTACTCAGGACTCCCCCTATATGAGTTAGTAGGAGTGGCTGTAGTGACTCTCATTCTGGCGGATTTGAGCACTTCTTATATTACTACACTGTAGATAGATGACTGTGCAACTTAATGGCTGCTATGTAATACTCATATTATTTATTATGCTTACTTGTATAGCGCCATCATATTCCGCAGCACTTTACAGACATTGACAGTCACTGTCCCATATAGGGCTCACAATCTACATTCCCTATCAGTATGTGTTTGGAGTGTGGGAGGAAACCCACGCAAACACGGGGAGAACATACAAACTGCTTGCAGATGTTGTCCTTGGCAGGATTCGAACCCAGGACTCCAGCGCTGCAAGGCTGCAGTGCTAACCACTGAGCCACCGTGCTGCCCCTATAATGCCTGGCTTGCCGGGGTTTGCAGGAGCAGGACTAGCATTTTGTAATGAGTTGTCTCTCATCAGACAGTCTTTGAAGACGTTGTCTGGGTTAATGAACACATATAGAACTCTAAGGAGAGGGGAGGAGGGAGGAAGCGGCTTCTGGCTGTTTAATTGATTTATTGCCTCATTTTGTGCACTGCTAGCCTTTTATCTACAAGCATAGCAATGTTAAAAGAGCTACTTGACTCACAGAGCAGAAGAGTGTAGCAGAAAATATATTTCTTTTCCAGCAGCCTCTTCCTCCCCCTTCCCCTCTTCATAGACTAATATGTAGAAAGTAACTCGCCTGAAAAGGGAAGGAAACATATTTCTTTAATAAGATATATTACAAAGTTTCTTATATTCACCTGTACTATTCATTTATGCAAAGTTGGAGGTACGCCTCAAGATCTACTAACAGCTATTTTTCTTGGCACATTTTTCATTTCTATGGGACCTCAGGATGCTCTTCTGCAGATTCCATTTATCATTGCCTAAAACTATAATTAGCATGTACTAGGAAAATCCCTTTATTAAAAATCTGCATAATTGTTACATGGATCTGAGAAATTCTCTAACAAATAATTGATAGCAGATAAATGAAGAAATTCTATATATCATTTTCTATATGGACCCTATATTTCTTTCATGTCACTGTATGTCATGCAGGCCATCAGATTATCTACATATGTAATTCTTTTATTGCGGATTCAGATTTTTATTGCAGATTTCTTTTTTCCAACTGTAAAGCAGTAAGGCCAGACAGAAATATCTGCATATCCAGTGGCTGCCACGTCCTCACTGATCAAATTCCTCTATGACCTTGGCAGTGACCAAGCTTTGCCCTGTGGCAGAGAAGGTAGAGAGTATTCTATTCTGTATCATGGAAATCACTAAATGATGTATATTGTGAGCTTGCTCAAGTAAGGAACCAGTTCCATTGTGTCAGAATATGTTTTCTGGTCGCCAGGTTACCTGACTACACTGTGGAAAGTGAGTTTAGGATAGCTGAGGGGCCCTTACACGGAACCCTAAAAAATGACGCGCTGGTGGCCCGGTTTAGTGGCCCCAAACTGGGTAACAGGTTCTCTTTAAAGCTGGGTCACTCTTTTGTGTGTTGTAAAAAATCCACATCTATACTGTAGTAGCAAATTCTAAATCCACATAATCCACATTACTATTACTAAATTCAGTAGGCTTATCATGAGTATACAGTAACAATTTCCTAATAAGAGAGTCGGTTAGTTTTGTCTAAAATTAGTTTAACCACACCCATCTGCCAATTCTTCCCCAACACCATTCCTACTAGTCCCCCCAATGCCTACTGTACCAAAGGCTCAGCTGCTATACTGTGGCTGAACCAAAATTCATGAGAATACAGACTCTATTACTTTACTAATCAGTGGTGACATCATCAGAAAGTTATTACCTTATAAGGTAAAATAAGATCAAAATGGCCTCTTACAGAATACAATGCACTATATCTTTGTAAAGCCCCCTAAACCTTCTTTAAAAAAAGAGTATTCTCACCATAATCTGTGTGTATTCCTCTAGCTTTGAGTCTTCGTACGGTTTGTTTGCCTTCTTTAACAAATCTTTAAGGAAATTCTGTCAAGATAAACAAGAGCTACATTTCAGAAGGGTAAACATTTTCTGTGAAGGAGTAGAAAATACACCACTGATCAATTTCCCGCAGGTGACTAAGGTCACATTTTGCATTGGAGATCAGCCAGTATGAGAGCCCAAGAAATATTACAGTAGTTTGGCTAGGACCGGACAGATCCGGCAGCTTTTTGTGCTATACATTTTGAATTATTATATCTGGCTGACTAACATGAATATCCAACCCCACAAATACTGTACAAGATATATGAGGCCTGCTGGAAAAATCTGCATATGATATGAGGCGATTTACCTACAAGGAGACAATGCAAATCATATAATATAAAGGTATAATATATCAAATAGAAACATTGCTCTTTTTTCTGCAGTTGCACTAACTCTTTTAGGAGGCAGCATTTTGTAAGTCATTAATAAAACATTTTTTGCTGCACATTTTGGGATAATCTATATGGTGTTGTCACATACTTATGTTCTGTCATGGTTTCTATTTCAGTCCATAAGCTGTGTCTAATATTGCAGTTCAGCTCTATAAAGGGGAATAGGGCTGGGCTGTAATACCAGACACAGCCTATGGGACAAGAGTGGCGCTATCTCTGGAAAAATAAATAATACTTTTTTTTTCTAAGCCTTTGCAATCCCTTTAAGTTCAAAGCTGTTACAAGATTGTCATTATTAGCTTGTCTGACTGTTAAAGTATGGCATAATCCCACCCTAGCAGAAACCATAGTGTGTATGGACATTACCTTCAGTTCATCTGTTTCTATATAGCCGCTGTGATCGGTATCATACCTCCGCCATGTCTGTAAGAAAATAGAAAATAGTTCTATTGATATAGTTGTGTACAATATTATTATATAATAATAATGATAATAATAATAATAATAATAATATAATTATTCATCATAATAACAGCCAAAGCCATAATTGTGCCTGCGGTGGTCGGGGCTCTAAGGACTATCAAAAAGGATTTTAAAAAAATCTTCAAGAGTTTATAATAAGGCCGTAATAATGCCAAGAGGTGAAGAACATGACACTTATGGGCACAGCACATAAGAAAAGTATTGAGTTAAAGGGATTGTGCTGTTATGGACACTTCTTTTGTCCTGTGGGTCCACCAACCATCAGTAGGACGAGGGACCGAAAGTCCCCCTAAAGTCTCCCTGTGAATGGAACACCAATGTGCTTGTATGATAGGCACTCCATTCACTTCTATGGGGCTGCGGTCGCTTCCCGAGATTACAGTCCCAGCAGCCCCATAGAAGTGAATGGAGCGCTGGTCACACAAGTGCACTGAAGCTCCATTCACAAGGAGGGCTTTAGGGGGACTTTTGGTCCCTCATCCTTCTGATCAGTGGGGGACCAGACGATCAGCTGCCAGCGATCGCTACTTGTTCCCTGTCCTGTGCATAGGGAATAAGTGTCCATAACAGCGCAAATCCTTTAAAGCCATAAGTTCCTGCTCAGGAAGGACACAGCATGTCTATAAGGCACCAGGAGAAATCTGGCATAATAAAATGTAATTTTTTTTTACTGCTTTCCGACCGATGTCTATTAGGGCCATGTTAAAAATTGTTTTCCGTAAAAAAAACAATTGCTGAAATAATCTGTATTTAAGGAGGACCTTTCTCCCCTCCACCAATAGGCACTGCTCCACTGATTCCGCTACAGTTAGAATTTTGTCTCTAGCCTTCACCATTCTGCAGCAATCATTTCTGTTAGTTTTAGTACAATTATGTTCTTTGCTGTCAAGTGGGCTGTCCTTGTCTGTCTACTCCAGCCAAGGACCGCCCACCTGACAGTAGAGAGTATCAGTGTGCTGAAAGTTAACAAAAGTATTTGCTCGGGAATGGTGGGGGCTAGAGAAAAATTCCAACTGTGCCAGAATCAGTGGAGCAGCGACTATTGAGGGAATTCATAGATTTGGATATGGTGGAGGTGGTTTAGGGTCTTCTTTAAGAAAATGTTACAAATCATCTTTGAGAAAAACTATGGAGGGTCACTGGTAATAATGTTTCAGTAGGGATGGCAGGAAGGAATTTTTCACTCTATGGTTTGTTGCTGTACAGTATATGGGTTACTTTTCTTTACTCTTGAACAGCTGGGGTGTAAATGTCAAAGGTCAAAGCCTCAAATTGTCACTAAAACTTTGCTCTATCTCTTGATTTTATGTCTCGATCTTACTTTAGACATATAGATATACTGGAGCCAACCACATGGCGTCTGAGGGCCCTATCAATGAGAATACGACTTGTATGCGAAACGCAGTGTATTTTTTTTTTTGTTAGCCCCCCCCCCTCAGTATTTAGTATATCTATGGGAAACCTATAATACTGTAACTGTCCAGTCAAGAGAATTTTTGCGCCTTTTTCCCAAAGTTTAAGACAATGGACCAAACAGAAGACTTTTAGAGAAATGAATGATTCTATAAAAGATGTTCATAACAGAAAGTTGTCAAAATTTGCAACATAATTCTGATGTATTTTAATAGTAAACTCCCCAAAATGCTACAGTCTACTATTAACCCAAAAATTGTATTTATATAGAAATTTCTGACTTCTGTCCAAAATGATTAAGAAGCAAAAATCTTTCATATGACTGGTTGTAATGTGATTCCCCTTGAAAAATGTAGTGAGTCAGATCCGGATACAGTCTGGGTGCTCGGTCACGAGGCTTCCGATCAATCTTTGATTTAAGAATTTTAATCCATAAGCTTTACTGAACCGAATGAAGTTTTGATAATGATAGAGAACTGACATGTGAAAATGATAGAAAAAGCCTTTTAAGGGGTGGATATCTGGAAATTGGTAGTTGTGCAGCTGTTCTGCTCTCAACGGAGAGCTTTAAGTTATAATTTCTGCCACCAAAAAGTCATTCATATAACAGCCAAAAAGTTTCATTCTCTTTTTCTAGCCCATAGCAAATAGTAAACTTAGTTTGGATAGCTTGCTTTTGTTTGACTCTAGAGAATAATCTTCATAGGTCTTCTTAGTTATAGTTAATATCTTATAGCCTTCTTATGATAATGGGATGATTCTTATCATCCTGAATCAATCTAGGTGCAAAGGCATCAGCTAATTCATTAAAATGTATTACGCAGGGCAGATCAACATAGATGCAAAATATACTTAATGGGGTTGTCCAGGCAAAAATGTAATTTTTTAATTAGGCTGGCGAAGGTGAAAAAATATACCATGTCTCCCAGCGCGGTCTGGTCCTGCCGGTCCATTGTTGTCTTCCGGCGGAAGTCCCCGCTGCTCGTGACTGCTGAGGCCAATCAGCGGCTTCAGCGGAAGAATTCCACTGCAAGAAGACAGCGGAGCTGCAGGACAGGACTGCAATGGGAGGACACCGGAGCACCAGGGACAGGTATGTTTTTTTTATTTTTTTTTTCACCTCCCCCAGCCTAATTGGTCAACCTCTTTAAGGACAAGCGATACTAGCATGTATACTATACACAAAAACACAATGTCAGCTATAAATACGCTGAATGGTTTATTCAGATTTTCCACCATATTTCCAAAGTAGGCTTCAAGCAACCAACGGGAAAGGTGGATAAGCTTCAAGTAGCCAATGGCATAACCAGACGTACAAATACACTTTGCAAGCTGAGTATAATAGTAATAAGAAAAGTTATTGGGCAACTTTGGTAGTTAAATGGGTTATCCCGGGAGCCTTTGAATAGCTACTTACTCTGGGGCTTTTAGGCAGCGCACTGGGGGGTTCCAGGCTGGTTCTGATCCTGGGTCACGCTATCGGAAACAACACTTAGTCTTGGAATGGTTCCGCCTCCTCCCTTCTCTCCCAATTTCAAAGGTACCTGTACCATGGGGGGGGGGGGAGGGTGGCTGTCTATAGTAAAGCCAATTCCCATAGTACAGGTAACTAGTGGTGAAAATGGGAGTAGAGAGAGGAGGCAGAGTGATTTGTGGGTCAGGTAATGGTACCGATAACATGACCTGGAGTTGGAACTATCCCAGAACCCCTAAGTACTGCAGGTAAAGTAAGTAAAAAAAGACCCCCTGGTCTGGACAAACCCTTTAAAGTTTTGAGTTTAATAAATTTCAATTCTTCTTTTCCACAGGCTTGGCAGCCCCCTGAAATTTACAATACAATTTACATGGGAATGTACTGGAAGTTGTGGCTTTGTATCTTCTTAAGAACTGTAGGCTGGACCCCACTGCTGTCTACATTCACTGGACAGATTTATATATTATAGACATAGGCATAAAAACTTTAAAAATATTTTTCCAAAATCTTCAATACAAACATCAGGTTACACCAAAGTGACTACAGAAGTAATATTTTTCTATTACCTTTAACCTACATAGTTGATCGCACGTCAGATTATAAAGGTATTATAAAGGTAAATGATGTTTTTTTTCCAAAGAGAACGATTCTGAGATACCTGCATGAACTCCTCGCTTGACTTCAGCTGCTGTCTAAAGAACAACAAGAAATTCTCCTCGGTCGGCAAGATCTGGGCGAGCTGAAAAAAGGGCAGATAATGGAAATGAGATGCATTTATTATCAGAGAGCTTTCACTCCACACTCATACATTGTGCAAGATATTTCCAGCAAGTAGAGAACTGGATGGGGAAGCATAAATCTTCTCTGCTATGGATGGATGTGTCTTACTAGCTACTGCCCTTATTAACTCTAGAAGATCCAGAATAGAAACACGTATTTCAGAGCGCACTATTCCTGTATTTACATCAGGCCTTGGTACTTGTGAAAAGGGAACTTTACATAATGAACTTCCCGCAGACAGGTGCCCAAAAGCTGCAGCAAAGGGGAAAGCTAATATGTAGAAATGTAATATATGTCTATTTGTGTATGTGCTTGCCAGAAAGCCAGTGTGGTGTGGAAGCTTTCAGAGCCAGGTGGGAAAGTCTGCACTGCATCTACAGATTGGTACACTTTGGAGAGGTTCTAGCCTAAATGGATTGTCTTAGGATTGTCTTAGGCCACTGCAGAGGTCATATGTTGGTACGGTACATCATTGCATGCAAAGTCCAATGGGGGACACGTGCATTTGTGCAGCATTGTTGTTTTTTTTTTTTTTTTTTAAATGGTGCCGATAAAGATACAAATGTTATTGCTAGTAAATATCAAGTTGTAATTGTCTATTTCACTATGAAATGGAGATGTATGGGGTTTGGAGAATACAATTTCTTAAAAAGAATAGGGGCATTGTAGACTATGGAGTTGGGATGGAACATGCCAGACATCATACGTGTTTTGATAAAAAAAAAAAAACAGGTAATCTGGTCATTTTAATGTATGTAGGGGATAACTTTAAATTACTGTAATATTCCCTTAATAATGGCAATGACAATACACATGGCGCTATGGTGGCATGATGAAGTAGAAAGATGAGGCTTGTAGTGCAAGACTGAAGGTTGTATTGGTAACCAGGATATGAAGCCGCTCAGAAAAGCTTCAATGGCCAGGCCCAACAGGCGTAAGGCAAAACTGATTTACCAAGAGGCTCCATCGTCTTCATAAATCAGACGCATGCCCATGCATCAGAAAGGAAATCTACAGCAGTCAAGAACTGGCATAGATTTCCTGTATGACTCAGGCCAGAGGCACAGAATGGGGAATGTAGTGGACATTTGTTACAGGTAAGAGCTGTGCCAAATGTGTGCCATAATATCAGCCATCTACGCCACAAGACTGGTAGAGCAGATGATAGATTCCCCCCAATGTATTCACTGTTATTAGAGGAGTATCAATATATGGTTATATATAAGTTCTTTGCTGAGGCAATGTTAGACTGAAACAAAAAGATAAAACTTAAATGGGTTGCTTTTTTTATGGCCTCTCCTCAGGATAGGCCAGAAACATGTGATCGGTAGGGTCCGACTCCTAATCAACCATATAGAGCCGCTTCCGATGCCCATCCTGTAGACAATACTGGGTCATAAGCAGAAAGCTGTATCTGCTGTATAGTGGCCTGCCGCCTTCTCTATCAATGGGAGCTGAGTTGCAGTGGAGGGAATCATCTGGGATATGATTTTTATATGATGAAATTTCTGCTGGTGATGTCAGAAATACTAAGTGCCTACATTTGTTTGATATTTATTTCGTGGGAGGGGGTTTCCTACCTATCTATTGGGGGTTACCTATCTATTGCACTTTACACGTGCAGTCCACTAAATAAATCACATGATCAGATCCTCATTTTAAGGACTAGTGTATATTGTCTGTGTTCTCCTGTTTCACTAAATCGCACTTTGTTGACTTTCTCGAGAATTGTTTTTCAGCAAACCCGCTGAGTTTACCACATTTTTTACTGCCATCCTTATCAGGGTTAGGATTGTGTGAACTGGTCTGATCTCTTTTTGTTAGCATAACATGGTAGGTGCTAAGATATTTTTAAGGGTTTTTGGATTTGCGGAATGTAATTTGTAGTTGTTTATGGAGTGTTGTCCATGGTGATGAAATTATATTTATGCCTAGATCAACATTTTTATTTTTAACATTTTCCACTACACATTGGATTGTGCAGGCGTTAAGTTTTCATGAAAGTCTTCCAAGTGGTAATCTAAAATTTTGGCTCTCTCATAATAGGTATGTTTCCAATTCTTTCTGGCACATCTGTATTGACCAAATGGAAAATTTGTAAATTTCTAAATCTAAGCATCTACTGGTATTAAAGGAGTATTCCCATGAACATAATCATATCTATATTTGTAGATAATTAAAAGTTAAACATTTTTTCAGATATAAGTAGTTAAAAATTCTGCAGAGTTTTAAAGTTTTTCTTTAACTATGTTAGTGGTGAGTCTGTTGTCTTGATCGGTTGCGAATGGATACGACCACAAATGCAGAAACTTTCTCTGGTCTGGGACTTGTCAGAATCCCAGCCATGATTTTCTTATTGTAGCTGGGTTATCAGGCAGGGACACTACATGTATCAGAAGATATCCTGGCCACTATAAAGAAATCATAGCTGATTTACTGACCTTAGAAAGATCCTGCATTTATGGTCGTATCCAGTGGCAACCGATCAAGACAACAACTCGTGACCACAAGATATTTAGAGTAAATCTTTAAAACTCAGCAAAATGTTTACTTATATTTGCAAAAATGTTTAACTTTTAATTATCTACAAATTTAAAAAAGGTTATGTTCGTGGGAATACCCCTTTAACTTGTTTAACTTGCGTTTGTATGATGAATTTCCATGTTTTCATCATGTAAAATGTCAGAATCTAAAAATCTATCAAACTTTAGACATAATTCAGAGTGAACTGTAGACCCCATTCATTTCGGTTTAGCCTACTGTATGTCCCCCTTGACAGCAAGCAGAGATCTAGAAAATTGTGAGGAATTGATACTGAAAATATATTGGAAAATTATATAACTTTTCATTAGACACCCAATAGCATTCATTTGCTGAAACTGGACAACTCCTTTAAGATAGTTTTCAGAAATCCACTCTGTGCCCCATCACCTTGTCTGCATTGTGTATCACAAGGATCAAATTCATTGTCAAATTTTTTGTATTAATTTTTTCTCTAAATTTCTAAATTCTCTAAGTTGATAAATTCTGCATGTGTATTGGTGCTACAAATTGTACACTGCTGCGGAATATGTTGGCACTATATAAATAAAAATTATTATTATTATTATTATTTCTGAGAAGTTGTAATGTACTATTCTCATACATGGGACTCAATTCGCAGTAAGCATTTTGTAGTAGAGGAGTTAGTGGCTGCCGTACAGGCGCTCCTCCCCAACACCCACAAAGGTCAGTTGTTTTTAAGTAAAGCCAATTTACTTATCAATATATTGTTAGTAGAGATGAGCGAATTTTTCAAAAGTTCGATTCGGCAATTCGATTCGAAGTTCCAAAAAAATTTGCTTTGATCCGAATTACTTCGCAGTGAATAAACAGCTATTTCCTGTCTGCAGAGAGCTGGGGTGGGCGGCAAAATTGCGGAAGCCCTTGGATGCCACGGTCATGTTTCTCTCTCTCTCCAGCACGGACAACTTTTATTTATGTGGAAGGATCTGCTAACAAGCAAAGACACGCCTACCCAATCACATCACTAGAGAACATCATGTGACCGTCTGATGTCACAAAGGTCCTTACTAAATATTTGTTACCGCGAAGCATCAGGAAATCCGGAATCGTGGAGAATCAAAGATTTCCTGAAATTCAGATCGAATTCCACTTCTGCAGAATCGATTCGCTCATCTCTAATTGTTAGCATTGTATAATTTTTTTATGAGATCATTTCTTAGACATGGCCATCACAGCTGTGCCTCAACAATAATAATTGTAATTTTTTTTTTCTGAGGCGCTAAACCTATTTTTAATGATTAATTATTTTTATATCTGCTTTTTATCTATTTATTGAATGTTTGAAGCAAAATGTTTCATTAAAATGGTGCACCAAGCCCTAGCATATGGCACCTTTTTATCCTATTAATACTCTCATATGGGAATGTTCTGTTGTACTCGATAAAGATGCTGGTCTAGCTTTGAAACGTATCGTACTATATTAATACAGACTCAAGTGGATTGAAGTGTTTTAGCATCAGTCTTTCTTGGAACTGATGAGGTTTCTGATGTCACTGCTCTTACAAGGTCCAACTATATTAACTATTGCAAGACTAAGAGGATCAGGAGAAAAAAAAGGTTCCCAGGTACTGAGAGCTCAGCAGAGATGCAGATTGGTCTACATTCCATGAACCTAGAATTAGTTTAGCACCACTGGTACTTTTTTCTTCCCTGTGCTACATGTACAATATTCTTCACTCTGAACATGTGGTTTCACCCCTTCCCCGATCACACAATCTATCTTATTCTCTGTCATCTGCCTTCACCACTCCTTGGCTCTCCCTCTACCTGTATTTGAACAATGTCAGTGAATAGCAGTAAAGTTTCTCAGTCACAGAGGTGTGCCGTCCTCCCATGACTGTGTTGTCTTTACATTAGTTATTCAGCCAGCAGGAAACCCTGGCGGCATGAAAACAAATGTGCTGCACAGAGCTGGACAAGATAAGAAAAATTTAAATGACTTCTTAGATATGGTGATATTATCTGGTGAGCATTCAGAAACAAATAGGTGTTTTTCTGTATTTTATATAAACTTGGAAACATGGGAGGCAACTGACCAAAACTGAGTTTTACCTATATTTTATATGGAATTAAAGAACAGATTGCAGTAGTTGCTTCCCTAGTCATTACATTGCTTGTGTTCACTGTTATAGCACAGGGTAAAACCTAATAGAGATAGCACAAAATTATGTGATCCTAAATATGACACCACTTTGGCTTTAGATTTATTATAAAACCCCCAAAACTGGCTTATTCCACAGTGTCTAGCTTAAAGGGCACTTCCCCGTAAAATAAAACAAGGCCTTGCATTTTGTACCTCTGTCAAGTTATTGTATATTCTATATAGTTACTTCTTACAGTTACTTCTTCTTTCTCTTTCTAGCAATTGCTCCAGAATTGCACATCTACCCCTTTCTGCGGTGATATGTGCATAACTAACCAAATTTACTATACAGGCCAACCCTTGCTTAGTATCCATACTCGTTGTTGTTGTTGATCAAATCTTTAATAAACAGCTAAGACTGTATTCATCCTCGGTGCTGAGTCTGTCTGAAATCTGAATGAAAAAGTCCTGCAAATTTTTGGTCCCACTCGACGGACTACATTATAGTCAGTGGGGTCCCTCGGGAACCATTGTTGTCTGTGTTTAGGTAGACCATTTTCCCATTGGTCTGGACCAGAACTAAGGACAAATTGTTACATATGTGAACGCACCCTATAAAATGACTGAAAAGAAATCTCAAAAACAAGAAGAGGATGAGTCAAGGGCCTACATTTAGTGGTGAAAACTATAACAATGGAAATCTGCTTTGTCACATGGAATGGCAGAGAGTTGAAAAATGATACCCATGTGTGCCAGTGTATGATACACTTTGGGACTTGGAAAGAAAATGACAACACATGGTTTGTGCAATAAAGAGAAACATTACTAAGTGAATTTATTAAGGCACGGGGAGGATTCGATTAATGAGTCCTTGTAGAGACTGAAATGACATCTGTTCTGGTCTGCGACTAGAAGATTTCCCCTCTACCTGTGTAAATCTTAGAGAGACTGTGAATACAAAAAGTCATTCACAGTTCACATGACCCTGGATGAAAGTAAACTCCTGGTACAGAAACATCTGGGAAGCTTTTCTCGCTCTGCAATTATACTTTATATTGCTCAAAATGTGTAAAGTGAAACATAAACTGCAGTCAAGTCACTGAACCTCCATCTGAGCACCCACTGTAGCCTTAGGGTGACTGAGAAGTTATAACTGTTTGTAGTGAAAATTTACAGGTTAACTTCTTTGTTTTTGGATTGTGGAACTAGAGAGATTTGGAATGGAGTCTATATAGCGGAGAAGATATTACACAATATACCCCTTGGTGCTTTCGACTGGCTATATAGAAAACGGGACTCTGGGTAAATAGCACAGCAGGCCCCCTCCCCTTGTTTAACCTGTATTGTTTGGTACACTGTTCGGTGTGAATGAGTGCTCTGCTCTACTACACACGGAGAAGGTTTTTACTGCTCCTATCTCAGGCTGGTCCGAGAGGTCCAGTGCTTGGGAGTTCTAGGAAATGGCCAATTTCTCTGTTTGGTAAACAATGCCCTGACTGGTATAGAGCTCTTATATGCCTTTGTTGACCAATGGCAGTTTTTTTCTGAGCTTGTTGCTTTGTCTCAGCCATTGGAGCTTCCCCAAGCAGTTTAGCGCCCTGGTCATCAGGACAACCTACAGCTGTGAACTACTAACCTCATCTTTCTACTCCATCCCAACCACCAGAACCAATTAGTGCCAAATGTAAACATATAGTAACTCCAAATATAATGTGTTACATATACAAATCAGTTTACAATGAAATCTACGGAGAGGGAATGGCATAAAAGGACAAGGGAGACAGAGGGCAGAGAGACATGAGACAATCTACAGCATCTAATGTGTAGTTTATCTCATAGCAGAGTTGAATAATTCACCTAATAATCCAGGTTGTAACAAAAACCCCTCTGTGTCACTGTATAGTGCAGTGGGTCTCTTATCTCTCTGCCATCTCGCTGCCTCCAGGTGCAGTATTCCTCCTCCTCCTTCTCCTCTCCATAGATTACTGTTGCCGACTGCTTAAAGTTTAACAGATTTCTGTGTATGGATTCGATTTGGGGAAGAAGGTGGGAAATAAGTGAAGAAACAGACACTTTTCTTAATATAATATATTAAAAGTTTACTATTATTCCCTGCACTATAGATTTGAGAAATAAAATAAGTTTTAAAACCTTGGGTATGCTTTCAGCTTTGCTACTGTACATCTGTATGTTAGCAATAGCAGTTCTTGACCTACCATTTCAATCATTAAAGGGATTGTTCAGACCTAAATTGATTTTTTTAACCACAGTATACTGACACCCACACAGATCAGCTATTCCAGCAGCCTCCAGGTGCTGGAAGCTGATAGCTACTGCAGATCAGCTCCAGTTAAAGTACATGAGAATTAATCTGCAGTAACCCAGTCTGACCACTACGCAGAGAATGGAGCTGTTTGCTTCTGGATTCATTGTCTGTGCATTGGCTGCTGGGAATAAATGATCAGTCCCAGATGTTGAAGCAACACTGATCTGATATTGATAATTTATCCCAAACAGTCAATATATTTGGGATGGAAATCCCCTTTAGGCTGAGGCCCCACGTTGCGGAAATGCAGCTTTTTTTGTTGCGGTTTTTTGAGCCAAAGCCAAGAACGGCTACAAAAGGAATGGAAAACATAGATAGGAAATTCTTAGACTTCTACCTTCTGCTCAATCCACTCCTGGCTTTGGCTCAAAAAACCGCAACAAAATCTGCAACAAAAAAAGCTGCGTTTCTGCAAAGTGGTGCTTTAGCCTTAATGTTTTTTTTACACATTGTGGTTTTATCATATTTTACATCAATTCTGTGTTTTGGCATAACTTTGAAAGAATGTGTGAATACACCTTAGTGAATAGACTTTATAGACTTTATAGCAAGAATGGTTTGTGGTTCAGCATTATTATGTGCTAATCTGCAAATATCAGAAATGTACAATAGGAAAGTAAATGACTTGCAAACTACTCAAGATTGGTAACAACTTAAGTAGAAATCCCTAGAATGTCATTATCGGCTCCTGGCTTCTGTTTTGCAAATAGTGTATTTGAATGAAATACTACAAGGACCCAGGAAGATAATCCAGTGTGACAAAGCTCATTTCCAAAAAAATTTGTATAAACTGAATGAACATATGAAATTTGCATACATGCTTGCAAAGCTTTATAGCCATGTCATGTGGTTAAGTTCAGTGAAGACATACATACACACACATATATGTATATTGTCTATATTTATATATCTAGACACAAATGTATCCACTGTCCAGCAAGGCTACAAACTCAGGGAACTGTATTACAATGCAAGATGTCTGCATGTGAAGGCGGGCAGGGGGTAAGATCCTGTGGGCATAGGTTTTGGGAAAAATGGCATGTACAAGAAGAGGGCTGAGAGGTCTGTGGAAAGATAGTAGGGAGAAAGTCGCTGGGCCAGTGGCCAGTGGAGGAAAGGAGATGATAGCTAGCAGGGGCTCTGGGAGGGGAAGGCAAGGTGACAGTAGCTGGGCAGTGTCCAATTCTAGATGTGGGTGAACATTCAGGGTTTTACACTTAACCCTTTGAGAGGATGTATACAAATAGTACAAATGTGAAAACAGATGCTGACCACCACAGCCAACCAGATAATGAAGGCATTGAAGCATTTGGCTACCAATCGCATGGCCACTGCTATTGCTTTACATTGTTATATCTTCCATAATTGTCTTCAAGTGTATTCATTTCACCTCTATTTGCAGAGAAAACATCTGAAAACGAGTCTGAGGACCACATTCTGTGACATCTAACTAGTTTCTGAAGCATTTGCATTTTTGTATTTATCTGTGACTATAGCGACTGGTGTGCTGACATAAAGCAATTTGCATGTTAAGTTCAGAGGCCTTTCATCTGGCTGCAGATGTGTAAGGCCAGGACTGATACAATAGTTTAATTATTTTTTCCATAACTGGTATAAGAGCTAATAAATGTCTGAATTGCCTCCTATACTCCCGGGTGAATGGCAGATTTATTGACCTCATTTCATGATACTGTACTTTCGCTGTCCCCAGCTACTAGTCATTAATGGCCAAATCTCTGCTCATCTTCCAACAGAATGGAAGCTTAGATTCTGTCTGCCTTGGATTAGAACACAAACCACCTGGGGCTATTTCCAAGGTCCTCACAAGTCACTTTCCCTGCACACTGAGAATTTTTTTTCTCAGCTCTGCATCTATTGATAGAAAAATTTTAATAAGAAATCAACAGGTTGATATAAGGTTGATTATATATTCCACCTCATATCCTAGAATCTGGAATATGTTAAAGATAGAACACTTCAGGCATGTAATAGAGTGTGTACTGTAGCTGTATAGTTTAATGTATCTGCATGGAAATGGGTGGGAGAGAAGTGTAAAAAATTAGACTCAGCGCTGTATAGAGGACACATATTATATAAAGCTTTATAGGGAAGAAATATAGAAGTCTAAGGAAAGCACAAGACACATGGAAGGAAATGTTAAAGGAGCTGTCCAGCAACATAAAAAGTTGTTGGTTGTGTTCCGGATGTAAATTAATAAAATGTGTTAATGTATTTTGATTCTGAATACTGCTCTGTTGGTCTGGTATCAGATGTCCTTTCATGGTCCTGAAGGCACCTCTTCTGCAGATAGTATCCTAGCTCTCTTTGTGACAGTGATGTACCTACAGAGTGTGACTGTCTGGTCACTTCATCGACTATGTTTGCTTTCTTTGTAAGGAGGAATATTAGTATAAGGGGTGCACCCTGTTGGTGATATTCTTCTATAAAAATTTGGACCAAATCTCAGAGTCTATATCAAGAGGTATTGTAGCCATTGTTTACACTGTTGAATTGAGAACGACAACTCCCTATTAATCGGTCTTACCCTTGGTAAACTATCCCCTCTACAGTCTATTCTCAATATGGCAGCCAGGCTCATCTATCAGTCTAAACGCTACAGCAATCACCCTCATCCCCAAATCCCTTCATGATGCCGCCCGTCTTTACATCTCCTCCCTTATCTCTGTCTACCACCCTACATGTGCCAATGACCGGAGACTAACAACCTCTATAATCAGATTCTTCTATAATCATAATCGTCCCTTCTCCCCATATCCCACAGGACTCGAATCCTTTAAATGTCACCCTGTATGTCCAGGCACTTTAGATATGTTCATAAAAGGACACTGACTGGTGACCAGTGCATACGGTTTTATATGTCTGGACTATTGTACAAGCATTCCTACCCCTTGTTTCACCCCTCTACCTTGTAGATTGTAAGCTCTTGCGAGCAGGGCCCTCACTCCTATGGTGTGAATTGATTTATTGCTCTGTAATGTCTCATTTTCTCTGTACATGAGCCCTATACAGTATGATTTGTATGGTGCTGTGGGATATGTTGGCACTACATAAAAATGTATTATTATTATTATTATTATTATTATTATTACTACACACACTTCAGTATAGCACCACCTATGGACTGGGGAAAAAGCATATGGTCCGATGCTGCACGCAGCTGAAACTGGATTTTGTAGAGAGTGAGAGGCCACCATGGTAGGGTGAGGATTCAGCACATGCAACGCTGGATCATGTGGTCTTATCCTTCACAGACAATGCTCTCCATGTATCACAGTAGAATAGCGCCTATTTATTATAGTGTCCGGTATAATTTACTGTGGTAGACACTTTGGTTTAATTAGAAATATCTACTTTGGTTCATTACGTTCTTCATTATGTTCAGATATCTGAAGAATTACAATATGTCTAAAACACAGATTTAGTACCGGGAGAAAAGGTTATATTGAAAAATCAATAAGAGTCTATCTAAAAGAAATTTGTTATACATGATGCAGTGTGCACAATTGGCACAGCTACATGTACAGCATTGACTACACTTTCCGAATGATCGCGCAGCTGTACATACAACCGTTCACATATGCAGTGCTTCCCAATATGACCTGTATTGACTGGAAACTTTAGTTTAGTGTCCAAAATTCAGAATAAATAATATTCTTCCACCCTCTATATAATACAAAGAGTCTAGTGACCCCTATACAGCATATGGAACATTCCTGTGACCCATATGTAATAAATAGCGAACTGCTATGACCTGTATACAACCCATTGTCGTCTAATGTACTGCAGGACAAATAGTTCAACTGTGCACAATAAAATTAAAAAAAACCCTCAGGATCCTTCAAAAGGTGAAGGCAAAATGATATCCAAGGGTGAGGCGACTCCAGGATTAAGGCCCAGGCTTGACCCTTGCACATATAATAAGTATTGTAGTTTCTGGCCTGGTGTTTGAAGAAAGAAAACATTTGTCCAATTCTGGAAAAATTAGTGTAACGCTAGGTTCATATAAGCGTTTAAGCCTCTCCGTCCCAGATTCCGCTTACAATCGTCAGAGAAAAAAGTCCTGCAAGGACATACGGAACTCATTACAGTTTATGGGGTCCATGAGTTTCCACGTGTAACCGCCTTTTAAGCGGATAGGGTTTCCTTCTTTCGGATCCCCAATTGGACCCAGAGGCCTAAACGCTAGTGTGAACCTAGCGTAAATTGTCATATGTTATTTGTTATAGAGCAGGAAGAGCTGAGCAGATCGATATATAGTTGTGTGGGCGAATAAATTAGTATAAAATGTAAATTATTTATTAAAATTCTTACTCATTATGAGCTCAGGAGTCCAGTGGGCGGCGCTACCATGACATTGACAATGTACGTAGATAAAGAGCTGTCAATCACTGAGTAGGACCACCCACTGGACTCTTAAACACAGAATAACCCTAACTCTAACCCCATTATCCCGAAGCCTAACCCTATTCTAAACCCTAATCCCACAAAACTATACATCGCTCTGCTCAGCTCCTCCCTCTCTGTAACATACTGTCCGCAGATCATGTGGAATTCTAGTCTGCAATGATGGAGCACAAATATAGCAAGTTATCCAACGTCAATGTTTGGACTCAGCTGGAATTTGCGATTACTTTGAATGTATAACCTATTTTATAAAACAAGGAATGTCCAGGCGGAGGAAGGTGAGAAATCTCATTCCAGACTGTGTAATCTCCTTCTCCGAAATATTCATTCAATTTAAAGCTTCAATAACTTGGGTCTGTAAGGTAAAGGTGGAGTTGTGCGTCCACATAACCATTCACTACTTGGTCTTTTAATCTTCTTAATTCGTGAGCACCAAATCTCAGCAGAGTGCGTTTCTCATAAGCTTCCAGGCATGGCCTATTATTCTGACCTTTAACAAATAATTTCTAGCACACTGACTCCATGGCCTTTTATTTCTGAGAAACACATATACCACGTCCTGCTAAATTGTAGGAAACGCAAGTAAGAAAGAAATGGCTGTACACGATGTTGATATTGAAAGTTTGTAATGGTTTCTGCAATGTCAGATTTTTTTTATGTATTGCATCTTACTCTGGGCAGAATGTCAAAATTTGGTCTTCGCCTGAAATTGCTTTTTATTCCAGAGAAACAGGGTCCCATAGATAAAATAAAAAATACCTCCCTTAAAGGGGCTATTCGGTACTATAATTTTGATGACCTATACTTAGGACAGACCATCAGTATTAGAACAGTAAAGGCCAACACTTGAAAACTCACCGATCAAATATTTGAAGAGTTTGCAGCACTTGGGTGAGCTTCACTTCCTCTTCTCAGGGCAGTGACATCACATCTATTGGTCACATGACCATGCTGCAGCTTACTCCCATTCAAATGAATGAGGTTGAGCTGCAATACCAATCACAGCCACTATAAAATGTATGGTGCTGTTCTCAGTAACCACTGAAGAGGCCACAGCAATCGATATCACAGTCCCTGAAATCCCTTTTAAGGCCACCTACCACAGGAGGAGCTAGTGCCCTCATCCTATTGTCCTGACTTGGCACCAAAATACTGAAGATATTAAGCACGAGATAACCTGATAATCTGAGAAGGGTAACTACTCTAAGGCTAGCCATACACATTAGCTAAATGTCAGCCGAATGCTTATTTGCCCCTTATCTCTCCCCACCTCTTCATACCAATGCATACTCAGTTCCTCTGGAAGTGGGTTATTTCCCCTCAGAAATAAACAGTCGGGCAAGTTAAAATCCAAGTGCCCCTTCCTTATTTCCCGTGACATCTTCCATCGGGAAGAGTCAGGGCCCCCATAAACCTTTAATAGGTGGAAACAAGGAATTTTTTGGCTTGCCTAATGCTTCACCTTAAATAAATGCTGCTATTTATTTTCCTCAATGGTTGCTCCTTGGGTTAGCTCCATTAGGGCAAAGCTGTGATGTGTGACTACAGTTTAGCTACACAGCCTACAGGAAGACTGAGGTAGTCTAAGACACGCCCCCTGTCTTATCATTAGTCGAGAATGCAGCTCTTCCTCCTCTGATTGGTTGCTGTGTATGAATACAAGTCTATGTTGCGCTCCCCAGTAGGTCCGTGCAGAGACAATATCTATTACAGCAGTGAGAGAATGATGTATAATCTATAGACTACTAAACCGCCAGCGAGAAATAGAAGATTAGGCGGATGCTGAGGCACATGAACCTTAGTAAGGGAGCTCCTGAAGAGTCGCTTTACACTTGGCTTAATTTTGGGGGTTAAACTCACCAGCACTCAATAAAACAGCTTTATGTAGACAATTTACCTTGAGAGCTATTTATAAGGGAGTCGATCTTTGCTTTACAAAGTGGACAAAAAAGACAACATATTTCAGGAAACGAGTATGTTGACCTTGTAGAAAACAAATGACTGCAGACCTGGCTGGAAATAGGAATTGTTAAAAAAGACTGAAGATAGAAAATAATCCAGATCAGAGAATGACCTATAAAGACTTCACGTCAACAATTAACTGAAAGACTAACCGTGCCAAAAACAACAAAAACACCATCTTATCACTATACAGTACATAGAACCATTCACCATGTACATGGCTGCATTATGGTTGTGCTTTGTACAAAGCTGTAATAGGGCTGTCACTCAACTGTATATATGGCCTTTACGTTAAGTTTTTTTTCCATCAGACTGAACAATATGGAAAAAAGTTGTCATGGTGCAAATTGTCCAGAGCCATAATATAGCACACACAGAAGTTGTCTGGGTCACACTGTACAGTAAATGCAAAGGCCTCTGATTTCATACAGAAGGTTTTTTTCTGTAAAATTTATACAAAATCCTAAAGAAAAAGAAATCTATACTTCAGGGGGAAAATACCTTTGTAGTACAGTAACATATATCAAGAGTCTACCTTGATATATGCTCTTGTTTAATCTTATAATCTATGTAAATTAGTTGGGACATGGCTGTGTACACCAGAGCACCCATTACCACCTGTGGTCACCACCCAGCACTGCCCCCTAATATAAAGATTAACAACTTCTGATATACTCACCAAAATGAATTTGGTGATGGTTGACTCCCTTAAAGTATATGGAGATGCATGGACTTCATGGGCTGCTATACAGGTGCTGTGCACACTTAAAGGGGCTTCAGGTCAGTGGTGGTCTGACACTGAGGACCCCCACCAATCAGCTGTTCCCATACAAAAAACAGAGCTGCAAGCAGATAGCTCTGTGAAGTGGTCATCCTGAGTTACTGCAGCCCATCTCTGATAAACGTGAACAGGAGCTGATCTGCAGTAACTCAGCATGACCACTACATGGAGGACAGAGCTATCTCCTTCTTACTCTGTTCTTCATATATGAGCTGCTGAGAAAAGCTGATCCGTGGGGATCTGGGTGTCGGACCTTAACTGATCTAATAATGATGACCTATCATGAGAATAGGTTATTAAGATCATTTGCCTGAAAAACCCCTTTAATTTGAGCATTTTGTCTGGAAACATTCCCAGCATTACACGCATAGACCTAAACATGTGGTACATTGTACAAGTACTATAGAAGGATCTTTCTATATCTGGCCATGTTAAAAAGAATAAAACGTTCAGCAGATAGCTATAAATATGATATCCAGACCTCCAAATAGTTCTGTCCATACAATAAATGTGTCAAATTATTTTGTGTGTATAAAATCTACGAGCTATTTGCTTTACTTTCTGGCAGATATTGAACAGTGTAATGCATCTTATTTAGTAAAAGATTCATAGACTATGGCTTGGAGATAACATAGTCTGCTAAGGCACCATCGCGCTCACCGCAGCAGTCCAATTCCAGGCTCCTCAGTAACAATCAATAGTACGGATGGCATGTTATAATGATTCATCGGCTGATAAATCTGTACAATATAAGGATGCAAAGAATAAAAGTACAAACCAAATGTTACAACCTATGTCTAGACATTGTAGTACTATATAATAGACCTTGTAGTCCTAACCCCCAGGGCACGTCAATGGATTCTCACATAAATGATGATATCAGCCAGGCACAGGCATGCAAAAAACTATTGTGCAACCAGCACAAATCTCTACAACGGACATGATTTTGGGATTGTTACTACAAGTGACGTGTAATGATCTAATCTGATATTGACAGCCGCATATCTGTCAGTATGATCACAACATTCACCAGTGTGAAGTACAGTAAGTACAAGAGGGCAGGGATTACACAATATGGCGGCTGGTGTGCTTAATACAATTGCACATTAGTTATGCTGAATGACCTTCAGAAAACCACCAGCGGCCATTAGATTGTAGTATTGTGCTGTCCTGTACAGAGCACATATGTCATATTGTATGTGTTATACACAAGAGATATACAGGAGGTATGGTATACAGCACAGGTTAGTAGTAACACTAGGTCTCTATGTCTTTACAGCAAAAAAGCCCTTCATACACCCTAATATCCCACCATATATCCATCATATAATCTCACATACAATCCCCAATGAGTTGACCTTTAGATCTCTTTATACAGCCGTTATGTCCTGTATACCTCCATATACTGCATACATAACTCAATATTACCTGATATACCAGAATACAGTCAGTATACCTCTATATTACCTCACATACCACCATATAACCAGTATACCTCTATATTATCTCTCAGGCCACTGTGTAGTCATTATACCTCTGTATTACTTTTACATACCAGAATATAGCCAGGCTACATTGATATGATCTGACATACCACCATATATCCAGTATACCTCTGTATTACCTCACACACCACCATACAGTCAGTATACCTCTATATTATTTCTTAGACCACCATATAGTCATTATACTTCTATAATTACCTATATTCTATATATTATTACCTCACATACCAGCATATAACAAGGATATATTCTGAATATTAGCTCACACACCACCATATAACCATTATACTTCTGTGTTATCTCGCAGACCACAATAAGGCCATTATACATTTGTATTACCTCACACACCGCCATATAACCAGTATACTGTACCTTTATATTACCTCACAGACCACCATGTAGCCATAATAGCTCCAAATAACCTCATGCACTATAATATGGCCAGCAGACAAGTTTACTATACTGCAGTGTTCATGTGAGTGCTGTGACGTCTTAAAGGGGTTGTGCTGTTATGGACACTTTGCCCTTGTGTGACTGGTGCTTCATTCCCATCTATGGGGTTGTGGCCACTGCCTGAAATTACAGTCCCGGCAGCCCATAGCAGTAAATGGAGTGCCACTCACACAAGCGCACTGGCACTCCATTCACAATGAGGCTTTAGGGGGACTTTTGGTCCCCCGTCCCCCTGATCATCAGGGGACCCAGCATTTGGGTCCTCAGCTATCAAACCCTTATCTTTGTACTGAGAATAGGGGGAAAGCGTCCATAACGGCATAACCTCTTTAACTGAATACAAAGCAGAGCACCATAATTTGTGTGGGGACTGTGCTTGGTATTGCATTTTAGCCCCATTTACTTGAATGGGACTGAGCTGGTGATGTACCATGTGACCAATGAATGTGATCTCATTGCATTGGCCGAACGCCACAGCCTGTTCTAACAGCTGAAAACCCCTTTAGGCCGGGGCCCCACGCGACTCCAAATGGTTTTACAGTCCAAGCAAAGCGGATGGGATTCAAGCGAATCCCATTCACACATTGCCAAACATATGTGCAGCGGAGACGCTGTGATTTCCAAAACCGCATCATGTCAATTATACCTACGGAAACGTCGGCAGTTTCCCTATAGGTTTAATGTAAGCAGAAAGTCCGCAGAGTACTTTTTGTGAAAAGCACTGCGGGAAAAACCGCAACACATTGCGTTTATTTCTGCTACCAGCTACGTAGGGCCTTAGCCTTAAGAAATGTGCAAGTGAACAAAGACAGGCTTGATGCATGGATATTTTGGACACTAAACCACCGCTTCATAAGGACTTTCTTAGGATAGAAATTTTAACATTTTTTTTTACTTTTCTAACTCTTTGTTTATCACATTTATCTTAGATGTGAAACAGTTGTGTGTGCCATAGAAAACATGATAACAAAAAAACTTGCGGGCATTGTCTATAGTATATAGCAGGGTATACAAGTACTGTTCATTAGGAGAGATGGATGTGATAAAAACATAAAGACATTGCTATAATATGATCTTATACATTATACATGAAACCACAAACATACTTTTATATATGTTTGCACTATGCATACATATTTATGCACCTTGCTATTGATGCTGAAGCTGCAGTGCAGGTTATCATATAGAATGTATAGGATTTAACATTTGATATTGAAATATGCAAGACTTTCAGGTCTGCTGTGTGGTAAGAGATTAAATAACGCAATGTCCATGTATATTACAGAACATATTTGGCAATGCATCTGTGAGCGCTGCTCTATAATCCTATATTATTCATAGCTTGGTGTACATCACAATTCAGGGATTGTAAAATCCACTATATACCTTCCATGCTAGGAGTCCTTTTTAGATATCTGGGTGCAGTGCTTAATATTGGTGTGTATCAAGTATGGGCAAATACAGTCTAAATCTGGACCGTATATTGCCACCCGTATTTCCCGGACTGAATGCTGTCCGGAGACCGGGCTCCTTATATTATTGTGATCATTGATATATTATATATATATAGATATATATATATATATATATATTATAATATAATAATATAATATATATCATATAATTATATAATAATTATATAATATATTATATATATTATATATTATATTATTATATTATATTAGTCCCTGCCTCCCTACACTGTATATAGCAGAATTGGGGAATCCTAGCATCATAGAGTGTCCTGGTCTCCGGACCACATTGAGTCTGGGAATATATATATCTATATATATATAGTCTTTTTTGGCCAAAATTTGGGAGTTTTCATAAATCAAAGCTAATTGATCACAACACAAAATTCTCTGGAAACAAAGAGCAGCAACCCCCAACACCTTATCCGCTTTCTTATGGATAGTAAAAAGTAGTGTATAGAACATCTTAAAAAGGAAACTGTATGATGGCTTAAAAAGGAAACTGGTTTACTATCTACTATTAGTCATGGAAATGTATTAATAAATTGACTACCAGGTTTTACCACCCCTCTTCTCAAGTGGGTGTGTCAGACTTGTTAGGGACACACCCTATTGACAAGGGAAATGGTAACATCTAGCTGTTAAGCTATTATTACATTTTCAGGAAGAACAACAGAGGAACAACATTCAAAGGAACAACAAGAAATAAAGAATTCTAAGAAATAAATGTTTTGCTCCATACCTGTAATTTTATGGTGAATACAACTAGTTACTATGTCAGGAGAGCTGTCAGGTCCTACATAATTCCAACTAAGGTTGAAATAATTATATATAAGACATTACCCTGTGGATGAAGCTTATCTGCCATAAGGTAGGTCCAATATCTGCATGGCAGTCTAAGATGTAAAGGTGGTTCAAGGTAGTCTGAAACACTCATGCTGTTTTATCCGTGGCACAAGTCGTTGCTCTATCCTTACCCCATGCTTTACACTGCAGCTTTATGTGCTCACATTGGTTGCTGTGTATAGGTAGAAATCTATATACTGTATTATGTTCAGTGCAGTGTCTGAGACATGACACAGGGATGTGAAAAGCATAAAAAAAAACCCTTGTGTCTTGCTCCACCCGCTTAGACTTTGCAGTAGGTATATCACTGTGTATCATTTCTGCTTGGAATATGCCTTTAATTAGCATTGCCTTGTAATGTAAGACTATTTAAGACTTTAAGACTATACTTTAAGACTATTCTGCAAAACCAGTCTCTTTCTAGTTTAGAGACTGGTACATCTGCTACACCTGCCATGGTAATCTTATAGATGAACCATTGACCACTCAGTTTTTGCAGGATGGCATTGATTTTTCCTGACACGGACCAACCACCTGCAGTTTCTGCCTTGCTCTACTTGCTCCTTTAGGTCAATGTCAGTGGCCACGATCAATTGTGGTCTTCCTCTTTTTCCTCTTTATCTGCTTAACTACCACAGAAATGCAAGACTTGACTTAAATGTATTCAGAGAACCCTCATTACTAGCGGGTACAATTACAGAGGAGGACGGTGTCTATCTACAGGTGCCAGATATAATTACTGCTTGTTATGGAGCCTCACTGATAATGGATATTTACAGTATTCTACATGGTTGTTATATGGTGTACTGTAATATTAGATTTAACTATATCCGGTTATTAGAAGACTCACATTCTACAAGCTCTGCTCTTCTTTATAACTCTAAAATATATGTATTATGTCAACAATGTCGGACTAGGGTTCCTTTCATGGGGCTCACCAGAACACATAATCACGAGGCCTAACCTCCATTTATATATATACTGTGCATGTCTACTATTAATTGTATTAGTGGGGACGATATGCCATGCCTTGTATGCCAGTTTTCTGGAGTTGAAGGCATTAAAAATTTTCAACATAAAGTTTTGGCCATTTTCCATCAAGCGTGACACTTTTGTAAAAAGTGGGCAGAGCAGACAAGATGCCTTGGACCATTAGATTTAATATAATTGGTGCAAGATATAGCTGAAATCTACAATAGTTCCTGACTGGTATAGATGTTCAGTTCTGACACACAGGACCACCCTAAATGTGGCAAAATTATTAAGAGGCTGGAGCCAGGGGCGTAGCTACAGGGGTTGGAGTGGTAGCTGTCACTGCCGGGCCCTGGACTATGAGAGGATCTCAAAGGTCCCTCTGCCGCATAAATTATACCACTTTTCTAAATGGCACAGGGGCGGCAGAGGCCCTATTACAAATTATGCCCGGGAGCTTCCAGCTATGCCTCTGGCCAGAGCCTTTTTGTTTATTCTGGTACATCACAAGTCATATTAGGTGCTCAAAATTGTGTCAGAGTGTGTGCCCACCAAAGGATCCTCAGGTACTCTGGTGGGCCAGTATATCAAATAAATATAATAAGCACTAGATAAAATAGGGGTTCTCAAGCATCATTGTATAACACCGTCCTGTAAGTGAAGCTCTACCTTTGACTACTTAGGTGAACTATGCCTACCAAATGGCTCACTTCTTAGTAGGGTACTTAGAATCTTGCATTTACATTACAGCAGGTTGAATACTGTGCATGCACCAGGCTATGAAAAAAAAGGTGCATGCGTAGTACTCAACCTGCTGCGTGCAATGGCCGCATAAATGTGCCACATATGCTCCGAATCCAATTTCAATGCAGAAATGACCTGTAGGACTCATTCAATGCCAAGGTTGAAGCATTGAGTGGGATTTACTAGTGAGACCAGGAGCACTTGCCATGCTAGGGACTGCCCTTGGTGCACTTGTGACATGATTTGAACTGCAGTAAAGGGAGTCTACCACAGACAAAATCAATAAAGATTGATGGGTTCTCATATGTAGCAACATGTGCAAATGGGTCCTGCATCAGATATAGCCAAACGTTAAGTGAAGCGGCTTATTTGCAGGCAGATTAAAAGTTGATTTTCTTAGCAGGAAGATCACACTTTGTCACAATAAAGGTAAGTTCCTTGTGTCACTAATCACCCCTACAACAGTATATAAGTGATTTATTGGAGATTTTGGTGGTCATAGACTGAGACTCCGTTAAAAATGTCTTTACCTCTGCCATCAAAATGCTATGAACTGCAGGTATATTTCACCTGACAGGCTCTCCTTAATAATAAATAGAATATAATAATAATAGAGCCTTCTGTACTGTGGCATCTTTATATTTTTACTAAATTACTTTACTTTATTATTTCTTTACTCAGTGGTTGAAACAAATCTCCTGGTGCTAAATAGATAGGCTAACTGCAGTTGACAAATCCTATTATGTGTCCCTATTTTGAGGACACGTGAGTATCTATATAGTCTGGTTAGCCTGTACATAGTATCTGCATCACAACTTTACTCATTTTAACAACCCTTGTCCATGTATTCAGTGAAGGCATATGGATTAAAAGGGGTTGTTCAAGACCTCAAGTGTTTTTGATACGGATGACCAAACCACAGGATGTCTGCCAAAAGCTGAATATAGTCAGAAGCAGCTCTGCTCCTATTCAACTGAATGTGCTTATTGAAGTGAATGGCTCTGTAGCATACTGCTTGGGAACTGCAGCTCTGCTTCTTTTCACTTGAATAGGAGCAGAGTTGCTTCCGACTATATACAGTGTATCTAGATTTTGGCAGCCGCATCAGGTGCAGGGTTTGGCTGTTGGACCCCCATCAATCAGATACTGATGAAACCTATGGATCGATCATCAGTATCCAAAACACTTGGGGTGTTGGATAACCCTTGTCATAAGAAAGCTACAGCAGAGAGCCAATGCATGTCATGCCATGGAGGACTCTTGGAATGGAGGACTCTGTGGCGCCATGTTTTACATGGTCTCCTATTTATTTGAATACTTTCCATTTATTACCATAAGCATATAATAAGAAATAAATTAATCCATAGTACCCTGGAGTGAATGTATTCGCAAATGCACCATTGCCATCCTGACTAGGAGATGTACTGGCATGGGCAACATTACTGGAGCAACCTAAGACTCTTGGTTGGCCATCCATACGAGCAAGATATGCAACATCATGAAGTCTCTGATGGGAGGAACCCTGGAATAGATTTCCCAAGCTCAGTTCTCCAAGTTTGCAGCTTCTGCCTCATTATTTGCAATACAAAATCTCCAAATTGCTTTGTATCTGCAGTGGGAATGGGGCATTTTTAAGTATTTCTTTAATGCCCTTGAATTTCCGTTCATAAATAAGATCAAAATTGAATTATAACTCTTTCTGCTATGAAATACTGTAAAACATATTCTTGTTTTGACATAGGGCCTCCATCCAGTGTCATATTACCCTGCTTTGAGTTTTTTCTCCTTTCCATAGGGAGAAGCACAAAAGCTTTTGCTCTGAGAATTTACAGGAGACAAGATAATGAATATGCTTCATTTATATGGCTCCTTGCTAATTTTCTGGAGTACTGCTCATTTTCCTCGTGACTGTATCACAAATGGATGAAAAGTCACTAATTCATCCCATACAATTTTCCTGCACATTCGCAGCTGCTTAGCCCATGGCATATGAGCAAATCCTAAACTGCATAGAACACTGTAGGGGGAGCCGAGATCTTACCTCTACTATTCCGATCTTTCCATCACTGTTCTGCCCATATTGCTCCACAAAGGCTTTCATTTTATCTGATAATTCCTATAAAACAAGAAGTTATTGTGAATTTTCTGGAGCCTGAAGCCCAAGTGAACTGCATAGATGCAGTATTATACATTCTACTAGTGCAGTATATATACATTTGCGTCCACTCTTAACTTAGCTCTAATTTGGTTAAAGACTCCAATTTCTCATTAAACCGATTTAATACAATATTGTGACATGTTCACGGTACAAAAGGGGATATAAAACTTAACTTTTAATAAAACTACTGAAAAATGGCTATTAAAATGCAGACCATGGACACACATATCTGGGCATAGCCAAGAAGAAAGGTATAGGATATATCTGTATTTCTAAATCAGTACTGTTTTAAAGGGATTTTTCAGGACTTCCATAGGATAGGTCAACCATATCAGATCAATGATTGCCTAACACCCAGCATCACCACTGATCAGCTCTTCAAGAGAAGGTGGCAGTGTCCAAACGCTACAGCCTCTTCAAACAGCTGATCAGTGGGGGTGCTGGGCATTGACCCCCTCCGGTCTGATATTGGAGACCTATTCTAAAGATAGGTCATCTGTATGAATCTCATGGAAAACTGCTTTAACAAAAATAGGACCTCAATAGTATTCATGACAGGCCAATTAGGTTGTTATGTGGCTAGATGGGAATGCTCCATCACAAACTTATAGTCTACTCAAGGATAACCCACAATCACTCATTGCACTGCAATACACATTACTACAGTTCATGTGTTGGGTACACATACTGTGAGTCCTCACACAACAAACTAACCTATTAGCATATTGAGGACTACCATGTTAGCAACAGATAACCTCATTTTACAGGAGAGAGAAGAGTTCAGACTTCTTAAAGAGTTTGTCCAAGAACCAGGCAAAATGGAAACTGATGACCGATCCTCATGATAAGTCATCAGTATGACATCATTGGAGATCAGACACCTGGCCCCCACAACGATAAGTGGTTTTAGATGATGGAAGCTGTATGCAAAGTATAAAGCTGGAAGTAGCTCAAGTGAATGGACACAGAGCTGCAGTTCCAAAGTGCCAGCACTACAGTGTATGGAGCTGGAAGCTGTATACAGTGTACAGAGCTCTGTGCAATGTAGTGGTGGCACCGGGAAATTAAAGCTCTGCTCGCATACACCGGAACAGAAAGTATTCGGTTTCCAGCAGCTGAAACAGCTGATCAGTGGAGGATCCAGATATTGATCATCTATAGGTCATCAGTATCCATTTTGTCTTTGTCTCGGACAACCCCTTTAATGCATTATTGTAATTATTCTGACAATGTGTTCCCAATAGATGACTGGCATGGGAATGTTCACATACTGGAATGTTCATATAGACGTTTGTCTGTACAGTATTCCATACTGAAATATACATGAAAAGCCATGTGCAATCTCCATCCCTATTAAAATTGAGTTTCTGCAATCCTGTTCACATGCAGCAGAAATTTTCCCTGACAATGAGTGGCCTGTCACTTGTTTTGGGTGACATGACAATAGTGCTAATCCTTGTGCTGTTCACCAGCAGAAATCTAATGGTCAACTGTGTCTGGTCATGAAGGTTCTGACCGGGAGCCCCCAAATTCTAATAACTGGTCCATATGAAAGTAGTTGTGGTGTGCATATATGGCCACCAGTCCATTCACTCCTATGGGGCTATCAGAGATATTGGCCACACATGCGCACTACAACTCCATTCACATGGAGCATTTAGTGACACTTCTCATTATTCCTGGGGATTCCAGTAGTCAGATACTTTTAATAGAGGATATATATCTGACTACTGGAATCCCCAGCGAATGTGAGAAGTATCACTAAATGCTTTATATGAATGGAGATACTTATCCCATATTAACTAGAAGTGTCTGTATCAGGACAACCTCTGTAGGTTCACAACCTGTAAAAATGTAAGTGTATTTGTATGTAAAATGCATCTTACTAACTGGAATCAAGTATATCATGGCTATTGTGGTTACTGCAGAGCCTATGACCTTTCTTGCCCACCTTCAGTCTATTCTCAGCTCAGTTCTTACAGCATTCACTCACTTTTGTGGTGGAATAACAAAGTATTGCAGGAGTGTGACTGCCATATGGGACTTTTCATCTTGTAAGAGAAATTGCCAAGAAACTTTCAGTGCCGCATAGCTCTACAAGGTCAGGAAATTGTAAAGTCAAACCATTAAGATAAAAACACTAATAATTCATGGCTAGATACCTCAAGATTCCTTCAGGTAACAGCCAATGTTCTGAAGAAATTGTAAGTGCAGCAACAACTATAAGCCATGTGTCTGTGTCAGGTTATCAAGTACAGTATATATCAAGATTAAGTGTTTTATAGGAATGATGGATATGGTCATACTATATGTATTCTCATTAACACATGATGGAAGTGTGCCATATTTCTTTCTGCCTTATTTGCACTTCTGATTTCCTTTCTATCTGTTCTGAGACGCTCCATTCAGTTTAATCTTGTATTCAATGTTAAGATTATACAAATGTCTTAGGAGTGTCCAATAAACAATGGTCGTAGAAAAGTAATGTGTAAATATGTCATGTAGTCATCATACTGGGCTCTCTCTAAATGTTGAATGACCTTTTGTATTGATATGCAAAAAGTTGGATAAATGGGAGATGGGAGAAGTGGTAGGAAATACATTAAAGAAGGATAGTAGAAGAGGAATTACATGGAAGGGATAGGATGGTATAAAGAAAGAACAAGGCTCAAATAAGAAAAGGGAATATAGAAAGTAGAGGAGTAGATGGAAGAAGGGAGGATTGAAGGAGAAGAGAGGAAGGAAGAGCAGTAAAGGAGAGGAGGCAAAGGGAGAGAAGAGGATAGAATTAGAAGACAGAAGTAGAGAGCATAGTGGAAAAGTAAAGCAAGAGGAAGGGTAGAGGAAATAAGGGATGGGAATGAAACTGAAGGGCAGAGAGGAAAGGGGCTGGGGGGAGAAAAGGATGAAGGAATGGGTGAAATAAGAAGGTGGATATAAGGGGATTAGGTGATGGATAGGAAAATGGGGAGAAAGGAGGAAGAATACGAGAGAAGAGAATTAAAAGAAGGAAAATGATGATGATGATAAGGGAAGGGAAATGAAAAGAAAGGAAGGATAAAGGATGTATACGATGGGAAAAGAAGGGGAAGAAGAAAGAAGATAGGCTGGAAGAAGCAGGAATGAATAGGGATAAAGGCGTGGATAGAAGAAGGGAGGGGAAAAGGAGGAGATAAGAGAGGGTGAAAGCACAGATATGGGAGAGAAAAGAGGAGAAGGAGAATACAATTAAAAGAAAGAAGTGGAAAGTGTAGAAGGGAAAGGTTAGGAAGTGTGGAGCGCAGAGGAGAGGGGAGAGGAGGGGGAAGAAATTAGAAGGAAAGGTAGAAGAAGGGTAAGGGAAATAAGAGATGGAATGGAAGCTGAGGAAAGGATACAAGAAATAGGATAAGAGAGAACTAGGACAAGACATAATAAAAGAAGGGAAGGGAATGGTACAATACAATAGATGAGGAAGACCATATAAGAAAAGGCCTATGGAAATGAGATAAAATCATCAGGGGATTAATGGAGGACAGTGAAATGAAACCAGAATGACTTCTTGAAAAAGATTAGTAGATCTTCTCTTGCAAAGAGGTGAAAAAAGAACACGTGAGAGGATCAGGAGATTAGAAAGACTGACATAATGACCAGATGACTAGTAGTAGATGGTTCATACACACCCTTGCAGAAAAATGTCCCCAATTCCTTTTTTTTCTCATTCAGTATTGAATATTTACTCTGATCAATGGATCGACTACAAGAGCCCAGCCATAAACAAAACCTGCTAATAAGAGAGCCTGGAGATGGAGGATTGTACATCCTGAACATCAAGGTCACCCATTTAGCAGCCTGGCATTTGAATATATGTGATCTATATGCATCAGTGAGTCACAGTCCGAGAACCTAAATGAACAGTTTAATAACCTCCAGGTTCAATAAACATTTACATAAGCCTTACAGAATGACTTTGGAGGAGTTTTACTTAGTGACTCTAAATCTTCTGTACATTGCAAACACTATCTGACTAATAACTTCATACTAGTATGTGTCACTGTGACTTCTAAATGCTCCATAATATAATTGAGCATATCGATTGTTTAATATTGTGTTACAGCTCAGCCCCTCAAGTGATAATCTCAGGACGTGGCTACAGACAAGGGGGATTATTTGTGTACTTAAAAAAATACAAAGGGCTCTATAGGTAGACTACATGCAATATTCTCTATGAATATATGGCAAACTGTAGGGAAATGGTGACGTTAAATATTGGCTTCCCCAGAAACAGCTCCTAAGATCAGTAGCTGGAAGCAGACATCACTCACTATGAAGTATGAATCTGCTAGAGATTTATTACATATAGGAAAGAACTAATAAGAAGCTTTTGTGACACTACTTTGTTAAATGTTGTTTGGTAAACTATTGCTACTGCTATAAAGTTCCCTATCTAGCTATCTATCTATCGATCTATCTATCTATCTATCTATCTATCTATCCATCTATCTATCTATCTATCATCTCTTTATCCAAGAAAGGTCACATGGAAATGGACTGAAATGTTAAATTGTTGGGTGAATAAATTTACTTTGGAACTACTGGAGTGCTGCTTCTATTTCTATCTATCTATCTATCTATCTATCTATCTATCTATCTATCTATTTATCAATCTATGTATTTATTTACCTGTATATATATCTGTCTATTTGACTATCTATCTATCTTCCTATATGTATAGCTGCCTATCTATCTATCTATCTATCTATCTATCTATCTATCTATCTATCTATCATTCTGCCTGTCTATCTATCTGTCTATTTGACTCTATCTATCTATCTATCTATCCATCTACCTTCCTATATGTCTATCTATCTATCTATCTGTCTGAGTCTGTCTATCTATCTCTCTATCTATCTATCTATCTATCTATCATTCTGCCTATCTGTCTATTTGACTCTATCTATCTATCTATCTATCTATCTATCTATCTATCTATCCATCTACCTTCCTATCTATCTATCTATCTATCTATCTATCTATCTATCTATCTGTCTATATGTATATGTGTCTATCTATCTGTCTAGCTATTTATCTGTCTATCTAATTCAACAGGGTTCACATAAACATCAGTCAGTTTTTAACAACCCAAGACAAATCCATTTACTATCTATTTACTAGCACTAAACAAAAGTACAAACATAGACAAAAACAGCAACATCTAGCAAAATCAAATATATTAACCACTAGGCAAACAATCAAACAAAAAAATCAAACAAATAAAAAAACTGCAATTTTCTTGCACAAATCATTTAATATAACTTCACTGCAAACATTACATGTAATCCGCAGATATACATGTGACATAACTACACAGAGCAGTCTCTGAAAGTCATGATGTGCTCTCTGCAGATTTACAATGCATCAAAAGCCACAGCTAAAAATACCATGTCATAGGGATCAAGCTTCCTAGTCCTCCAAGTATCTATTTTAAGTGTCCACAGTTAATTATTAAAAGAAATAATAATAATTTCAGCATGATGGATGTTGACTAGTGATACATTCAGAGCAGAAGGCTTTTATACACCAAGTCATTAGATAGATTTCCAGGCTAGAGATAAAAACTCCTGCTCCTGTGTCTCATCCCCTAGCATCAGGCTCTAGAGGATGGATGCAAGTGACAAGTGATACTTTAAGTAGATGCTGCAGTTAAACTTAAATCGATTTAGACCTCACCAACAAGCTTAGTTTTGGAGGGTGACAATGAGCATCAATGCATTTGCAGCTTCTGTAGCTGAGACTGATCTAACATTATACATACTAATGGTAAATGCAGATATAGATTAGCTCCACATTCTAGTACAGCAGCAGCACTGTATATTGTATAGCCACATACCAGTCCAGCTTTCTTCCTGGCTTGCTGGAGCTCCTGAATAAAGTTCTGCAGTTCTTTCCCTTCAATGTACCCATTGCCTGCAAACAGATACCAACACACAATGAGATCCACTCCAGAGCACTGTGAGTAATAAGACAACTAACTAAGAGATGTAATTTAGTCCAGTAGGTAGATAAAGGCAGGCTGGAAACGACAGCAATAAGAAGAGAGGGAGCTTTAACCTTTTCTATGCCAGGGCATTGCACCTCTCTGGCAGTGAAATGGTTATGCAGGCAGAGGATATAGTTTAAAGAGTAGAAGATATTCACCATCTGTATCATAATGACGCCAGATTTCCAGGAACTGTGTTGCTGAGATTTCCACTCCTTGGAGATGAGTCTCTGCCATAGTGTTCTGTGCTGCTGCTGCTGCTGAGGCTGCTGCTGTCCTTGGTGCTGAAAGTAGCTGCTGATTGACTTGAAGTTGGAAGCAGCACCCAGCAATGTATATATGGCACTGACTGTGACATCAGCCCTCCTCCTGCACCGCCCCAGACACTCCTTTTATTCCACTCCTATGTCAGTTTTATGTCTACTTCACCTTGACTTCTTCCACCTTTCCTGCTTCCTTATAGTGATCTTAAAGGCAAGGGTCAGCAAAAAGTAACTTTTTATAACTTAATGGAAAATACAACTAACTACTTTGGTTGCAAATATTCAGTATAACTCTGTTTATCTGAGCACAATACATTTAACCAATGCCCCCTCCCAAAAAAAAAAAAAAATAAAACTATAAGCTCACTAGCTCACTATGAACTACAGGGAATTTTGGTAAATTAGTGGCTGATTAGATTGCAAATTAATGGCACAATAAGAGATAATTAATAATGAAGTCCACTAAAATTCTGCAATTTGGTGGAAACCATCAGCAAGCAGCTAAGGTGCTAAGGTTATCCCACTATAAGGCTTAATAATGGCCAATGAAATTTGTCCTCAGACAGTAATATTGAACATGCAGTGTTGGTCTACCCTGAGCATGTTCATGTTTAGGCAAATATACAGGTGCATCTCAATAAATTAGAATATCTTTGAAACGTTTATTTCTTTCAGTAATTAAATTAAAAAAGTGACCTCCTATATTTTCTAGATTCTTTACACACAGAGTGTTCTATTCCAAGTGTTTTATTTCTGTAAATGTTGATTATGGATTACAGGTAATGAAAACCCAAATCTAAGAATATTAGAATATTGTAAAAAAAAAGTTCAGTATTGTAAATTCAGTGTCACCTGCCAAGGTTTCCTAAGCTTTTAAATGGTCCCTCAGTCTGGTTCAGTAGGACACACAATCATGGAAGACGCTGATTATGGATTGTATTACTGAATTACTGAAATGAATGAACGTTTCACGGATATTCTAATTTATTGAGATACACCTGTAAGTTATTTTTGTATAATGAAAAGTTATACAATTTTTCAGTATACTTTCTGTATCACTTTTTCACAGTTTTCTAGATCTCTACTTGCTGTATTGTTTATGGTTATGTGATATACAGTCCCGGGTCATATAATGGACACACAAATGCACAGTTTGTTAAAATCACAGCACAGTATTCAGACATCTTTCTTGTAATGTACCTTGCACACGTGTGTCCATCACATGACCACAGACTGTATATTACATGACCTTGGACCAAGACTGATTTTTAGCCTCAAACTGGACAACCCCTTTAAGACCATGTTATGTGGTTGCAACTTTATGTGATGTTCATAGCATGCTGGGAACTGTAGTACTTGTGCACCTTTTAAAGGGAAACTTCTTTAGGGGCACATTTTGAATGTGCAAGCGGAAGGAATGGAAAAAATCTCGGAAAATTAAACAAAAGTGGTGTTCATGGAATAGGAATACGCTCTGATATAAACGCAAAATGTTTATGTTGATCTACTGTATGTATATTGACCCCTGTGTCTTAGGTGCCATTGTGGCTTTGTTTGCAAGATCCATTAGTGGTCTATACTGCATGTCACCTGACATGGCACCTTATCCAGCTGGGGGAGGTATATTATGTGCCACGCCTTCCATGAGCCATCACCTCAAATTAGTGAGTTGACATTTTTGTGCATAATGTAAAGTGTGCGGTTTTAGACCTGGTTCACATCTGTATCAGAGTCTCTATTTGGGGTCTCTGGTGCAGATTCTAGCAAAAATAGTAGATGAAAAAAGTCCTGCAAGCCCAATGTTTTCATCCACAAGTTAGGTGATAAGTGTCTGACTGCAGGGTGCCCACCACTGGGACTCCATTGATTACAAAAATGGGGGTCCTATGTCCCCTTTTTGAATGGAGCAATAGCCATACATGCATCTATAAGTCCTTTCAAAATCTTTGGGAATGATGAATATAGCTGAGTAATATCCTGACTGTCTCTATCAGTTCTATAACGTTAGTATTTAACAACAGCACATACGCCAGGACCCCCATTCTTGTGATCGGTGAAGTTTGACCCCCAGAAATTTATCCTGGGGTGATACCTTGTTATTGTGTGACAATCCCTTTAAGTATGTCACTTTCACGTTAACCTTTTCTGTTTAAGATGGAATATCCTTAATAAGATAGTTTCTTAAATATTCTGGATTATTGGGTGGTTATAGAAATATATATAAAAATCATTTGTAAAAACATTTAGGAACAAAGGCCAGAATTAGATAATGCATATTATGTTTCTATAATCATAGAGTTTGCTTTTTAGTATTTGTTTGTTCCCTTAATGTAAATTTATATTGCAGCCAGATCATCAGACATTCTGGTTTATTGGATGGTGGGTTAAAGGAAATTCATTTTAATTATTGATATAAATGAATGATATAGCTATATGTACATGCAGATGTCTTATGCCTGTAGACCTGGAACATAAAACTAGGATATGAGGCATTCTATATACAATGAATGTATTCAGTACAGTAAAGCTTATACTGTATCTTATCATATAATTCCATGCAGACACATAGCAGTATAATATACTGTGCAAGGACTGGAAAAACCAGTTCTTCAAGTGAAGAGTTATGAATGAATGATCCAGTATATTGCAGGTTGGGTTGCTCTTATTTTCCTGGATCGCTGACTGTCATGTGAAGGTTGCTGACTGTCTGGAAAAAAGTAATTATACCACAAACTTTAACCTCCTCGCTTTATTGTTTTTCCATGGACATATCACCAAAGACTTTATATTATTGTCACATTAATCTTTATAACTGCACGCACTAAATCTACTTCTGATAATTGCTGTGATATTAGTAAAACACATTGATGGCTATGCAGATAACATACAGTCGGGAGTTCTAGCAGCAGCCATGTAGTGGAGGACATGGGGTAAACTTGTGCTGAGGTTTTACTATACTGTAGCTGTTGTTCTGATGTCTGGTCATCACTAAGACCTGATGTATTGTATGTCCCAGTTTGCAGACTTCAGTACATGCTATGTAGGACCATAAGGTGACTAGGAATTAAAGTGACAGTCTCATCAGGTCTGCAGCCAACTCTCCCAGGCATTACTCTACGAAGTTTGACATGATCTCCTTTCCTGATGCTAGTATAATGGAATTACTATACTGTGTCTGGCACTTCAACATGGACATAGCTATAGTTAGCAATGCTGCAAGGGATCTACTATATATATCAGTAGTACTACTTTGGCATTACCATGACTGACATTACTGTCTCTGACTAGTCGGAATTGCCAATGATATGTCACCTCTGTGACTGGTCCTGTTATGTTAGCATTCCCATGGTTAGCAGCACTGAAGTATGGGCCCTGTTTATTTTATTCATTTATATAGTGCTAACATATTGTGCAGCGCTATAGAAGAGACGTTCAGATTGGGCGTGGCTTGGGATCCGATGGAGTAGGACGCACTTTGGAGGAGCTCCTACCTTACCGTCAGCTAAGTGGGACCATTTGGGACATACAGAACCCCATGGCTAAAAGAACGAGCCGGACACTGGCTGTGGGAGACCCTGCACCCACGGACAGGTCACAATCTACCCTGTTCGCGTTCCTGCAGCCGGCGGCAGCTTCAGCGGCGCGGGCCTCCACGAGGCGGCGGCCATCTTCCTCCGCAGCAGCGCCGACCGCCTCTGGATTAACTACAGCGGCAGCTCCGCTGGCAGCGCGAGGGGCTCCCGCGCTGCAGAGAGGTCTCCCTGTTAGGCCTCCTGCTCTTCTGGAGGCTGAAAGCCCGGGCGCTCGATCTCCACCGCCGGGTAAGACAAGCGCTGCGACCGCTCACATCGCAGCGCTGACTGCCCCCCCTCCCCCGCAGCTTCAGCCAGTACATTCCTCAGCGGGCTCCCCCACGCAATATCAGGGGGACCCAGCGTCCCAGGAGACCTCAGCAGGTGCCTCTCCTCCCCACATGTTACCATCTGACCGTGGGAGTCCTCCTAGCCCTGTGGGGGATCCTCTCACCTCTCGGCAGTCCTTACAACTTCCTAGCCTCATGCCCCTGCAGCAGCCCCCACCCCTCCTAGGAGATGAGGAGGCAGACTTGGGGACGACTCCTTCTTTGTCCCCCCTGGCTATCTGTACCCAGCTCTCCCTGCCGTCTGCACCGCCACCCCGACTTCCGCTACAATCTGCTCTGGCAGCCTCTTCTGACCCTCCATCATGGCTTGATTACCTTGCTCATCTACCGTCAAAAGAGGACTTTGACTCCCTGGTTGCTAAAGTCACAACGGCATGTCGTTCAGAGATACGCACTGAAATCGCTGTCCTGCGGCAAGATCTCCAACATATTGCAAACCGGGTTGATACCCTTGAAGATGATCATGACCAGACCCGTTCTCATGTGTCTCACCTCCAGGACACTGTCCTCTCCCAATGCCAGGTGGTTAATGACATGCAGCGCCATTTAGAGGACTTGGACAACCGGGGCAGGCGCAATAATATCAGAGTCAGGGGGCTGCCTGAGGCTACCCAGGAGGAGGATTTACATGCTACCTTGGGGGAGGTTTTCAACTCCATCTTGCAGGAACCACCTACGCATAAAATTAAACTGGATAGAGCGCACAGGGCCCTGCGTCCCAAGGGATCTGGCCCCACCCCGCGTGATGTTATTTGCTGCGTACACGATTATGCATTGAAGGAAACCATCC
Organism: Leptodactylus fallax; assembly: GCA_947044405.1. Classification (NCBI taxonomy): domain Eukaryota; kingdom Metazoa; phylum Chordata; class Amphibia; order Anura; family Leptodactylidae; genus Leptodactylus; species Leptodactylus fallax. The sequence goes on from CAMRHE010000057.1 coordinate 1,593,109, forward strand.
TTTCCAAGGCCCGTCGTCTTAAAGACTTTGAATTTGAAGGAGCCAAGATTCAACTTTATCAGGATCTTTCTTGGATTACGCTACAGAAAAGGAGATATCTGCGCCCTCTGCTACAGCTTCTGTGCGACCGGCAAATACCGTATCGCTGGGGATTCCCCTTTTCTTTGACAGCTAGGCACAATGGACGCTCTGCTACCCTGCGGTTCTATGCAGACCTGGAGCCATTTTGCACTGCTATGGATATTCCTCTCCCTGACCTACAGAACTGGGAACTGATTGCTCCGCCACCACCGCCTCCCCCGGTCTGGACGGTCCAGAACCCGGCTAGACGCCAGCAACGTTCTTCCAGAAGATCAAGGGTGGAACCCCCCCCTCCGTGACTGTATCTTTTTTTCTTGGCCCTCCTAGTTTCTGGGAGGAATATGTCTATTTTGCTCACTAGGGGGTTCTGTTGTTATTGCTGTTTATGTTTATACGCATTTTTCTTTTAATGGTCCCACTACTTTTTTGCATTTTACTTATGTTTCAGTTTGGGCGGTCGGGTGGGTTAGACTCCCCCCTTCCCCCCCAGTGACTGACAGATGTTACTATCCTTAGGTCCCCAACTGTCTATTTTGATCTGCATATTGCTGATCCTCTCCCGCCTCCCACCCACTCCCCCCTCTACTGTGAGGGCTTCGTCCAGCTGTGGACCCACTGGTTGGGCCCCGGAAGGGTCATTTGTGGCCCTGACTTGGACATTTTTTTTTGCCCCCGGTCGGGAGATCTAGTCCCGACCACTAGATTTAGTTTAATTGTGTTTTTTAAATATTTTTGTTTTTTATTTGTTATGCCTCGTCCTTTTGTGTGTCTTTTGTCTCTTTCCCCTCCCCTTCTGTCCCTTCTCTTTTCTCCCCCTTTTTCAGGTTCGGAGACTCGTTTGGCTACAGTGGCCTGGACCCTTCACCTTTATTTTTTTCAAGGCTTCCGACTCTCGATGGTTGGGTGAGATTTGCCTCTTCCTCATTTTTCCTTACGCTAGCTACAAACCCACTCTGTTTTCTCTATGGTTAAGTGCATTACATTAAATGTCAAGGGCCTGGGCTCCAACTCAAAACGGCGAATGGTCCTGCGGGAGCTTCGCTCCCTACAGGCAGAGGTAGCTTTTCTCCAAGAGACCCATTATGATCATACTGGCACGTTTAATTTTGCTCGCCATTACTTCCCCTCCGCTTACTCGGCATATTGTAGTCGTAGGAGGGGGGGAGTAGCTATTCTGCTTTCTCGTACCTGCCCTATCACTGTTTCGGCCTCTCATTTAGATCCCCAGGGTCGATATATTATCCTAGAGGGGCTTTTACGCGGTCAACCTATCACTTTGTGTAACATATATGCCCCTAACTCTTCTCAGATCCCCTTCCTTAAACAGGTCCTGGGGAAATTGCAAATGTCTGAGGGATCTGCACTGTTACTGGGAGGAGACTTTAATATGGCTTTTTCTGAAAATATGGATAGATTCACCCTCAATAATGATCCTCCTGGACCCTCGCAGACAAGACTAGCAAAGGAGTTTCGCTGCCTTGTACGGTCGGCTGCCCTCTATGACCTTTGGCGGGTGGACAATGCCTCTGCTCGCTCTTTTACATTTTACTCCCACCCCCATAAAACCCACTCTAGAATAGACTACTTTTTCGGTAACACATTAACCCTTCGCTTATTCAAGTCAGCTGACATAGGCCCCATATCCTGGTCCGATCACGCGCCCGTACTGCTGACATTGTCTCCCTCCTGCCCTCCGACAAAACGTTGCCATTGGCGACTTAATGAATCCCTCCTTCATTCACGAGAGACCCAGGGTAAACTTCGTACCCACCTCCAAGAATACTTTCGAGTTAATCTTGAGTCAGTCCCCGCTATATCTACACTGTGGGAGGCCCATAAGGCAGTAATGAGAGGTCACTGTATTGCACTGGGAACACAGGCCAAGAGAAATCGAAGGGTCAGAGAGGAGGCTTTAATTAGTAGGATCAGATCCCTAACCGAGAGACTAGCGTCACGACCCACAGTATCCTTGCTGCGTCAGTTGGTAGCTGCTAGGGCGGACCTCCGCGACCTCGCTACCCAGGCCACCCATCGCCTTCTCCTCTACAGCCGCCAGAGGTATTATGAGAGGGGAAATAAGGCCCATACACTCCTAGCCAGAACCCTGAGAGACCGCCGGGTTTCCTCTACGCCTCATGCTGTCCGAGATTCCCAGGGCACCCTACAACACCATCCCGACACTATAGCGACCTTGTTTAGAGATTATTACACTACATTGTATAACCTTCCCTCGGCTGCTGGGAGAGGCCCCTCCGCTACAGAGACAAACTTGCAATCCTATCTGACCTCCTGTCGGCTCCCGGTCCTCCCGCCCTCAGCTCTCTCTTCACTTAATGCTCCAATATTGGGCGAGGAGTTAACTGCCGTCTTGGAGGGTCTCCCTAATGGTAAAGCTCCGGGCCCTGATGGGTTCACTTATGCTTATTATAAAACTTTCCATTCTGATCTCCTCCCTCATATGTGTAAACTCTTCAACTCTTTTTTGGATGGAGCCCCGATCCCGCATACTATGCTGCACTCTCACATTTCCTTGGTCCCAAAGCCACATAAGGACCATCAGGAGTGTTCTAACTATCGTCCCATTGCCCTCCTGAATACAGACCTCAAACTATTTACAAAAATTTTGGCAAATAGGCTTGGCCTTTGGCTTCCGACTCTCATCCACAAGGACCAGGTGGGATTTGTCCCCTGTCGCCAGGGAGGAGATAACACTAGAAGGGCAGTGGACTTGATTGATGTAGCTAACCGTTCTTCCACCCCCACTTTGCTTTTAAGTCTGGACGCTGAGAAGGCCTTCGATCGCCTTGATTGGTCATTTATGATAGCCACCCTCGAGAGTTACGGGTTCTCGGGGGCCTTCCTCACGGCCATAAGGGCTCTCTATTCCCGCCCCTCGGCAGTGGTCAAGCTACCTAATGCTTCCTCCCAACCTTTATCCATTCGTAATGGAACCCGTCAGGGATGCCCCTTGTCACTTTTAATATTTGCATTGTGTATTGAACCCCTGGCGGCCCAAATTAGATCTGCCTCAGATATCACCGGGGTATTTGTGAGGGATAGGGAATTTAAAATTAGTTTATTCGCAGACGATGTCCTGTTGACCCTCACTAAACCCCATACCTCCCTCCCGAACCTTCTCCGAGTTTTAAAGGAATATGGAGTCCTATCGGGCTATAAGGTTAACCCTAGTAAAACGGAAGCCCTGCCTCTAAATATCCCAAGCGAGACTTTGCAGTTGCTTAAGACTAATTTTGCTTTCCAGTGGAGGGACCACTCATTACGTTATTTGGGTGTCCAGTTATCCTCTTCATACCATACACTGTATTCAGTCAATTATCCTCACCTGTTTCATGAGCTCCGCTCTCTCCTAGATAAATGGCGTCCTCTCCATGTTTCTCTCCTAGGCCGTATAACTGCGGTTAAGATGACCCTCCTCCCCAAGCTTCTTTATTTCTTCGAAACCCTCCCAGTGGCAGTCCCTAGGTCCGAACTGAAATCACTACAGAAAGCAATCTTCCAATTTATATGGAAAGGCAAACGCCATAGCATTCCCCGATCAGTGATGCTGGCGGGTAAGTCGGACGGGGGACTGGGGGCTCCACACCTGCTGCATTATTACTGGGCTGCTCATTTGCGGAGTATACCGTTTTGGGCGGCATCCCAGGCGCGCACGAAATGGGTGGAGATAGAGAAGCTTTGGCTAGCTCCTGTTCACCCCAATGCATATCTGTGGTCCTCCTCCCCCCCCCACCCTCTACTCCGCTGCTAGGCCCTATCGGCTTTACCCGGTCTATCTGGAATACTTGTTCTAAGCTCTTTCGATTGGCCGCTCCGCACTCATCTATGATTTCCTTTTTATATAATCCACTCCTGCCAAGCGGACTCACCGCCGCTATGGTCAGGCCCTGGAGTGGGCTGGGTTTGTTCCACATAGCAGACTTGGTGGACCCGTCGACCTTGGAGCTCAGGTCTTTCGACTACCTCACTTCCATACAGCACTTGCCTACCTCAGAGTGGTTCCATTATCAGCAAATAGTCCATTTTGTTGTTTCCCAGTTTGGGTCCGCCCGGGTCTCCCTCCCCACAGGTTTTGAACGACTGTGTCGGGCAGGTACCTCCACTAGAGGCCTGATTTCAAATATTTATAGGCTCTTGACCTCTCAGGGGGGGCAGACCCCGGTGGCCCACAAATATATGACCCGGTGGTCTGGAACCCTGGGCACCCATATTCTGCACAGCCAGTGGCAGGTCATATGGTCCCGTGCAGCTAAATCCTCTTCCTGTGTAACGTTTAGGGAAACGCAATACAAAATACTTATGCACTGGTATCATACCCCAGCTTTATTACATACTCTTAACCCCACTATTTCTTCTAGTTGTTGGCGATGCCGGGCAACACTTGGAACACTGTTTCATGTTTTTTGGGAATGCCCCTTAGTTCGCCCTTTCTGGCTCGAGGTTGAGAGGATGACTCACACTCTTTTCATCCAGGGTATACCCCTGGATCCCATGGTTTATCTGCTTAATCTCCCGCCAAAAGGTCTCGGTAAAAATACATCTAAATTATTCCTTTACTTGTGTACCGCGGCCAAAACACTTATAGCACGCCATTGGAGAAAGGCTCTTCCCCCAGCAGTCTCAGAATTGATAGCCCGTCTGAAGGACATCCGCAGTCTGGAGTACTTGACCGCCTCCCTCAACCATACGGTAGAGGCATTTGAAGCAATTTGGTCCCACTGGGATTCCTACTGTGCCACACAGGGTCTCTGATGCCTGACTCCCAACTTTGTTTCTCCCCTTATTGTTTCTTTCCTTTGTCATGTTTTTTGTTTTCCCCCAAATTGAGTCTTTCTGTTGTTGTTTTCTCTGATGTAACAGATTATTTGCTTTACATTTGCCTTGTATTTCTTTTAAAAAACTTTTTCAATAAAAATTACAGTTTAAAAAAAAAAAAGAAGAGACGTTCATTTATATAGTGTCCACATATGCCACAGCGCAGTAGAAGAGAGGTTCATTTATATAGTGCTAACATATTCCGTAGCACTGTAGAAGAGAGATTCATTTATACTGTATAGTGCCCACATATGTCACAGCGCTGTAGAAGAGAGATTCATTTATATAGTGCCAACATATGCCGCAGCGCTGTAAAGATATTGTCATGAGTATCATCAGTTCCTGTTCTCAAAGTAAATTCCACCTTAACTTATAGTATCAGAATGTTTTTACATTAGGAAAAGCCACATACAATGGGGAGAACATATAGATGTTGCCCATGGTTGGATTTGGACCCACCCAAGACTCCAGCACTGCATGACAATAGCAATATCCGCTGTAGTCCAATACTACATATGAACACTACATAGTGTGTTAACATTTTAGCACAGGCACTGCTGTGAGGAAACTGTACTAGAGAGCTTTACTATTTGGTCTCTTTATCTTCCCAGAGGTCAGAGCTACACTTATCATTATATTATGGCATATGGCATTCTTAGATGGGAATACCCCTTTAAAGATGACCATCCACCACCTCCAGTTCTTTACATTCTTTAATAGGCTCGCTCCACTGATTCCAGTACAGTTGGAATATTTTCTCTAGCCCCCACCATTCCTGAGCAATCAAGAGTGTTAGTTTCTGTGCCTGATATGATAATTTGTTTCTCTACTGTCAAGACAGTGGTCTCAGGCAGGAGCAGGCAAAGAGCATAATTCTGAGTGTCAGCGTTCAGAATCATTCCTCCTTGCTTGCCCCTCCCTGAGACCACCCTCCTGACAGTAGAGAGATAAATTATCTTATTAGGCACCAAAACGAACTGCACTGATTACTCAGGAATGGTGAGGGCTAGAGAAAAGGTGCTTTCAGGGGTTTTTGTTAACATGTTGCTATATTGGATTGGATTGAATATATTGTATTGAAATTGGAGTCCTTAACCAAATTTAAGCAAAGTTAAGTATGGACATGTCTGTATGATTCCTACTGTGCCACACAGGGTCTCTGATGCCTGACTCCCAACTTTGTTTCTCCCCTTATTGTTTCTTTCCTTTGTCATGTTTTTTGTTTTCCCCCAAATTGAGTCTTTCTGTTGTTGTTTTCTCTGATGTAACAGATTATTTGCTTTACATTTGCCTTGTATTTCTTTTAAAAAACTTTTTCAATAAAAATTACAGTTTAAAAAAAAAAAAAAGAAGAGACGTTCATTTATATAGTGTCCACATATGCCACAGCGCAGTAGAAGAGAGGTTCATTTATATAGTGCTAACATATTCCGTAGCACTGTAGAAGAGAGATTCATTTATACTGTATAGTGCCCACATATGTCACAGCGCTGTAGAAGAGAGATTCATTTATATAGTGCCAACATATGCCGCAGCGCTGTAAAGATATTGTCATGAGTATCATCAGTTCCTGTTCTCAAAGTAAATTCCACCTTAACTTATAGTATCAGAATGTTTTTACATTAGGAAAAGCCACATACAATGGGGAGAACATATAGATGTTGCCCATGGTTGGATTTGGACCCACCCAAGACTCCAGCACTGCATGACAATAGCAATATCCGCTGTAGTCCAATACTACATATGAACACTACATAGTGTGTTAACATTTTAGCACAGGCACTGCTGTGAGGAAACTGTACTAGAGAGCTTTACTATTTGGTCTCTTTATCTTCCCAGAGGTCAGAGCTACACTTATCATTATATTATGGCATATGGCATTCTTAGATGGGAATACCCCTTTAAAGATGACCATCCACCACCTCCAGTTCTTTACATTCTTTAATAGGCTCGCTCCACTGATTCCAGTACAGTTGGAATATTTTCTCTAGCCCCCACCATTCCTGAGGAATCAAGAGTGTTAGTTTCTGTGCCTGATATGATAATTTGTTTCTCTACTGTCAAGACAGTGGTCTCAGGCAGGAGCAGGCAAAGAGCATAATTCTGAGTGTCAGCGTTCAGAATCATTCCTCCTTGCTTGCCCCTCCCTGAGACCACCCTCCTGACAGTAGAGAGATAAATTATCTTATTAGGCACCAAAACGAACTGCACTGATTACTCAGGAATGGTGAGGGCTAGAGAAAAGGTGCTTTCAGGGGTTTTTGTTAACATGTTGCTATATTGGATTGGATTGAATATATTGTATTGAAATTGGAGTCCTTAACCAAATTTAAGCAAAGTTAAGTATGGACATGTCTGTATGATTGGCTTGTAGGTAGAAGAACCAAGGTAAACATAGAAGAAACCTTGCCATGGCCCCTTCAAACAGCTGAACAGCATAGGTACTGAGAGATGGACCCGGTCTATACTAAGGACTATCAATATGCTGATCCTAGAAAACTTCTTTAAATATCCATTTCTATTGACATCTGAATACAAGATCCGCTGACCACTCCTTACTATGGTAAAACTGTAGAAAAGCTACAAAACAACGAATTATCAGTGCAGAAAACTGACTAGTATACCTTCAGCTCGGTCACTGCCTTTGTCTAATTACTAAATGCCAGTTGTGACAAATTCTATTGTAGCATGCAAAACCGAGCAGACTCGGCTTCTCTAAGCTCAGAGTGCTTTGCATTTTTTGCCATGTTGATATTGCTGTACATGCTATATAGCTAGGACTGGGATGAAATATATGAGGAAATGATGAAAAATAACAGTGATATTTGCTGTAGAAATATAAAAGATGTATGCTTTGTCTGGGTCGCCAAATCCATTCTTAGATTTGTCTGCGATTAGAACCAGCGTATCTTGCTCTGAAGGACTCAAACATCCATGCATTACATAGACAGGCCATTCATTTTAAATGGGCAACATGCAAATAAGTTCTCCTTGATGGAAGAAGGAAAACTTGCTCTATTGTCATCTTTTGGTGACAATGCCTGGTTTTCTATAAAACCTAGTAACAATGTCAATAGGTTTCATAGAAAACTGGGCATTGATCTACAGGGAGCTACCTTCCACAAGGTGGCACTAGAGCAAGTTTTCCTTTTTTCCATCTAGAAGAACTTATTTGCATATTGTTTTCTAGAATTCTGGATAGGTACATGCAATGCTTGCTTTCCCCTGTAGTAGCGCTGAAGAGGACTTTATCATTTGGTTACAGGTTCCCCACAAATTACAACTGACACCTTCATTTTATTCCACTTATTGTATGAGATCATAATAGATTGTTTAAGCAGATAGCCTTTTCCTGTATGGATAGTCCACTAACGCACTACCTGGATTATACAGTTCCTTGCGAAAGTATTCGGCCCCCTTGAACTTTTCAACCTTTTGCTACATTTCAGGCTTCAAACATAAAGATATAAAATTTAAATTTTTTGGTGAAGAATCAACAACAAGTGGGACACAATTGGTGAAGTGGAACGAAATTTATTGGATATTTTAAAATGTTGTAAAAAATAAAAAACTGAAAAGTGGGGCGTGCCAAATTATTCGGCCCCCTTAAGTTAATACTTTGTAGCGCCACTTTTTGCTGCCATTACAGCTGCAAGTCGCTTGGGGTATGTCTCTATCAGTTTTGCACATCGAGAGACTGAAATTCTTGCCCATTTTTCCTTGGAAAACAGCTGGAGCTCAGTGAGGTTGGATGGAGAGCGTTTGTGAACAGCAGTTTTCAGCTCTTTCCACAGATTCTCGATTGGATTCAGGTCTGGACTTTGACTTGGCCATTCTAACACCTGGATACGTTTTTTTGTGAACCATTCCATTGTAGATTTTGCTTTATGTTTGGGATCATTGTCTTGTTGGAAGATAAATCTCCGTCCCAGTCTCAGGTCTTTTGCAGACTCCAACAGGTTTTCTTCCAGAATGGTCCTGTATTTGGCTCCATCCATCTTCCCATCAATTTTAACCATCTTCCCTGTCCCTGCTGAAGAAAAGCAGGCCCAAACCATGATGCCGCCACCACCATGTTTGACAGTGGGGATGGTGTGTTCAGGGTGATGAGCTGTGTTGCTTTTATGCCAAACATATCGTTTTACATTGTGGCCAAAAAGTTCGATTTTGGTTTCATCTGACCAGAGCACCTTCTTCCACATGTTTGGTGTGTCTCCCAGGTGGCTTGTGGCAAACTTTAAACGAGACTTTTTATGGATATCTTTGAGAAATGGCTTTCTTCTTGCCACTCTTCCATAAAGGCCAGATTTGTGCAGTGTACAACTGATTGTTGTCCTATGGACAGACTCTCCCACCTCAGCTGTAGATCTCTGCAGTTCATCCAGAGTGATCATGGGCCTCTTGGCTGCATCTCTGATCAGTCTTCTCCTTGTTTGAGATGAAAGTTTAGAGGGACGGCCGGGTCTTGGTAGATTTGCAGTAGTCTGATACTCCTTCCATTTCAATATGATCGCTTGCACAGTGCTCCTTGGGATGTTTAAAGTTTGGGAAATCTTTTTGTATCCAAATCCGGCTTTAAACTTCTCCACAACAGTATCATGGACCTGCCTGGTGTGTTCCTTGGTCTTCATGATGCTCTCTGCGCTTTAAACAGAACCCTGAGACTATCACAGAGCAGGTGCATTTATACGGAGACTTGATTACACACAGGTGGATTATATTTATCATCATCAGTCATTTAGGACAACATTGGATCATTCAGAGATACTCACTGAACTTCTGGAGTGAGTTCACCAAAAAATTAAAATTTTATATCTTTATGATTGAAGCCTGAAATGTGGCAAAAGGTTGAAAAGTTCAAGGGGGCCGAATACTTTCGCAAGGCACTGTAGATTCCTGTACTTCATGTGCAGAGGTGTAACTTGAAGGTCCTGGGCCCCAGTGCAAAATCTGTAATGGGGCCCCTACCTGCCATGTGCCATTTAGAATTGTGGTTTCTTTTATGTGGCAGAGGGACCTTTGGGACCCCCTCAAATTCCAGGACCTGGTAGTGATTGCTACCTCTGTACCCCGAATAGCTACATTCCTGTTCATGTACTCAATTTCTTATTTTGTTTTTTTTATCAGAGAATCGGTATCAGAATGTTTCTTTATAAGTGACTAGCAGAAGGACCCGGCTTCGCACGGGTATATTTCATTTTTTGTTTGTGTAGTGGTCCCATAAGAATTGGCCAGTTTTGCACTTGACAACCAGTATGGCAGTCCAGTATAGGTACTGTCTATTTATGGCTGTGTTGCTATGGAAACCTGGTAAATGAAATGTGAACTTATATTGGCTGATGCACGTCATATGACTGAATATTTAAGTACCTGCGAACTGCTATTGACTCATACAGGTCATAAATAGCTTGGTTGCTATGGAAACCTGGTGTAAAGCTGTGTGTATGTCATGACTGAAGAACCTGCGATTTCCCATTGGTCCATAAACGTCGTGTGATCAAGTGTATCTCAGTGAAAAACCTGCGATCGGTTGTTATGGAAAACCTGGAGTAAGCTGTGTGTATGTGACCTTGTGTAACAGTGTCATCCACAGCGCCCTGCCCTTTTAAAGCTGACCTACAGCAGTGAAGAAAGATGGCTGGGTTGTTATGGAAACATGGAGTGCAGCTATGTGCATGTGGCTAACAATGCCTTGTCAGATTGGAGATGGGCTTGGGTCTGCTGGGGAGTTTCAGCAGCTCGCTGTTGTCTGTGACATACCTTGTCAGATTGGAAACGTGCTTGGGTCTGCTCAGAGTTTTCATTAGCTCGAACAGCAACCATGCGTTTTGCTGCAGGAGGCATGAGTAGTTTAAAGACGTCTTAATTAATAAGAATGCTGACATCCAGTATGGCAGTCCAGTCCGTGGCATAAATACCGGGGTAGCAGCGGTAGCAGCTGCCACAGGGCCCGGGACATTACAGGGCCCGGTGGGCCCCTGATGTTTTTTTTTTTTTTAATAGGCCGTTACCTGTTGGTGTAACAACAACAGGTTACAGGCCCTATTTACTTACCGATCCCCGCTCCTACTCACGGCCGCCTGCTCTTCACCTTCTGCGGAGGTGGCTGTGAGCAGGAGCGGGGATCAGTAAGTAAGGCCGCAGCCCGCAAACCCCACAAACACTGCTATCATTATACTCTGGGGTCTTTTCAGACCCCAGAGTATAATGATCGGAGGCCCAGGGGAGGTGAGGGAACTTAAAAAACAATATTACTTACCTCTCCTGAGCTCCAGCAGGCTTCCGGCCTTCTTGGTGACATCCCAGACATCAGTGGGCCAATCCGATGTCATTATGTGTCGCAACGCATGCCTGGCTCACGTGACATCTGGTCCAACATTGAAGAGGTAGCGGGGAGTGCGCCAGAGCCAGGGAGAGGTAAGTAACATTGTTTTTTATGTTTGTATCCTCCCCTGGGTCTCCGATCATTATATTATTTTCAGACCCCAGAGTATAATAATTGTTCATGGGTGGTCCACAATGGGGCATAATACCATGTGAAGGGGCCACTGTGGGGCATAATAGTGTGTGCAGGGGCCACTATATGGTATAATAGTGTGTGCAGGGGCCACTATGGGGCATAACAGTGTGTGCAGGGGCCACTATGGGGCATAATAGTGTGTGCAGGGGACACTATGGGGCATAATAGTGTGTGTAGGGACCTCTAGGGGGAATAATAGTGTGTGCAGGGGCCACTATGGGGCATAATAGTGTGTGCAGGAATGCGGTTTGTGCGGGGGAGGGGGGGCGACCCGGCTTTGCATGGGTATATTTCATTTTTTGTTTGTGTAGTGGCCCCATAAGAATTGGCCAGTTTTGCACTTGACATCCAGTATGGCAGTCTAGTATAGGTAGAGTCTATTTATGGCTGTGTTTTTATGGAAACCTGGTAAAATAAATGTGAACTTATATTTGCTGATACACGTGATATGACTGAATAGGATCTGCAAACTGCTATTAACTAATATAGGTCATAGCTCGGTTGCTATGGAAACATGGAGTAAAGTTGTGTGCCTGAGGAGAGTAAGCTCCTGCGAGCTTCTATTGGCTGATAAGGGACATGTTACCGTGTGTATAGCAGTTGGAATATGAGTGAAAGACTTGCAGGCTTGTATTGACTAATGCAGGTCATTTTTTTGGGAATACTATATCTCAGGAAAGGTACGTCCTAGAAAGCTGAGACCCATTCTAAAATCTTCCTGGGCACCTGATATACCTTTGTGCCAAATTTGGTGAGGATCGGTCCAGTCGTTTGGTTGCGCATAAAGAACAGACAGACAGATAGACAGACAGACAGAAACTCATTTTTATATATATATAAGAGATAAGAGATATATATGCAGAGGTTTTGAAGACCATAGATTGACTGGATGCTAGGGATATGCTGCCTGACAACCCCATTGACCAGACTATAGTATTTAGGCAGCACATCCCTAGAAACCATACTGACTGACATACCCAAAAAATAAAATAGGAAAGCAGCTTGTATGCAGGGATACTGAGCTATTTCCCATCTCACTCTGTGACATATGTTACATTGCGCTGAGCATACTGTTTTCTCTCATCTTCAGGGTCTTCTTAAAGGTGTTGTCCCACAAAGTAAAGTGAAAAGGACCTTTCTCGCACTCCACATTCAACGTGACCACAACCCAGCTGAATGTGGATGAAACTTGTTGGAACTGGTGATGGTTGGTGCTCCCATTGACTTAAATAAGAACACCGGAGATAGCCAAAGTACAGAACACGGCTTTTTCCGGAGCTCCCATTAAAGTGAATGTGAGTGCCGTCTGTCACCAGTCCCACTCAGTCCTGCCCCCCTTCAGCCTGGCTGTAGTGAAAAAGGTCCTTTTCACTTTAATTTGTGGGATAACACTTCTAAGAAGATCCTGAAGATGAGTGAAAACCGTATGCTCAACACAATGTAACGTATATCACAGAGTGAGATGGGAAATAGCTCAGTATCCCTGCATACAAGCTACTGTAGCCCTATTTGGGGGGGGTATGAGTATTATCCCTCCCGCAACAGACTCTGGCGCTGACCTGTGTGTATAATGGGACCTGAAGCCTTCGCTGAAGGGAAGAGTAGGAACATATATGAAATATATCAGTGCCTCCACCCAGGATAGAGCCTCTGTATTACAGGGAGGGTCTCTTCCTGGGACTTACCCATGAAGTACAGTTAGTAGCCTTAACAAGGATCACTGTACTAATCTCACAGTCTGAAGAATACATACAGATACCACATAAGGTTATAACAGTAGCTTTATAAGAATCAACAGGGTAATAATACATACATACAATATACTCAGAACACAGCAATACTACAACAACCAGCAAGTCCTCAACCGTCTTAGGTTATATACCCGGGTATATATATAGATATATAGCAAGAGTCCAGTGCACAATACCTCCAGGCAACAGAAGAGATGCAGGGGCCCCTGTGGATGACTGTGGATCCTCGGATTCTTCCAGGAGATGACAGACAGCCGATCAGGAGATGATGATGATGATGAGATTCTTCACAGGCAGCAAACAGGGCGACGGTGACGGCAGTAGATGCAGGCCTGACTACCCTAACACTGAGTCCTTAACCTGCCAGCTAAACTACTAGTGCCACCGGGCCTCTAACTAGCTAGTTGGCCTTCGGAAGCCTAACCTATCACTGCCCTGAACTATATATATATATATGGATCCCTAACTACGGTTACTAGCTAGGTCCTGTGAGTATATAGGGGGTAACACATACCTAACTATATACTGTGAAGTAAAGAGGAACAAGTGGCTCTTAGACTCCCCCAGACATAACATGTCTGTCTCAGCAGCTCTGCTCACATCTCTCCCCCCAGCAGCTCTGCCTCACATGTGTCTGACTCACTGTATTTACAAAACAAAACTTGCACTAAATGCCTGGGGTCTCTGAAGCCAAACTGCAGGGGCAAAGAAGCCAGATACATTATATACTAGTAGAAATGGCAGTTCCCTACACTACTTTCCCATTTTTTCGGGTATATCAGTCAGTATGGTTTCTAGGGATGTGCTGGTCGGATTTGAAACCAGGACTCCAGAAAATATTTGATATAACCAATAAACAGAGCTGAATAGTCCTATACAAGGGTCCCCATCCTCTCTAGGCTTCTTCCAGCTTCCTGAATGATCTGAGCAAGCACATTGCGTCTAATTTATCAAGCTCACTTTCCATGTTAATCTTGATAATCCCTGCCCTTGCATAAATGATAATAAATTTGACAGGGCCCAGCATGCCTCTGGTAACACATCCTTTGAGGAAAGTAGCAAGTGGGGTGCAGAACCCAAAAAGTTTTAATTTTTGCACAAAAAAATTGTAACTTTTTTCTTGGTTTGTACAACAATTTTCTGGTGCACAACCTTGATAAATGAGCCCCATTATTTTCTTTTACAGACTGACATACAAAGTGTGAGGAACCTAAAAGTTTATTACTGTAAATCAAAACATACTGTGTTGTGTCACTTTTTTGGGAAATCTCTGCAGATCAGCCCTTGTAAGAAAAATGGGTTCCTTGAAAGGTGTGAAAAACATGAAAATGATGTGACCAATGGTTCTAGGACACCAGTAGCTGAGGATAAAACCAGACAGCCCATAGCCATGTTTTTCCTCATACCTTAAGAGCCAAGGAGCCTATAAGCATTTCTATGTATTTCTCTTATAGCCTCAAGCAAGCACATGACTGTAGCTCTATTCTGCCTCCCTCTTTAGTAGTCTACATTGGTAGTGAATTAGACATCATGAGCGCTATATGTGCTTACATTGTTTATGGCCTTTTAGGATTTGCTTACAACCCCATATAAGAAACACTATTATTAAACTGCATATGCTAGTTTTCCATTTAGTCCAGAAGTGATAGGTCATCTTTAAAAACCGGGTAGATCCCAGAAAAGTATAGTCAGTTACAATAAGATATAACCCCTACTGAACTCTCCATCTGGATGCAGTTATTCATTGAGAGGCACTGTGTTATTGGGATATTGGCTATGATACAGTTTGGATTATATTACATGTTGTTAGCAATTCGGAATTTATTCTTAATGCCTATTGATTGAGCACATACTGTACCTAAGCTCTTTTACTAACACACTGCATAAACTTGACCTGTGTAGGAAAAAGTGCAACTTCAGCAATAAAATAAAGGGTACATTCACCTTTTTAACACATTTCTATGGTTCTAATGTGTCTAAAATAAAAAAGAGGAAGCAACTTGTGGATTAAGACTATTAGTATTATTTATTATGCTTACTTATATAGCGCCATCATATTCTGCAACGCTTTACAGATATTGTCAGTCAGTGTCCCATATAGGGCTCACAATCTACATTCCCTATCTGTATGTCTTTGGAGTACACAGGGTTTGTAGCCTGTCACTATGGAAACACTATCTAGTATCTGTAGGCACATAATAATATGCAAAGTTGGTCATTTTTTTTGTAGATGCAGTGAAAGAACTTTGTAAACATATCTAACACAGTCAGGCTGAGTTCACACCAGCTTGGTTTCCGTTTGGGGATTCTGTCCACAAATCCGCTTGAAAAATGCTGAAAGAAAAGTCCTGCAAGCAAGCAGGACTTTTCTCTCCACATTTTTCGGGCAGAAACTGGGCAGACCCATTTATAGTATATGAGGTCCGCGGGTAACCGCTTTTTAAGTGAATTTGGTTTCCATATTTCGGGTCCTCAAGCGGACCCGAGGAACGAAAACCCAAGCGCAGGTGTGAACCTAGAGTCACTGTGAAACTAACCCAGTCTAAGACCATATTTTTTCTACAATAGCATTAATACACAGAAATAAGGGAGTTGGCCACACAAATTGCTGAAATCCCATAAGTAAGGTTTAGGAAAAGTTCATTTTGATTTATTTGCTAATATATCTCGTAAACATACTCAGCTAATTTTGTGACTCCTATAGAAGTGAATTTAGAGAGTGATGAATGTTCAGCTAATATTCTGTTCACAGAGGGTCTGGATATCTCCCCTTCTGGAGATAGGTGCTGTTCCCAGAGGTGGGCTCCATATCTACTAAGAATTTATGATTTATCCTGTGGATATGCCATGAATGTCTGCAATGGGAATAACTCTTCATACTGTATGTCTATATAGAGAGTGTAAAGCTGTGTTTTAGAAAAACTGGGCCATAACCACTATAAAGATATAATAAGAAAATAATTGTATCTAATTTTGATCCTAAATGTGAATTGATATATTCAGTTACAGTATATAATTCCTATTAAAGGAAATTCTCAGAATAAGAGAGGGAAAGAGCCAGTTCTATTACAACCAACACACAGAGAATGGAGCAGGAAGCAGACAGCACTGTTTTCTGAGTACAGGTGCATCTCAATAAATTAGAATATCTTTGAAACGTTTATTTCTTTCAGTATTTCAATTAAAAAAGTGACCTCCTATATTTTCTAGATTCTTTACACACAGAGTGTTCTATTTCAAGTGTTTTATTTCTGTAAATGTTGATTATGGATTACAGATAATTAAAATCTAAGAAAATTAGAATATTGTAAAAAATTTCAGTATTGTAAATTCAGTGTGTCACCTGCCAAGGTTTCCTAAGCCTTTAAATGGTCCCTCAGTCTGGTTCAGTAGGACACACAATCATGGAAGACGCTGATTATGGATTGTATTACTGAATTACTGAAATGAATGAACGTTTAGAAGATATTCTAATTTATTGAGATGCAACTGTAGTGGTCAAACCAGGTTATTGTAGCTTAGCTTTCATTCAAAGGAAAAGAAGCTGATCTGCATTACCTGGTCTGGCCACTACACAGAGAACAGCGTTGTTGGCTTCCTGCACCATTCTCAGTGTATAAGCTGTAACAGCTCGTACAAGGGGATGCTGGCTGTTGTATGCCCACCAATCTTTAGAATAGGTCTTCAATATTTTTAAATTGGAAAAT